>CM068374.1:453880468-454602968 GCA_034769895.1 Magicicada septendecula
AAATCTCTAGGAGCCCTTCTTGTCTCTGAGTTGAACATTACCATGTATTTTGTCTTGTTTTCATTTACCACAAGACCAATTTTCATTGCTTTTGCTTCCATTAATGCATACATGTCTTTGAGGTTATCAGCATTTCTTGCTGCTATTGCAATGTCATCTGCATATGCACATATTTGGGAAGATTTCATGAATATTGTGCCCCTTTTAATTAATAATTAAATATATCAGCAAAATGAAATGAACTGGCTTGTGTCCACACACACACACACACACACACGCACGCACGCACACGCACACACACACACACAATTATATTTCATTATAGGGTGTGTTGTAATTACTTATTTAAAGAAGTGGAGTGACCATTTTGTGAGTACATAATTAATTATATCTCATCTTTCAGGATCAGAGTTCATCAACATTTAGCTTTGGGCACGATTTGATCCGTCACAATATGGTTGTGTTTCGAGGGGGAATTGGTGCTTTACAAGTTCTCCCACCGCTGGTTGATGTGATACCAGAAGCAAGGCTGAACCTTGTAATATATCACTTGAAACAGGTAAACAGATACTGAAATATGTCAAACAGTAACAGTACAAAAATCATTGTTAACAGATTTGTCAACTGTAAAAATAATTCTCTTGAATTGTGGAGTGAATGTATACAGATGGTAATAATAAAATGTATGTTCATATAAAATAACAGGTCAATTGTGGGCTCAAAAATATTGTTGGATGGTACGAATTAAGTCAGTGGTGAGTTTGAATCAAACACAGAACTTCACTTATAAGTCAAATTTATAAAAAAAAACTACCCCTGTAGTGTTTCAAAATGTTCAGTAAAAGGATTCTGAGTTCAATACACATCGTTACAAAGTAAATAATATAGCATAAATTATTTTTGTAAAGATTTACATCGCTATGGTAGCTGAGTTTTATCACAGATTTGTGATATTATTCTGGCTGTGAATAATAATACATACTAGCGGCTGGTGGCGCGTTGTACTGCAACCATCACACTGAACACAAAAGCCGCGCAGTATGCCTTGGTTCTTTATGGACTGTTGAGCAGAGGTTTTTTTTTAAAGTTATAATATTATTTGTGACATACAGTTATCGAAAATATTAGTAAAAATCAAAAAAGGGCATAAATCTGTAGTGAAAAACAATTACTTTTTGGATCTGACGTGTGGACAGTTACAAACAAGGCCACAGAAGTGGATAATCTACAAGGATTTGGAAAAGTATCTAGGTTAGAGTGAAAGACACATGAACACGCCACAGAAAGTAAAAAAGTAGTCACCACCATAATTATCTATGATATAAATAAAACTGATGTTGTATGTGCATATATAATATATATAGAGAGAATGGGTGAAATAAGGTTACCGAAACAAATTTTAGAATAGTTGGTTCAAAACAGACAGGAAAGTAGAAGATTCCAGATTCTTAGAAAATGATTTTAACTTGGCAGGGAGACAAAACTGTCAGGATAATATCGATTACTGTTATATTAAAACTGAAGTGGCCATTTCCTAATTAAACAAAGAGCGGAGGTTCAGAATCAAGAATTTAAGTCCACATAATGTCCACCTACAAGTTAACTGCAAGGGTAGTATCACAACAGTAAATAATCCACTGATTTTTTACCACAATACTGTGGGAACTGGTGAATACCTTACCACTTACCAGTGAACCTTTTCAATCGTTTATACCGAACATGGCCTCCAGTGGTGGGGTCAAATTAACAGCATTAGACCGCAGCCTAATAGCCCCACAATGAGTAACACCTTTAAGAGAGTTTCATAACCCATAAACTGAACTGTGTCCTTTGTTTTCGTAGTCAGAATTGTTCAGCGTATCTGAACAGGGTACCATACCTCAATAGCTTCATGTCTTACTAGAATTGTTTCTGCACTTACACCATGTACTGTTAAACAGTGGTTACTGTACTATTATATAATAGTAGGATAAGACAATAGAAGGATTGGCAATGGGATCTCCATTATCTAGCATTATAACAGAAACATTCTTACAACATATAGACACCAAAATACGAAATATTATAAAATCCTTTGATCCAAATGGCATTTGGATAAGATATGTAGATGATGGGCTATATCAAGTAACAAAATACAAATGCAGATAACATATTATAACAACTCAATAACATACATCCAAAAATACAATTCACAGAAGAAAAAGAAAATCACAACAAAATCAACTATTTAGACATAACCATCACAAGACACAATAACCACCTACAATATGCAATATACAGAAAACCAACTTCCACTAACATCATTATACCTAACCATTCTGACCACCCACCACAACATAAAATGGCAGCATTCTATTCACTATTTAACAGAATGTACAAAATACCCCTAAACAAACAAGAAACAGACAAAGAAAGAAGCCTAATTTACCAAATTGGTTATGAAAATGGATATAATAAAAATACTGTAAACAAAATAGAAAAAAAAACAAATATAAAATAAAAACTGAACAATTAAGAGTTAATCAAAATGAACAAAACAAAAATAATAACAACAATAAAAAAATGGGCCACATTCACATACATAAATAATAAAATGACAAAGCTAACAAAACTGTTTAAAAACACAAACATTAAATTAGCATACAAAACTAATAAAAATTATCTACAAAAACTAAATAACCCACACAACAAAGATAATACAACAACCAATGGTATATACAAAATTGAATGACAAGATTGCAATAAATGTTACATAGGACAAACAAAAATAC
The DNA here is from genome assembly GCA_034769895.1 of Magicicada septendecula. NCBI lineage: Eukaryota > Metazoa > Arthropoda > Insecta > Hemiptera > Cicadidae > Magicicada > Magicicada septendecula. The sequence continues at coordinate 453,883,240 of CM068374.1, forward strand.
AACTGAAAAAACGTTATTTTGAACACCTAAATGCATACAAAAAAAAAAAAAAACAGAAATATACAAATCTAATTTGGCCACACATGCAATAAACACTGGACATGAATTCCCAGACATAATCAACATGGCACTAACAAAACACATACCACACAAAGGCACCATAATGAACATTTGGGAAAATTTACAAATATACAAACATAAAACAAACTAATACCTGAACAAATACAAATCAATACAAAACATGACACAATTTTCAAAGTACTCAACATCGAAAATACTCAAAATACTAATACATACACCACATTCACACACTTTAAATACAACCACTTTAAAATACCAGAGACCAACAAGAAACCAAAATAGCATCCAGCCAACACACAAATACTTCACCAGACGCAAAATCACGAAGACTGAGGATGAGAACACAAGGGTTCTCGAAACGTGTTCCTAATAAGGAAAGAAATGTCTTGATGTAAATTCATTATAAAAATTAAATATATTAATACAAGATGTAGATGTAACAAGTTTAATTGTTATATGAGTTCATGGAAATGATATGATTATATGAGTCCATAGACAGATGATATCAGACTTGGGATTAACGATTAAAAAAATTAATGATTAAATTAATCGTTAAAAAATTGGTAGGTGGCTCAGTAGACCAGTGGGTATGGCATCTGGCTACTAATCTATGGGTCCCGGGTTCGATTCCCGGACCTGCACCGTAAAATCAAGGTGCGTTTTTCAGCCCCCAGGTTGACTCAGCCTGCTAAAAATGAGTACCTGAGATAACATCCTGGGGATAATAATGGGTGGCTGAAGTGTAGTGCTGGCCACACTGCCTTCCTTGTTTGCCGTACAGCTCGCATACGGCAGCCTACCCTGCTGACTCCTAAGCTACTTTGGTGGTACACATAGGAGCCATTATTTAAAAAATTGGTTAACTTTTCAACTTAATCGTTAAATTTTAAAATGGTTAACTTTAATCATTAAATTTTTTGTTAACGATTAAAAAATTAACGAGTTAAATTTTTTGGCTGCCCAAGAGGTAAATTAGCCAAAATAGTTGTTGAAGACAATGTTGGAGAAATTTTGTTCTCCTAATCTAGGTGTTCATAATTCATTGGCAGACAATGGACTGGTTTTCCCGTTAGGTCTCCTTTGTCTCCTTGTTGTCAACGTCTGGGTGGCAAGGATGGTTTTCTGTCTTTTGTTGCTATTTCTTTTATGAATTTGCTAACTGCTATAATTTTTATTGTTCGACTAAGCTTTTCGTCATCACTGACATCTTCAGGTCTTAAACAACGTAAGAAATAGTAAGGATGGCTGCTAATTTAAACAATACGAAGAATAAAACATGCGAATTGCAAGCAGATAAATATAAAAATGTAAGGAAATTTTTTAAGTATTTAAAAATTAAAGCAAAATTGAAAAAAAACGCTAGGGAAAATTTGGTTTAATAAACAGTGTTTAATTAATAAAATAACTCCAAAATATGCAAAAATTAAAATTAATAACAAAAGCAAAGTAGCAAACCAAGTGAAAAACATGGCGGAAAAAATATGGATAAAACTTGAAATTAAGAACTTATACAGTAAAATAAATAAATATAACAAAGAAATGTATCAATTACATCAAAAATTATATACAAGTTACAATTATATAGAAATAGAAGAAATGAGAAAAGAGTTTGGTGAAAAATACATAGAAAAGAAAATAAGAAAAATGGAAGAGAGATTAAATAAGAAACTCAAGGAATTAATAGAAGGAACAAGAAATAAAAATAAAGAAAAAGATAAAGAAATAAAATTTGCTGAAAAAGTATTAAATTTAACAGAAACAAAGTTTACAGAAAATGAACATAAATTATTAGGGAAAAGTTTAAAATATGCAACAAAAACAAACATAGATAAAGAAAATACAATAACAGAATGTGAAGAAATAATCGATAAAATAAAAAATGAAGAAACTAAAAAACAATTAAGAAGTGAAATAAAAGAAATAGTAGAAAAAATATGTAAGAAAAACAAAAATGTAAGAAATAAAAACGAAACACAAATAAAAAGAAATATAAGAGAATTAAAAAAGAAAATCACGGAGAACAATTTGATAGTTATAAAAGCCGATAAAGGTAACACAGCAGTGGTAATGAACAAAAGAGATTATATCGAAAAAGCAGAACAATTTATACAAAAAGGACCATATAAAGAAATAAAATATGATTACACAAGTAAATTAAAAAAAAAAAAAAAGGTTGTTTAAGACCTGAAGATGTCAGTGATGACGAAAAGCTTAGTCGAACAATAAAAATTATAGCAGTTAGCAAATTCATAAAAGAAATAGTAAGGATGGCTGCTAATTTAAACAATACGAAGAATAAAACATGTCTTTTGTTGAGTTATTTGCATGACTACCACAGATAAGTAGACAACAAAGAACATCTGTTTGACATCTGAAGTAGTGGGAATACATGTATACTTACGTTTATTTTGATTTTATAGATACGATATATTATATCTCACAAATGTGGTTATGTATACAAAAACTAAGACGCCATCTTTTACTACCTAAGTCATGGGCCAAAAGTTCGTTACGCGAAGTCATAGGAAACGGAAATTGCTTGAAATAACAAAACAGCTGTTCTAATTGTTACCAATGAAATACCCCTTTTTATTCTTCACTTTGTTACATAACATTTTTTAAAACCAACTGTAACCCTTCCAAAAACATAATGTGTAATAATAACTTTGATTAAGTTTAATGATTATATGATTAAATGATTATACAATAATAACATGTATATATTTATATTATATAGTGGTGCTCAACCCAGCACTTAGAATAATTACGCACGCACACAACCACTCACCCTTTCATTATCATGGTACAACTTATTTAAATTTTGGAGCTCCTTAAATTTAGATTGAAATTTTGAATAATTTGTTAAATGATTGATTTCTACAATAACATATATTGGGAAATAAAGGATTCAAAATATATAAGGAACGCTCTCACCAATTTCCGTGTTGGCTTCCTCGCACTGCCAGTCTCGTTCGTAATATCGGCACAATCGGTTTATTTTACTGCGCTTGACGGGACTTTATGTCAACCCACGTAACCCACCGTCGTGGGACCGATTCTATACGTTGATCTTGTTTACGAACGATTTAATCGGTCGAGGACGCCTACACCAAACCGAACTATTACTTTCCTTAATACATTTTGATAGTAGATATTATACTGTTTATTAACCACCTACAGTGGTCTAAAAAGTTAAAATTCACTCGTAAGTGAATGGGCGGCCGGCCGGCTCAAATCAGAGCTGCAGATGAAATGACGGCAATTTCTGGTTGAAATCTGCGGAAGTGGGGTGTATTGACGTCACATTCCTTTGTCTAACGTGTTGACATCGCAGTTTGGTTGCTGTCAACACATTCTCCGCCTCTGACGTAACGAAGGCTTGGCTCTGCTTATCTCAATAACTGCACACTGTTTTTGTGATGTGACACCGTTTTTTGTCATGAATTAGTTCAAATCCTGGCAAATACTGTAATATAGTCCACTCACTGTAAATTCGATATCGGGTGTTTGAGATTGGGTTGGGTATGTCAAAAAATAGGAAAATACAATATTTATGATCTCTTTACCATATTTTAGTATATTATGAAATGTACCATGATTGTACCATCACAAAACCCCCTCAATGAAAGATGGTGTGACGAAGCACACAAACTTTCATTGACCCTTTCATACTTCCTAAAGGGATCAGCCAGGACAAGTCGCCACAACCCCCTTACAATTTTACATAAAAAACAATAATCACTCACCCTTGGTCTGGTGATAATGACTGTACCTTCATGACCTTACTGGACTTCTCCTGCGAGATCCCAACACCATAAGGCCACTTAGGCTCTTAACGCCCCTGCTCTGACGCGTTGGCCAGCTCAGGACCGCTGTCACACCCCAAACACTGAAACAATTTATAAAAAATATTAATATAGTGGCTTATTGAATCACTCCATCCTCAACTGATCTGGTTCCCCTTAGCTAAGTGCTGGTTTGTGCCAATAAGCACTGGGTTGGCTTACTATTTATAAAATTATAAATTATATTAAATAAAATTAGAAAGTATAAAAATTATAAAAATAATAAATCTCAAGGATTAAAAAGAATACCTTGCCTGCATATTACAAACCCTAGCTTGAATAATAGTTTCGATTCCTATCGATAATAATTATCTTCGTTCTATAATTACTATAATTGTAACATAAGCACAAAATTATAAAAAATTGAATAAAATATATTTGAAAATATAAAATATATATAATATAAAATATAATTATCTATCTCCCAAACTTGGAGAAAAACAAATCAAGAAATTTAATGAATCGATTTATTTACTTATAACTTTTAAAATAAACTTTTATTATGATTATTATTATTATTATTATTATTATTATTATTATTATTAACAGTTAATCATCTGGCTGATAAATATTATTAACAGCGCCATTTAAAATTTTTTCTCTTCCTACACATATTATAAAATCATGTTAAAAAGTTTTCAAATAAATACATAATACATTAATAATTAACACTGATATATTAATAATACAGTTAATACATTTTAAATACTCAATCATATTTAATCATATCTTAATAAATAATTAAGATATATCAAAATTGAAATATCATTTAAAAAAAATGTTAATTTTTTCATTAGTTACATTAATAAATTTGTAGACACTTTCCAAGTCCAAAACATCACTTTTCTAACACTCCAGGAAAACAATGGATCTTCTGATATACTTAGTTACATAAAAAAATATACAACTCCTTAATGAGTTAACCTCTTAAGTTACACAAATTTCAACTTTTCTATTCTATAAAATTTTAGAATAAAACAAGTTTTTTTTTTTTTTTTTTTTTTTTTTTTTTTTTTTTTTTTTTTTTTTTTTTTTTTAATCCCAAGAATTAGGGGTCCCCCTCCCCGTTCAATAATAAGATTAAATAATACCGCACTTAACTTAGCGGTTAGGTAGGCGTAGTTCCTTTGAAATTTCCTATAAAAGTTGCACAGCCCAAGAAAACTCTGAAGTTGTTTGATGTTTCGCGGTTCAGGGAAACGCATAATAGATTCGACCTTGTCCGGGTTTGCGGAAATTCCTTCCGATGTAATAATGAATCCTAAAAAATTAATCTTCGTTTGTAGAAATTTGGACTTATCCCAATTTACAGTTAATCCTCCCGCTTCTAATTTTCCTAAAACATATTTTAAATGTTCTAAATGGTCTTCAAATGTACGTGAAGCTATTAAAATATCATCTACATAAACTGTGAGAAAATCTAAATCTTTTGGTCTCAAAATTCTATCCAAACATTTAATGAAACTAGCTACGCTGGTATTTAGCCCAAATGGTAGTCGCTTAAACTGATAATTTTTTCCGTTAAACAAAAATGCTGTGTATTGCCTACTTACCTCTGCTAAAGGTACCGGCCAATATCCAGCAGTCAGATCTAAGGACGTCATAAATCTTACGCCACTAAACTTTTGAAAGATCTCATTTATAGATTCTGGTGATTCTCGGTCTGGTATAATAATTTGGTTAATTTTCCTTGCGTCTAGGCATAATCTTACTCCTCCTTCCTTCTTGATTACCACCACTAACGGATTTGAGTAGTGAGACACTGACCTCTCTATGATACCATTATCTAACATCTTGTCCAACTCTTCTTGCACCGCTCGTCTTTTAGAGTAAGGCACTGGATAGCTCCGCTGCATGAATGGTGTGTGTTCCTTTATCTGTAACATACATTCATAATTTTTTGCCCTTCCTGGAATATCGGCAAACACTCCCTTAAACTGCTCTATTACCTGCCATAACGCTCTACGTTGGCCACTCCTTATCACCTCACCCCCACTACAGAATTCATCCGCCCTTATCTCCCATACTTCATTATTAATATTACTCATTTCATTATCAACATCTTCTAAATACTCACCCTCTATACAAAAATTTACTTTAGTATCTAAGTGATTCTCAACTACTTGTTTCTGTAACAATTTCACACCAGTTGTTCTAACTTTATTTATCACATTTTCAAGATTGATCTTCACAGACCGCTCACCCCCATCTAACTCCAAAATTTTTTCTTTAAAATTTATTACAGCTTTATTTCTTTGTAAAAAATCATTTCCCAAAATGATATCCAAACTTAACCCCTTGACTACCAAAAATGTATTATCAAAATTCATATCTCCAATTGAGAAACTTAAATGTATCTGTTTTGTCACCCTTTTACTACCCCCCCCTACCCCCGTGACTCCTATTACTGTAACCCCTGCTACGGGTAAAACTGGAATATTCTTATTCAATTCTTTCAATTCACTTAAAATATTCTCGGCTATTACTGAAATTTCGCTCCCTGTATCGACAAGTGTTTTAAAGTTTCTATTATCTATTGTTACCTGTATTTCCGTGAGTCCAGCTCTCACCTCCAATGTCGTGTTACACTCCTCCTCCAATAAATCTGCAACGATGTCTGCTTTTATAACGTTGGATTTTAAGTTCTCGATGGGTCGGACCTCATGAGTTTCCCTGAACAGTGGTCGGGTCCTACTTACCACTGTTGACTTCAGTTTTCCGGCTGTGTCCTATTATGACTTGTTGATGGCACAGGGTGTCCGCGTGTTGGTCCCTGATGGTGGTACGGTGCTCCTCTGTTACTCGGGGCTCCTCTGTTCGCAGGTATGAATTGCTTTACTTGGTTATTTCTTGGTGCTTTACAGAAATAACAATGCTGCATGTGACCCCGATTCTCCTTCCTGCAACTAGAACAACTCCAACCGCCTGGTGTCTGTAAATCATGTCTAACATTATATTTATTGCCAGTATGATTAAAATAAGGCCTTGGTCGATTAAACTCATTGTTATTATTGTTATGGTTATACATATTTGGTTGTATAGGGCGTCTACCCATTTCACGATCATTTATACTTTGTAGTATATCTAATACCCTTTCCAGTTCATCAAGATTTTCTATTTCTTTAGTCATCAGAGTGACCTGCACTTCTCTAGGTAAGTGCTTACTAACATACCTAACAAATGACTTAAATAGTATTGGAGGCTCTAAATATTTAGCTTCGTTGTACAATCTTGTTACATAAATAGTAATGTTATTATTACTAACGTTACATCCCATGAAATTACCCGTTCCCATAATACGGCTTCTTAAAGTCTCCTGCTCCTCTTCTGTCCAATATTTACCCTTAAAAGCTTTCTCAAAAGTATTATAACAATCCCATTCTAACCTATGAGCTTCAGCCCATATGACTGAGTTACCCTTGAAACATTTAATAATTTTATTTAATTTCACTTCCCAGCTACTACTACTAAAATGATTATAATCCCTAGTCTGATTAAGGAATCGCATGGGATGTATTACTCTGTTTTCATGGCTAAAATTCTCTAGTTCTATTTCATTATAGAAATCTCTAGTTACTACTACTCTATCAGTTATGCTTGAAACATTTTTATTTATTTCTCCCCGTAATTCGTTTTTTACACTGGTCAAATTATTTGCAATCATATCATATTTATCATGCACATCCATACTATTTTGTACAGTTAAGTCATCAATTTCTTTAATCTTACTTTGTAACAAATTAAATCTACTCTTGGTATTTTTCTCATGTTCAGTCATAGTACTATCTATACCTTCTAAATTTTTAGTAATATCTATCAGGTTTATTTCAATGTTTTCTAAATGATTTTGCAACACATTGGTTTTAACTTCTACTTGACTTTCTACAAAATGTAAACTTTTCTGTTGTATTTCTGTACTTGTTGACTGTAATTTACTTTTAATCGTGTTATTTACTGTGTCTTGTACTAGATCAATTTTAGTGTCTAAATCACTAATGGTACTATTGAACTTGTCATCAACAATGGCTAGTGTCTTTTTCTGAATGTTATCACAACGTGTTTCTACTATATTAATTCGTTCTTCTAAGTGAAAATTGTGACCTTTTAACTCTCTGAATTTAATATCAAAATTATCGAATTTGTCATTCAAATGTGTGAATTTAATATCCGTATCGCTTTTCTGTTCGTCTAGTTTTTTATCTAGTTTTAATAACAATTGTATCATTGCATTACTTTCATCTGATTTACTGTCTAAATTAGTTGAAATGGATGTATTGACTTTCGTTATTTCTACAGATACAGGCGTATGCACCTCGTCAATCTGACTAGTTTGAGGTGTTTGTACATCCATCTCGCCAGTCAAATTTACATTAGTTGTACCTATTTCTAACGTAATATTGTCATTAGTACTCATTTTGGCAATTGTGTAATGCACGCATGCATACAATTGTATTACCTAATTGTGGGGTTATGTTTACTAGTTATAAAATTTTGTCTGTTACCTCAAGCAATTTTTTCCCGTGTTCTTTCTAGGCGTATCCCATGTAATAATATACATACATAATATTACATAAGGTCCCTGTTCGTATAGGCGACACCTGTATACTTACGTTTATTTTGATTTTATAGATACGATATATTATATCTCACAAATGTGGTTATGTATACAAAAACTAAGACGCCATCTTTTACTACCTAAGTCATGGGCCAAAAGTTCGTTACGCGAAGTCATAGGAAACGGAAATTGCTTGAAATAACAAAACAGCTGTTCTAATTGTTACCAATGAAATACCCCTTTTTATTCTTCACTTTGTTACATAACATTTTTTAAAACCAACTGTAACCCTTCCAAAAACATAATGTGTAATAATAACTTTGATTAAGTTTAATGATTATATGATTAAATGATTATACAATAATAACATGTATATATTTATATTATATAGTGGTGCTCAACCCAGCACTTAGAATAATTACGCACGCACACAACCACTCACCCTTTCATTATCATGGTACAACTTATTTAAATTTTGGAGCTCCTTAAATTTAGATTGAAATTTTGAATAATTTGTTAAATGATTGATTTCTACAATAACATATATTGGGAAATAAAGGATTCAAAATATATAAGGAACGCTCTCACCAATTTCCGTGTTGGCTTCCTCGCACTGCCAGTCTCGTTCGTAATATCGGCACAATCGGTTTATTTTACTGCGCTTGACGGGACTTTATGTCAACCCACGTAACCCACCGTCGTGGGACCGATTCTATACGTCGATCTTGTTTACGAACGATTTAATCGGTCGAGGACGCCTACACCAAACCGAACTATTACTTTCCTTAATACATTTTGATAGTAGATATTATACTGTTTATTAACCACCTACAGTGGTCTAAAAAGTTAAAATTCACTCGTAAGTGAATGGGCGGCCGGCCGGCTCAAATCAGAGCTGCAGATGAAATGACGGCAATTTCTGGTTGAAATCTGCGGAAGTGGGGTGTATTGACGTCACATTCCTTTGTCTAACGTGTTGACATCGCAGTTTGGTTGCTGTCAACACATTCTCCGCCTCTGACGTAACGAAGGCTTGGCTCTGCTTATCTCAATAACTGCACACTGTTTTTGTGATGTGACACCGTTTTTTGTCATGAATTAGTTCAAATCCTGGCAAATACTGTAATATAGTCCACTCACTGTAAATTCGATATCGGGTGTTTGAGATTGGGTTGGGTATGTCAAAAAATAGGAAAATACAATATTTATGATCTCTTTACCATATTTTAGTATATTATGAAATGTACCATGATTGTACCATCACATACAATGTTGTTAACATACGTTTTAATAATATGCTGAGATCTTATTAATGAATGGATTGTTAAACTAAGTATTTTAAGTCATTTTTCCTGCATTGAAAATTTTAATTAATTTTTTTGAAAAAGCTTAATTTGTGGATTTATTTAACATGATTTTAATTAATTCAACAGCCAAAAGCAGCTTGCTCAATAAAATAACAAAAAAAAAAAGAAAACAAATTTATATCTTTCAACTTTTAATTAGTTAATTTGATTTTAACTTTATAACTTTAATCAGTTAGTTTTTGCATGCATTAACTTTAATTTTAACTTAGTTAATTTCTTGGGGCACTACCTTTAACTTTAATGTTAATTTTTTTTTTCCAAGTCTGGATGATATACCTGTCTAGTGTGTTTAAATTTTCAGGAAGAATATCAAGAAGCTTTCATGTTAGTGAAAGATCTGGAACCATCAGTACCCCAAGAATACATACTAAAAGGTGTTGTGAATGTTGCAATTGGACAAGAAAATGGATCTGTAAGTGATGATATGTAATGTTAAAATTACTCAGACTGAAAAACAATTTTTTTTAAATTTATGAACACTATACAAAATTTAATTCTTGGATTTTGTTGTCCACGACGTATCCATTGATTAACTAAATAAAAGAACTCGTGTATCACTACTGACTCGGAACACAAAGTTTTTTATTGGTAAAATGTAAAAGTTTTACCTCCCACAGCCTGAACCAGTTTTCACTTATAAGATCATCAGAGGCTGCCACTGGGAGCACTGTCCTTCTTTTTCTTAGCGACTGCAATGTCTTTTATAGGATCGATGTTGTGTGTGTGGGGTGTGATATGTTCGAATAGTATGTTTGGTTTGAATTATGTCTGTTTGTTTAGGATCTGACGAACCTTATAATAAGTGAAAACTGGTTCAGGCTATAAGGTGAAACTTTTACGTTTTTACCAATAAAAAACTTTTGTGTTCTGAGTCGGTAGTGAAATTTAATCGATGCATATTGTATTCTGATCTGTGATTATGAAAAGTTAAAGACAACTTTAACACATTTTTTATATGAACTCACTTGGAATCATAGTGAACAATTTATTCTCAAGAATGTTAGCAACATTGTTTAGATTGACTTGAACATGTGTTCCAGAGAGAACACATCAAGGTAGCACAGCAGTTTTTCCAGTTGGTTGGCAGCAGTGCAAGTGAATGTGATACAATACCTGGTCGGCAGTGTATGGCGTCATCACTATTTCTCCAGCGACAGTTTGACGATCTCTTGCTTTATCTAAGTTCAATTAAAAGTTATTACTTCAACGATGATAGTTTTAATTTCAACTATGCTCAGGTATTATGTTTTTCAGATTTTAAAATTTATATTAAATATTTTGTATATCATTATTATTATATATTTAATATTTATAATGATTTTACCTCAAGATGTTTTCCCCTTATTTGGAACATGTTTCAGGACACTTTGTGTTCCCATCGTGAGCTGAACACAGAAAGGCTGAGGATGGGAACACAAAGTGTCCCGAAACATGTTCCAAATAAGGAGAAAACATCTTGAGCAGTGGCGGTTTCTTATTGTGGTCGCATGGCCGCGCGCCTCCCTGACAGAAAACATAAAAAAAATTAAATCACATTACCATAGTTAACTGCCTGTCCTTGTCTCTTGTTTATTTTAAAGATAAAAGATGAGCAATGATTTTTAAGCATTGATTTAGATTAGAATGAAAGTATTTATCTGTCTTGCGCGTTGTAGGTAGCGTGAACCAATAGACAGGGCTGCGAAGAAACTTGCAGCCTGGTTGCCATGACTATGTTACGTATCGTGTGACGTCATAGCGAATATCGCTGTTTAATAAACCATGTGTTTGGGCCGCTAGTTCTGAGCGGCCTGTTGCCAGTTTTCAACAGTGGTGTTGGTGTGCCATTCGTTGATCGTCAGTGTCATGTGTTGCCTATAAACACGAATAGAATCGGTGTCTTAATAAAAACAAATTTTACCAGATTTTCTTTAGAGGATAAAATAAATATTAAAAAATTAGGCCGGCCATTACCTGATCTAAATTTAACACAGGCCAGTGAAGGGAAAGCCCAAAATAGGACATTTACTCGGCATTTCTCATGAGAAATTTATAAACAAAATAATTGGATATGTGGGTGTGAAGTTTCAAATTTGTTGTACTATTTTCCATGTGTATTATTTTTCAATTCTGCAGGAACTGAAAAGGATGAAAATTGGCCCAGAAAGGGTAAGATTTGCATCACCTTCACACTAAAATAAAAATAACATGAATCATCTTGAAGCCATATTAATGGATCCACACAGCTGGCTTTACTAGGCGAAGAAAATATTTTGACATAGCTTAATTCAGGTTATCGGACACACGTTCTTGAACATAATGCAGAGGTTGGAAAGAACCGTTATATTTTGAAACGTATTATTTGTTGCGTAAAATTTTGCAGTGCTTTTGAGTTGGCACTTAGAGGTCACCGCAAGATTGAAGAATCGGTAAATCGTGGAACAGGCCTATTTAGAGAATTAGTTGATTTTTCTGCAGAACTAGATGTTGTGTTGCGAGAACATCTGCAGAACGCTACAGTATTTAAGGGGACTTCTAAAAGTATACAAGTATACAGAACGATATTTTAGATAGCATGTTGGCTGCGTGCAAAGAAGAAATTTATGATCAAATTAAAAATTCCGATTTCTTGGCTATTCAATGTGATGAAACTACAGATGTTACGAATTGGTGCGAAATGGTACTAATATTTACATACGTTTTTGATGGAACTGTTCGTGAGAGCTTTTGGTGCTTTAGAAGAGCCAAGGATAAATTAGCAGAAGGGATACAAAAATGTATAGAAGAAGAAGTTATGGAAAAACCACAAAAGTTAATCGCTCAAACATACGATGGGGCAAATGTAATGAGTGGTGCTACAGGTGGTGTTTGAAGTTATATTAAGAAGAAATATCCTTACGCTCATTACATACATTGTTATGCTCACCAGCTTAATCTCTTGTTCTAAAATGCAGCATCACAGCAGCGCAAATGTTTTTTAATAATTTATCAGCAATTCCCAAGTTTTTTCAAATTCTTCAAATACGTGCGATATGTTAGAAGAACTAGTCAAGCACACGTTACCAAAAGTAGCAACAACCAGATAGAACTATAACATTAGGACAGTCAATACTGTGTTCGAGAATCGAGGGAAGCTCATAAAAGTGTTTGAAGAGATTGAAGATAAATGCCTAAGAAGCGCTACTTTTAATGAAGCTTCTGGTCTCAGACAAGCTCTAAAAGACCCAGAATTTTTGTTTTGGCTCACATTTTTTCACAAACTTTTGCCTCATGTTGACATTTTTTATAATCAAATCCGGTCAAGAAATAAGGATAGTATCCAACTTCAAAGTGATATACAAAATTTTGAGATTTGTGTTAAAAACATTAGAAACGAGACTGAGACTACTCAAAGCAATATTGAAGAAAATTTTCATTCAACAAAGAGGAGAAGAAAAGAAGATAATTTACCAAGAAGAGCGTTTGCTAAAGAAGTGTATGATGTAATTATTTTACAGATGAAAGACAGATTCTCATACCGTGGCCATCTGCAAGCAGCTAAGTTGTTTAATTCAGAATCAGTACCAAAATATTCAAAAGAATTTCCAGTGGGCATTTCGAATACAGTGTGTTCTTCATATCTGTTTCTAGACCAGACTCGTTTAAAAACAGAATTCGAAGTTATTTACTCACGACTGGACTTTAGTCAAATAATTAGAGCCACAAACTTCCTTACATTACTACTGCAACATAATCTTACTGAATATTAATTACTACACTTTCACATCGTGAAAGTTACTTTGTTTATTTTCCTCATACGACGTTTCAGCATGATGTTCACCTTCCTCAGTGAGGTAATACTGAATGTCCGGAGTTTGTAATGGTTTTTTCTAGTTGGTAGGTTGTGTGGGTGTGTGTGTGGAGGTGGAAGGGGGTTGGCACGGGATTCCGAATTATTGTATGTTTTGTGTATTATTGTGTCAAAGAGTGTGTGTGTGATTTAAAGTGTAATTGGTCGTTAAGTATGTTGTTTGGTTGTATTGTGTATTGTGTACTGTACTTAATTACTACACTTTCACATCGTGAAAGTTACTTTGTTTATTTTCCTCATACGACGTTTCAGCATGATGTTCACCTTCCTCAGCGAGGTAATACTGAATGTCCGGAGTTTGTAATGGTTTTTGACATGATAATGTCTTATGGCTGGGGGTCATTTGAAAATTTCTGTAACGCATCACGCTGCATGACGTCATCATTTACCAGCCGGGAATCGTTAACTAAAACCGCGACCGCTAACGTGCTAACGTCCATCGCAGATTAAAGACCTAACAAGCAAACAACACTGCATAGCTGTAGATAGGTATGTAACCAATCAGTCAGTCAGTAACCATAATAATGTTGCGTTTAGCTGGCTGCTGAAAGACATTATCATGCTCTTAAGCTTTTACCATTTGGTAAACGGTACTTTACATTTTTTTGTTTCTAGTTGGTAGGTTGTGTGGGTGTGTGTGTGGAGGTGGAAGGGGGTTGGCACGGGATTCCGAATTATTGTATGTTTTGTGTATTATTGTGTCAAAGAGTGCGTGTGATTTAAAGTGTAATTGGTCGTTAAGTATGTTGTTTGGTTGTATTGTGTACTTAACGACCAATTACACTTTAAATCACACGCACTCTTTGACACAATAATACACAAAACATACAATAATTCGGAATCCCGCGCCAACCCCCTTCCACCCCCCCCCCACAACCTACCAACTAGAAAAAACCGTTACAAACTCCGGACATTCAGTATTACCTCGCTGAGGAAGGCGAACATCACACTAAAACGTCGTACGAGGAAAATAAACAAAGTAAGTTTCACATGTAAAAGTGTAGTAATTAATACTCATTAAGTGCTGTGAAAGGAGAGGATGAACATTCAAAATAACAATCTTACTGATATTTTCCCGGAAACTATAAAAATACTAAAAATAATTTTAACAACGCCAATGACAACTGTAGAATCAGAGCGTTGTTTTTTAACTTAAAAAAGTCAAGACATTTTTGCAAAATACTATGGGCAATGATCGTTTAATGCATTGGCGATAATGCCCATAAATAAAAATTTAGTGCTGATAGTTTCGATGACAAAGTGTTGGAAAAGTTCATATGTATGAAAAATAGAAGGATGGAATTTACTTTTAAGAAATAATTGGCTTCTTTCAATCCACTTTCCATTTCCGGTAAGATTTTACATTGTTAAAATTTGTTATGATTGCACCCCTCCGGCTGAAAAGTCACCAGCCGCCACTGATATTGAGGTAAAATCATTATAAATGTTAAACATATTATATACATCAAGAAATAGACTGTAGAAAAAAGTGTTTGTATTATTATTATTATATATTATTTATATTGATAATATGTCTGAAGTGCTGAGGTGTTCGGTATTCAACATCAGTCAATTACAATTGGTGACAATAGACACAACGACAAACTGTATCACCCTTCTCTATCATATATCTATTTTAAATTTATTTCTGATGTGAAATGTTTTCCAACCTGTACAAGCATCTTTATTATTAAGGAAAAGTTGGATAGTACCATAATACATAGGAACACAAGTGAAACAGATTGTATGCCAATTGGCCTCAATTAGTTGTGTGTGTGTATTTATTTTCTATTGTGCATGTTTATATGCCTGGCATGCATGTAGTAGTAGCTTATGAACATCCTGCTGGTGATAGATTTCTGGCACAAACTGTTGTGTGGTATTGGACGTGTTTCCTCAAAATAGCATGTTTTTCCTCAAGTTGCATCTTATAAGGAGTGAAAATTAAAATTTCAACCATACCATGTAAAGATTTCTGCTATCTTCTCTTTATTGAGGCAGTCCACCCCCTTAATTTCTACTTCTTCTTTGATTTTTCTTATGGGTTTGTTACTGATAATTGCTAAGGTTTGGTATGCCTATAGTACAAGATTGAATTCTGTAGTATTATAGTGCCACCAGTATACCAACAACTCGCCTTTACCTTCACTGATCTGACATGTTCTTTTGTATGCTAACAATCTCCTCTTAGACAGCTTCTTGTAGTAATTGTTGGTGTGGAGGGGTGTTCTTGAAAACTATCTTGTGATTGCAGTTGGATTTGTGATGTTTGGTTATCAACAAAAAAGAATTATAAAAGAAACTCGATAGTCATGTTATACAATTTATTTAGTTTATTTGTTATTACAGCCATATATTTACATAAGTAACATGGTTATTTGTCTTTATACAACATGTTTCTGAATAAAAATTGAAGCTCCATTAAGTAATTACATTACTGGGAAAATATATTGGTGATACTGCAGATTAGGATCAAAAAGGGCTTAATCCGCTCCTTAGTTCCACCAGTACTTTTGTTACAGATGACAATCTGTATCACCCTTTAAGAATTCATGGGATCATTTGAAGACATGCTGTTAAGGAATAATGTCACCATAAACATCTATGTTTTTTTTATGAATTCTCATTCGGCATTCACCTTTTGCATTAAAAAAAATGTATCATAGAAAGAATTGTGTATTTTGCCAGAATTCTGAATCAGCACTGCCTTTCAAAATGTGAACCAAACTATTCAAGCAAAGTATATTCTCTTATTGCAAGAAAGTCATGGTCTAGATTCAATGTACCTTTACTTTCTAAACACACTGCATATAATATAAACAGACAGACAGACAAATACCCCTCCCCGCCACACACACATAGATAATGAATCATTTGATATTTTTAGGCTAAGGCTGCACTGGGACAGTTTAAAGAGGCTGAAGAAACATTTTTATTGATACAAAATGAGAAACTGCAGAACGATTACATCTACATCAGTCACCTAGCACACTGCTGTAAGTTTCAGTTATAGTATTTACTAAATATCCTAACATGAAAAATGCCAGAAAATACAAAATATTTTTATGTATTTATATTTTTTTGAAGACAGCTTATTTTAAAGAAATATGTATTTATATTTATAAACTACACTAGAAGACAGTGTAACAAAACAAAAACACTGACCCATTAATTCTGCGTGCTATAGCACAACAAATAATAGCAGGAAACTACAACCAATATGTCCACATCTATACAGACGGATCATTGGATACACAGAGAAAGAAGTCGGGTGCAGGATACTTTATTCCTAGTACGCAAGAATCCTTCCTTGTATCAGCTAACTCCTGTTCAAGTGTTGACACTGAGCTTCTGGCAATCAATGCAGCACTGACCTACTGCCTCACCTTAAACAACAAAGTATCTTCACAGACTCACAGGCTGCACTACTATTACTACAGCAGTACAAAATCATCAGCATATTACTTTAGAACAGTCCACATATTCCACATAATAAAAAAACTGGAAAGAAACAAAATTGAGTTAACTCTACAATGGATTCCCAGTCATGTAAATATTGCTGGTAATGAAAAAGCAGATGAGATAGCTAAGGATGCAACTATGCTGTCCCCAGTAGAGGAAAGTGTAACATCACTACTGGCTGCCACTTCGGATTTCAACAGAAGACTCACAGAGACATGGAAGGATGTATTTTTGAATTCCACCAAAGATTCAACATACAAACAGCACGTCAGTACACAAGATATCTCCGTATATAGAAACATCCCTAGGAGCGTTCAAACTTTTGGCTCCAAAGGAAGACTTGGCCATATCGTAACCCAGTCATACTTGTACAAATTCAACTTGAACCAAACTGCTACCTGCCTACTAAGTCATCAGCATGAGGAGACCTTACAACACATATTAGTGGATTGCCAGACAGACATCCCAGGAATTCCAAGACTGAAAACAAATATGGACGCAATATTGAACAGCAGCTCATATTGTACAATGGCGGAGAACATCTACAGGAGATATCGTGTCATTGGAGAACAATCTGGAAACACGTAATAATAATAATAATAATAATAATAATACTAAGAAGAAGAAGAAGAAGAAGATATTTTTTGTACCACTAAATGTTGTCATCATCATAATAATATATTTTTCAACCATTAGGCCTCAGATCTATAAGGATGTGGGGCTACGTACAATCTATATTACAACTTGTCAAGCAAGTCACATTAAAACTGTAGTGAGAACACAGAAAATGAATAATGTGTATAGCTGACTTTATCTTCTTCATCAGACAAAGTTACAACTAGAGCTGTTATATGCTGTTGTAAATTTTACACAGTATTTTGTTGTTGATATATGAATAGAAAAACTATATCAAATTATCTTTTCACGATATTAATTGATGACTCGTTGGGCACTTGGTGAAACATATTAATACATATTAACTCTGACAGCTGTTTCGGCTACCTAAGCCATTGTCAAAAAGAGAATGAATGAAAACCTAAACACAGGATGTGAGTGGTGGTGACCATCTGTTTAGGGTGTATCTGGAACATCTGTGAGGGTGTTTGAGATGGAGAGGGTGTAACGTGTCCAAAATTGGGTCATTTCATATATTACAGTTATAGGGTATTTGTATTTCATTTATTTTATTTTTGGGGTTTTGTAAAAAATATTGTGCAAACGTTATTTCCATTGGAACAGAACACGTGGTAAGAAACAGTGTTGAAACAAAGCAGCAAGACGCAGTTTCTGTTGTGTAACCAAGCTAAGAATTTGTACCACCCTCGAATTCTCAGAAATGTGCGTGAGTGTGAGGGTGCACGCACTCAATGACTCAAGCATGTGCGCTGTTGGGACGCCGAGAGAAACGAACGACGCCGTAAAAAATGGCGTATGAATGAACAGTTTGTAACATCAACCAGCCAAGCTACAGGAAACGGAGCTAAGAACTGCCTCCATGTTAGACGACAGTCTAGCAGCGCCAAATATCGTCAACGCTGACTACAGAAACAGCCACTATGTGTCATAATCATAGCTCATAAGCCACAGCAAATCCACCTTGAACGACGACGAAATCAAACGGGCAGTGGTTATAAACTTCCTACCGCCCAAGAGAGATGCCAGTCAGTCCACTAGAAGCCGACTCCAGATACAGATGCTTACAGTTTTGTTTAGGGCCCGGTCGGTGGTGTTATAAAATGTAATTAATTCAATAGGACCGACCAGGACCCAAGAAATTAATAACCATATTACCGTGACTGACGGTCAGTTGGTGTAGTGACATGGAGTGATTAATTAAATACGTAATCTTTATAATGGGAATCGGATAACAGAAACACGTGTTCGGTCGGTAGTGAACAGTGAATTAAATACTATTACCGTGAATTAAATATGAAATATCAAGGGGTAAAGCATTAAATCGAGTGTGAGTGTGGATGAGCAGAATGGGCTACCTTAATTATTAGAATACTAGATAGGTTAGATGATATTTTATGTTAGTTAAATCTGAGGGATAAATGTATATTTTAAAACCTATTTTTTCAGTGTCTTTTAACATTCATTAAAATCAGTTGGTTTAATTTGAAATATGTGTTAGCCTAAGTTATTTCGTCATTACCACTTTCTCATTTCTGTGTTGCAAAATTCGTCTAAACGTTCCGGAATCCTTCTGAATTATTAATTGGGTGTGGTCAGATAGCAAAATTGTCCTTTTTATTTAAGGTGGAGTGTAAAGGTTTTCGATATTTTTTCCTATAAAAGATAATCGTGGCGACCCTGGTCTTCTGAGTGAAATTTAAATAGGTAAGTAGTTGCGGCTGAGTACAGGTAAGTTCTGGCAGTGTATTTTATGTATTTTATATATTTCGGCATATTTTTTATTGTCACAAATGGCTCTCGCCTGCCAGGATTTTCGTTTAATTTTATTTATACGAGATAGACCTATTTTAATGCACAGAAAATAGGATGTGGTAATGACGAACTTGTAAAAATTGTATCGCACATAATTACGCACGTGCGAGAAGGTTAGGTTTGTATCATTGTGATTTACAATGGCAGATAATAATAAAGAAGTTAGCTTCACTGACACTAATGTCGAAATAACCGAATCAAAAATAATGAAAGATGTCGAACATCAATCAACAACTATTCCAATGAATCAAAATAAAAAATGTGACGACAGTAGCATGTTAACAAATTTGTATAGTTTGATGTGTAGTATGAAAGAAAATTCAGAAAAACAACATGATGAACAGAATCACAAATTTAACAAATTAAATAATCGTATTGATGAAATTAAGACCGAAATTAAAAGTGAATTTAATTGCAAATTGGAGGAACTTAAAACTGAAATTAATAAAGTACAAACCAAATGTGAGAGTAACTTTATCAAATTGACAAATGAATTAAATGAAACGTTGAGTCATTCATTAAAAAATATGAATAACAGAATTGACAAAATAGAGAGTAATGTGGTGGAAAAGTTTGATAAACAAAGACAAAAGGTAATTGAAAATTTTGAATGTAAAACAGAGGATAATTATAATGATATGGGTAAAAACGTAGTAGTAGAGAGTAAGATAACAAGTGATAACAATAATGTTGAAAATAATGAGAATAATAATATTGAGTATAGTAATGTGTTTGAAGAATTGGTATCAGAAAGTGAACGGTGAAACTAAATAATGAAAGTACTGATGAGTTGGTGGAATGCGATTATGAGATGTTAATGTGTGTTAATGAGTTAGAGAGAGAGCGGAAGAATGATATTGTGGTAGAGTGGGGACAGAGGGTAAATTTTCCCCTTATTGTTTATAATGTTTATGATGATTTAATGAGTTTACAAGTGTTGTTGTTGAAGGGCAAGAGTCCCGTGTTGGTAGATGAATTGAAGTATTTATTTTTGTTGTGTAATTTTGTACCCTCTGTCTATAATAATTTTGAGAGTGTGAGTTGGTATGGTGATGAGAGAGAGTTAAACAGAGAATTGTATGTGGAGAAAGTAACAGAATTGTATAATTTGAATAGGAAGTATGACGAATGGATAGAAAGTTTAGAAGTATATTTGAATAATAATGACTATAATAATTTGATCAAAGTAATTAACCCAATAACGAATGAATTTACTGACGGAGACTTAACAAAAATGCCTAACGTTGACTGGTTTAACGAGTATTTTGGTAAGATGAATGAAGTTAGTTTGTATGGTTATAATACACAAAACAGTAATTTGTGTATTAATGAAATTGAACAATGTTATATAACACCAAGGTTAATCTGGGACGATGGAGGCTAAACTATAAAACAGTAAAAGACAGTGATAAACATTATGTTTTATGGTCCTGACATGGCAGATTTGGACAATGAAGTGCGGAAAAACTGAACAGTTAATAACTAAAGTTTGTAAATAATTGTAGTGCATTTATGTATGTGTGCCCTGTAGAATGTTAAGTAAATAATGTATGTATGTAGGTAAGTGATAATAATAATATTAATGTTTTGTAATTTAAATAAATAACAGAATTAATATTGAAAACAGTAATTGGTTAATGGTAATGGTTTTGGTAGAAATGAAACTTGTATTTTTCAGTAATTAATTCAATTAAAACAATTTGAGATGTTTTAAATATTTTGATTGATTATTTAAATGTTAATTAATTAAATTTTTTTAATGAATTCAAATTATTTTTTACGAGATGAATTGGGTAATTAAATGATAAATTGTTTGATGTAGACTAATATTTGTGTCAAATGTTTCAGAGGTGAGGTGAAAGTAATGTGGTATGGTGAATATGTTTTGTGTATATCATGTTAAATGGACTGCAAGTATAGAACTTTTACAGTACGAATCGAGTATAATAAAAAATGTTTACAGGTGTAACTCAGATGAAAGTATTGTAATTCAATAGTGAGATTATTTGAAATAATTGTGTTCAATAAAAATGATAATTAAAAAATTTAATAATAACTGAAAAATGATATATACTAATTATTAATAATAAATTTTGAAAATTTTAAGAAAGTCAAATGGTAGAAAGTTATGAATGAGTTAAATGATTATTGATGAAAATATTATATTAGAATGTATATACAAAAAATTTAATTAGTTAGTTATTAAGTTGCTATTGCGGGGGTGGCCTGTGCTCTCGTAGATAGTGAAATGGGTTGGGGGTAACAGAGAGCGTTACCTCCATTGGAGGCCAAAATGGCGACAATGTGCGGCACAATTTTAGTGCAAATTCAATTTGTACAATGATAGATGTTCGTGTCGCACATACTAATGATGAAGTAGAGCAGGCAATGAAAGGAAATTAGATTTCCCCGACTTTTCGGGCGATTACTGCCTTACCAGCACTAATCGTGGATTTGGCTAGCGGTTAGCTATGGTCATACCAAGTCCCTTGACCATAGCTGACTTGAAATTGGTATATAGTAGAAATTAGATGGGGGGTGAAATTAAGGGGAATCACCAAACTAGGGAACAGCGGCTACGACTCTGTTCGAGTAGGAACAGCAAGGCCAGGTGGTAGACCCGTTTAAGGGCGTTTAATTATAGCCAAGAATATGTTGATATTCAGACGTTAAATGTAATTGCCGAAGCAAAGACACGGAGAGGTCAAACTACTCCAAAATATGCCGTCTTTGTGGAAGCGAGGGGACGCCACAGCCTTACATAATTTGCAATAGAGTGTGTGGATGGGAGGTGACCCAAGTGAGTCACGAATTTAAAGTTTATAACATGAAAAATTGCTAACTCAAATTTTGATCCAATAAAAAATTCTTGTGTTCTGTTTAAATAACTAGCTGCTCATACATTCACTATAAGGTGTTCATTGTATAATTTTTTAAAGGTAATCTTGTGTTTTAGTAGGTTAGATATAATAGTTGATGCAAAGTATATGTTTTATATAATGTGTATATTTTTTTTAACTAAGCCAATAATTAAACCGTCTGGCAGGCGGTTAACACAAAGTATCAGAATCAGAAAAGGGGAAACAATGAGGATAGAAGTAAGTATTGATAAATATATATATTTCATGTAATTTGTTCAAGTATGAGATGTGTTTTCATTGTGTTAGGAAGATCAGCTGATCAGCAATAAAATGTCACTGGTATATTGGTTTATAAATGTTCCAAGTAATTAATGTTTAATGTAATGTTTCGATGTATTACAGATGCTATTTAAAGTAATGAGAAAAGTAATTTGATGAAGTGAGAAATAAAGTAATAATTTGTGAAAGCTAATAAAGGATAGTTTTGGGGTGATGAATATTTTATGGGACATGTAGATCAGTCCAAGTTGAAGTTAAAGAAATGGTAGAGATGAAAATAATGTAATGTTGTTTTGAGTTAATATATATTATAGAGTTTTGAGAAGTATTGATGTTGACACAGTAGTTATGTGGAGAATATGTGTAGAGTTTTGAGTGATATATTGATGTTTATAATTAATGATGTTATTTTGTTGTAGTTGTAGTAAGGTAATGAGATTGAGATTTTTGGGGATGGCAATTTTGTAGTAGGGGGTAGTGTAATGTAGGAGTCCGCAACATAATGATAGTTGGGACGGGATGGGAACGATTTAGGGGGAACGGGGTCGCCTTAGGTAGAATCCAGGGACCAGATAAAGGGAAATGAGTTTTTTTTTGGGGGGGGAACACGTATCCTAAATACAAAGGGTTAGAGAGTATATTTTTTTTTATATTGAGAGAAGGTGGCGATTTGAGTTTAGTGATAAGTTGGGGTTAGAGAGTGTTTTGATAGATGTTGTGATAGAGATGGGTGTCATGTGAGTTACAGTTGTTAGAAGTTAGAGTCAGGGGGAGAAAGATTATATATGTAAACAGATCAAGTAGTAAATTAAAGGAGATAAATATTTACATCACCCACAGTAATGTAGAATCAGATTGTTAAGCAAAGAGAGAGATTTGTAATAAAGATATAAAATTTTTTATTTTAAAACCAGTGACAAAATTTTGATAGAATGTGGAAATAATGTAAAATTAAGAATTGTTTATTTTGAATAATTTAAATGTCAATTTGCTTATTATTTATAATAATATTTTGTTTATTTTAAATATTTTATTTTATTATGTTTTGTGTTTCAAGTTAGGATGTTACAGATGTTGAATGTATTTTCAGATAGAACTTGTACATAACGTATGTGGGTCAACGTATTGGACTTGACCTAGTTTTGATCAGCTGAGAGTGAGGTCATATAAGTTAATAGTATGGAAGTTAATTCAGCTTTTGTTTTTTGATCAATTTAAACAATTTTAAATAATTTCTATATGTAAAGGAAACATTTTAATAAATTTAAATTTTTTTTCTCTTTGAATTTTAAAAAATTTTTGAAAATATTTTTTTTTGGGGGGAAAAAAAGGATTTTGCGCCTACCAGCTAATGAATATTTTTGAGCTTTGATTATTTGTGTACTAACCATGTTTATTTTATTGATTTATTGTATTGACTTGTATTGTTAGATTCTAAGTGATCACATGTTAGGTTAAGGAAGTTCTTAACTATAAGAAATGTTAAAATTAACTTATTTTAAATAAAAACAGGAAACAATGAAGAGAATAATTTAGAATTTATACAAAATTTATGAATCAATTTTACCTGAAAACAACCAAAGGGTTGCCAGTTAAATAACTTTTGAAAATTTTTCAATTCTATGATATGTGATGTCAATATGTAATGTGAGTGTGTGTGAGCCCAGTATCTGCTAAAGGCAGCCCAGCTTGCAAAAAAGGGGAAACATATCGGTGGAGGATCTGGCATAGTCCGAGCCAGGGATTGAGGATTTTGGGGGGTAGCATGTTAGAAGGTGAGGTGTGCTGTGGTACTTGTCTGTTCGATTTTTCGGTGTTGGGATCTCTTACGGAGAAGTCCAGTGATCTCGTTCAGATGCGTCCATAGTCGCCAAGCCAGGGGGGTCGTGTACCCATGAAGAGTAAGAACAAGGTGGTTATTGGGACCAGTTCCTCACCGGTCCTCTTCAGGATTTGTCAATGAGATTTCTTCTGTTTTGGACAGCAGAATTCTCATTGGGGGGGGGGTATTGTAACGTGTCCAAAATTGGGTCATTTCATATATTACAGTTATAGGGTATTTGTATTTCATTTATTTTATTTTTGGGGTTTTGTAAAAAATATTGTGCAAACGTTATTTCCATTGGAACAGAACACGTGGTAAGAAACAGTGTTGAAACAAAGCAGCAAGACGCAGTTTCTGTTGTGTAACCAAGCTAAGAATTTGTACCACTCTCGAATTCTCAGAAATGTGCGTGAGTGTGAGGGTGCGCGCACTCAATGACTCAAGCATGTGCGCTGTTGGGACGCCGAGAGAAACGAACGACGCCGTAAAAAATGGCGTATGAATGAACAGTTTGTAACATCAACCAGCCAAGCTACAGGAAACGGAGCTAAGAACTGCCTCCGTGTTAGACGACAGTCTAGCAGCGCCAAATATCGTCAACGCTGACTACAGAAACAGCCACTATGTGTCATAATCATAGCTCATAAGCCACAGCAAATCCACCTTGAACGACGACGAAATCAAACGGGCAGTGGTTATAAACTTCCTACCGCCCAAGAGAGATGCCAGTCAGTCCACTAGAAGCCGACTCCAGATACAGACGCTTACAGTTTTGTTTAGGGCCCGGTCGGTAGTGTTATAAAATGTAATTAATTCAATAGGACCGACCGGGACCCAAGAAATTAATAACCATATTACCGTGACTGACGGGCAGTTGGTGTAGTGACATGGAGTGATTAATTAAATATGTAATCTTTATAATGGGAATCAGATAACAGAAACACGTGTTCGGTCGGTAGTGAACAGTGAATTAAATACTATTACCGTGAATCAAATATGAAATATCAAGGGGTAAAGCATTAAATCGAGTGTGAGTGTGGATGAGCAGAATGGGCTACCTTAATTATTAGAATACTAGATAGGTTAGATGATATTTTATGTTAGTTAAATCTGAGGGATAAATGTATATTTTAAAACCTATTTTTTCAGTGTCTTTTAACATTCATTAAAATCAGTTGGTTTAATTTGAAATATGTGTTAGCCTAAGTTATTTCGTCATTACCACTTTCTCATTTCTGTGTTGCAAAATTCGTCTAAACGTTCCGGAATCCTTCTGAATTATTAATTGGGTGTGGTCAGATAGCAAAATTGTCCTTTTTATTTAAGGTGGAGTGTAAAGGTTTTCGATATTTTTTCCTATAAAAAATAATCGTGGCGACCCTGGTCTTCTGAGTGAAATTTAAATAGGTAAGTAGTTGCGGCTGAGTACAGGTAAGTTCTGGCAGTGTATTTTATGTATTTTATATATTTCGGCATATTTTTTATTGTCACAAGGGGGGTGCAAGAGACAAGGGAAGGTCAGGTGTCTTTAAAAACTAAATACAATCATAAATGCAAAATATAAAATTAACTAAACTAAATATAATCTGAATGCAAAATATAAAATTAACTGAACTAAATATAATCTGAATGCAAAATATAAAATAAACTAAAATAAATTACAGCTTTTAATAAAGGGGATACACAGAATTCAGTTTGTTCATTTGTTAAATTTTTGTTATTTTTTATTTCTTTTTTAAATTCTAGAATTTCTCTTTCTGATGGTAACCACCACTCACATCCTGTGTTTAGGTTTTCATTCATTCTCTCTTTGACAATGGCTTAGGTAGCCGAAACAGCTGTCAGAGTTAAATAAAATCTGTGAAACTTACCAAGTGTTTTTATATATTTTACTAAACCTTTGTAAATTATCTTTTGTCGTAATGGTATGTGCATCTGAAAGTGACAATGCTTCAGCCATCAATCTTAAGCGGAATGTTTGATTATTGTACTTAACAAAATATAGTTGTGGGCTTAATAGCTCCACGGCTACTTACCTACAGACATTAAGTTCAATTCATAGGCGTCATTAAAAAGTCAAGGTTACCTTATCCCCCTCCCCCAGGTAGACTCAGCCTGTGGAAATGATACTTGAGGTAACAACGGGCAGCTGAAGTGTAGTGCAGGCTTCTTGTAGGCCATATTACTGAAGGTGGCAGCCTACCTGCCTGGTTCTCTTAAATTGGATGGTACAAAAAGGCAATATTACATAAATTATAGTTCGGAATAACAAATCAGAATAGCTTTTTTGATGTTTTCATTTATGTCAGTGGATAAAATGAGTTAATCTATACAGCTTTGAAGCCACAAGAGTTTTCTGAAATAGTAAATATTGATTGGTTTAATAATCACTGTGATCGGTACAACCAAACATAACAGTTTCCCTTAAGAGAACAGTTAAATTTATTGTACAGCTACTAAAAACCAAAGATTCAGCATTTTCCATGAAACCACAACTTTATTCACTATCAGCTTTATTTCAATTCAAGCTGTCATGAACATCAACAGCTACATGTAAAATTATTCCAGAATTATTTGTTGTTTTATTTTATTTGCAAAGCAATTTTTATTTTATTCTCGTGTACAGGATTTGATCTTGATATTATTTCCCTCTTCATAAATGTATTTTGGATGCTATTAATTTACATTTGTTTTCTACTACTGACTTTGAAATTATCATAAAATTTACTAATTATAAGTATAACACTACTGACTCGAAACACAAAGTTTTTTATTGGTAAAATTGTAAAGTTTTCACCTTATATCCTGAACCAGTTTTCGCTTATCAGCTTTGTCAGAGGATGCCACTAGGAGCACTGTCCGTCTTGTTCTTGGTGACGGCGCCATCGTTTGAAAGATCGATGTTGTTTGTGTGCAGTGTGCTATGTTTGAATAGTATGTTTGATTTGAATTGTGTCTGTTCGTTTAGGATGTCATATTTATGTGTTTTTGTATATTTCTAGTTGTTCAAGAGTGTCTAATTTTTGGACTTTTGTGTGTACGTGTAGAATATTTATGTTGCTGTTGATGTTTATGTATGTGTGGTTTGCTTCAATGAGGTGGTCTGCAAAGGTGGATTTGGTAGTGGAGAGTAGTGCCTTTGTGTGTTCAATGAATCTCTGTTTGAAGCAACGTCCTATCTGGCCTATGTAGAGTGTGTTGCAATCTGAGCAATTTAGTTTGTAAACACCAGGTAGATCAAATTTGTTTTGTGCTTTGTGTGTGTTGGGTTTTGTTTGTAGTTTTGTATGTGATTCTGTATCCTGTTTTTTTTTTAATTTGTGGGCTATTTTTTCAGTGTGCTTATTGATGTATGGTATTGTTATGAACTTGTTGTTTTCTGTCGTTGTCTGTTGTTTGTTTTGTGTATGAGTTTATTGACTCTTGTTCTGTTCTTAGCTCAGCAAACCTAGCACATGTCCTCAGTAGGTGTGTTAGGTCGTGTGCACTTGACTAGGTGATGTCATGGCCCAGGACCTAACCAGCCCGGGCAGCCAGTGTTAAAAAAATAAAAGATAAAGTTATTTCTGTTATTTAAAACGTGATTTCATTATGTCACAAAAAAGGGATTATTTGTATTTTCAATGTTGCAGATGTAATGAATGGAAAACCTCAATCAGCTTGGGAGCTTTATTTGAAAATGGAGACATCAGCCGATTCGTTCAGTTTACTTCAACTCTTAGCAAATGACTGTTACCGAATGGGACATTTCTGGCATGCAGCAAAAGCATTTGATATGCTAGAACGACTTGATCCCAATCCAGAATATTGGGAAGGAAAACGTGGTGCTTGTGCTGGAGTGTTTCAACTTATAGTAGCTGGGAAGCAACCAAAGTAAGTTAAAAACAAGCAAAATGCATTGTGTAGTGCAGACCAATTAACACAATTATTTCCTTGTGACTGTCACGTTCATGTAGCTCTCTTGAAGTGTTATGTAGAGAAATATGAAATATTCAATTTATATTGGAAAAGTGATTCTCTTTTTTACTTTAGAAGCTTTTGTGCGTTTAGTCATAACAATAGCTCTCAGACTGCAAGACACAGACCAGTTATCAGCTAAGCAGGTCAGCCAGTATGATATGATTTAGTGTCTGAGCCAAACATTTTTCATTAGTTATCTTAATGACTATCTGTTCTTCTTTTTTAGTTGAACAGAAGAGTACAAGATCTGTTCAAAACATATTTGACCATTGGCTGAAGGCAAAGATACCTTACGTAGTGGCTTCCAGTTCTAATCTCCTTTAAAAAGGGCCTTTGTGACTCCACACACATAACTTAATGAGCCTTCCATTGTTGGAAACATATTTTGTAGTCCTGTTTTGGAATGACAGCTGTGCTATCAAATTGGCACTTTTTTTAGCAACATTTTCAGTTTGTGGAACAACCAGAAATCAGTAGAAGCCATGTCTAATTAGTAAGGAGCTGGCAAACCTGAGGAATTTTGACCAAGAAATCCTGTGTCGGACATGACAAATGAGCAGGGTAGTGAATTATACAACTGCCACTTGCATGATTCAAATAGGTGTATCTCTTCCACTGCATTGTATCATGAAGACATTGCTTCACAAAGTACAGTTTGGCCTTTTGGTGCATATATGTGATGTATAGTGGTCAAAAACAATCTGCATCACTTTCACTTATACTCCTTATTAGCCTTACATTTCTTCAGCATTTAGCATTGGGATGATAAATGAGCTTTGGTTTCTGGGTTGTATTCATACAGTCAACACTTGCCACCAGTTATCACAGTCTTAAGGAAGGCAGAATTACCATTGGGGCGGTCCACCATGTCCCATGTATTCTCAAAATGGACCTCTTTATGTTCAAAGGAAACACCTTTGGTACACATTCTGTGGCCAACCTGTGTATGGTCAATCACTCTGTGATGTGGAAAATGAACGTGCAGAATCCTTACTAATCCCAATGTCTTCTGCAATTTCTTAATGGTCAACCAGCAACTTTCCATCATTTAGTCTAGTGAAATATCTGTGAGCTGGTTGGTTGCTGATGGTTTTAGTTGTTTGGAGCTTATTATAATCAGGTATGGTGTATATAACTTTGTATAGGTATGGTCTATATAACACTTGTAAATTATATGGTTAATTAACTTTTTTGAAATATTTCTAACGTTTACCGGTAGTGTTTTAAAAATTGTGTTGTGTTTCGTACTGATTTACATTTGTTTCAGTATTAGTTTGTTTTTTGTTTTATATTATTTTATAAATACTATAACTATTTTACCTCAAGATGTATTTTTTCTTTAGGGACATGTTTCGGGAGATCCTGTTCTCCCATCTTCAACCTTCGCCATCTTGCTTCTGGTGCAGTATTTGTGTGTTGGCTTCTGGATGTTATTATGGTGGTTTGTTGGTCTTTGGTCCTTCAATGTTGCATTATTGTGTGTGGTTGTGGTATCTGTTTTTGTATTTTGTGTATTTTCGATGTTGAGTGCTTTGAATATTGTGTCATGTTTTGTATTGATTTGTATTTGTTCTGGTATTAATTTGTTTTGTGTTTTATGTTTGTAAATCTGTAAATTTTCCCAAATGTTCATTATGGTGCCTTTGTGTGGTATATGTTTTATTAGTGTTACATTGGTTATGTCTGGGAATTCATGTCCTGTGTTTATTGCATGTGTGGCTAAATTGGATTTATATATGTTTGGTTTTTTGTATGCATTTAGGTGTTCAAAATAACGTTTTTTCAGCTGTTTTTTTGTTTGTCCTATATAACATTTATTGCAATCTTGGCATTCAATTTTGTATATACCAATATAGTATTATATACATCAAGAAACGGACTGTAGCAGAAAGTGATTGAAATATTTTATAAATGTATACGTTTTCCCAAATGCAAGTATTCATTATAGCGCCTTTGTGAAGTACATGTTTAATTAGTATCATGTTGCGAATATCTGGGAATTCGTGCCCTGTATTTATTGCATGTACGTGTAAATTTGATTTATAAATGTTTGACTTTTTATATGCATTTAGGTGTTCAAAATAATGTTTTTATAATTATTTTTGTCTGACCTGTTTAAAATTTGCTGCAGTCTTTGCATTTTATTTTATATATAATATTGTTCCATGTATCATCTTTTTTATATGAGTTATTTCATACTTGTGTGTTGTTTTTCTGTACTTTTAAATAGTGCTGTTGAAGTTTATTGATGGTGCTTTTTATGTATATGAATGGAGCCTGTTTCTGTTGCTGTCATTGTTATTATTGTTTATCATTCTTTCTGGTCACTTCTTAAGAGGTACTGTCCCTTATTTTTTCTTTTATTTTATTTTCTACGTTGTGTATGTATTTTTACTGGAACCATTTCTTTGGCAACTTGTTCTTTCTTTCTTATTATTTCTTTCTATAGTTCTTTCTTTCTCATTTCCTGTGTGTTTTGGAGTACTTCATACATTCTATGAAAAGTGAGTAAAAAGCTGCCATTTTGTGTTGTGGTGTGGGGTTTGAATTGCTAGTATGATGAGATTAGTGCAGTCTCTGGTTTTTCTGTATATTGCATAATGTAATTAGTTGTTGTTGTAAATCAACATTGAAGTGCATAACAATTGTCCAGAGAAAGTGGACAAATGGTTAACAATATATATAGCAGAATTATCACCAAAAGAAATTCAACATTAACGTCCAATCAAATAAAATAACCTTACTTTCTGAAAATCAAATCACCAAATTATTGAACAAGTTTGAAACATGCAAGAAAACAATTAATGACATCAACATATATTTCAACAAACAGTGCCAAAGTTGCCACTTGCACAAAGACAGAAAACCAACATAACAATAGACTTGTGTAAATAATTTTTAAAAATAACAGCTTCTATAAAACGTATTATATCAAATAATAAACACAATATAGAAGAAAAAATACAATTCAAAACATTAAAAAAGGCTAATACAACAAAAAGCTAACAAATTTAAACTAAGTAATGAAAAATCAAAGAACAAAGTAACAACAATAAGTACATATTCCATCCACGAATCATCAGCCTAACTAATAAAAAATGTAATGAAATAGAATCAGAATATTTAAATACCAGTAACATGACAAAAACCAGGATTACACAAAATGTTAATAAGAACCTTGAAAAGCTACTTGTAGAGACAGAATATGCCATAAACCAACCACAAGATAATGTACAAGAAAGAAAAAAAACAGAAGCAGCTCATACAAATAATCACTATGAAATTGAAAACAAAATTAAACAGACACAACATACTGAATATAAAACAATAATACAAATTAAAAAATTGGTATGGAGAGCCATACATGACTTTCATGTTCTAAGATTTATATTTAAAATTGTTTACTTGAATTCAGTTAGATAATTTCTAAACAAATATTTCAAAAAATTAATTAACCATATAATTTACAAGTGTAAAATTATATACACCATACCTGATCATAATAACACAAATAAGCCCCAAACAACTAAAACCAGCAGCAACCAACCAGCTCACAGATATTTCACTAGACTAAAAACCAACATGGCCGATGGTGAGCATAGCCAACATGTTCCAAGTTAGGATAAACACCTTGATTGTATACTACTATAGTAGGCCTATAATGTAATATATAAAACTAATGTTTGTAGTACACAAAATATATGTTACATATAATACCTGTTTCAGGGAATTACTGTCTGATGTAATTCAGCTGCTAAGGAATACTGCCAATTCACAGGTGGAAGCCATCATTCGTGCTATGAAGCGTTGGGCTAAGGAAAATAGAATAAATGTTTAAATTAGTTTTTTATTGTTGTTGTTAATTTTTTCCACTAAAACTGCAATAAGCAAGCTCTCAGTTGTTTCCAAGAAGGCAGCAAGCATTATGCTTCTGACAGTAACTGAGTTTGCTAAAACCAAAACTGCTATACACCACAGTTACTTATCGACTTGGCTCAGTTTCTTCTATTATAATGGTAATTAAAAACTACTAATACTTTTGTCGAAAATTCTATAGGATATCAGATTTCCAAGTTTTGAACAAATATTTTTCTTTCCTTAAAGATTAAACTACAAATTTTATTAGTGGTTAAATAAATTTATGCTACACTCACTTGTTGCACACACCACTAGTCACTGTGACACCGATTAGCACTTTCGAATGTACCCGTTCATCATCAGATCGTAACTGCCTGTGCTAAATCATCGCGCCCGTATAGTTTACGAGTACCGACTCCAAAGTGTTAAACAACCCATCTTCATGTAAGACCTGAAGATGGTGGAAACACCATGGAGTGGCAGTTACGATCTGATGATGAACGGGTACGTTCGAAAGCGCTAATCGGTGTCACAGTGACTAGTGGTGTGTGCAACAAGTGAGTGTAGCATACATTTTTCTTTCCAGTCAAGTCAGTTTTATTAGCAGTCATCTTAACACCAACTGTGTCACCACTTATTGCAAAACTGCTAGTTGCTTCGCTCTCGACAAGGCCTTTTGGTGTTTCCACCATCTTCAAGTCTTAACACTTTGGAGTCTGCATTTTCATGTATGTTTTATTACACACGACTGCACTTTTTGTCTACTTTAACAAAACCATAGGATAATAATTTTGAAACTTAGATATACATATGTATGGTAAATATATATATATGGTAGATATATATCCATATGTAATAAAAAATTAAGTCTTTTTCTTTTTAGTGATGTATTTAAAATGCACATTACTTAGTAAATGTTTATAAAAATATTAATTGAATGTGTATGATTTCTTTTACATTTTAATGATTTTATACATAATAAAAATGGAAAAACATAAAAATACTCTTCTTTTTTTACAATATAACACACAAAAATATTATAACATAAAATACTAATACATATATATGAGGATATAAGAAGCAAAATCATATTTTGTAACATAAACATCACTACATGGCAGCTAGTGTGGAGGTCCCTACAAGATCGATTGCTATCAGTGCAGGAATGTTTAGAAATATCGATTTAATTGTTCGAACAAAACGAATCCTTAAGTTTATACTACCATTAGATTCACAATGAACTAAATATATAACCAAAGTGACGGGAATCGAATAGAGTACGAGCAGATGTGTTGATGTTGGTATGAAGTTGGCACTCATATACCATACTGGTGCCGTCACGCGCGCTAAATCATCGTGCCCGTTTAGTATACAAGTACCGACTCCAAAGTGTTAAACAACCCATTGTAACTTTTCTTTTGTTTGGTAACTTTTCTTTTCTGTAAGAAATAAAATGACCCAATTTAGACACGTTACACCATCTTCATGTAAGACCTGAAGATGGTGGAAACACTGAAAGGCCTCATCGAAGGCTAAGTGATTAGCAGTTTTCCAATAAGTGGTGACAAAGTTGGTGAAATATTTTTCTACTTAAGCTACGTTCCATGACATCTGTGCCATTGATGCATGTTTGTCTACAAGTGTGTGTATGTGTGTGCATACCGAATATACTGTACAAACAGGGTGTCCCATGAAAACTGCATGCTTTGGGTTGTACATAGGTATTTTATTTCCTAACCAATTTTGTTGAAACTTTGCCTACAGACTAATAAAAATTTAGAAGTTCTGCCATTGAAACATTGTTTATTGCTTGGAAACAAAAAAGCAGCATTTAAAAATCAACTTCACTTTTGAAGTAGAGCAAAACAGTTGGTGTTACTAAAAAGACTTTTTTTACTAAAGAATGGTCAAAATTAAATGTCTAACAGATGAGAGGTTACAAGGAATAAAGAAGGATAAAAACGGCTTCATCACTGATATCATGGTTTGTAGTTAGACGTATGCATTTCTGAAGAAGGGATTTGAAGAATATGAAGAATATTCAAAGGTGTTATGGGTGAATGTGTGTTCCTTTAACTCCTCTCCTCTCAAGTCATAAACAGTTAAGTCTGCCAATCTTGGTGGTCAGTCCAAAAAGTCACTTCACTGACCTATCCAGTGGCCTTGAAGCTGATTTAGTGTAAGTTTAGCAGTGTTTGCAGAGGAAGCTGGGGCTCCATATTTTGGGAAGATAGGATGATATTAAAAATAGGTGATTTTAAAAGTATGTTTAACAATTTGTGTTTTGTATAAATAGCTGCCACTTTATTTTTAATAACAAAAGGTGCTGATATTTTTGTAAGAAGCTTTGTAATATTAACTGAAGCCCTTGCAAAATTTCAGCCGAATAAGTGTTTAAACAAATTACATATGAGGTTTGATAAAAAAATAATGTATTTTTGTATATTTGAAAAAGTATGTTTTAATTCACTTACATTTATACTGCTCTAATCAAAGTAGTCTCAGTCAGATATAACACAATTATGCCAACATTTTTTCACTTTTAAACATATTTTTCAAATACAGTTTTTAGTGTACCTTTGAGCTTGCTCAATGATAATAGTGTTATGTCTTCAATGGTTGCAAAATGTTGTGGTAATTTGTTGCAAAAATGGTCATTTTTTGGTACTTTGTGTTATTGGGCAGAGAAAATATTGCACTGGGACACAACTGGTGAATATAGTGGTTGGGGCATCATTACAATTTTTTTTTGCTTAAAATTCTTGAACTAGCAATGATATGTATCTGCATGCATTATTGGGATGCAATTTTCATAAATTACCTTCTGTCAGTATGACAGTTTTTGCTGCTTCACATGAGCAGTATATAACTTAATGCCCAAATAGTACTCTTTATTTACAATTGCATCTAGTGATAAAAACTTGTGGAACACAAAACCATAATATTCATCTGACTATCAATCTTTCAACTCATCCATAACAGTCTTTGAAGCTTTTGCACTATTTATAAAATGCTTACTTATGTGTAAGCAGGCTTACCAGAAATCTTCTGCACTTTTACCATGATAGAGTAGTTTATCTTGTTGTTTACATAAAACTTAATCAATGTTCGTGGATCTTACATCATAGAATGCCAATAAAATCATCTGATATACCAAAACACAATGTAATCAGTTAGATGTCAAATATAAACTATGCGTTCAATGTAGCTAAAACTTGAGACAGTTTTCATTAAGATGTATGTGACAATCACAGAAACACAGTTTTTTAATTGAACACTTGTAGTGCAGAAAATTCAAAAAATGGCCACACACACACGCACACACACAATATACAATATATTTAATTTTTCCTATGAACTTACTTTATGGTTTTATTTCCCCAAACGTTTCAACTTGGTTTCAACGTGGTATACGTCTTCTTCAGTGGGAGTAAATACTGAATGTCTTTACAGAGTAACGGTTATGGACTGTAGGTATAGTCTAGTCGGGATCTGTATTGGGTTGCTTTTTTTCCATCAGAACTCAAATTTTTATTGGAATGTCTCCTGAAGGATGAGTTATTAGGTCTTCTATGAGTAAAAAAATCAGCGATTCATACAAGACTGTATTTTTCAATCACCAATATTTTCAAAATTTTCAGATTTTCCGGAGAGAGGTAGATTGCAAAATTATTGTGCAAAAACGAAAAAAGATATCGTGTTTTTTCTTGCGCGATTGTTTTTGTTATAACTTAAAGTTTTTCTAGCTACATTATTAGAAGCATTAAGAGTTTTCTTCATTTTCCGATAAGAAGTTTTCCAAAGCGACATTTTTTCACGAATTTTCACTCCTGTGACACGGAAAATTTACTTTTCCAAATTATAAAAGCATATTCCGATAGGAAATTTTATTGCGAACAAATTAACCTATTCATTTTCCACGTAGATACGATACAACGAAAAGGCCATAAAACAGTACCCAAAATGTCTATTTTTTCACTCTACGATTTTTCCTGAGTTTAGCACAACTTTTTTTTCTGGTGCAAACCGAAATTCTCATTATAGGCATCCTTTGGGAGACATTCCAATAAAAATTTGCGCTCCGACGAGCACAGTCAACCAAAGCATTTTTTTTACAGATCCCGACTGGACTAGTATGTGTGGTGGGAGGGAATTGGCGCTGGGGTTCAAATTGTGTGTTTGAATCAGTGTATCGAAAAGTATGTGTGATCTATAATGTAATTGTTCATTTAATAGTTTATTTATAAATTTATTTATTTATTTATAAAAGTGAACGAAGAGGATGTACCAACAAGATAATTATAATATATTTAAATACTAATTTCATTCCTGTGAGAAAGCAATTTTAGAATAAATATAATAATGTATGAGGACCATTTAGAAAGTACAGACTGTTCAGAAAGTATAGGTAATTCAAAGTACAATAGGCTGTTAAAGAAATGCTGTTAAATTCTTGGATTTTGTTGTCCATGACGTGTCCGTTAGTTAACTAAATATAATTAAATCACTACTGACTCGGAACACAAAGTTTTTTATGGGTACAAACATAAAAGTTTTACCTTTTAGCCTAAACCAGTTTTCGCTTATTACAAGCTTCGTCAGTGTGTGTGTGTGTGTGGGGGGGGGTGTGATATGTTCGAACAATACGTGTGATTTGAATTGTGTCTGTTCATTTAGGATGTCATTTTTATGTGTTTGTATATTTCCAATTGTTCAAGAGTGTCTAGTTTTTGGCCTTTTGTGTGTACATATAGAATATCCATGTTATTTCGATGTTTTTGTATGTGTGGTTTGCTTCAATGAGGTGGTTTGCAAAGGTGGATTCGGTAGTGGAGTGTAGTGCCTTTGTGTGTTCAATGTATCTTTGTTTGAAGCTACACGTCCTGTCTGGCCTATGTAGAATTTGTTGCAATCTGAGCAATTTAGTTCTACACGTACACACTTAATCATGAAATAACACGCGTTATCATGAAATAGGAAAACACAGCAGACAAAACACCGCGTAACTGATTTTGTATTACCCTCCTCACCTTCATCAATGTTAAACAATAATAACTTACTTCTATAAGTAGAACACTTAAATTCCTCCCCCACAAAAAAATAATAATAATAATAGCTATAGCATTTTACAAGAAAAAACGACATGTGTTTCCATTGTATGGAGTACTGTTTTGTTTCATCTCTCTCTCACACACACACACATGTGCGCGCGCGCGTGTGTGCGCACGCATGTATGCAGAGCCAAGTCAAATTTCCAGTGACAATGTTCAATTTAGAGAATCTGCTTCCTTCCTTACAGTACTGGTACAAAACGTTCCTTGCTAGTGTTATTCTCAGGCCATTTTCTGAACATTAAAAATATTTTTAACAAAATATGTAAAGAGCTTACGAATGGATCTAACCAATAAAGTTCAGATTAAAGAAAAAAAATTAAAAGTTGACAAAAAAGGTGGAACAAGTATGGTATGGCAAACTATTCACCGGTTAAGCCAATTATTTGCAACAGGCTTAATTGTCCAAATTTTGGCGACTTGGCTGATAGACATTTGCACTAACTGTCTAATGCATGAGACGTACTAAAGCACTGAATATCTCTTTTGTTGAGTACATACTCTATTTGTACCAAAGTGTAATCTGAGTGAGAAGGCTTTTGAGCAAAGACGCATGAAGAGTAGAAGAGTATATGCCATGCCTTCCCATTTGATGTGCAGCGAGTATGTAGGAAACTACGTCGAAAGAAGATTGATGCTGTCAGATAGTGAACTAAACCTCACTGAAGGACAAGTGATGACCGAAATAATATAACTGATGTTTACTGGGATGAAGAGCATAGTGTTACGACGGTTTACTTGATCGTCGTATAGTACAGTTGGAAAACAAAATACAAGACACCAATTAAGTCACTAATCACCAGCTTTAATTATCACAATAAAAGTTTGTAGTCAACAAGATAGTCTCTTACAACAAATCAAATAAAAGTTGTTCACACGCAATATTAATGTCAACTAATAGAGTATCATACAATTATAAACACGCAACACTTCGCCACAATACTTCAAACCGCACTGGAATAAATCGCAACTCAAACTGAACTAACCGTCACTGAAGTCTTGTATTTATACCCAGCTGAGATTCCAGAATATTCCGTAATAGGCGTCTACTAGAAAACACTACAATGTAATTGATTGCGGCTTTGAACACAGTGCGCGCGGACCCGATGGTCTGGAAAAGTCTATTTGCGGACGCGTGACAAGTGTCACATAATTGTCCTTCATCTCAAAGTAGCAGCAATATGTACGCACACACACACATTACAGCCGGATTCCACTAGAATAGCCGAGAAACACGTAGCACGTTCTGTAATGTCGTAACAGTAGTAATGGGCGACAGGAGCAATGACATTTAGCAACAAGACAGACAGTAACACCATCTGACATTGAATAAACCGTTAATGAACTGTCATACTGCTAAAAAGGACTATGTCGAGATTGTGTTTGAAGTTTCCCAGTTACAGAAGGAACAACACAATACACGGTTTGTAATCAGCTACAAGTTTTATTCAAAATGTCATTATGCTGAAGGTTGGACTGAATACAGTACTTCAATAAACGAGATCACAGAAGCTTTGGGAAGATACCAAACTGACAGGTGGATTAAGGAGGAATGGAATGCTATTACAGACAGATACAGTCAAGAAGGCCTATTCTTCAAGATAAGTTTGCCAGTTCTCCATACTAACTGCGGTCCACTGCAGTTTCAATCTCAATAAGTATTAGATAATAATTATGTCACTACCGACTCGGAACACAAAGTTTTTTATTGGTAAAAACGTCGAGTTTTACCTTATAGACTGAACCAGTTTTCGCTTATTGAATAATACTCAATAAACTCCTACACAAAACAGACAAAGACAGAAAACAATATATTCATAACAGTAACATACATCGATAACCACACTGAGAAAATAGCCCACAAATTCAAAAAAGCAGGATACAGAATCGCATAAAAAACTACAAACAAAACAGAACACACAGTATCAAAACACACACACACAAAGCACAAAACAAATTCGATCTACCTGGTGTTTACAAACTAAATTGCTCAGATTGCAACAAATTCTACATAGGCCAGACAGGACGTTGCTTCAAACAAAGATACATTGAACACACAAAGGCACTACACTCCACTACAGAATCCACCTTTGCAAACCACACATACACAAACATCGACAAAACATGGATATTCTACACGTATTCAAATCACACACATTATTCGAACATATCACACCGTACACACACAACATCGATCCTTCAAAAGTCGATACCATCGCCAAGAACAAGACAGACAGCGCTCCCAGTAGGAGCCTCTCACGCGAAGCTTATAATGAGCAAAAACTGGTTCAGGCTATAAGGTAAAACTTTTACAATTTTACCCATAAAAAACTTTGTGTTCTGAGTCAGTAGTGATTTAATTATATCTACAAGTTTTATTCAAAATTTCATTACGCTGAAGGTTAGACTGAGTACTTCAATAAACGACATCACAGAAGCTTTGGGAAGATACTAAACGGACAACTGGGTTAAGGAGGGATGGACTGCTATTACAGACAGATACAGTCAGGAGGGCCTATTCTTCAAGATAAATTTGCCAATTCTACATACGAATTCCAGTCCACTGCAGTTTCAATCTCAATAATAGATAATACGAGGGTTATTCAGAAAGTAAGTTCCGTTTTTAAATATTGC
Source organism: Magicicada septendecula (assembly GCA_034769895.1). Taxonomy (NCBI): domain Eukaryota; kingdom Metazoa; phylum Arthropoda; class Insecta; order Hemiptera; family Cicadidae; genus Magicicada; species Magicicada septendecula. Next base: position 453,923,355 of record CM068374.1, read on the forward strand.
CGCGGTATCAATGCCGTCACTCTGTTGCTCATGCGCGGCCAGTTTGCTGATTCGTTGACAAGCCAACAACCCCATTTGTAAACAACTGCGTACTGAGTGAGCTTTGTTGGACGTGTTTCTAATGTTGAAGAAATTCAAGACGCCCCGCCCCATATTAAAGCAGGTATGTGATTCCGTTATTGAATGTGAAAGGCATTAAAACAATTGAAATTCACCTTTTCAATCTTCGATAGATAGATCTTCGAAAAAAGTCAGATTTTCTATATTTATGGCGATTCAATGGTACTAAGATGGATACGACTTTTCTGCTTAGTCCGATCCAGAGTAAGCAACTTAGGGACAATGCGATGAATCATGGCACTGGACACACACACACACACACTGCCGCTGTAACGCAACATCTCTCAAAGTTTTGCTAGCAACAATTCGATCATCCACGTTACAACCCAGACCTCACGCCAAGCGAATACTGTATCACCTTTTCAAGCATGAGAAATAGTTTCTTGGTGGCCAACCCAACGATGTCAAACAAATTGTTTATACATGGTTCAAATCACAGGCGGGAAATTCTACGATGAAGGTATACAACGCCTGGTGCCTCCCTATGAAAAGTGTTTAAAAAATAACGGATACTACGAGGGTCATTTGAAAAGTTCGCGGCCTACCATAGAAATAGAATCGTTCTTAATTCAGTGATGGCCAACAGTCGGATGTTGCCATGTTGACCATCTTTGTTGGTAAAATTCTAAATACAGAGATAGTCAACTTCTGGTAAACACTAAGTACTAGGAGGGTAGTGTGGTTGTTTGTCTCTGTAGAAAAGCCCGCCAATGAATTTTGTCCGAGCCTCGCTGTCAGCGGTGAGCAGAGGCGTAGTTCCAAAAATATATTTCGCTATGAAAATAATTTAAAATAATAATAGTATAAAACAGATTTTAATTTAGTACATTTTTAATGGCAAAAAATAAATATCCGCTGCTTAAGGCCTTTTATAGACTATATATTAACTAATTATTTTCAAAAATTCATGGGGGTTATGTGTAAGATGTACAAATACCGTAAATGTTTTTATATGGTTGTAATGGATTTAAAAAATAAATGATTAGTTGGTACTAGAATAAACCTACGTTTTAAAAAAAAATTTCTGTAATTAGTGTACAAAAAACGGCTGTACTTGTGAACCTGAGACCATGCTGAATCATGATTCCCTATACCATTCTTTTCCAGTATAATTCTTATGCAGTTTCCATTATTTAGTAAGAAAGAAAGTTTATATGTTCAATGTTGATTTTCCTGTTCACCTTTTAAAAGCATAATTGTTATTCAGTTTCCTTTCTTGTTCTGAATTTATTGGACCGAAAATCATAACCTAGTTCCCATTTACAGCAAATTATTACCTTACAAAGACGAATTTAAGTAAATCTAATTTATAACGAAAGAAGTTACATTAAAATCCTCACTTCAACCTAATGCAATACAAACCAATGTGCAAGTTTCTATCAATATGGAAATGATTAATTATTAGTAATTGGTTATTGTGGAGTTTTATGTTGGTCTAAGTTAATGAAAAAAAAAATTGGAAGAACCACTTGAAACCGATATAAAATGACTAGCCTATACTGCATTAAAAGATGTCAAAGAGTGTATTTTGCATAAAACTAATTACAGTATGGACCTTTGTTTATGAATAGAAACAAATAAAGGCTCCATACTTAGTTTGTACCATTAAATTCACAAACTGATAGATATTATTTCATAATGTCTATTCTTATTAAAAAGAATGAAATAACAAATATATAAACAAAGTTTTGTATATTCTGAATACAGAAATTAAATATTTGACATTTATAGCCTTTTACAAAGTGTATACAAACTTGTTTACGTGGTGTAATGATTTGTTTTATATAGCAACTTCTCAGGTTTGAATAAAAATAGACACTCACGACCCAACAGTTCCATGATTATTTTCACACATCAAAATAAAAAACATGTTTTCATACTCTTAACAAAAAGTACATGCATTTGGTTTCATTATTTTCTTTGTTTTATTTGTATTATTTACTAACATCTTTATTACTAGAATGTTCTTTGCATATTACTGCTTCTAGCATCATTTACATAACATAGTTTGTTTAAAGAATTTATACTAAAACTTTTTATCTTTGGTTACAATTACTGACAAAGGTCAGTGTCTCATATTTCTTCTTTTATGTGTTATAACTTATATTATAACCCTTATTATTTAGTTATACTGTAATTCTTGAGTACTTCATGGGTAGTTTTTACTTTTGATTACTATTCAGGGAATTTACGAAGCCTTTTAGTTTTTTTTATGACTTAAAACAATACAATGGTACATAACCTTACATACTGGCTTACATTTGTTTCATTGTTGGTTTGTAGTACATTGTCATCTCACTATTTTTAATACTTCTCTTGCTTTACATTAATTTATTCATAATCCTAAATCAAAATTGGACGCCTTTAAACTGAAAGGAACCAAGCGACATGAGTGGTGTTTTGATAAAACAAGGGTTAAAGTTTACTGTGGTTCTAAAATCAGCCAATGCAATGTTATATTTGTCAATCGTTTATAAAGAAAGTTTGGCTTTTTTTGTAATTCATATCAAGAGTTGTTATGGAAACTTCTTCATTTAGGCATAATAATTACGAAAAATGGTGCTTAGTTCCTTTCTGTTTAAAAAGGTTTAAAAGGTATGATTATAGCTAAAGGGAACCAAATCCGTATTATGTGTTTGTTTTATGACTTTTATCTTTAATTTGTGGACATATAAGCCAAATTCAGGGTAGTAATAAATAGAACTAATGAGAATACTTGCATTACCTTTTGTTGCTAGGAGTTATCACCGTATCCTTCAAATTCTATTTCAAAATCTAGTTCTCCATTAAAACCGTCTATGTCGTCAACGATACTGGCATCCTCGAAACATTTCCTATAAAATGGTTTTGCATCATTTGGAATCAGATGAAGCATCGACTTTAGGTCTTTCATTTTAGGCTGAGATATTCCTTTCCCATTTGGCCATCGAAGGTTCAAGTTCTCAGAAAATAGATTTTGAGAAGAGCATGGCCTGCCTCTACTAGCTTTTTTAAAAATGTTCATTCCCTGCAATGTGGAATCACTTAATTTCGACTTTACGAAAATCGAGAACGGGTCTTTTTCCCGCACTTCAATTTCACGAAACGTGAACCAGTTTATTTTTGCTTCTTCAGTATTACTTTTTCGATTTGTTATGTTAGATTCAAGACTTTCAGAGCTTAGGAATTCTTCGCATGACATTTTTGTAACTATAAAAGGTTGTTTCCTTCTAGATTTCTTCATTATGTCTACATAGTCATCGTCGGTATAAACCCTTTGATGAGTTTTTAGATGACATTCAACGTCGCCGAACTCTGAATCATTCGGAAGGAATGAATGGCCAGGTATCATGAACCGCAATGATATCTTTTTTAGTGTAGGATGACTGGCAATTATGTGTTTTAACATTAAAGTAACTTTAATATTGCGGGTCTGGCCTCTGCAGGAGTCAGACCATAAAATTAATTCTTTAACACTAGGACAGTTCTCCATAATATGTTTTGTCAAACAAGATCCGATCTCCTGAGCTCCTCTTCCAGCAGTTCCTTCGACCCACACGTAAAAGTACCTCTTGTTACTTTTACCTGAATGTACTCCACAGTTGTACATCATAATTTGGCGTTTGTAGTACACAATGTGTGTCGGGATCCTAGGCAAAGGCAATGTTTTTTGTAGGTCGAAAGATAGTGTTTCCTCGTCTTCCTCTTCTGCAGTACACTCCACATCTTTATCAAACTGTTTTCTAACTTTTCTAACTTTTTCAACTAGAATTAGGTGTTCTTCATGTTCGTCTTGGATATTCGCCTTTGTAGCCTCATTATTTGTTGAATCTAATCGGGCTTTGAATGAGTCACAGGTAGAACAAGTGTCTTTTTTTAATGGTTTTCTTTTTAGATTGAAATTTGTGTAAAAGATCTCATTATACTTCGATTGTGAAACTGGATCATCAATTTCTTCTTTGTACAACGCATACAGTTTCTTTAAAGTATATTCAGGGGGAATGAACGACTAGTCTGTTGTAGCACGGCAATAATGTGATTTGTATCTTGGTATCTTTTTGATGTGATCTTTGACTTTCTCAATTTTTTCATCAGTGAATTTGTTATGATCCCCACTTTTGCCACGTTGATCTGTCACATTTGTTGGACTTCTCAGCCTTTTTAGAGCCGTGTTAACTCTCTTTGTTGATACTCGCAGTGAATGCACAAAAAAACTACGGCATACAACTAAATTGTTAATTGTATATTCTCTTGTAAATTGTCGTTTTTCTGATTCTTGAAAACCTCTTCTTCTTTTAACTGGTTTTTGAGATACTAACGAGGAAATAAACAAGTTTTGCTTATCATAACCTGCTAATCCCCAAAACTTCTTGAAAATGATTTTTCTTTCTTCTACTGTTACCTTTTCATTGCATTTGCATGTACAATGAAAATCACGAAATTCCTTTGGGAACATTTTTTCACCCTTGTAGTTATAGTGAGTTTTGTTGCCATCCTTCCTCTTCTTCTGCATTTTTTCTGTTTCATTGCCATATTTCCTTTTCCTCCCCTTATTACGCCTTCCTTTATATTCTTCCATATTACTTTCTGAACTGGTATCACTTTCAATATTTTCAACACCATCTTCTTGTTCAATAACTGGTAGGCCTACTGGATTGTGAACTGGAGCTTCAAGAATATCCGAAAACAAAATCATGAACTAACTGTAACTGAAATCTAAGTGGAATTTTTCCACAGTGACAATTTATAGGCCAATTTATCACTATAGTGACAATATTGACAATTTATCACTATCTATTTGTAGTAAATGGTCTAATGTTAGTATTGTCATTATGCTAATTTTTTTAAACGTACGCCCGAAGTTTATTAGTTTTAAGACAGAAAAAGTTTTTAATATATTAGTATATTGTCTTACCTCTTCATTAAGGTCCAAATTATCCTCAATTATCTCAAATTCAATGTTATCTGTAACCATATGTTCTTGGTCTGTTTTCTTGTTGTCCGAGGGATCATTGACTTCATTTATGTAACTTTCTTGAATTGTGTGAACTATTCCTAGATCTTCCATTTAAAATACAATGTCCATGGTGCTTATATCCAAAATACTACTTTCCTAAAAAAATAAGAAAAAACATCATTCTTTGTAAAAGCAAGAAACATTGCAAAAATACTATTGCAATTGGATTCTTGTTGTAATGGTCTACAATTACATAAAAAGCATGCTGTAGCCTATGACTTACTTCATAACGATATTGTTTTAGTAGATCACTACTGATTGGCAGTTATAAATGCCTGTACCTGATAAACTAAAATAAGGTGTCAACTCTAGATAGGGTGACCATACGTCCCGTTTTATTACGCATTTGTAATAAATGTCGTTATTTTGTAAACATGTACAGTACGCTTCACTGGTTAGGTTCATTTGGTGCCTGACATAACTCTCATAATATAACGAAAATTAAATAAACAAAACCTTTATGTTTTGTATATCAGCTGACGCATCATAGATTTTTGCATTGAAGAGTATCAATGTATAATAGTATATGCATACATATAGTTTGATATGAGTAATTGTAATACCATCTCATTGATTTTAGGCTGTTTTTGAAAGTACCTGTACAGCTCAACATAACATATACTACTTACTATATCTTCCACATTTGCTTCAAGGACTTCATCGGTAATTTGAAAATTTTCAGACGTAAGGTCATTGTCATTGGTTGAAATGGCAATGTCCCTCATTTCATGATCAGATTCTTGGATGTTTTCATTTTTCTCCAAACTAGGTGAATCATCTTTGTTATGTTGGCCAATAGATCCACTAGCAATGACTTTATTGGCTTTTTCAAGTCCCTGTACATTGCCTATTATCTTATCCTGTAACAATACAGACAATAAAAGAAAAATCAGACAATAGCTTAAAGTAACAATAAAAATGCACATCAATCCACATGCAAATATTCAGTTGACTATTGTCGTCTGAAGGCATTCAAGTGTTGCATTCATTATAAGAAAGCTTTCCTTAGGCCTTAATTTTACAACATCAAACATAAAAACCCTTACCTAACCTATGAAAACTTACCTTAGTACATTCTTTAGTCACTGAGGTTTTCTCATCTTCACTTTTACTTGTTGCTAACTGAACTATGCATTGGGTTCTGTTTGAAAAACGTGAAAAATCCATTATAAACAGGCTGCATTTGATAAAACAACGCAGGAAACAAACAAAGTACTTCTCCTTTACTGCATAGTAACAATGTCACACGGACCTTTCTGTAAAACAGCTGTTTACCAATGAGAAGAATGTCCATATGATTTGGTTCCTTTTAGTTTAATATTGATGTGAGATATTGCAATACACTAAATGGAACCATGTCGCTTGGTTCCTTTCGGTTTAAATGGCTACGTAGGATACAGCAGTACACGTTTTTTAAGATTTTTTTTCTATTTGAAAATATTTTTCTTACATCAGCTGTTTTTTTTTAACCAAAGAGATTCAATTATCAGCTGCAAAATGGCATCACTAACTCGATTTCGTTCAAACTGGTGGTTGGTTCCTTTTGGTTTAAAGGCGTTCAGTTATTATTTGATGTTATTCTTTTAGTCTTGAGAGACCAATTATTGTATTCACAATGGAATTTATTGAGTAATCCAGTTTATTGCTGCATTATGGAATACAAGTTCTATCTTTTTTACTATTTGTAATGCAGTATACTGGATTAAATCTTACTCTGGTTAATTTACACAGATATATTATTCTAGTTCTTAATAGTTTTATTACAGTGTTCTTATCTACCCATTATAACGGTGGTATACAATTTATTTAAGGATTTATTATTCTGTTCTACCTGTATCATGGTCATGAAATGGTTAAAGTTTGGTACCTAGTTTATGTAATGGGATAACATAACGTTACAATATGCCTCATGATTAATAAGGTTAGTCTTATTAAAATGCTTACAATGTACATAACTGTTTATTTAAAAAATTATATACAGTAACAAAACAATAATTACATTAATAATACATGAACAATAATTACATGAATTATAGACATGTTACATGAATAACTGCTAGAAAAAATAATACATGAACAATAATTACATGAATTATAGATATGTTGCATGAATAATTGTTGGAAAAACTGAGAATGAACAGAGTTACAGTGGGGTCGAAAGATATATAGGATAGAGGACTACAGAGAGATACGAGACTTTGTCAAATAGGTTTGTAAAGAAAGAATTCAAATACAGAAATGAGAAGACTTAAGGGTAAGAACAAGTGAGTATTACTATCGCAAACATATTGTAGATACAGTAGAATCCCATTAAAACGCGCCAGCTTATTACAATATCTCTTGCACTACACGCTTTTGTCTGGTCCCTACACATCTCGTATATAGACATTATGAAAATCCCGTTATCTTTCCAACATGCACTTGAAATTATTTTAAACTCAGAATTTAATGCAGATTCTTTGTTCCATCATTTCTAAAACATACAGTGTAATGGTACATTTCAATGGAATTTTCACGGGTTAGAGAGACATGTGAACTGCATGTGACCTTGGCCTGGGAAGAGATTTGTGCGTAATTATGTATATATGCGTTCAAGAATCAGTTTCACAAGGTCAAGAAGTATTTCATCAGACAAAACAAAGCCTTGCTTGGTAGAAGCTGGATAAAACCAGGAACAAAGGAACCTCATTAGACACACAAACAGATAAATACAAAAGTGGGGAAAATTTTTGCCAAATAAAATATAAAACAAAAAAAGAACATAAAAACAAGATATGAAATAAAACAATAATTGTGAGTTTCAGAGAGAGAGAGAGTACATTCTTCTTTGACATACATTCTGGCCAGACAGTTTGTATTCGGCATACTACCAAATGTCCTTTTTCTATTAGTTTTATTTATTTTTGTTTCGGGTCTACAAAAATTATTAAATTTGCAAATATAATAGGAAAATATAGAGCCAATCACTGCATGGGCTGACCCTGTTTGTTTGACCATTGCAATGTGGTTGTCTTTACAGCTTCCTTCCATGTGAGAAATGCTGCCACATCCTTAAAAACAAATTCCTCCTTTGGAATAATTTGGCCATGCTCTTTCTTCAAATGTTCTATGACATGGAAATTCTGAATGGGAACACGATAGGGATAAACCAGACGAATCACAATGTTTTTTATGTTTCACTGTGTTAACAGCTGTGTGCTGTGTATACATGATGTGGAAGCGTGTGCGTGTGCCCTATTTGATGTCCCTGGCTGTGTGCTGTGTATACGTGATATGGAAGCGTGTGCGTGTGCCCTATTTGATGTCCCTGCCTGTATGCTGTGTATACGTGATGTGGAAGGGTATACGTGGGCCCTATTTGATGTCCCTGGCTGTGTGCTGTGTATATGTGATGTGGAAGCATGTGCATGTGCCCTATTTGTTGTCCCTGGCTGTGTGGTGTGTATACGTGATGTGGAAGCATGTGCATGTGCCCTATTTGATGTCCCTGGCTATGTGGTGTGTATATGTGACCTAACAGCTTGTACATATGAAACCCTATTTGATGTCCCTGGCTGTGTGGTGTGTATATGTGATGTGGAAGTGTGTGCATGTGCCCTATGTGATGTCCCTGGCTGTGTGGAGTGTGTATGTGACGTAACAGCTTGTGCATATGATGTCCTTGTGTTTATGGTATCTTATGTGGATGTCTGTGCGTGTTTCCCATCTGATGTCCCTGGTGGTATGGCGTGCAAAGAATTAATTATGTGTGTATTTGATGTTTCTGTGTCCGTGTGTGTCTGTTGTTTAACTGGATATGGAAATGATGTTCTGTTATGTGTGTCTGTAGTGTATGTCTGGTCTCTGTAGAAATTGGATAAATTTTTATACCTATTTCTTCTACAGACATGAAAAACATTATCCATTAAACATTGAATCCCTCGCTGTGTGATGTGTAAGCCATCCCTGGACAGCAACTCCATAAACGGATCTCTTGAATGTAACATAAAAGACTTCCACTTATCTGTGAATAGTCCTCCATATCTACGAACACAAAAAAGTGGAATCACTGTGGCAGTCACAAAAAAGTAAAAATGCATTGCATTACTTAATTAACAACCTACTATGAGGGAATAAAATGCCAAAGTCATGAAAGTCAAGAGACATATTGAGGGTAAAGAAGAAGTAAAATATTTATTTGCCAATAAACAGAAGTATTTTTAAAACTATATTATCAAGAAAATTCAGCTAGTATTATTGTACGAATATTAACTGTAATTTTATATGAGTTGTTATCAGAATTTGGAATTTAATAAATGATTTCTAAAACTTATTTTAACTCTTATTCCACCACATAGGTAGGAGAACTAAATTCGTAACAGCAATTATGTGGATGCCCCATTAACACATCAAGTCTCTGTATTATCAAAAGAAACTTACACGTATAAAGTTTTACCTGGTAGCCAAGCCTTGTATCAGCCGATTCAGCTTCTGTCTTTTCATTTATCTTTACTCTGTTAATTTCAGCATCTGAATATGGCCTATACCTATTTTTACTGCGAAACAATACACTTGACAAATGGAGTTGCACATGCTGGTTGCCTTTAGAATTTCTTGGATATGAGATTCATAATGTTGGATTATTTGATCTGGATGCTGACCTGTTAAAAAGTTTTTAAGAATTATAAAAATAAACGGGCTTGTTTCTTCCAACATGCACCTCCTTTGGTATTTAATTCTTTACAATTTTTAAAATACAGATAACCAACCCAGTTGTAGGACTGCATATATATTATGTTGTTTACACACACCATATTCATACATAAGCCTTTCTTCTGCTGCATAATAAAATTAAATCATTTTGGGGGTTGAAACTGTTACAACAGAGCGTTTCTACAAGTGGTAGGCCTGCTGAATGATGTGTACAGTATAAAGAGCCTACTTTGAAGGAGCTTACAATCAGAAATCTTTCAAGTAATTGACATTATTAGGAGTACATTACTTACACAGGTCTTATACAAAATACGTATATTTTATGAGTTCCACATTTAACTATAAGTGTCCACATTTAACTTTTGTGAGAACTATTTCTATAGCCTTAAAATAAATTTTTAAATAAGATGATTCAAAATACATTCATTAATTCAACTTACATTTTAAAATACACATAAAAAAACATAAGGACAATATTTCTTATTGTTACTTGTTTAAGAGGTTATCTGTTAACATTAACTTTTTTCAATAATTTTTTAACAGCTGTGAAAAACACTATCTTTTACAAGACAATAAGTACCTATTGATAAAATATTGGAAAATAATGTGCATAACACCAAAGCAATCTTACAAATCTTTTTGATCAACCATAATCATATAAAGTAGAGCACTAATAACTGAAATATTTTATTTACAAAATTCTGTGTAACTTACCACAAATCAAATTATTTGTGCCCAAATGGATTACTACGTGATAAAAGAACTTGGTTGCTTCAACCATTGAAGCGGACACTTCTTCAACACACATTCCTGATACCGAAAACACTGTGACTTCAAAATCATTCTAGCACTGAGTAGTCAGATGTGCATATTTTACCTGGGAGCAGTGGCGGCGATAAGGCCCCCGCAGACCCCGCGGCGCGGGGGGGCCCCGACTCTCATGGGGGGCCCCAGTTGGCCCAGTCATGGGACATAACTTGTAACATGAAAAATAAGCGTAAACGAGTTGCAAAACGCTTCTTTGTTGAATTACCAGTTGACCATAGAACTGACGACCCAGTGAAATCATTTGAAGTAAAAGTTTTCAATGCAACACTAGATATTGTAATAGCTCAGCTACAAATGAGATTCGAAGGATTGCGTTGCATTGATGATAGGTTTTCATTCCTGACGCCTCAGAATTTAGTAAACTTCTCACAAGAGACAATAGTGGAGAAAAGTAAGGCTCTGGTAAATGTGTATCCTGGTGACCTTTCCACATCACTGCCTGACCAAGTAATATCCTTCAAAGCTCTGATGGCCAAAGAAATTGTACACAAGAAAAGAATTCGAGAAATGATGAATTTACTGGTTGAAGAACCAGCTGCCTTATGAGTTGCCTCCCAGACTTAACTACAGCTTTGCAGCTTTATTTAACCATACCTGTCACAACAGCTACAGCGGAAAGAAGCTTTTCAAAACTTAAATTAATTAAGTCTTACTTAAGAAGTACCATGGCCCAAACTCGGTTGAGTGACTTGGCACTGTTAAGCATTGAGCATGAAGAGACACAGAAAACTAATATCAACGAAGTGGTTGAAAAGTTCTTAGCTATTAAAAAAAGAAGACTAGGCTTAGGAAAACAGTGAACTTTGGTTGATCGTCATCTGTAAATATTGTACATTACTTGAGTTCGAGTGTTGTTGAATTGGATTAGACTTAAGGAGAACTTGTATAGAGTATATTCAAGAATTTTACAAATTCAGTTACAAACTAATTTAAATGTTTGAAAAAAGCTAGAATGTTACTTTGATATTCGTTTTTAAATAATAAATTTTTAACACTCTGTGTGCGGTACTGTTTCATAGTCTGAATTTAGATCTTTGACGTAAAAATAAATCATTCTTTTTATTTTGTTTTTTTTATAGTTTGTATAGAACTTTGTCTATTTAGCAACAATGAATTTTAAGAGTTTGTACACGTGTAAAACGTCCTTTGCAAATTGCAAACGCTTTGTGATAGACGAGAAAGTATTCACAAACCATTGTTGTGAAACACACGTAAATAGAAACTCATTTGAGTGTTTTCCCCTATTACGTATACAAAATTTAACCATTTTTATAGGGCCCCCTAATTAGTTTCGCGGGGGGCCCCCGTTTCGTTAGCGCCGCCACTGCCTGGGAGTCACCAATCATGAGGAGGGCTGGACGCACCATTGTGACTGCAAATGAAGAATACTTTATTAAAACAAACACATATATTTACATCTGCCAATGGAAATTTAACCTTGCTTTTGTTTGTATATTCCTCTTTCTTAGGCTTCAGAATACTCCATTTTAAAAAGGTAATACTTACCCAAACGACCTAGAACAAAGAATAATTAACCTAAACGAACACGTGGTTTCAAAGCAGATCAAGCCCCAAAATGCATGAAGCTTTTGTTTTAAAATTAATTTTTAGTCTTTTAAACATAACATACTTCTACTCTACATCTTTGAAAATTTTTGGAAATGTCACGGGATTAATCTAGAACAATGAATAATTAACCGTAACAAAACACGTGGTTTCAAACCCGATAGCACAAATGCAATACATCCCAAAATTCATAAAACTTTTATACTAAATTGGAGTTTTTTTTTTTAACATAGAAAACTTTTACTGTTCACTCAAAATCATTGTAAATGGCACAAACCTAGAACAAAGAATAAGTAACTTAAATGAACACGTGGTTTCAAAGCCAATCACGCCCCAAACTTCATGAAGCTTTTGTTTACATTACGTTTTGGTCTTGTTTAAACATAAAATACTTCTAAACTTTACTCAGTACCTGAAAACTGTTGGAAATGTCACAGGATTAATCTAGAACAATGAATTTTAACTTCTTGGATTTCGTTGTCCATGACGTGTCCGTTACTTAACTAAATATCACTATAATATTGACGACTCGGAACACTAAGTTTTTTATATGTTGCCTCTGATGAAGCCTTCTATAGGTGAAAGCCGGTTTAGGCTGTAAGGTAAAACTTTACGTTTTTACTTATAAAAAACTTAAGTGTTCCGAGTCGTCAATATTATAGTGATATTTGAATTTTAACCTTAGCAAAAACGCGTTGACGAAGTCCGATTCTTCTAGGTCCTCAAAATAACCGTTTACTGCCGTTTTCAGCTCGTCATATGGAAAATCTCTTCCCCCCGAAAATGTTTTGAGGTTTGGAAATAGATGAAAGTCAGATGGCGCTAAATCAGGTGGATGGTGCAAATGATCGTACTTCAACTCGGCTATTTTTGCCATAGACACAACGGATATGTGAGGGCGTGCATTATCCTGATGGAAAATGATCTTTGGTAAACCTTGTCTTTTTTCTCGAATTTTTTCATTTACAGTAGTATTAAACAGACATGAATCAGCGTGCAGGTTGTAGTGGGGAGAAGACTGCAGCAGTGGAAGGCACGATAGAGGAAAATGTCTACTAACGCAGTTGAAAATATTGGTCTACTCTCTGAATTGTTAATAAGACGCGAATGTGACCAAGAGTAATCTATTTTGACACGGGTTGACTTTTTATACCTAATGTGCCGAAGTTACGCTTCTTTAATAATTAAAGATGAAAGATAATACTTAAATTTACGTTTTTCTCTGTAAAATTAGTAAAATTTGAAAACTGATATCGCTTATATGACACCTGAAATAAACCAGTTACACTGCTTTGTCGATTCACAATTATTTTCGTTTTATTATATTTATAACTTTATTTATTTAGTTTTCTATTGTCTATGATTCTTATAGTGTTTTAAATTGTTTATTTTTTAACGTTTTTATGTATTTATTGTTTTTTACATTTCATTAGCTACATTTTTAATTATATTACTAAATACTTTACCAAACTAAATTTTACAGCCCTACCAACACACGCGCGCGCGCGCGCACGCACGCATATATCTAACTTACTTTTTACTAACTTACCTAACTTTTTACTAACCAATTATTCTTATAATTTGAAAATTCTTTTGTTATTCTTTTAATTGTTTTTAAGGTTTTTACCTAAAATTTGGTTACCTACAAAATTTGGTTGTAGGTAAGTTTTGATTTCGATTACGACAGTAAACGTGGACATTTTGTAAGACGAAACAAGCGCAGACACAACAGAAAGAGACAATGTAGGCCTAATAAAGATTTCCATTATTTTGTAAACAGTGACTTGGCGTGTTGTGTCTGTTGCAATGTTTCTCGAAAGTCGAGGCTAGACATCAACAATCGTTGTATATTTTAGAATGTGTACACTTTGTGTACATGTTACGATTCACGAAAAACGTAGTAATACATGATGCACATTGCTCTGGCATCTTAATTTGTTTGAATAAGTACATTAATAACAACCTCGTACGTGAAATGATTGTGTGTGTGTGTGTGTGTGTGTGTTTAAAAAACGAGCAGATGTAAACTATCCATAAAGAACCGGAGAGACAATATTAATGCAACAATTAGACTGAAACTATTTAAGTACCATAGAGCACATTTACTTACATGCAATTACAATAATTATTTAGGTCAGTTCTTCACCCTACTAATATTTCCGTCACTGTTATCACCGTTAGCCTATTATCACTATCACTCAAGTTGCCTTCACTGCTGCTATCTCGTCTTACATTATTTTCTAAACGACCTGTTACAGTATCCCTTATTCGGTTCGATCTCACGTAGTCATTTTAAAGTTTCATTACGTCACGTATTGATCTCTAGTCTGCAGGAGAAATACAATAAAATTCCTTCGACACTGTCCACAGAAAAATGCACGGTTTTTCTTTCAACACGCTTCTTCACGGTTGCCCAAGTCAGTTCCATAGGATTAAAATCCGGCTGATAGTGTAGAAGTTATAAAACAGAATGTCCTTGGTTTGCCAAAATAAATTCCTCAGTAAGAATGTATCTACCCTTTCATCTGAGATGCCCACAGGCTTAACAATTTTAGACACCTTCAAACGGCGATCTTCCAAAACAATATCGGGCACTTTATTGATGATTTCTGGTGTAGTGGCACTATTCGGACGCCCAGTACGCGGGCCATCTTCCAAACTTGCACGACCACGTTTAAATTTTTTCACTGTAGTAAATGAAGGTCCAGCATCACCCAACAAATTCTTCATCTCATTAAAAATTTCTGTTGGCGTTAAACCTTTCTTACCAAAACATTTGATCTTCAGTTTTCTCCATTTTCAGCGTTGCTGTGAGGTAACCTTATTTATACAGCTGTTTCTTCGCAACAATGACTTGACCTGACTTGACGCTTCACAGCTGTTCGTGGGGCAAACGTGGCGCCATGATGCGATAAAAAACAGAAACGCCACACATTTGTTTATATGGTAGGCCGCGAACTTTTCAAATCGCCCTCGTATATAGAAACGTAGTTTAAGGTGTGTACTTCAAACAGCAATAAAAATGTTTTGTAAATATATTCTTAGTTTCCTTTAATATCTTATCGGGACTTACTTTCTGAATAGCCCTAGTAATTATTAAATTATACAGCAATTTTTGTTTCTCGAGTTGGTATAAAAAATATATTTTAAGTATGCTAGTTAGCCTAGTGTAAGTCAGTTGTCTAGACGTGGTACTGCTCCATAGCACAAAGCGTAGTGGGCCTACTAGTAGAAAACGAGTTCCTGACACAAAAATAGAGACATCTATAGCAACAGGCAAGTTGCTAGTCGCCTTACTTCGAGTCGGGGTTTTTTACGTGGTTTTCACAAAAAAACGAGAATTACATTAAACGCGTATTGATTTGCATGCGTGCAATTTCAATTTACATGTTATCTTAACAGCAAGTTTTGGCGTCACACGCACACATCGGTGTTAAGTTAACACTTGAAACATTATTCATAAACAATGTGACAAAGCAAAATGATTGCAATTGTCAACAAACTATTTTATAACATCTTCTTCTTCATCCAACGCCCGTCCGTGGCTGCTCGGCCATTAGACGCCTTGCTGACCAATAGAACATGGCCCGTCCTTGCAAGTTGTCGTCCACGACTTTCAGGGCTCTGCAGCTTGTGAGGTGGTCGGCCGTGCCCTCATCCTCGGAGCACAAGGGGCATAGGGGGGAGTCGGCAAGGCCGATGCAGGTGGCCCTGAAGGTAGTCGTGGCCGGTGGTCATTCTAAACGTGGCGACTGCAACGTCCCTTGGCAGGTTGTTGGGGATGGCGTTGGATTTTACAATCGGCTCCCATCTTTTGCCAACAGCGGCTGCCTCCCAGGCTGTCTTCACCATTCTGTTGATGGATGTCGTGATGAGGCTGCAGATTGCTGGGTAGCTAACTGGCCGGTCTTCTTGTTATTTTATAACATACACACATAAATTTTAACGAATTCTTTCTTCTAAAATTATATGCGATATTCACTACATTCTGATGGCAATAATCGAAGTACCGAAAATGAATCCGAGTACGGTTATTGGGACAATACCATTTACTCGGATCTAAAGCAGATGTTATGGGTTCGAGTCATTCCAGAGAAAATCTTTTTAATGAAATATGTATAGAGCTTACGAGTTGATCTAACCAATAAAGTTTTAAATGTAAAGAAAAACACACTAAAAGTTGACAAAAAAGGTGGAACAAGTATGATACGCGCCAAACTAGTCACCGGTTAAGCCAATAATTGCAACAGGCTTATTAATGATAAACAAAAGAAGAGGACTTATTATTTAACAATATTCCTGTTTTCATTTTTTAAGTCGGATATTTGGCTAATCAAATTATGTTTTGTATTATCAGTTTAACGTTAACCTATAATCATAGTTATGATGATATAATATAATATAATATATTATAGTTATAATCATAGCTAGGAAATTTACCCCGACATTACGCTCTGCGTAATGACAGGGAGCTTAGCGTAAAATTACACCACATTATAGGCCTATTAGGTTACACGGACGTAGACAACAGCCAGGCTATTATATGTCGATCGAACGTTAATGAGCCCACTAGGCCTTCGTAAATCGTCATCGTGTTACGTAATAGTGCGCAGACAAAAGACCTATTAATTTTCAAGATTATACCTACAGTCAATTTTTTCGTTAAGCTCATATTATCGTGCAACCTCTGTTCGTGTATTTACTCATGGTTAGTAAACAACAATGACACGCTAGTTCATTTCTTTCCTTTCGGAAGAGCAGAAAAGAATATTCAGTATTACGACGGAGGGATATTTGTGGTTAAACAGTGTCCAAATGTACTACTTTTGCTCCTTGTATTCGTCCGTACTGAAAGTGAGCGTGTTGTCAGGTTTCTGGGACTCGACGAACCCGTCGCAGGCTTCTGAAGCGCTCAAAACGGTTTACCGTTTGTATTCCGTGGTTTCCGTGTTGCCGGTTCTGATCACTTTCGTGTGCAACAGTCTGGCGGTAGTGACGATCGACGCGGACACCACGAGAATGATCGCCGTCAACTTCGGGGCGCCGTTGCTCCTCTTCGACGTGATCAACATGCTGTTCAAACACGACAGAATGTACTCGTTGGTCTCCGGTCTGGACGCCGTTGTGAAGACGCTTACCGAAGGCGAACTGTTCAAAGCTGATGACAGTGGATCCGATTTATTTCATAGAGCGGCCAAAGTCAACTCGTTTTTCAAATATTTCTTGATTCCGTATTTGGCGTGTCCCATTCTAACAATCCTGTACTGCTGGACCTGTCATTTCGTATTTCAGACCAACGACCTGATTTATGAAGTTCCTTACGACATTCTCTCGTTTCCTTTCTCGTACGAGCTGACGTTGTTTGTCCAGAATTTATCCGCAATGTACGCCAGTACGAAATACATAGCCGGGGAAGGACTGTACTTTTGTATACTGTTTCATTTAAACCTGTGTTTGGAACAGCTGAAGGCAAGCTCTCTGTTTATTTTTCTTCGAACTGGCAACATTCCAATACGTGAAAACTCCGTTCGCAATTCGCTACCGTATCCAGAGGAGATGTGCGTTTTGGAAAGCCATCTCAACACGTTACGATACAAAACGTGGATTAAGATGCACATCGAGATTATTAGGTAAGTATGTAATTTCCCCAGTGCTTACTTGTTTAACTCTCTTAATTAATACAATAATATACTTGAATTTCGTTGTCCATGAGGTGTCCGTTGATAAACTAAAATAAATATAAGTAGGCTATATCACTACCAACTCGGAACATAAAGTTTCATATTGGTAAAAACGTAAAAGTTTTACCTTATAGCCTGAACCAGTTTTCGCTTATTATAAGCTTCGTCAGAGGCTGCCACTGGGACCCGGTGTTTACAAACTAAATTGCTCAGATTGCAACAAATTGTACATAGGCCAGACAGGACATTGTTTCAAACAAAGATACATTGAACACAAAGGCACTGCACTCCATTACCGAATCCACCTTTGCAAACCACCTCATTGAAGCAAACCACACATACACAAACATCGACTACAACATGGATATTCTACACGTACACGCAAAAGGCCGAAAACTAGAACTCTTGAACAACTGGAAATATACAAACACATAAAAACGACATCCTAAACGAGCAGACACAATTCAAATCACACGTATATTCGAACATATCACACCCACACACACAACATCGATCCTTCAAAAGTCGACACCGTCGCCAAGAACAAGACGGACAGCGCTCCCAGTGGCAGCGCCTCTGACGAAGCTTATAATAAGCGAAAACTGGTTCAGGCTATAAGGTAAAAATTTCACGTTTTTACCAATAAAAAACTTTGTGTTCCGAGTCGGTAGTGATATACTTATATTTACAACAATATAATTAATAATTTTTTAGCTCCTAAGCGACTATGACGTGTAGGGCGTCTCATATGCGCCGTTAGGCTTACAAGGAAGGCAATTACTCCCATTATTACCCTACGATATTATCACAAGCACCTGTTTCCACAGGGTGAATCAAACTGTTGGTGCTGAGAAACGCACTTTTTATGGTGCGCCCGATACCTCTAGTTAGTAGTAGTTAGCCAGGTGCCAAACCTACACGTAGACATTAGACGTAAAGTTACATACTCGCGGCTGGAGACATATTCTGTACAAATGTGTCTTTCAAATCACATTTCTCAGTCACAACAGACTTCGGCTATTGGGATCTTGAACTTGCTAAACGTTCTTATCAGTTTACAAATATTCTGAAGAGAATTTGGGGAGTCGAAAGCAGTAGATGCAATATGTTATGTGAATGTGACACGCTACAACCTCATTGTGCTAAAACATTGAGTATTACGAAGCTCAGGCTTCTAATGTAGAACATTAGAACTTGTCCAGTAATGAACATGTAGAATATGTAGGCTTCTAATGAACTATTGACGTTTTTTCTTTTGTCTTCAACTGACTGTATCTTTGATTACAAATATTTATTTAATCTCTTTACCAATCTGGTTTAAAACCTAAAATATAAACAACACTTACAACAATTCAAACTCCTGAGCCAATCCCCTCCACATCCACCCACACACAACCTGTTAACCAATACCGTTATACATAGAATTACCGACAGCTTGCACATTCTGTATCCAACAAACTCACCGACGAAGGAGCACCCCACTCCGAAACGACCGTTTGAGTGAAAACAACAAGTAAGTTTACAAGTGAAAGTTACATCAACACTAATAATTATTTAAAACTTATACAAATCCTAATGTATATAGCAGAAGAAACTGCTTATTAATTCATAAATTATTGGATATTGTTATCAGTGACGTATAACATTGAGTATCGATTCATACATACTTTCTCGACCTACAACACTAATATTGTAGATACAAATTTAAAAAAAAGTTTGCCTTTGTCTTGACCAGCGGCCGCTAGGATTGCTGTCGTCCCTGCAGTTAGCACCGACGTTTGAATTGGTTGACAGATCGGTGTTATGTGGGCGATGTGTAATGTGTTCAAAGAGTATATGCGATTTAAATTGTATCTGTTAATTTGGAAACAATATTCTAAATAAACAGACACAATTTAAATCTCTTATACTCTTTGAAGACATTATACACCGCAGAGACAATGTCTGTCAACCAATTCAAACAACAGCACCAACTACAGTAAAGGTACTGACAGCGCTCGTAGCGGCCGCCACTGACGAAGCTCACAACACGCGAAAGCTGCCTAAGGCGAAGATTAAGATATTTGTAAATTTTTATTTAAAACATTAGTGTTCCACATCGGAAATGTATTCAAATCATTATTAATTCATAAGCTTACAAACATCAGTCAATAAAGTAGGTATATAGCCTACTATCAGTTTTAGTTTGTTTTCTATAAAAAGAGGGATAAGTTCGTTAACATTTAATTATATTAATAATTAATACTCGTCTTTTGAGATTATCTACTGAACACAAATGATGCACAGCTCCTTATTTCTCGCCTAACCTTATTGCCTCACATCAATTTTCGTCTTCCTTTCCGTGAACTTAGTTAGCTACCATACAGCTTTTTGACTTTACACCTTTCCGTTCCCACACCTCTCTCTCTTCCTTTTATCTTGATCTCCCATATTCTCTCCGTCAGTTTGTTTTACGTTCATTCAATGTAGGGCTACGTCCCACCAATTTAGGTGTGTCTGTTCTGTTCACTCCAATGTCGGAGGCTGCACTCTTAAATCATTTGTTATTTATTCATTTCTAACTCTGGCCTTTTAGGCTATTTCTCTTATGCTTGAATATTTCACGTATGCAGCTTTTATTCAGGTTTTCTGGTTATGGCCAGTTCCCATGTTTCTCAACCATACGTCCAATATTCACCTATATATTTTTTCATATACATATAATTTCCAAATACTTTTTGGTACAGTCTGTTTCTTGATGCATATATAATTCATTTAATATTTATTACTTCTTTACTGCAAGATGTTTTTCCCTTTTGGAACATGTTTTGGGACACTTATTGTTCCCATCCTCAGCCAACAAAAAACCATAAATATTTATAAATCCAATTTGGCCACACATGCAATAAACACAGGACATGAATACCCAGACATAACCAACATGACACTGATAAAACACATACCACAAAAAGGCACAATAATGAAATATGGAAATAATTTACAAATATACAAACACACAAATACTTGAACAAATACAAGTAAACACAAAACACGATTCAATATTCAAAATAGTCAACATTGAAAACACCAAAAAAATAAATATATACAGTACACCCACACACAATAATACCAAATTAAAATACCAAAAACCAACAGGAAACCATAGCAACAACCAACCAGAACACAAATATGCAACTAGACAGAAAACTATATTGCTTAGTTAAAAAAAAAAAAATAAGCATTTTGCTTAGAAATCCGGGTTCTACTTATAACACTTGTAAAAGAAATTCTTAAAATGCCTGTCTGTAAAACAAAAAACAAATTACAGGACACAAGTGATGTCAGCAAACACTTGTTATTGCAGTATATGAGTACTGCGACAAAACATACATTAGGCATAGTAATAATTGAACAATATAGTCAGTTATCTGGAGCAAGGTTGTATATTTTGAAACAAAATTTTAAAATGGTCTGTCATTCACAAATAATTTATTTTACTTTAATAATTATCTTTGAAATATCAGAACTGATCTGTTTAAAAATGTCAATTGTTACTTGAACATAGTATCCAAATATGTTGATTCGTCTCACTGCTGGTCCTGTGATCCGTCGAAATCTGCTCCCTCGTCGTCTGCTCCTCTCTGCACACTGACGCTTCGCCGACCCCTCTTGTATGCATGCACGCCGCCACACCCGATAACAGTTTACTCTTTATCTCAAGGTACTGAACTGGGTTGTAATGTAATAGGCCTATGTATTTACTATGGTGCTTTGAGCGTGCACCTTCCCGCGTCCTGAGGTGTCCTCGCATTAATACAGGAGTATCCCGAATGGATAAACCTCCCCTATGCGGAAATCTTGACTCACGCGAGACTAGCACTGTTTAAAATTAAATATTTTATTATTTGGAAATATTGAGTCCGTACCAATACAAGGTATTAGCTAACGGGTAACTCGTCGCTAAATTGTCCTTGATAAGTCTTACAGGCCGTGAGGCGAGTGATGAAACTGTCTATGCGTGTAGGATGGGAGGTAGCAGGTTGGGGAGGAAGCTTCCTCTCCCGGAGCCGGTGGCTATTGTTGTACTAGCCACCCGCCCAGGGTTGCCAGGTGTGGGGATTTTTCGTAAACGTAATCGTAAGTGGGGAAATGGTGGGGATTTGTGTAAATGTGGGGAATTGGTGGCAATTTCAAATAATAAAAATTATTAAATATCTAAAATTATATTTTATGCTCATTTTAATAACCATTCAGTTAAAATATGTTTACTTTTTTTAACATTTTTCAAGCCTGATTACTGTGAATACTGAACCCCTCCCTAGCTTAGGGAACCACCAGCCAGGATCCACCGGCCTCCTTACCATGAATACTGAACGACTGAACCCCTCCCTAGTTTAGGGAACCACCAGCTGGGATCCACCGGTTTCCTACTCTCTGCGAATGCCTTAGCGATGGTGATTCCTGGAAATACCTTAGCAAGCTAGTTGCACAACCAACATACTGGGTTTCACAGCATTACACAGTTATTTACTATAGCGCATGCGTAAGTTAGAATTTATTCGTAATGTAACGTGTCAAAATTGGGTCAGTTTATTTCTTACAGTATGGGGTATTTGCATTTTTATTTATTTCAATTTTTGCGGGATTTTATAAAATTATTGTGCAAACGTTAACTCTATTGGAACAGAACACGTGGCAAGTAGAACAGTTTGAAACAAAGGCAAGACGCAGTTTCTGTGGTGTAACGCGGCAAGGAATTTGCACCACCCTAAAAATTCTCAGAACTCGGTATATGTGTGACGATGCGCGCACTTAACATCTCAAGCAGGGGCGCTGTAGTGACGCCGTGAAACTCCAACGGCGCTGTAAAAAATGGCGCATGAACGAACAGTTTGTGATATCAGCAAGACGAACTACAGGAAATATCGTTAAACCCCGCCCACTGCTAGTGACATCAGTATAGCAGCGACAAATATCGTCCACGGTTACCTCACAGGAAACACATTATGTGCCATGCATAGAGTGAATAAACCACAGCAATTCAGCTTGAACGGTGACGAAAATCTGTTGGCAGTGAATACGCAGTTCCTCCCGCTCAGTCAAGCACGCTTCCCAGTTGGGTAACTGATCGCTCCGGCGCCGGAACGAGCCAAGTAGGCTCGTTACAAAACTTTACATTTAACAGTAAAAAGTGGAGTTATCATTTATCATTTGAATTTATGTGACCGCGGTCGAGTTAAAAGGAGACAATGTAATTTATAATTTTCGGACAATATAAAACAAGAAATTTCACAAGAAGATGAGAGCGAGCCCGAACCTCGTTGCAGGCGGTTTAAGTGTAAGGGCTGGGGGTTTTATTATAAAATGTTAAGGGGTTTATAATTTAGTGTGTTTGAGTGAGTGTGAAAAAATTGCAGGCTGGGCTCTGTCTGTATATTTGTTTTGTATAGTGATCAATAAGGTAAGATAGTAGACTAAGGTAGTATGTAGAAGATGCCAACAGAACAAAGAAACATGTAACGTAATCTGTAAAATGCTGAGAAAAATTTTCAACAAGATTTTCAAATGAGTCTGATGAATTAAAGATAGTAATTTCTCTTCTTAACAATGTGTCGAATAAGTTATTTCGATAACCTTAACACATGTTTGTATCTAACGTACTTGTGATTGGATCCTGGCCCGTAACAGAGTCTTGGCAGGTAGGTGGAAATTATATTGTAATTTGGTAATTAATAAATTTAATTAGTTATAGAGTATAACAAATGGCGCCCGAACAGGGACGGATTTTAATATATTTAATAAATTCCACATCTACAAAGATACAAACATGTGTTAGGTTAGCGCAGCAAAATAGAAATGCGTTATGTACGCAAAGCTATACCGAAAGTAATACAAAAGCACATTACAAAAAATTAATTAATTAGATTATTAATATTTTGAATATCAATTGTAAAAAAAAAAAAATAAAAAATAAAGTCAGATAACGAGAATAATGCAAATGAAAATAGTGTCGAAAATTTTGACGACTCAAATATGAGCAGTTTTGAAATACATTCGACTCCAAGTGTGAGTAAAGATAAAACAGAATTAAATATGAGTGATCAGAGTAATGTAACTGAAGATTCGGGGGTGCAGATAACCCCGATCTCAACAAAATGTAATAGGTCCGATAACGATATAATGAGTACTCAGTCAATTCGAGAGAATGAATAGTAATTTTGAGACCAAATTCAATGTAATGAGTAGTGACATGAATAGTCGTTTTGACATAAATGAGACTAAACTAAATAAACGTTTTGACAATAACGAAGAAATTTTTGAGAACAAATTCAATGTAATAAGTAGTGACATGAATAGTCGCTTTGATACCTATGATGCTAAGTTTGATGTATTAACTAATTCACTGTGTAGTCTTGAGAGTAAGTTAACCGAAATATGTAGAGAAGCAAAGGAGTCAAGAGAGTGTGTATGTATGGGAGATAATAATACAAATGAAAATTATAATGACAAGTGTAACAATGTCGAAAATAATGAGAATAGTAATATTGAGTATAATAATGTATTTGAAGAATTAGTATCGGAGGTCGATACGATGAAAATAAGTAATGAAAATACTGAGGAATTTTTAGAATGTGATTATGAGATGTTAAGGTGTGTTAATGAGTTAGAGAGAGAGAGCGGAAGAATGATATTGTGGTAGAGTGGGGACAGAGGGTAAATTTTCCCCTTATTGTTGATAATGTTTATGATGATTTAATGAGTTCACAAGTGTGGTTGTTGAAGGGCAAGAGTCCCGTATTGATAGATGAATTGAAGTATTTATTTTTGTTGTGTAATTGTGTGCCCTCTGTCCGGAATAATTGTGAGAGTGTGATGTGGTGTTATGAAGAGAGAGAGTTAAACAGAGAATTGTATGTGGAGAGAGTAACAGAATTGTATAATTTGAACAGAAAGTATGACGAATGGAAAGGAAGTTTAAAAGTATATTTGAATAATAATGACTATAATGATTTGACTAAAGTAATTTCAATCCACCTAGACATTAATTATAACTTGGTTAAATTGATTAAAAAACACAAGTTGAATTGACTTCCATATGAAACAAGCTTAGTTGGTATATGACCTCACTGTCAGCTGATCGAAACTAGGTCAAGTCCACAACCTTGACCTACATACGTTATGTATACTTTCTGAAAATACATTTAACATCTGGAATAAGCTAACTTGAAACACAAAATATAATAAAACAAAACATTTAAAATAACAAAATATTATTCAAAATAAACAATTCTTCAAACTCTATCAAAATTTTGTCACTGGTTTCAAAATAAAAAAATTGTATATCTTTATTATAAATCTCTCTCTTTATTCAACAATCTTATTCTACACTACTGTGGGTGATGTAAATTATTTATTCTCATTGACTGTACTACTTGATCTGTATACATATATAATCTTTACCCTCCTGACTCTAATATTCATCAACTTCAACTACCATGACACCCATCTCTATCAAAAACATCTACCAAACACTCTCTAAACTTATCATTAAACTCCATTCGCCACCTTCTCTCTATATATATAAAAAAAATACTCTCTACCCTTTGTACTTGGGATACGTGTTTCCCCCCCCCAAAACTCATTTCCCTTATCTGGCCCCTGGATTCTACCTAAGGCGGCCCCGTCCCCATTAAATCGGTCCCAATCCCGTCCCAACTTATCATTATGTTGCGGACTCCCACATTACACTACCCCCTACTACAAAATTGCCATCCCCAAAATCTCAATCTCATTACCTTACTACAACTACAACAAAATAACATCATTAATTATAAACATCAATATATCACTCAACATTCTACATATATTCTCCACAACTACTGTGTCAACATCAATACTTCTCAAAATTCTATAACATATATTAACTCAAAACAACATTACATTATATTCACCTCTACCATTTCAGCTCTAACTTTGACTACAACTTGGACAGATCTACATGTCCCATCACCCAAAAACTATCTTTTGTTAACTTGCATAAATTATTACTTTACTCCTCACTTTATCCAATTATTTTTCTCGTTACTTTAAAACGATATCTATAATACACTGAAACATGACATTGAACATTAATTACTTGGACCATTTATAACCAATATACCAGTGACATTTTATTGCTAATCAGCTGGTCTCCTAACACAATGAAAACACATCTCAAAATTGAACAAATTACATGAAATATTTATATATATGTTTATCAATATTCGCTTCTGACATCTTTGTTTCCCCTCTCTCTGATTCTGATCATTTATGTTGACCGCCTGCCAGACGGTTTAATTATCTGCTTAGTTTAAAAAATATACACATAATGAAAACACATATTTTTATCAATACCTATATCTAACGTACAACAATAAAATAATACATTTAAAATTATGGAATGAACACTTTATATTGAATGTCTGAGCAGCTAGTTATTTAAACAGAGCACAAGCAATTTTATAAGATCAAATTTGAATTAGCAAACTTGTTATGTTGTAAAATTTAAATTCGTGACTCATCTGAGCCACCTCCCATCCACACACTCTATTGCAAATTATGTAAGGCTGTGGCGCCCCCTCGCTTTCACAAAGACGGCATATTTT
The DNA here is from genome assembly GCA_034769895.1 of Magicicada septendecula. Lineage (NCBI taxonomy): Eukaryota > Metazoa > Arthropoda > Insecta > Hemiptera > Cicadidae > Magicicada > Magicicada septendecula. The sequence goes on from CM068374.1 coordinate 453,949,862, forward strand.
GGAGTAGTTTGACCTCTCCGTGTCTTTGCTTCCGATATTACTTTTTAAAAGGTTCAGATATCAACATACCTTTGTTATATAGTTACACGCCCTTAATGCGGGTCTACCACCTGGCTTTGCTGCCCCCATGCGGGCAGAGTAGTAGCCGCTGTTCCATACTACCTGGATTTCCCCTAAAATTCACCCCCCATTGAATTTCTACTATATACCAATTTCAAGTCAGCTATGGTCAAGGGACTTGGTATGACCATAGCTGGCCGCTAGCCAAATCCACGATTAGTGCTGGTAAGGCAGTAATCGCCCGAAAAGTCGGGGAAATCTAACTTGCATTTAACTGCCTGTTACACTCATCATTACTATGTGCGACACGGTCGTCTATCAGTGTGCAAATTAATTTTACATGAAAAGGGTGTGTCGCACATTTTCGCCATTTTGGCCTCCGATGGAGGTAACACTCTCTGCCACCCCCAACCCATTTCGCTATCTACGAGAGCACAGGCCACCCCCGCAATAGCACCTTAATAACTAACTAATTAAATTTTTATATACATTCTCATATAATATTTTCATAACTTTCTACCATTGGACTCTCTTAAAATTTTCAAAATTTATTATTAATAATTAATATATATCATTTTTCATTTGTTATTAAATTTTTTAATTATTTTCATTGAACACAATTATTTCAAATAATCTCACTATTGAATTAAAATCTCAGTTACACCTGTAAACATTTTTATTATTCCTGATTTATACTGTAAAAGTTCTATACTCACAGTCCATTTAACATGATATACACAAAACATATTCACCATACCACATTACTTTCACCTCACCTCTGAAACATTTAACACAAATATCAGTTTACATCAAACAATTTAGCCATCTATTACCAAATTCCAAATCTCGTAAAATAAATTGAATTCATTTAAAGAATTTAATTAATTAGCATTTACATAATCAATCAAATATTTACAACATATCAAACTGGTTTGCTTAAATTAATTACTGAAAATACAAATTCCATTATTATTGTTTGCCATTATACAAATTAGCCAATTACTGTTTCCAAAATTAATGTTATTATTTATTTAAATTGCAAAATATTATTATTATTATCACTTACCTATATACATACATTGTTTAGCTGACCTTCTACAACACACATAAACAAATGCACTACAATTATTTACAAACTTTAGTTATCAACTGTTCAGTTTTTCCGCACTTCATTGTCCAAATCTGCCATGTCAGAACCATAAAACATAATGTTTATCACTGTCTTTTATTGTTTTATAATTTAGCCTCCATCGTCCCAGATTAATCTTGGTATTATGTAGCATCGTTCAATTTCATTAACACACCAGTTATCGTTTTGTGTATTATAACCATACAAACTAACTTCACTCATCTTACCAAAATACTCATTAAACCAGTCAACGTTAGGCATTTTTGTTACGTCTCCATCGGTAAATAGGAAACATTTTAATAAATTTAAATTTTTTTTCTTTGAATTTTAAAATTTTTGGAAAATATTTAAAAAAAAAAAAAAAAAAAAAAAAAGATTTTGCGCCTGCCAGCTAATGAATATTTTTAAACTTTGAGTATTTTATTGTTTGTTTATTAACCATGTTTATTTTATTGATTTATTGTATTGACTTGTATTGTTAGACTCTAAGTATTCAGATGTTAGGTTAAGGATATGTTTAATTAGGAGAAATGTTTAAATTAACTCATTTTAAATAAAACAGAAAATAAGGAAGAGAATTTTTTGATACAATATTTTATTTTGAATTCTGAATTTTTTTTCTTAGATGAAATAGTAAATTTTAAAGAATTTTTCAATGTATAATATGTAATGTGAGTGTGTGTGAGCCCAGTATCTGCTAAAGGCAGCCCAGCTTGCATGCAAGGGGAAACATATCGGTGGAGGATCTGGCATAATCTGAGCCAGGGATTGAGAATTTTTTTTTGGGGGGTAGCATGTTAGACGGCGAGGTGTGCTGTGGTACGTGTCTGTTCGATTTTTCGGTGTTGGGATCTCTTACGGAGAAGTCCAGTGATCTCGTTCAGGTACGTCCATAGTCGCCAAGCCAGGGGGGTCGGTTACCCATGATGTATAAGAACAAGGGGGTTGTTGGCACCAGTTCCTCACCGGTCCTCTTAGGGGTTTTATCAATGAGATTTCTTCTGTTCTGACAGGAGAATTCTCATTGAGGGGGTATTGTAACGTGTCAAAATTGGGTCAGTTTATTTCTTACAGTATGGGGTATTTGCATTTTTATTTATTTCAATTTTTGCGGGATTTTATAAAATTATTGTGCAAACGTTAACTCTATTGGAACAGACGCAGTTTCTGTGGTGTAACGCGGCAAGGAATTTGCACCACCCTAAAAATTCTCAGAACTCGGTATATGTGTGACGATGCGCGCACTTAACATCTCAAGCAGGGGCGCTGTAGTGACGCCGTGAAACTCCAACGGCGCTGTAAAAAATGGCGCATGAACGAACAGTTTGTGATATCAGCAAGACGAACTACAGGAAATATCGTTAAGCCCCGCCCACTGCTAGTGACATCAGTATAGCAGCGACAAATATCGTCCACGGTTACCTCACAGGAAACACATTATGTGCCATGCATAGAGTGAATAAACCACAGCAATTCAGCTTGAACGGTGACGAAAATCTGTTGGCAGTGAATACGCAGTTCCTCCCGCTCAGCCAAGCACGCTTCCCAGTTGGGTAACTGATCGCTCCGGCGCCGGAACGAGCCAAGTAGGCTCGTTACAAAACTTTACATTTAACAGTAAAAAGTGGAGTTATCATTTATCATTTGAATTTATGTGACCGCGGTCGAGTTAAAAGGAGACAATGTAATTTATAATTTTCGGACAATATAAAACAAGAAATTTCACAAGAAGATGAGAGCGAGCGCGAACCTCGTTGCCGGCGGTTTAAGTGTAAGGGCTGGGGGTTTTATTATAAAATGTTAAGGGGTTTATAATTTAGTGTGTTTGAGTGAGTGTGAAAAAATTGCAGGCTGGGCTCTGTCTGTATATTTGTTTTGTAAAGTGATCAATAAGGTAAGATAGTAGAGTAAGGTAGTATGTAGAAGATGCCAACAGAACAAAGAAACATGTAACGTAATCTGTAAAATGCTGAGAAAAATTTTGAACAAGATTTTCAAATGAGTCTGATGAATTAAAAATAGTAATTTCTCTTCCTAACAATGTGTCGAATAAGTTATTTCGATAACCTTAACACATGTTTGTATCTAACGTACTTGTGATTGGATCCTGGCCCGTAACAGAGTCTTGGCAGGTAGGTGGAAATTATATTGTAATTTGGTAATTAATAAATTTAATTAGTTATAGAGTATAACAGTAATTGCTACAGATCTTTGTTAGTTGCTTTAGTTGAAGTTGTTACGTTACTTTGTTACTTTATAATAAGTGGAATACATTGCTACATGTGCGCATCTTAATGTGTAACAGGCGTATAACATAAATTTGACAAAACGTTCAGTTCACGGTATTCGAAATTTAATACTTTTTTGTGTTTTGAAAAGTGATTTGTGATATTGTGTATATATTTTTTCATATAGTTTTATCATGATGAGCAACCCTTCTTCCTCTAAAATTATTGAAAGTGACAGTGGTAGTGATAGATACGCTACTGAAAATGAACGAATTTTTGGTAAGAAAACTTCCAAAAACTGTTAAGGCCACAAAAACCGATATTGTTCCTAAAATGAAGGGTACATTTATTCATAAATATAGGAAGGAGTGGGAACAAAATCCAGAATTCAAATCCTGGTTAAAACACAGCAGTAAGGGAGAAACATATTTCCATTGCAAAATTTGTGGGGAGGATAGGAAAGCAGGTATATCTGCTATAAAAAAACATAACTCTTCTGATAAACACATTAAAAATTCCAAATCTGTAAAATCTTCAATGTCCCTAATTCAAAGTTTTTCCAAATCCCATAATATTCCATAAACAAGTTAAGGAAGGGGAGATAAGAATATCCTCCTTTATATCAGAACATAATATAGCCATTGAGTCAAGTGATCATTTAGTTGCAGTGATCAAGTGCTTGCAAAGGATTCCAATAAGTAATGAGGCTGACCTCAGCAGGTGAGAACATTTTCTTTTATCATACTTAAACAAATTTTTTAATGTTTATATTAATTCTTGTAATAGTATTTAAACATTTAGAATATACTGAAACCCTATAACATGTGACACTTAGCCTAAAGCACACATACTGTGTGAGTGGGGATTTTTATGTCAAAGTGGGGAAATTTTGGGTAACCATGTGGGGAAAAGATGACTCATTGACCTGGCAACACTGTAACCGCCGAACATCAGCCCGTACGATGCCACTGACATCCTATACTACAAAAGCATTTGGAGATTTAATTTCATCCAGAGGACTTTTCTCGAAAGTTCAAGTGTTTTGTTGTATCTTTATTTATAAGTATCTAAATTTATTAAAAATGTATACAAAAATATTAGAATTAACCCACACACCACCGACAAACAGAGTTTCGATGGTTCTATTGTTTGTCCTTTTAGTGCCCCGTAGAGGTATTGAAGATAACAGAAGTGGACAACCAGTACTTAATACAGTTTTAAAATATTAAAACTGCTTTAAAAGGTATAGAAAGAAGACATTCTAAAGATTCATTTTCATGTATAAGCACTGAATGATAGTGATGATTTTATTTAATTTCTTTAATAAAAAAACCGCATTTTCGCAGATACCTTTTGTATAAACTTATAACTTTTTTCTTTTGACTTTCTGAACTAATTTTTTTATATATCCTTGTATGGTATTAAACTGGGAATATATGTTTATTACCGAATTTGTCATAAATATTTCTTAGAACTGATTAGTCTGCCTTAAAATTTACATAATTTTTGCAAAACTTGTTCAAGTGAAACTTTATTCATTGTAATTATTCACATAAGATTACGAAAATGTATGCTTAATAAAATTCTTATATTTGTTCTTAACATTAGGTTAAGAAATGTTTTTATAAAATAAATGGTATGCGACTAATTAAGTTGTTAAAAATTTCAGGTGAAGCAGTAGTAATAAGTAATTGTGTTACAAAAATAAAAAAACGTGTTTATTATTTACACAGAATATTTATACATTAAAATTTACTAATAGCATTGCGGAACATTTAAAAAGCAAAAAACATACAGTTTGTCATGTCATACACTTACACAGTCGAGTCAGTTGGGCTTTAGTCTAGTTGTTCTATTCCACTCATATTTTCTTCGCTGGCAACTGAATCATTGTCACTGTTGTCACTGTCACTATCACTGCTATCATCCACATGTATAACAAAACGCTCAGTCGCTTGGGCGATAACATGTTCACGGTTCAGATAGTCCTCTTCTATTTTCTTCACATGTTCACATCGCTTCTTCCAGTCTTCTGGAGTGATTTGGGCGAATTTCTCAGCTGCAAGCTGGAGGACGGTTTGCAGACACAACTTGACATTTTTTTGTTTTATGTAGTCTTTCACTGTAGCCCATATTAACTCGATTGGATTCAGATCCGGATGGTAAGGGAGTAGTCTGAGTACAGAATGACCGTGCTGGGCTAAGATTGCATCGATCTTGTAAATTTTTAACTGAGGTTTCTTCAGTTTAATTAGTAAGTATAACTGGGGCTTAAGCATACTTTCACAGTAAGGAATTCCATTGTCAGTCAGCCATTTTTGCATTTCTTGTTTCCTCCACGATGAGGTTGGCGCCGGGTTGACCTGTTTCTTATGATACGGTGCATTATCGATAACTAACACACTGTTAGGCTTCAGGTTTGTGATAAGTTGTTCCTTGATCCACTTCTCGTAGTTATCGTAGTTCATGTCCCCGTGGTAGTCTCCCTTTTTTAATCCAGACTTGAACATTAATAAACCGTCGGCTACAAATCCCTCCTCGCCTCCTGCGTGTAAAACAATTACTCGTGATCCTTTGCTGATTTCTTTAGCCCGCCAACTGTGCTGTCCATCCAGGTTTTCTCAGTCATTGTTTCATTGTTGTACTATGGAAATATGTTTCGTCCATGTATAAGATTGCCTCTTTTCTTTCCTATATCTGTCAACATTCACCAAGTAGTTTAACCTTAAATTTCGGATATCGCTTTTCTCAACAAGTAGGCCTAATTTTCTGTTGGATTCTGTTTTCTTCCAGTGGAAACATAATTTTTTTACAACCTTCCGGACACACCAAACACTTCCTTTGAAATCTATTTTATCCTTTAATACACGTAGTATTCCTTTGAGAGTAGGCCTTTCACCCTCACTTAGATGAAATTCATGAATTGTCTTGCGGATTAAAGATAAGTCGAAATCATCGAATGTAGTTTTCAAATTTTTTCTAGGCCTCTTTTTTCTTGGAGTACTGAACTTAGGCGATGATGTACCGGACTTTTTATTATGCTCATTGATAATTCTTCTAACACTACTAAAAGATACACTGCAAGCAGCGGCCACTTTAGTTTGTAAAGCTTTTTCACTTAAGCTGCCATTTTCTTTTTTTCATATAATCGTAAACATTGTGAATAATCTGCCTGCTCTGGCTGTGGATCACTTTTCTCTCAACAGACTTACTTGCTGATGTTGTATGATGTGACGATGACAGCCCAGACATTCCTGGAGACAACAGCTACACAACACTGGAAGTACACTGAAATGTTTTCAGAAAGGCAATAACACAATCACCATGCACGGAGACCTAATTAAATCAAATTCTTGTTTACGGCCATTCTGCACCTCTCAAAAACTTCTCTCTACCAATCTAAGCTTACATGAAAACTTCTTTCTTCCCAACCATTATTACTATATAATTTGCAAATGCACATTCCGGTTTATATTTATTTTTTTTTTACTTACTGCAGATTTTGTGCCCTACACATAATCCCTTTGTATGTTGATAACACTTCTTGATCGTTTCATCCATAAATACCCTGAAAAGTATAAGGATCAATATTCTGCCTTGTTTCAAGGCTTTTTGTGTAACAAATGGATCATATCTCCTGTTACTGGTGATAACATAATTGATCGTACTCCTGCATACAGTTCTTATTGCTCTGATTAGCTTACTCTTCTTAACTAAAAATATCAATTAATGAAAGTTAAGATTTACGATAATATTTTTGTAAGGGTGTGTAGACATTTTTTGATTTAAGACCATTTTTAGGTTGACACATGAACTGAACGCGTTGTATTCAGTACGACTTGGACTTTCGCTGTTGGCACAGTTTGGAGTCGGACTGTTTATGATGTATGCAGCCGTGATGGTAAGTTATTGCTGGACCGTATTGTTTTAGTTAATGCTTGTTACACTGACTAGCGTTTTATACTACTCTTCATTGAAGAAAAGCGTCGACATATTACATAGTATACATAAATTTATTTATTTAAATATAAAATTAATTTTGCTTCTAGTGTTCATATACGCAGATGATATGATAATAATTCAGGACAGCGAGGATAAGCTACAAAAATCAATGTACATACTAAATTGAATAGCAGATGAATATGGCTTTCAAATATCGGCAGACAAGACTAAACCAATTCCATTCAGAGGGATGTAACCGGTAAGAACTAAGATCTGATGGAACCGGTCCATTATAGATGGATGGAAAGATTATGGAACAAGTCCAGCATTTCAGTTACTTGTGATGTTATGTTACATGTGGGACAAAAATTGATCTGGATGAAAAAATAACAAATTTAGGAGTATCTGCAGAACAGTTCACAGATACCTCAAAAATAAGACTAAGAAGGAAACAAGGTTAAGGTTTTCTAACATTGAAGCGGTCCAAGTTTTGATGTATTATGGAGATGAAGTCAGAGTTATGACGGAAAGAGACATAGGAAAGATTCAGCAGTGGAGATGAAGTTTATGAGGAGTACTCTGAGCTGTAACATTCTCGATAGAAAGAAGAATGTGGATGTAAGGACGGAACTGGGGGTCGACTCATTGTTGGAACAGCTACAGAGCAACAAAAGAAAGTGGTGTGAACATTTGGGAATGAGCTTTTTAAATCTCAAGATAAATGTAGAATATCTTACCAGTAACTAAGATTCCATACAACTTTTGATTTAGTTTTTCTATAAAAAATAAACAGGATTGAAAAATATGGAATTTAAAATGTTATAACATATGTCCAGTGAATAACAGGTAATTGGAGCTAGGCTAATGTAAAATTAACAAATAGAGTAAATTTAAAATGGAGTACATTAATTTAACAAGCAAATTATAAGAAATATTTTAAATTATAAACATACTGCTGTTTAGAACTACAGTGAACAGGACACTGACTACAAGCCACTACCAAAAATGCATATGTCTGCCAGCTTTGTCATTTGGGTTGAGTAGCCAAAGGAGATGAAATTAATCATACTCTTCAAACAATCATAATAAAATAGGCACAGTAACGGGCAACATGGACTTTTCCATTATCATAATTAATTTTAAATATTAAGTATAATATATTCTGTGGATTTAATTCTAAATGCAATTTTCCTGTTCCTAGGAGAGTGCTGTACTGGTAGAGTCTCTTACCAGTTTTGTGTGCTGGGTAGCGATCCTGACTGTTCTATTGGTCCCATGCAATTATGGTTCAAATCTTACATTTCAGGTAATAACGTACAAGGAACTAATGTAAAAATGTTTTATAAGGTAATTTTTAACTAAATATAATTAAATCACTACCGACTCGAACACAAAGTTTTTTATGGGTAAAAACATAAAAGTTTTACCTTATAGCCTGAACCAGTTTTTGCTTATTATAAGCTTCATCAGAGGCTGCCACTGGGAGCACTGTCCGTCTTGTTCTTGGCAACGGTATTGACTTTTGAAGGAGACCGTATGTGCACTTGTTTCTTTTTAATGTATTTTTACTATTTGTTACATTGATTAAAAAATTGATTTGTTATTTATTACAAAACACACTTGATTAAAAATTGTGATGCAGATTATAACAAACTGTGTATTACAGAGCAAAACTGAAGCCATATTTACGACCACATAAAAACTGCAAATCAGTTCCTGGATTTTGTTGTCCATGACGTGCCCATTGTTATTAATTAACTATATAGAATACTACCAATTCTGATCACAAATTATTATTGATAAAATTTATAAATTTTAACCTTTTGTCCTAAAGTAGTTTTTACTCCGTTAGAGCTTCATCAGAGGCTGCCAGTAGAAGTGCTATCCATCCTGGTTTTGGTGATGGCACCATCGTGATGACATGGTGTTTAAACCATATGCAAATGATAAATTCTTGTTGTACTGTCATTATTTATTACACATAGTGTTAAATAATTATCACTTACACAGTTATCCCTTAAATATAATTGAGCTTATACGCCCTTGCAGAACAGTGTACTATTGGAGGATGTTTATGATAAAGTGAATGGCTGTGGAAATGTGGAGATCAAGATGTGTACTCTCATTACTGGAGAGATAGTCAAGAAGCCTCTGCGTATTTCTGTAGTTGGCTGTACGTTTTTCGATCTGTCACTTGACACATTTCTTTGGGTAAGTATAGCTACTACACAGAAATAATTGTAGCCTATATTTATTTCTTGGCGGCTCAGTAGACCAGTGGGTATGGCACCTGGCTACTAATCTAGAGGTCCCGGGTTCGATTCCCGGGCGCTCACCATAAAAATCAAGGTGCATTTTTCAGCGCTCAGGTCGACTCAGCCTGATGAAAATGAGTACCTGGGATAACATCCTGGGGATAATAATGGGCGGCTGAAGCGTAGTGCTGGCCACACTGCCTTCCTTGTATGCCGTACGGCTCGCATAAGGCAGCCTACCCTGTCTGACTCCTAAGCTGCTTCGGTGGTACACATGGGAGCCATTATATTATTATTTATTTCTTGAAAATCCTCCATAATTAGTAAGAAAAACATTCTAAAACCTGTTAGTCACCTATTATAAGAGCCCCAAATTACTTGTATTATATTGATTTTCGTAAGTAGCAAGTGTATTTTATTATTAGTCTTAATAATGTTAATAGTATCAAACATTTGCATCAGGTTAATAGTGCTAAAAATATGAATAGTGACATATGCAGGTTCGTCGTGTGGGCAGTCACCCTGGGCGCCTAGGCCAGGGGGGCTGCGGCTTAAAAAAGTTAAAAATCAACAATCTATAAGAAATTCAGGTTTTGTTGGTAAATGAAATTTCAAAAAATGAATGTTATGTTGATTCAGATATTTTAATGATGGTCAGGGTAATAAATGAGAAAATGAAAACAAGTAAGACACGTTTCGTAGTATTTATTTCGTTATTAAGATAACAATAACAGTACTCTGATGATCGTTTTAGTCATCAGACTATTCTCAAAGAGTGCACAATAGTTACTAAGAATAGTCTTTGATAATATTCTAACTGACTGAAATGAACATCAGAGCATTGTTTTTGTTATCTTAATAATGAAATAAGTGTTGTGAAACAAGACAAGTGGTTTACTTGTTTGCATTACCGGAACTGTAATGTGCTTCACCAAGTACCGCACGAGATGTCAATAAGTAAGTCGACCTCGCTTTCCTGAACTACCGGTTCCCATACCAGAAGACATTTTGAAAAAAAAATATTAAACAATTTACACATATATTAACACTTCCGGAAGTTCACTAAATGTAGGGCCTAATTTTAAAATTTAATTATCAGTTTAATAACACGGCACTAAAAAATAATTACTATACTATGGTAACATGTGATCCTCAAGTTCTCTTCTGTTGTAGTGAAAAGGGACGTATACTGACAAAACTAGCTAATATGAGAGAATGGGCTATGACCGGCCGTCGTTTGGGGGGGGGGGCCTGGAAAAATCTCGCCCCGGGTGCCTACAACCCTCGCAACAGCCCTGTTGATTTGCATTTCCTAGTGTTGTGATTAAATTTCAACAAGACAAGTTTGTGTGTAAAAAAAAAAATTAAAACGAGATAGAATATTGTTAATACCATATAAGGCTGTATCGGTAAAGGTACACAGTATGTAGATAGTTGTATCTGTGCAGTATATAGGTGTGTATGAAAGTAATGAGATCATGTCAAACTTAGAAGGATGTCCATCATTGAAGTGATGTGCTGAGCTATAGTAGAACATAGGTTACATTGTTACATAGTCAATGTCAGCACTGTAAAGGATAATTAATTGAAAACCCTGTGTTAAAAGAAAGAGTTATTTCTTCAATTTTTAACATTGAAAATGTTTATAAGGGCGTGTCGCACATTTGCAGCCGATCGCTGGTGCGTTATCGAAAATGGGAACCGGTGAGTTTCCATAGAAACTACTTCTTTGTTGTCAACAACGTAGTACACATATAAAACTTTGCTTATGAATGAGACTACATTTAACTTATAATCTGTACATTGGTAAATGAAGAATGAATTCATTGATTGGTGAATGAACATAAATATATATATATATTTTTTAGATTTATTGAAGCATTTTCAATGCCCTTCTCTGTGCATTGGATTTGTGCAATGCCTGTATCAATTTTTTTAAGATAATCCAGAAAACATATATAAAAAATAGATTATCAGTTTCTGAGATATTCAAAATAAAAACAGAATAATTTATTGTAGAAACCAACAGAACAGAAACCATCTGTGTACGTTCATGAAAAATCATCATTTCATGAAATCATGAATGAGAAAATAATATTCATAAATTATTCATAATTTTTAAGAAATTATGAATGATATCCTCTAAATTTTAGAGAACATTCTAACCCAGTAGGCAATGCATTATTTCTATAAATCTCAATAGTTAAGCTGATGAAGAACTAGATTGTGATCACTCTTCATTTTAATCATAGAATGCTTTAACTCCTGGATACACATCTGATTTTTAACTTCTTCATAAACATGCTGTATAATTTATTTTCTATTTAACTAAATCTGGGTAGTCAAGAGTCTATTGTAGTTTTCTCAAATACACTGGACCTTGGCATCAATTACACTGGACCATGACAGGTTCTCCTAGTTTTTAAATATTTTTAATTTTAAAGTAAAAATATTCTGATTGTTTAATTTTAAAGTAGCAATATTCTGAAGAATATAATATTAATGACTGTGTCAAACAGCTCAGATCCAGAATATTTGTTTACAATTATATGAAAATTCACTACTAATTCGTATTAACTCTTAAGCTAGTTTAATATATGACTTTTAAAAAATGGAAATGTATTTATGAGCAAATCTGTTGGCACAAGTCAGAATCAGCTAAAAAAGAATTTACAGGACTGTGGTTTCATAATTGTTGAGAATCGCTGCTCTACTGTCAGAAGGGGTTTCAGATTTAATGCATTCTTACATATTTTCTAGGAGGCCGTACGATGTTTAGTATGTAATAGTTCATACTGTGTATATTGTGTATGTGTACTTTCTGGTCCAGTAAAAGTTCTTTTCTTGGTAGTTAATTCCAAATAAGTTAACTAGTAATTTAAGTTAAGTAGTTAGATCTCAATAATATCTTGTACACATTTTTCTGACATGAAACACTATACCGTGCCTAACCCAGCTTTCTCTCATTGCAAACTTTGTTATAGGCAGCTGGTTGGAGTGCTGTCAGTTCCATGTTTACTGAGGAAGTGCTGTTGTTTTAATTGGATAACAGATTTTTTGTGAGCGTGATATGTATACTGTTTCCATTCTTAGTTTAATCCTGATGTAAACAAACCCAAGTGGCAAATCTGAAACGCTATTGGTCAGGGGTGTTGACACTGTTCACACAGTAATGTGTTACGGGCATGAGCAGAATGTCTGTACAGCCATGTGAGAGTTGTCTTAACTGCAACAAGTGGTTTTTGAATATGTTTAATAATATTTATAAATACATAGTAGAACTTTATGACTGCTAGCAAAATGAACATAAATTTAAAAAGTTTTTAGAAAATGATATTGCCAAAAAATCTGGGCAGGCCTTTTAAGACTTTTCTGAATTACTGTATTCTGAATCTCATTGAAATAATATGGAGCCAGTTGAAAGGATATGTTGCCCGTCACAACACAACATATAATCTGCATGATGTAAAATAACTGATAGAGAAGGCGGTAAATGAGATAACGATGGACAACTGGAGTCGTTGTGTTGAGCACGTATTCAAGAAAGAAGAAAAGTCACAAGAATCCGACCAAATTACGATGCCATCGTAGACAATCTTATCATTGACACTGCTGACTCCAGTGATGATTCAATTTCCGACACAGATATGGAAGGTATTGAATTAGTCTCTGACAGCAACTGATAATACACAGTACACTGGTAAGTAATTATCACAGCTTCTATTTTTGGTTTAAATATAGGCCTACCGGTACTTTATTTTTTTTCTTGCGATATTCAAACAGTGAATAAAAAAAGCCATTAACTCTGCGTGTTACAAAATACCGTTATATCATTGTCGCTCTGACACAGTCACACAAATATTACTTTGGCCTGGAATGTAAAAATTATCCCAATTTACAAGTGTTTATACAGCATCAACATTATATGTACCCTGTCTGTACCTCTTCTGTCAGAGTGGCACGCCTCTAATTCAAGCAGCAAATAGCGTTTCAGATGTGCCACGTCTGTTTGTTTACATCAGGATTAAGCTAAGAATGGAAACAGTATAGTATGTTCACGTGTGATTTAAACTGTCCCTGTTCATTTAGAATGTTTTTCATTATGTTTTTGTATGTTTCTATATTTCTAGTTGTTCATGTGTGTCTAGGTTTCAATTATTTATGTTTACATATAGGATCCATATTGTTGTTGACGTTTGTGTATTGAGAATGTGTTTCAATGAGGTGGTTTGCAAAAGTGGATTCAGTGGTGGAGTGCCAGTGCCTTCATGTGTTCATTGTATCTTTGTTTGGAGCTACAAAAAGTCTGGCCTGAATGTGTACCATTGTGGGCAGTTTAGTTTGCTATTTAATAAATTACAGTCAAATTCATTTAATTGTTTATGGGTGTTCATTTTGTTTGTGGTCTGTACACAAGGTTATAACCACGTCTTTTAAATCTTTGGGCAATTTTTTCAATGAGGTTGTTAATGTAGGAGAGTGTTATGAATTTGTTGTTGTTTTCTATCTTTTACTGTTATTTGTTTCAGGTTTTATGCAAGAGTCTGTATATTAGTGTTCTGTCATATCCATTGGGTTCACCTAAATATGTAACTGTGTTTAGTTCATCTTAGTAGTCATGCTGTGCTCCTGTACCAGGATGCTATTCAATCTGTGTGGCGTAGAGCTGAAAGCTGACAGTTTGAGTTGTATGTGGTGATTAGAGGTGATATGTGTCAGTCAATACACCAACCTATATTGATAACCATACTGAAAAGTTATCCGCAAATATAAAACTGCGGGTTACAGCATTGAATATAAAACCACACAAATAAACAGTTAAATAAATCTGATTTATTTGGAATTTACAGACTAAACTGCTCACAGTACAAATACATTCTACATGGGCCAGACAGGACACAGCTTAAAAAAAAGGTACGATGAACACATGGAGGGACTACACTTCACTACTGAATCCACTTCACTGAAACAGATCACACATGCACAAACATCAACCAACATGGAGATCCTTGATATTTGTACAAGATATTTGTACTTGTATTTGTATAACTGTTCTATGGAACTAGAACATGAAGAAATTCTCTGCTAAATGGATTTAACATTTGGAAGATGAGTGACAAATCTAAAGCAGATGGAGATGAATATTTTATTAACGTCTAAGTAAAAACATAACCTGCTCTCTTCCTTGAATGTCACTGTGTTCAATTTACACACAGGAAGTATACATTTTTAAATAACTGTGTTATTTCAGTCTCCCTCCACAGTTTACAACAACATTTATTAATAGAATAATTTCTTTTCTTAGAATACTTACAAGTATAAATATTTTTCAGATGCTGAAAACTGTGGGATCATTTTATGTGACTCTGCTGCAAATGAAGAATGTAAAGATGATATGAAATTCAACATATGAATATGCGTTGTCTTGTGAAGTGATAAATGAAGTTCACACATCTAAATTTGAAGTGTGTCACAACCGCAGTACTTATAATTCTGGTACTATATAATTTAAAATGTGGAGGATGCTCATATGTCTTGGCTAAACATGTGAATAAACATGAGTTTAGTTGAAGATACATAACTTCTTTGTGACATAAGGAAACAGTATTTTTGAAGAAGATATAAGACATAACTTTAACAACACTGAAGTAGACCACTGTGTCTTAAAATATGCAAACAAATTGATATTATGTGCATTTTTTTTTAATGTGTATCCAAGTAAAGATTAAGTTGGAGATACAAATATTTTAACAACTATATTATGTCAAAGGTTATTTACAAACATTAAATTTATTGAGGCATCTGGCAGTTGTAATTTGTATGAAGTGAAAATCAAAAGAAACCTTGACATCACAATCATAAGCATAGGTGATGCTGTCAGTATCATGACAGTTGGCTAGATCACTCAAAAATACTTTATACCAACCATTTTTACTGTACTGAACCTATCTACTGTTATCTATATTTCATGAAATATCACAGGGATTTCTGGGGGTGGGGATGACTTCAACAAAAAGTGGAGGGGATAAATATAAATACAAGGGTCATTCAATAATTAAAGAGACAAATAGCTGTAGAGGAAAAATGGTTGGAAGGTAAAGTACGATAGTTTCACGACAGTATGCTGGCATCCCTGTGAAGAGTTCTGATCAGCTGTTTGATTAGAATTGTTTTGTTAATAGCCTCAAATTCTCATTTAATAATTACGAGTCCTCTTAAAGTTTTGGAATTAGTTCAGCAATAATGTTCCATTTGTTGCTTTCTGAAGGTGAAAAATTGGCAAATATTTACTCTCATATGACTAAACAATACAAAAAAATCTGTATGAACCATGGAAATTTTTATAAGTGGGTAAAACAGTTTTATAATGGTTGTACTTCAGTGACTGATGAGCACTATTCTAGTCCTTCAGTTGAAATTTCAACTACAGGCCTTGAAACTCACATAGACACCCTCATCCAAGAAGAACAATGGATTACAGTTGAAATTCTAAATGAAGAATTACAAGTAAGTGTTGGCACATTTCATAACATTATCAGCCAAAATCTCAAATACTGTAAAACAAGCACAAGATGGGTTCCAAGAGAGTTGATGAACCACTACGAAGAGACTAGACTTTGACTGAGTACAGAGCTGAAACAACGCTATGTACAGGCAGGAGATGCTTTTTGGATAGAATTATAACATGTGATGTAACATTTTGAGGCAGAATCCAAAAGAAAGAGCATAGAATAGAACCATATGAGTTCACCTATCAGAGAAAGTTCAGAACCAAACTACCAGCAGGAAAAATCATCTTGACAATACTAAATATAAGTATATCACTACCGACTCGGAACACAAAGTTTTTTATTGGTAAAAACATAAAAGTTTTACCTTATAGCCTGAACCAGTTTTTGCTTATTATAAGCTTCATCAGAGGCTGCCACTGGGAGTGCTGTCCGTCTTGTTCTTGATGACGGTGCCGACTTTTGAAGGATTGATGTTCTGTGTGTGGGGTGTGATATGTTTGAATAATATGTGTGATTTGAATTGTGTCTGTTCGTTTAGGATGTCGTTTTTATGTGTTTTTTGTGTTTGTATATTTCCAGTTGTATTTTCCATACCTATAAACGAACTATAGATAAAACTACAGGCTGTAAGGTAAAACGTTTACGTTTTTACCAATATAAAACTTTGTGTTCCGAGTCGGTAATGATATACTTATATTTAGTTAATCAACAGATACGTCATGGATGATAAAATCCAAGAATTGTGACAATCTTATGTGATGGTGAATGCTCCAATTTTTGTGATTGTTTTATAAGATCAGTGGACAATAAACAGTACATACTACTCTGACATGCTTATAAACAAAGCGAAGCTGGAAGTGACGAAGAAATGTCCCAGATTTCTGGGCAAAGGCATTGTTCTCTTTCATGATGACGTCCAACCACACACAGCTCAGTTAACATATGAAACCATTAAGCAATTGGCTTGGGAGCTTCTACCTCAACCTCCTTACAGTCCATACTAGATATTACATGTTATTGTAATAAGTTTCCTTTGAAAATTTGTTTGATCAATTTATTTTTTGTAACGACTGAACTGTACTTTTCTTAAGGAGCAAGATCATTTCAAAACCCCTTACTAAATAACACTTGGGGTAATAATAGATTATAAGGATAAGGAACTATTCATTACGTAATTCCTGTTGCAGCAACAACACAAAATGATTACACAAATGTTTATTTTTATTAATACAGTATTAAAAGCCTATCGTGTGTTAACCATTGCTTGTCTTGTCATGGTATCATTCTACCTTCTCTTGTAACAATCGTAGTTAGTGACCGTTTATTAATTAATTTTTTTAACATGATAATGTTTTTAGGCTGGGGGTCATTCCACAAAAACGTCATCGAAAAACGTGACGCTTCCACACTTTCGATTCCCCAGTCCAGAAATTTGATATGTAAACGCATCAAGACAGAAATAATCGCTGCTGACATTGAGTTTAGCAAACGTTTTAGTGAGAATAAATTTGGTTTTACATGCTCTGTTTGTGATCGTCTGTGGTTTGGAAATAATTTGCATAATCCACCAAACGTAATCCACATTATACGTTTCAAAAGCCTAAAAACATTATCATGCTTCGATGTTTCGGTTTCGTCGAAATTCTTTGTATGCTTTGGTGCATAAATATTGAGAGGGAGAGAGAGAGAGAGTGCTTAATGCTCTTTTTTTTGTAACTATGTTTGTCAATTATACAAACTATAGTTTCCTGTTGTACTTCAAACAAAAGTAACCACTTTTTACAGAAAAGGCACCTTATATACTTGCAACATTTTACAACGCCTCAATTTACCTACAGACTACAGATGACGCTGACATTTCAAGAACTGTAAAGTTTCAACCACTATAGTGACTGGAATATTACGTAGGTTTCACTGTTTACATCATAATATTTCGAACAGATTCACAGAAGTAGTTTACATAAGTCAATCAGTAAGTAGTAATATACTATACCACAAGAGTATGATATAAATTATATTTTGTAAGCTTTAAGTAAATGGAACGAACCTCGTTGGCTTCGTCAAAGTTTTATTCTCTTTGCTGTGTTTGAAATCAGCTGTGCGTTATCATTAATGTCAGTGCGTCAGTTAATGCTGCCGAGTCTGTTGCGTATGTTGTAGTAGAGAGGTTATGTGTTGGCATTTGTTTATAACGTTCTTTTGACGTCCATGTGTTGATATATGTATTGATTTGTTTCCAGTAGATGTAAAATATATCCATTTTGAACGGATACGAGGATTTGTGCGCGTGTACTTTATTAATAACTGATATTTTTACGTTACGGGTAGTTGTTTTATACACTAATTGAAAGTGAAAAGAGCCGGGAAAATGGCATTTGACAGAAGATTTGTAAATGTGACCTTATTAGGATTATCGTTTATGTTAGTATTTACAGCTTTCCAGACAATGGGTAACATTGAGGTGAGTTACTACAGTATATAAATTAAACCATGATTATTGTGGATTTTCTGATGCTATAAACATTTGAGCACTACTGATAACTCTTCGATTTTACGAAATGCAATCGAATTTTTTCTTTAGGCGTCTTTCATCGATTGTAGTTTTTGAGTTCTTTTTATTTTCATTTTCGATATTAATATAAATCGCCGAACCTTTTTCATTATCAGTTAACATTAAAATTCTTTCTTAATACTGTATATACTTATTAATTGAATGTTACTGTCAAAATCAAATTCATATTGTTGACCCCCCCCCCCCCCACACACACACACACACACACACACGGTATATTATGTATCACTGGTTATGCAGTGGACGCTGTTTTAAATTGCGTATGCATTACCCATTATTTCCTAGTGGACACATTATAACTAACTTTGTATTTGTACCAGTGTACTGTACAATGCCATTTCATATTATTTGGAATAGAAGTCCATACATACAGTGTGCATACAAATTTCAGCGTGATGTCTAACAGTCAGCAACAGACCTTAAACAACTCGATTGTTCTAAAACGTTTATAAAATTAATAACACACATGCATCTATGAGTTATGTCACAAAAAAATCAAAGAAGAATTTCGACGAAACCGAAACATCGAAGCAAGATAATGTTTTTAGGCTTTTGAAACGTATAATGTGCATAAACTGCAGACTCTCATGTTCAGCGATGTTCGTACGGATTTCTTAAAAACGACAGAGACCGAAGATTTCTAGACTGGGGGGAATCGAAAGTGTGAAAAAATGTAGTGTTAACATCACCTGGAGCGTTACATTTTTCGATGACGTTACACGTTTTGCATCACGCATTTTGTGGAATGACCCCCCCAGCCTAAAAACATCATGTATTTTGTTTTGTTGATGCCATCAATGAAATTCGTTTACATTTATACAGACACAAATCAGTTGTTTCTTTAAACGTACATGTAAATTTACTTATTACTTGTGCTGTATGCAGAAAGGTATATAAGTAATAAAAGTTAAAGATATGTAATTCTCTGATGCTTAATTAATGTTTTAATAATTTAAATGTAATGTAGATAGATCGAATTTGAATAGATACGGTAGTGTATTTTATTGTTGTGCAGTGTTGTTTATTATCACTACTGTGATAAGAACGCATATGGCAAATTTTATCATTGAACAAGCGAAGCGAGTTCTCAGTTGATATTTGTCTGTTTGGGGTTTGTCGTCAACCGATTTTTGTAAAACTTGGCAATGCGTGTTTATAGTTTTACCCTACAGATCCCTGTTATGTTTTAGATGAATCCTCCAAAAAGTAGGGTGGCAGGAGGCAAAAATGTGAGCGGTCCAAATTTTGGAGAAAAATGCCAAAAGTCCATGTAGGGTATCAGATTAAAGGAAATTTTAACAAAAATGTAAACGTAGGCCTATTGTTAATTTTTGAAATTTCAGTCTTGGGACATCAGGCCGAATAAGTGGGGCAAAAGTTTAAAAAAATCGCAAATTCCATGTGGGATATAAAAGTAAAGAGAATTTTAACGAAAATCCAAATCTAGCGTACAGTTTTGGAAATCTCAACATTTTTTGGCCATAGGGCCCAAAAATAGGATCAAAAATTTGAAACATTGTAAATATTCACCCGGGTATCGGACTAAAGGGAATTTTAACACAAATCTGTTTGTTTGGAATGTTTAGCGTCTGTTGTCTGATTGCTCAATAATTGTTCTGATTGTTTGGAATGTTTAGCGTTTATTGTCTGATTGCTCAATAATTGTTACCGGTTGTTTGGAATGTTTAGCGTTTATTGTCTGATTGCTCAATAATTGTTACTGATTGTTTGGAATGTTTAGCGTTTATTGTCTGATTGCTCAATAATTGTTCTGATTGTTTGGAATGTTTAGCGTTTATTGTCTGATTGCTCAATAATTGTTACTGGTTGTTTGGAATGTTTAGCGTTTATTGTCTGATTGCTCAATAATTGTTACTGATTGTTTGGAATGTTTAGCGTTTATTGTCTGATTGCTCAATAATTGTTCTGATTCTTTGGAATGTTTAGCGTTTATTGTCTGATTGCTCAATAATTCTTCTGATTCTTTGGAATGTTGAGCGTTTATTGTCTGATTGCTCAATAATTGTTACTTTAGTAAACAAAAAATAGTAGGGTAATCTGGATTTTCATAATTTTTATAATGATTGAAAAATGATATAATATCAAAATTTGTGCAATAATAAATGCATTTCTTTTAAAGTTGTGAGCTAGTTCTGCAACTCAGGAGCATACCTGTTTTTCTTTACAGTGCTTGTTAATGCGTAATATATACAAAAAATGTAGATTTCTTAACATTTTTGTCAGTGAGTGAGTAATTTGAACATCAGAATATCAGCTTGCATAAGAACAAGGCTGTATACATTTTTACGTACAAACCATGTGCTATAATTTGATGACAAAATAAAATTACGAGATTACTCTGTTTCTATTTGTGAGCGCAATTCAGATGTCCTGTATTTCGCTGTTTTGCTATTTGTACAGCACCGAGTACAATAAATCTGGTTTTTTTTTTTAGCTTCTGCAGAAAGGAGTTTCTCTTTGAAAGTTGTTAGAGGATAATATCCATTACTAGCTGTTAACCGCGCTTCGCACGCGAATATTTGATTTTTAATATGTATTTTAATCTAATTTTAATTATCCATGTCTATATTTAATACGTAGTGAGTAATATTAAGAGATCCATTAATTTTTTCAATTTCAAATGAAACGCGCTACGAAGTCGTGCCCATCTTGAGATGAGTAGACACTGATGCAACTTCTGAAGAATCTCTTTCCATTTAGCATTTGTAGTCAAAGTTATAAATAAATCAGGACGGAAATACTTGGGAACATAGCAAAAAGGGTCTTGGGTTTGTTCATGAAGCCTTCTGGTTCATGAACGCAAAATCCTCCGCAGTATATTTGGTCCAATATGTGTAGGAGGTGAGTGGAGGAAAAGAACCAACCAAGAACTGAACACTCTTCTGAATGAACCAGATATTGTGAAAATTATAAAACTTGGTAGACTCAGGTGGGCTGGACACTTGATCAGAATGGGGGAGAATGAAATACCAAGAAAGGCACTCAGAGAACAGATCTATGGCACCAGGAGAGTTGGTAGACCCAAACTACGTTGGGAAGACGGTGTGAACTACAATGCGCGCCATATCCGTGGGACCCGGAACTGGAGAGCAGCTGCACTTGACCGGGACAACTGGCGGAGGCTGTTAAAGGAGGCCTTGACTTAGTAATGGGTTGTTGCGCCGCTGAAGAAGAGGAGGAGAAGATACAATGTAAAGTAAACACTTCTCCTCAACAAAACATTAAAGGGTATTGCAAAGCGTCGTAAGCCCGGTGTGTTTCTGCAGTCTCTGGCACGAATACTATATAGGGTTTGTCACACACTTGATTAACTATAACTACCGCAACTCCATTCGTTGTAGGCGCATTATAGTGGCCCCCGGTGCTCCGTATTATTCACTTTTCGATCAGCATGAATTCCAATATTATATTCATTGTCTTTCGAAGAGTTTACAATTTAGTTCACGAACGTACGGGTTTACTTCGTGAAGTAAATTTTGAAGCCTTGTTACTAAGGTTCTATCTAAATTACTGATATGATCCGTTCTCGTTTGAACCTGTTGCAAATAATCTGCGACGAAGTACACTTTAAGATATTTAGAAACGTCGTTGTTTACTGGTTGTAATGACTCTATGTCATGATATAGGCCTACTTGTTGGTGAATTTTAAAAGTAGGCATAAAATTTTCGTCGCTAATTCATTGGCTCCGAATGATGTAAATTGGAAAGCTGAATTGTAAGACCTTAGTGCATCTAAAAAATTGCTTTGATAAAGAATGTTAACCACTCAGTAATGATTTCTATTTCTGGAGGTGGAAGTATGCGATCTAATCCTACTTTTCTGGAAGAGCAACATAAACCGGCCGATTCGTCTTCCACTTCAAACCTTTACAGTGAGGACAAACGATAATCATCGATCCTATGTCATTTAAATTTGCGTAGTCGATGAGTGGATTTTTATTGAAACTATTATTTAATTTATTTTTCCACCTCAAAGAATTTCGTTCACCCCTTACAGTAACTCTAACACTCTTGTTTGCTTACTTCGTTGAGCTGTAGCCTTTGGTCATTGTTGCGTTCCGACGTTATGGAGTCTTTTTCGTTTTGCAGTTATCGTTGACCTTCTTAAAGATGATTTTCTCTTTGGCACTGTGAAGTATAAATAAATGAAAATCAAAAACATTGCCGTAAACACACATTAATCAGCATTCTACGTTATTATTTCGAACGTTATGTGACTTATCAATGAACACCGTTGACAAAAGTAATGAAAAGCATAATATTTACACGTCAAACGAATAAGAAGTACTGTGAGAATAAACATTAAAATCATCTCTCCTTTCCAGCCCCAATCTCCCTTTCACTCGTAATAAAGTACTCCCTACTCGTAATAACTCGAGTAATGGGTAAGAGTGGGAGAGAGGATCGAAAACGCGGTATAGTGTAGTTTGCATATGTAAACAATGCACATGATTGTATGTTAACCATACTGACTGTCTTGCTGGGACTTAAACTCATGACCATTTCTACTGAGATAGATTATTTGTCTACTTTGCCTAACTCGGCTCCTTTTTAAGATATCAAAATGAAACAAATTCAAAAACCTTCTTCAAAGTAGCCACTATAAGTCTGGTCTGCCAAGTTTCATTCAGATCGTCTGTGTCCCGGTTTCTGAGATTAGCGCGGCCTAACTTTTTCCCCTATAGATTTATTAACATTATGGTATTATTCACATATAGTTTCTTCTGCAAGTAGTGTATTACATTTTTGTCGTTTCAATACCTGACGCGCGTTTCACTGAAACACGTCAGCACCATTAGAGGTTTGTAAATAAATTAACACCAATCGAAATAATTCTACGTTAATATAGAAACTACCAAATAATCGAATTTGTTTCGATTTCAATGTAAAATAACGGATAATCGATTTAATTATCGATTGTTTGGAACTGTCCCTTTATCTGATCCTGCAGTACATTTTCCATTTTTTTAATATACGACTGTCTCGATATATTACGATGTGGAAAATAAGAAGAATATTAATTGTAAATTGTTCTATTTCTTAATGCAAAGCGAAAATACGTGTTGTTTTCATTTGTTAGGTTAGGTGACAATGGTTTTTGGTTTTTAGTTTGCTGCTGGAATAAATAAAAGCCATGGTTGAGGAAAACATAACGTTTAATGTGTACATACAATGCTTATAACACAGTAATACTTAAAATGCAGAGCCCAACTATTTTGAGTTGACAAATGAACAAAACTACAACAGCAAATGTAAACTGAAAAATACAAATATTTATGGTTAATGGTAAACACAAAAACAATGTATTAAGGAATGACAACATACGCTCTACATATTGTAGGCGTACATAATGGACGTTTCTTTTTTGTTAGCCACAAAACGAGTACTTGTTGTAAAACTAATATTACCGAAAAAAACGAGTTCTGTCACAGAAAAGTGACATTAACTCGCCTTACTTTCGAATTGAGTTTTCCCGTACTTTCCGCAAAAAACAGAGTTCTGCTTTACACTCGTATCGCTTTTCACGTTTTGTTTCATTTATAGCGTGAAACGTGTTTCACGTTTTGGCGTCACAAGTATGTAACTCTGCTATACTACTGCTAAAATATTTTTTCCCATTACAAAACGACTTACGACACCAACAAAAATCCTCAACCAACTATTTTCCGATATAAAAAATTAAAATTTGTATAATTCTTTTAACAATATGAAATTATGTGCGATATTTACTAAACATTGAAACCAACCAATCGCATTGTCGAAATATCGAAAATGACTTGCAGGATCAGATAAAGGTAGAGTACCGATTGTTTTAATGTTTGTTCAGTTAAACAGCTGTTTTGTTGGTTATTAATGGAGATTTATTAGTGTAAATTAAAAAAATTGTCCTGGTTAAGTGACTACTCTGTGGGTTGGATAAATGATGATTATATAGTGCCGGAGGGTCTCTACACTCAAACAAAGCAAGACAATTAATTAAAAATTCGGATGTACTGTGACGGCAGCGGTATGCGAACATCTGCTCTCCGGTACCAGCGGCGGGCACAGCGAGCCAATCGGGGATCAGCAGCCGAGACGTGACCATCTAAGTGCGCGGAGCGAGCCAATCAGCGATCCCGGTTAGTTCATAAAACCCGGGCCGGCAGAAAAATTTGCCGAAAGAAGTGGGACTACAGTACGCCACGAACAGCGGGCGCAGCCGCCGAACATCTCAGCGCGGCACGACTAACATCAGCTTTCTCGCCACCAGGTCCTTTTTAGGGCCACCAAAAACACTAGAGTGTACGATTGGCGCCATTTGTCATGCGGCAAGTCTTTTGTCTGGTAACAAGTGGCGCCCAACGTGGGGCCCCGATCAACTTGCGGATGCAAGATCCAGCCACGCCAGCGAGCTACCAGCCGGCACACAAAACAACATGGCGTCAAACAGACACCTCTACAAGATCTGGAGAAGAGCAGTAGGCTGGCTACCGGAGAGCATTCAAGACCCGGGCGAGTTGTGACGGCAGCGGTATGCGAACATCTGCTCTCCGGTACCAGCGGCGGGCACAGCGAGCCAATCGGGGATCAGCAGCCGAGATGTGACCATCTAACGTGCGCGGAGCGAGTCAATTAGCGATCCCGGTTAGTGCATAAAACCCGGGCCGGCAGAACATTTTGGCGCACTCTTCATCGCCACGCCATCGGACGCACTTCATCGGAGAACATCGAACGGGGTCAGCCGGAAGGAACGGCCGAAGAACAGAACCGGCGTTCTTGCGTCTTCGCCCTCCAGTTCCGCGCCAGCGATGGATTTCGCTGGGCCGGCAGCCGACTCTACAACCGATGCCGAAAGAAGTGGAGGACTGCAGTACGCCACGAACAGCGGGCGCAGCCGCCGATCATCCCAGCGCGGCACTACCAACATCAGCTTTCTCGCCACCAGGTCCTTTTTAGGGCCACCAAAAACACTAGAGTGTACGATTGGCGCCATTTGTCATGCGGCAAGCCTTTTGTCCGGTGACGGTACATAATTGAAATACGCATGTAAATAGATTGTGTGTGTGTGTGTGTGTGTGTGTGTGTGTGTGTGTGTGTGTGTGTGTGAAGAAGTGTTTACAATAAATCTCTGCACATTTCGTGAAGGTAATTTGTAAATACGAGTGTACAGCAACAATAAGCGAAGGACAACAGGCACAGTTACGTAATTGTGGTTTAGTAAAGCACTTCACCTAAATTACTTTCTCTGCACAAATATGCAGCCTATAGCTTGCACATGCAGATTTATCGGTATCTGGAGACAACTATTGCGTAGTGGCATTTCGTTTATGAAATGCAGGCCTATTAGTCTATTACGGAATGAAGGGAACTGATTTGTTTGACCTACTTTTGTAGTTGTACTGCGTATAGGAAGAGAGAAAGAGAGAGAGAGCGAGAGAAGGGGAGGTTTAAATATGGTGCCATATACAGGTACACGTAAATGCAAGAACATAAACATTTTTATAAATTTCTGTATATGCAAATTTATAAAAATAATTTGTAAACAAATAATGTGTAAACAAAATTTGATTCTGTCCTTTTTTTGCATTTAAATTTACTACTTCTTATTAGCATTTCAGGTTGTGTTTGTCAGACTGACTTGTAATAAACCATCACATAAAGTTTAATGCGTTTTGCTGATCGAAAGTACACGTTTAGGCCTATACGATAATTTCTTTAAGCCCATCTTTCCAGTTTTTCACATTAAATCGTATTATATGAAGTCCTAAAACATTGACTTACGTAATTCTATGGCGGCACAGTTCGGAGTCGAACCTTAGCCTCCATAATCATCCGCCTCCATTTTCCCCCGTCCTTGGCTATCGATGTCCATCGTTTTATTTTAAGTAAACTATCAGCATCCCTCGCCACTGCGTCAATCCAGCTATGCTTGGGTATTCCGACACTCTTTCTACCATGGATTTGACTAAACAGTACCTTCCTTAGGTATTCGGTTGCCTTCCATCCTAATGACGTGTCCTGCCCATTGCAATCTATGCAGTCGAATGGTGGTGACCAGATCATTGCCTTTATATAGCTTGTATAGTTCCTCAGTGTGTATAGTTCTCCATATCCCGTTTACTTGGACTGGCCCATATATTCTCCTCAAAATTCTCCTTTCAGAAGTATTGACTATGTTAGCGGGTTGTTTGTTCAGAGTCCAAGTCTCGCTGTCATATGTGTGGTCTAATCATAACTTTATTTATATATAATTTACCTTAATTTCCGTCCAGTGACGTCAAGCGTAATTTGTTTTGGTTACGCGTTTCAGGCCATGTGGCCCATCCTCAGACCATCACTCCAAGAGGAGCTCGTTAAAAAATAAAAAATCCACAATAAAACAAACACATAATAAATAAATACAAAAATATATTAAAACATATAGAGGCGTTCTATTACACGAACACGGTGCACCGCGTGTAGCATGCCTGAACTGCGTCAATGGAACCTGTTATCTATTATTATCTGTAATCGATCGCAGCGCGGTATCATACAGTGGGTTGGACCTGAAGTTAAGTTTATCATTAAGTATGTCGTCACACACATCTGGGTTATTATGACCTCTATATATCTCGAATTCTTCAAGCGCATCCATATAACGGCCTTTGGCACAATAATGTAGGGGTATGAAATTATTGTTGAAATTTGTATAAGAATGATATAACTTAATATAATGTGACCTTGGACTGATGGTGGATGTTCCTTGTCTTGAATATAGTTCTCAACGAAGCAAATGCTCTATTTGCGGCTTGTATCCTTTTCCTGATTTCGTTTATTTCTTCATTTTCTTCTGCCATCCAACATTCCAGATATTTAAACTGATTTACTATTTCCAGGTTTAGTGGTTCGAGTGGTCAAACTGTTCAGGTTTACTGGTTCGATTTCAAACTGTTCAGGTTTTCTGGTTTTCCTTCGACTGGTTGACTTACGTAATATATACCACAATTTGGTAGCGCCCGCTTTCAAAAACCTGTCAGTAGATCGAAAACAAAAGTGTAAGTTTTTCAACGTGAGCTTCATACTTAACGTGGCTGCGACTTATGCTTCCATTTGTCCACTTGCGTATCGGTGAAATTTTGTTGCTAAGAGCCTTATCGTGAAAACATCTTAAAACAAAAACTAACTTTTTTTAGTGTAAGCGTAGGCGTATTTCACGATAAGAGGAAGTAAGTACTCGCTGCGTGGGAAGGATGACGGGCAGCACCAAAGCAAGTGTTATCAGTGGTAATTAATTTTTTATCTCAAAACTTGCTTTGTTTTTAATGATCAAAACGAAAGAAACTCAGAAGTGAGGCATTTTGATACACTCCACGTTCGATGAAGGAAAGCGTGCAGACGAAGTCTTTTACCAGGGCACGTTGTTCGAGCAGTGTAGAGGTGTGCTGAATTAGTATTTGAAAATAACAGACGAACGAAACCGTTCCAAAAAAAATAACACGTACAAATACCTGTTATTATATACTTGTAATACATATACCTGTATTATATAATTTGTTATAAGAAATAAATTGAATCTAAAAGTATTAACAGTGTTACTTTACACTGTAACTTTATTAAGCTGTTACTGTTTAAAAGAAAATAAGAAACAAGAGAATTTATAGGCCTATCTCACTTTGGGAATACTAATTAAGTTTTCACTAGGAGTAAACAAACTGACATAGATTTAATATTAAATTATTGATTCCATTTTGGTTAGACAAATCAGTTGCGAAACTTAGGGAATGTTTAGGGTGCACATAATAGCACAACAAAGAATGTCAAAAAAATGTACGTGAGATGTTCAGTGAAGTTAAAATCATCTCCGAAATCACACTAACAGAAAGAACTATATGGCCTATGAGCCACTCTGGAGGTTATAACACAATATAATTCGCTTTTTCAAAATTTACCAACATGGTGACTAGTATAGTCAACAAATGGCTTATTACAACACTACTGAATAAACCATTTTCCCGGTTGAGTGACTTTGAGAGAAACGAAATACTGAAAACTGATCGACCTACCCCAAAATTGTTATTCCTTAAAAGGCACAAAAACAAATCTAGAACTTTCCAGTCGTCATTGTACAACCAACATAAATGGCTATGCTGTAGTGGGATAAATTCGAAGATATGCTCTGCTTACTGTTAAGCACAAACAAGACTATATGGTCTGCTGAAGGCTTACAAGTAAATTCATCACACAACTTTCAAACGCTGTTAAAATCAGATAGCTCTACCTTACTTGAAAGTGAAATAACGTGTGTCCGTGGGGGGGGGGGTGCTTTGACTGACTGACTGTCTCATAGCCTCCCTTTCGCCACTGATTTCATGCAGTCTGCACGTAAAAGTATTCATGTGTTTATTTACATAACAACACAAGTTCGTTAGTTATTTATTAGCAAAAAAGCGAAGGACTTCCAACTACACAGTATAGTTGCTGTTAGTAAGCTTTTCTAACCGAGATATGCTTCTCAAGGAAAGATTCTTAGTAGCTATTTGCACTTAGGCACGTAAGTGGGGAATTGTGATATTGTGTTTCGAAAATGGTAGAATTAATTCCACGTTCTGACGTCACACTTCGTCATTCACAACAGTTTGTCGTTCGACATTAACCATTTTCCGCGCACATAACGGTTTTACGTTGCAGCTCTGTAAAAGATTTTTTACAGTTTCCTGTTTACGGTTACGACTCACATAAAATCTCGTCAATTAACTAAAACTTTTCGAATAGTTGTTTCATTATTATCGTTATGATAAATTATCTGGCCATTATTACGTTCACACACACACACAGCCGCTCGCGCGCGCGCTTCACATCCTTATGATATTTACAAATAACGAGCGTTTCGTATTATTTCCTGTAAACAGTAATACATGGTTGTTCGCCAGTTTTATTATTTACATAGTCCTACATATATTATTTTTACTTCCATGTTCCATAAGGAAATGGAAGAATGGTGATGGCGAAAAAATCGTGTTCGAGATAACGACTGATTCTGATTGTACTACACTCAAAACATGAAAAAAAGTCGTTTTTCGAAAAGTGTCTGTGTGTCTGTCTGTCTGGCTGTCTTAGATTTTTTTACTACATATAACTGCCGCAAATTCAAACAGAATCAAATAATTTTTTGCATACCGCTCTGATTTGTAGAGTACTCACGACCTATTGTTTTTGGTGAAGATCGGTTGAGGGAAAGGGGTAGTTTACCGGCAACGGTTTTTTTTAATCAAGGGTAATTTTTTTTTTGGCAAACGATAACAGCCGCAAATTCAAACAGAATCAAATAATGTTTCGCATACAGCCCTGAATTGTAGAGTTCTCAAGACCTATTGTTTTTGGTGAAGATCGGTTAAGGGAAAGGGGTAGTTTACCTGCAACGTTTTATGTTTTAACAAGGGTATTTTCTATGGCAAACGATAACAGCCGCAAATTCAAACAGAATCAAATAAGTTTTTGCATACAGCCCTGATTTGTAGAGTACTCAAGACCTATTGTTTTTGGTGAAGATCGGTTAAGGGAAAGGGGTAGTTTACCTGCTACGTTTTATGTTTTAACAAGGGTATTTTCTATGGCAAACGATAACAGCCGCAAATTCAAACAGAATCAAATAATGTTTTGCATACAGTCCTGAATTGTAGAGTTCTCAAGACCTTTTGGTTTTGGTGAAGATCGTTTAAGGGAATAGGGTAGTTTACCTGCAACATTTTATGTTTTAACAAGGGTAATTTTTTCTATGACGAACGGTAACTGCCGCATATTCAAACAGAATCAAATAATTTTTTGCATACATCCCTGAATTGTAGTGATCTCAAGGCCTTTTGATTTTGGTGAAGATCGGTTAAGGGGAAGGGGTAGTTTACCTGCAACCTTTTACGTTTTAACAACAGTAAAATACTTGAAAATTCATTTAAACTTTTTCAAACAATAGTAATTGTTAAAAATAAAATAATTTTGTTGCCAGGCAATAAAATTATAATTTTTTCATTTTAATGTAAATCATGTATGAGAGAAAATATATCATTCGTGGCAGGCAAGCATATCTCAATTATGTAATGTTTACGTTTCCATTTTATTGTTATGATTACTGCAATAAAAAGGCAGGGAACACACACACACACACACGCGCGCGCGCACACACACATACAAAATTCGCGTTATTTCTGGCCTCACTCATGTTTATTTTCTTACATTTGCACGCTTTTTAAATGGAAAGTGCCGAAACCCACACCAACATAACGCGTGCAAGCCGAAAAATTGTCCAGCGTGGATAGCGATTTGCTTCCTGTGGATCGCTGGGCAGTGTAACTGCACGTGTTTACAGAGGAACGATTCATAGACAGAATTTTCGTCTTTAGGGAATGAACCCTCTGCAAGATGCTGAGGGTCCATGAGTGACTTCGGAGCGCTCCTTCTTTTCCGCGTGTTTGTTCTATGAAACGTACACTGTAGATTCGCAGCTTTACTCTAAGCAACGCTCAATAGGAAATGTTGAAAATTTTTGTCCACAGTGTACCCTCATACACACTAAACCTGCTCTGATGTTTTAATTACGGACATCATAATATTAAAACTTTGGAAAATTGAGCACTACTTAATGGAGATCAAACATTAACTTATACAAGCCATTAATTTTATGCATATTTTTTATATATATGTGTACAACGTTATCGGCAACAAAGAAGTAGTTTTTGTTAAAATTCCTTCCCGGGATGTTTGGTCGTAGTCCAATGTTTTCTACAAAACCAGACGTTTCGGCAATGCCATCGACTTCCATCATCAGTGAAAATCGAGTGCGATAACGTGAGGTGGTATACGTTAGTGACCACAGTACTGTGGTTAAGGCTGAAGCAGTAAGTAGAAAGAAGTAGTTTCTATGGTAATATTTCATTTCGGAAATGATTTTAAATATAAATCTTCGAACATGGAAGTTATGTATGGTTCTCCATACCGATATTTATTTTTACTTCCATGTTCCATAAGGAAATGGAAGTATGGTGATGGCGAAAAAATCATGTTCGAGATAACGACTGATTCTGATTGTACTACCCTTAAAACATGAAGAAAGTCATTTTTCGAAAAGTGTCTGTGTGTCTGTCTGTGTGTAGAATTTTTTCTATGGCGAACGATAACTGCCGCAAATTCAAACAGAATCAAATACGTTTTTGCATATATGCCTGAGTTGTAGAGAACTCAAGGCCTATTGATTCTGGTGAAGATCAATTAAGGGGAAGGGGGAGTTTACCTGCAACGTTTTTGTTTTAACAGGAGTAAAATACTTAATTTTGATAAATAAAGAATCCTGAAAAGAAGGTCATAATAATCCACTGTAGGAAGGTAAATGAAATATCTATAAATAAAAATGATAGTTGAAGGAGGAGGGGATAATTTTTTATATGTACTACGTTATCGTCAATAAAGAAGTAGTTTGTTGTTAAAATTCCTCCCCGCGCTGTTTGTCTGTGGTCCAATGTTTTCTGCGAAACCAGACGTTTCGGCAGTGCCATCGACGGCCATCATCAGTGAAAATCGAGTGCACTAACGTGAGGTGGTATACGTTAGTGACCACAGTACTGTGGTTAAGGCTGAAGAAAGAAATAGGTTTCTATGGAAATATTTCATTTCGAAAATGGTTTTAAATATAAATCTTAGAATATGGAAGTCATGTATGGTTGTCCATACCGATATTTTTGTATAAGTAACTAGTGGAAATTTCTTGCAGGATTCTTTTATAATATCACGTATTATCGGTTATAAATATTTCTGCAATAGAATGTTCTTAAATAATAAAAAATATGAACGCTCTACTTGCAGAAGTAATTATAATTTGGTACACGCGCGCGCGCGCGCGCGCGTGTGTGATTTAAACACGGTTGCTTTCCACGTTTTTGCATATTACGAATTTTTAACACCATTAAAGTTCTGTATATTCTAGATTAAGAAACATTTTGCGTAAGTTTTGTATGTGAGGTCTGAAATTTTTAGCCGTCGACGTCTGGAACACCCGATGTGACGACGTAAAAAGAGAGATAGGCGCAATTAAAGAAAAAAAGATAGTTGCGAAAATACTTTTTTAAAAACGAATGTACGAGTATAGTACTTTGTGGAAACGAACTGGGAACGAAAAATACGGATGCAGATGAATGTGAGGAGAAGAAGACCGTTTGATTAGGAAAGAGAAAGGGGAACTCATAAGGGAACAGTAATAGGGGAAGAGTCGCGTTAATTAACGAGACAGTACTTGGCAAACAGCCCTAGACGACAGACTTTTAAATTATTTGTGTGTACATTCATAATGATGGCACGGCAAACAGAATTCTGTATCTATACCACAGCGTGCGCTCAGAAAGGAGGAGCAGAACACGTTATCCACTCCCGTTGTGGGAGATGCGTCGTATCGTGTCGCAATCAGGACTTTACTCTCGTGGATTCGTTAGAACCAAGCACGCTCACTTACGTGGGTACAATCGAATTTTTTTTTTTTTTTTTTTTTAGGCGATTTAATTACGGGTGGTGCCGCATCTCGCATCCTAGCTTCCACTGGCGCCGGTCTAAACAGTCCTGTTCTGTAAGTCCTCTTGCATTCATTGCATCTTCGACGTCCATTCTCCATTAATGTTTAGGTCTTCCTTTTTTTCTTCTAGAGGGTGGAGTCCATTCCCATACCTCTTGGCCATCTCTCATCCGACATTCCTTTTTAGGTGTCCGAACCAATTCAGTCTTCTTGCTTCTATTGTTTGTATAGTGTCAAGGTCGATTCCCATCGCTTGTCTTATCTCTACATTTCTAGTCTACAGCACCTCCGCCAGTAATCCATCTTCGTAGCTCTTATTTTGAATTTATTTCTTTTATTAATTTCCCTGCTCCATATAGGCCTATAGTTTCGACTGTAGTTTTATATATTCTGATTTTATTGTTTTTTGTTATTCATGGACTCCAAGGCAGACTGTTTAATTGTTTTGTTGCTGTCTTAGCTTGTCCTATTCTTACTTTTATTTCTTGGTTACTATCATTGTTACACCCAAATACTTGAAGTTGTTAATATTTTGTATCACTTTTGTTCCTAGTTCTAGGTATAATTGACCTTCACCGCCTACTATAAGGTACTCAGTTTTTGAGGTATTTATTTCGAGACCCCATTTCGCATATTCTTCTGCTAGTTTCCTAACCATATAACTTATATCAATTTCGTCCTCTGCAATTATAGCCTGATCGTCTGCAAAGTGTATTGTAAACATCTTGTCACGTCCAACTGGTACACCCAGTACCAGCATTACACCATTACGGCATTTTTTCCTCCATGATGTTAGGGCTTTATTTAGATAGATCTTAAACAAAGTCGGAGCTATGCAACAACCCTGTTTCAAGCCCTTACTAAAACTTATCGTGCTGGATATCCTTTTCCCTATTTTAACTTGAGCTGTCATATCTTTATATAGTTGTTTAGTTGTTTTTAATCGGAATGTTAAAAAAAAGGAATACTACCTTTCTGCGGGTGATGGCCGCTATTCAGATCTTCTTCTACTCGCTTTTCAACCCATTGTGGGTTTTACTCTCTTCAATGTTTTTTTCTCCGTTCAGCTCTCTCATTATGAAGTATTCTCCATCTTCTTATCCCGATATTCCTTTATATCCCTATTCCTCAACATCCTCGATCCATCTTTTCCTTGACCTCCTACCTAGTGGGCTCCAGTGTGCTGTTCCATCCTCATTTTGTGCCCCAGCCAGGCTAACCTTCCGCCCTTTGTAAACCTTACTATATCAGTTCCGTGTACTAGATTATTTATTTCATGATTCCTTCGTATTATCCACGATAGATATTGACTGTTCAACTCGTACAAGAACTTTCTTCGTTATTGGCGGATCCAGAAAGTTTTTATTTAATTAATAAAGTTGTGTTAGTGGTTATAATCACAGACAGAATTAACACTGTTGCACACCACTATAGAATAATTATTCCGATTAGCGCTTTCCGATCTGATGATGAGCTCTGAGGCTTGAAAGCGCTAATCGGAATAATTTTTCTATAGTGGAGTCCAGAAATTGTTTACTGGGAAAGGGACAGTTTTTTTTTGTAAAGGTGATAAACTCTACCGTATAAAAGCCACCCATTCCCAGACTCAGTAGGCCTACTCTGTTTTAACGTCTTTATTACCGCCACTATTTAATTATTAATTATTTATTTATTTACTAAATGTGCGTAACAGCAGTAATCATTATTCTATAGTGAATTTTCTTGAAATGGTGTAGGGAATAGGGGGTTTAGATCGTCATCTTTGTGATTCGTTATTACCTTCAGTCCCAATGAAAATGTGAAAATAACTCATATTATGGTAGTAATAATAAACATCTTTATATACACACAAATTCGCACATATATGAGCGTTTATTTACGTAACAAGATTACGCAGGACCTTCACACGACGTTTTGTGTAACCGACATTTTGTTCTATGTTTAAAGTTTTATTGTTGTAAGGTCTGAACTGAAGCGGTCTGCTGAAATTCATTACGATTTAATTTTATTGCGGAAAGTTATTTCTGCGAAACTGGTTCAAAAAGAGATGCCGAAGTGTATGGAGGTTTAATTAAGTACGGGGTACTTTCAGGAAATTACGTACGATTTTTATGTAATAAATGCAATTTACAGACGTGTCCGAGGAAGTGAAATCTGTATCTCTTTGCGGTGTTGTTAAACTAAAAATCGCGGACTGAACACGGCGAAACACAGAGAAAGTACGCTGGACCGTTGTTTCAGTCGCAGCTATAAAAGAATCTTCTTCTTCTATGGCGCCACAGTTCAAATTCGAAGTCGAACCTTAGCGTCCATAATCATCCGCCTCCATTTTTCCGTGTCCTTGGGGATCGATGTCCATCGTTTTATTTTAAGTAAATTATCAGCATCCCTCGCCACTGCGTCAATCCAGCGTGTCTTGGGTCTTCCGACAGGCCTTCTACCCTCGATTTGACTAAACAGTACCTTCCTAGGTATTCGGTTGCCTTCCATCCAAATGATGTGTCCTGCCCATTGCAATCTATGCAGTCGGCCAGATCACTGTCTTTAAACAGCTTGTATAGCTCCTCATTTTGACGCATTCTCCATATTCCTTTTACTTGGATTGGGCCATATATTCTCCTCAAAGTTCTCCTTTCAAGAGTACTGACTATGTTAGCGGCTCGTTTGTTCAGAGTCCAAGTCTCGCTGCCATATGTTATGACCGGTCTAGTCATAACTTTATATAATGTGACCTTGGACTGATGGTGGATATTCGTTGTCTTGAATATAGATGTCAACGAAGCATATGCTCTATTTTGGGCCTGTATGTTTTCCTTATTTCATTCATGTCTTCATTGTTTTCTGCCATCCAACATCCCAAATATTTAATTTGATTCACTATTTCCACTGATTCACTATTTTAGTGGTTCAATTTAGTGGTTTAGTGGTTGGTTTAATGGTTCAATTTCAAACTGTTTAGGTTTCCTGGTTTTCTTCCGAGTGGTGATCATAACCTGTGTTTTATCTGTATTAACCTGTAATCCTATCTCTTTTGCTTCACCTTTGAGTTCCTGGAATGTCTCTTTTGCTCTTCCTTGAGATCTTGCCATAATATTGATATCATCTGCATACCCTACGATCGGGACCATTTTATGTTCTAATGTTGAATGCTATAAAAGAATATCGAATTATAACCGAACTGGAAGGAAACGGAAACTCTTACATGAACATAAGTGTCACAATTACATTACGTTACGATAAATTGTCAGCGATCAAGTTTATTAATCCGCCCACCCATCCTCAGCGCTACTATCCACGTAGCGCCTGGACTTCTTCCACAACGCGGCACATTCCCTTCTGTCGTCTGGACGTACGGACACCAAGTCCTCCTCGAGACCGCCCAGCCACCTTTTCTTTCAACTTCGTCGTGCTTTTTTGCTAACCTGCTAAGTGTCATGTTCTGGACAAGGCCTTTCAGTGTTCCACCATTTCAAATCCTAAATCACGACCACGGTGGAAACACTGAAAGGCCTCGTCCAGAACATGACATTTAGCAGGTTAGCAAATGAGCACGACAAAGTTGGAATTACAGAGATTGCTAATTCAAATAACGAGATTAACAGTGACACCTTTTCTTTGGATTCCCTTTCGGCCTTCTTCCACCTTGTCTGACTTGGAATGTTCTTTTGTCTGACTTCTGTCATACTTTGTAGATGACCTGCCCACCGTAGTTTTGCTATTTTGATCTCACCTAATAGTCCAGGTTTTCCATAGAATAGCTGCAGCTTATTATTTCTTCTTATTCTTCCAACTTTGTCGTGTTTACTTGGCATGTTCCGTACGAAGCCTTTCAGTGTTCCACCATTTCAAATCCTAAATCACGACCACGGTGGGAACACTGAAAGGCCTCGTCCAGAACATGACATTTAGCAGGTTAGCAAATGAGCACGACAAAGTTGGAATTACAGAGATTGCTAATTCAAATAACGAGATTAACAGTGACACCTTTTCTTTGGATTCCCTTTCGGCCTTCTTCCACCTTGTCTGACTTGGAATGTTCTTTTGTCTGACTTCTGTCATACTTTGTAGATGACCTGCCCACCGTAGTTTTGCTATTTTGATCTCACCTAATAGTCCAGGTTTTCCATAGAATAGCTGCAGCTTATTATTTCTTCTTATTCTTCCAACTTTGTCGTGTTTACTTGGCATGTTCCGTACGAAGCCTTTCAGTGTTCCCACCATTTTCAAGTGCTAAACCATGACAAAAAATGTCCCGCTGGAACCCGTATATATACCCGTGAATCCGCCTTCACGGCTGGTCAATTCGTAAACAAGTCTATTTGTCACTATCATATTGGCTCAGCTCCGTTAAGCCCCGCCCCTGCTACTTGTTATGAAGCTTCGTCTCTCCCTCTATTACCTTATTAAGCCACACCCAGCTTTGTCTACATACCTGACACTCTGACGGAATTCACATATCTCACCCGTGCAAAATATGATAAAATATTTCTTCATTACTAAATTCTGTTTGTATATTCATTACTATATTACTGTTCTTATTTTTTACCTTTAAAATTTCTAATTCTTCATATAGCCTAACCTCATTTTATTTAAATTGTTTTCTTCCACTTTTAATTATTTCTACATTTTCAAGAAGGTTAGTGAATTCATGCCCTGTTTCCATGAAATGCCTAGCGTACAGTGAATTAGTAGTCCTATCTCCTTTAACGTTTATTGTACGGGACTATTGATTTTGATGTTTAACGGTTATTGTACGGGACTATTGATTTTGATGTTTAACAGTTATTGATCCGATGTTTAACGGTCATTGATAAAACCAATAACCCTCTACGATTACGACAATGAGCTTAGATTCATTAGAAAGTCTTGGCCGGAGGTCATTATGGCTTTTGGCTTGTCATTCGTACTTTTGATAGGGAACCTGTTCTCAGTCCCAGACGTAATTCATACCTTCTCTGTCTGGAACGCTGCATGGAGACAATACACAATTGAATTGGAACTGTACACTGGAACCCTCACAATACAGTGTACAGACCTCCCGCGGGATTCGAACACACATCCTTTTCCACCGGAAGGAGACCACAAACCTGCGTACCACGGTGGAGGTCGTGTGCAGGTTTATTATTAGTATTATAATCAACACTGAGCCTCCAGGTGGTCTAGTGGCTAACGCGGGCGATTGATGCGCTCTTGGTCCCGGGTTCAATTCCCGGCGGAGGCTCCGTACGGCGTGGACTCAGCGTCGTGTGAGGCCGAACTGAGTAGGCGCTGAGATAACATCGCCGCCTCCTGGCTGTGAATACCGCAACTAGAGGCTGGTGGCGCGTAGTACTAGCCATACACCCTCACACTAACACAAAAGCCGCGCGGTACGCCTTGGTCCTTAACGGACTGTTGAGCGGAGGTTTTTTTTATAATCAACACTAGTTGTTTGTTATGAGACAGATTATAGAAAAGTGCTATCAGATGATATAGATATTTACCTGCTGTTTGTGGACTTTAAACAGGCATATGATACTGTGCGAAGGGTAAAATTTTATGAAGCCATGCGTGATATGGCAATTCCTTTGAAACTTATAAAGTTAACGAAGATGGCCGTGAGATTCGCAAAAGCCAAAATTAAGTGTGAGAATGTGCTGAGTGAATGATTTGCATTTATAAGGGAGTTAAGCAAGGTACGTTAAGTTTTTGGCCACCCTCTTTATTATTGCGCTCTATTATGCCATTAAATACATAGACCAGCGAGGAACAATACTAAATAAGAGAAGCCAACTATGTACTTACGCTGACGATGTTGTGATAATAGCCAGATCATGACAACGGTTGCTTGAGGTACACAAGGAGCTGAATGAAAAGTGCACTGGAGTGGGACTGAACTAAATGGAATGGAAATACCAGCAAAACTAAATACGTGCTAATTTCTGCATCAGAAAGGAGAAGATATCCATATAATTTATGCAGTTAATAAGTTCAGGTAAGATGGTAGATAATGAAGGGTCCATAAACACGACAATACATGAGAGGGTACAAGTAGGAAATAGGGCATATTATGCCAATAATAGATTAATGAGAAGCAAACTCATTAATTTATTAATAATAGAGTAATGAGAAGCAAACTGATTAATCTATTAATAATAGATTAATGAGAAGCAAAAACTAAATATATAAGACACTTATTAGACCAGATGTTATTTATGGAGGTGAAATGTGGACATAGGGACAAGAAACACTGAGAAGGTTTGAAAGAAAGATTGTACGACGTTTTTATGGCCCGGTTAAAGAAGATGATGAATGGAGAATAAGAAATAAACGGGAGATAGATGAGCCATTGATGCACAAGGACGTTATAAGATCCGTAAAGGCTCAACGTATACATGGCTAGGTCGCCTAGAACGGATGGATGATTAGCGTATGCCAAAGAAAATCCTGAGGGCGTAAGTCTACAAAAGCAGAAAGAGGGGCCGATCTACGATAAGATGGTTGGATGATGTGCTAGAAGATCTAAGAAGAGTGGATGTGAGGGGTTACACTGAGAGGGCAGTGGATAGGAGACATCGGAGAAGACTGCTGTCGGAAGCCAAGACTCACGTTGGTCTATAGAGCTAAAGAATCAACACTGCTTAGCAAATTGAGAGCAACGATGTTGTTCTGTACCGTTTCTCCTAATTAAAACCTTGTGTAGTCCCAGTGGAGTCGCTACGATTCAGTCGCGCTGCTCTTTTTCATTACAACTGTCACGTACTTATTTTTGCAAAATATTGTACATAATTCTGTTTATGAAACATCACGGCACGATTGTTGCGATAAGTAACCGGAGCAGTTTTGAGTACGCGGAATAGTTGCACACTAGATAGCTGTTTCAAGATATAGTTTTCACGTGGGTATCCTACATTATGCTCAGTAAAACCAAACATATAGGGTCAAATATTTAGACACATCGTTAAAGCTGGAAAGGACATCGGCCGTATGACACCACCGGATGTGAAGACGACATTCGGAAGCCTACGAGAGAAAAACTTGTAGCAGTGGAAACCTACGTAGTTCTTCGAAACGGCGCGGCGCTTGCAGAGCGACCTTGCAGTCTTGACAAACAAACTGTTATTGTGATTGATTAACTTCAAACTGTTGTTGGGGATTAGTGACTTCATTGGTGTCTGTGTTTGATTCCACTGTACCATATGACAATCAGTGAGACGTCGTAACGATTTGTTGTTATAGTAGTTTATTAACAGCAGTTTTTTGTTGTTGTATCGGCCATCTAAGGACCACATACATGCCAATTTAAAATCTTTATTTTTTGTTCTTTTCTTTTTCTCCAATATTCTTTCATCTTTTCACTGTGTCTCTTCTTCCTGTCTTCAATCCACTTTGAACCTGCGTTGTTCTCTCTCCTACCCTGGATTCCTTCCATTTTTAACACTTTTGCCCGAAAAACTTCTCTGTCATTGCTTCTTCTGCGTTAATATTATTTTTTTTCTAAATCCTTTTGGACTTCTTTAATCCAACTTGATGTTGACTTCTTCCCCCACAGATATTTGAAGATCTGCTTTGTTAACTTATTGTCGTTCATTCTATATAAATGTCAAAAAAATTTTCTCATTGTTTCTGTTATGTTTCCTATACTTTGATATATTTCATCATTACTTCTTAATTTCCGACCTTCTGAAGTTTTTCGTGGGCCTAATATTTTCCTAATAATTCGTCTTTCCAGTGCTTATAGTTTGTCTAAATTATAATTCAATGCTAGACATTCACTTGCGTATAGGGATTCTGGCTTCACTACTGTACTGTAATGCCTTATTTTCGCATGTTTAGATATGCACTTTTTATTGTAAATATCTTTAGTTATACCATATGCTCTTTCCATTTTATGAATCCTTTCTTCTAACAGCAGTTTATTATATATATATATATATATATATATATATATATATATATATTTTATTATAAAGGTGAAATTCGATCACACTCGTTGTCTTAACACCGTAAAGGTAGACAACAGAAGTAACGCTTTTATATTCGTGCGAGTTTGTGTGTGTGTGAGTGAGTGAGTGAGCTACTACACACACGTAGTGTCACTGTATTGGTTAATTTGCCAACAAACAAGTAGTGGTTGCGAACAGTAAATCAGTTTCACCAGTCATCCAATCGACATTGTGCCGGTGAAACCGTTTACCGGCGCTGGACATTAGCACAGGTGGCCAAACAAGGACATTAAGTTTCGAAAGTAAGGAAAAGTATCCAGCAGCCAGTTACGATTGCTGGACTATCACGCGGAAACATTGAGACGTCTATCAATAGCAGCCAGAGAGAGATCTGAACAGGTGGTGAACGATGGCGGACAATTGTCCCGTCACACACACAATCGTTGCCAGTTATATACACCGCAGATATGTTCACGAGTTTTTAACGTTTAAGAAATATTTTGTTACGGTCGTGCGTGCAAAAAACGGCGTTTTTTATGGCCACGTAACAGTCTTAATAGTTTATTACCACGTGGTGCATTCCTAGAATAAGGAAATAAAATCTCTCTCTCTCTCTCTCTCTCTCTCTCTCTCTCTCTCTCTCTCTCTCTCTCTCTCTCTCTCTCTCTCTCTCTCTCTCTCTTTCCCTACACGCGCGCGCGCGCGCGCACACACACACACACACACATAAAGAATTTCGACTAAACCGAAACATCGAAGCATGATAATGTTTTGTA
This sequence comes from Magicicada septendecula, assembly GCA_034769895.1. Lineage (NCBI taxonomy): Eukaryota > Metazoa > Arthropoda > Insecta > Hemiptera > Cicadidae > Magicicada > Magicicada septendecula. The sequence goes on from CM068374.1 coordinate 453,991,794, forward strand.
AACAAAAGATTTCTAGACTGTGGGGAATCGAAAGTGTGGAAGCGTCACATTTTTCGATGACGTATCACGCATTTTGTGGAATGACCCCCAGCCTAAAAACATTATCATGTTAAAAAAAAAGTACATACTGTTGAGTTGAAGTATCTGGAGTGAATTAGAAGTGTTAAACCAGAATTAGGAACACAGAAATTGTAAAAGACATTTTGAATTTAGGGTAGGATGACCGAACGTTCTGTTTTTAACGGGATTGTCCCTTTTTTTGCTCTTTGTCCCGTTGTCCCTGGAAAAATTTAAAGGACGCAAAATGTCCCGTTTTTCCAAGAAGCATTAAACTTGTCTCTTCCACCCTTGGTTGTATAGATCACTATCTTCTGCTTGTTCGCTACTCTCTGCAGTAACGAGTTTTTCTCAGATGACGTTACATTTAGTTCCTCTCATATATCGGCATTTTTAATTCTGTCGAATCGTTAACAACGTCTTAGCGCTTTTAGGATCGTCGTTCCAGTAATTTGTAGCTTCGTACTGTCATTGCCCTCTGAGTTGGAAACTGACCCGTGTACACAGGTGTCATTTTGTAGAAGTTTGTTCATGTTCCTTTCCTTCTCCTATTTTCATCGTTCTATTTATTGTTCCGTGCGTATGTCAACATTCTCAGAAAATTGTAACTATGCTGAAGTCCGATTCTTTAATAAACGATCTTCCACTTAATGCATGCGTCGTTCGGGGTGGGGTGGGGGGACAGTTAACGATGTAGAAATACTGCGCTGAATTTAATGACAACATACATTCACAGAGTGTAGGTCAGTGATTGTGAGCCAAGTGTCAAACAGGCAAACGAGCACCGCTTTTGAACAAGAAAGAAAACGAAGTTTTGTGTGACTGTAACTGATTGTATTCTTAGCAAAAAAATAAAAATAGCATTAATGGTAATCTAATTTTACAGAAAATTTTCACCTCACCCCACACTATTCAATGTACTTTATTCTATCGTCCCTTGTAAAAAAAGTCAGTTACTTTTCTAAAAGAATAAAGAAAAAAGAAATTACTGCAAGACAAGTAGAGAGAGAAAGGTACCTACAATCACGACAATACTGGTGCAATTTGACCGCAGTGTCTTCACGGCAGAATTAAAGCGACCGGCTACGTGACACGCGTACGATATACGAAATATTAGCATACACTTTATTGAATTTTCTTCGCGACCACATGTTCAGTTGAATGCGTTTGTTTGCGTTAGTTTGCAACAGCAGCAGGCTGTCGTGCTGGAAAAATTTGTTTTTTGTTGTCCGACCTTGAAATTTTTGTGAAAACGTTCTGGGGCGTTTAAAGTAGTATTTTATTCTTGTGTTTTTTTTTTTTTATTAAAACAAAGAACGATTTTTTTCAGCTCAGTTAAGATTTTCTAACAGTGTTACTTCCAATTGCCATTGAGATAAATTAAATTTACTTCAGTACAATAGGAAAAAGAAATGAACCTAAATTTTTTATCTTTTTCTGTCTTTCCTTTCTTCATTACTATACAAACTTATCCTTTACATGTTTTCACTTAAGTAGATAGTTAAACAAATGAATATTTAAGTAGAATATTTATTTCTTGTTCACATTTTACTAGTTGAATATATATACATATATATACAATTAAATTATTGTATTATTAATTTATCCAATCTCCCTTAAATGTAAAAGCTTCAACAAATTAGTCGAAGAACAGATACAGATAAAAACTACTTCTGACAATAAATTTAAGTTATTGCTTAAATTTGTAGGTGCTAAACGTAGGATATGTATAAATTTGAAACGAGAAATATGAGTATACAAGAAACTATTAAAAAATATGAGCCTCTAGGTGGTTTAGTGGCTAGCACGGGCGATTCACGTGCGCGTGGTTCCGGGTTCAATTGCCGGCGGAGATTCAGCACGGCGTGCACTCAGCGTCGTGAGGCAAAATTGAGTGGCCGCGACCGAGATAACAGCGGCGCCTCCTGGCTGTGAATACCGCAACTAGCGGCTGGCGGCGCGTTGTACTAGTCATGCAACCTTCCCACTATAACACAAAAGCCGTGCGGGGTATACCTTGGTCCATTACGCACTGTTGAACAGAGGTTTTATTTATTTATTAAAAATCTATTAAAGTGAGTTAGAAGAATATATTAAAACAAAATAAATAAAAGGTAAACTGAAATTCAACATGTAAACCTACAGTGTACAGAATACAGTACATGCAGTATACAGAATAGAATGTCACGACTGCTATATTTTATTCACTGGTTGTGAGTTAAGCAATGAGATATGAATTAGGATACCAAACGGAGAGATCCAAATGATAAACTTTATAAAACATGGCAACACCGCGTATATTAAATGACCAATGTTGATTATTAAGCCCCCACACAAGTGGTACAGTTATGTTCAGAGAATATTCAGCAGACCGATTCCCAATTATGGGGAGGGATTATTCGTTAACCGGCGGGGGAAGATTGGATCGGTTTGTACTTGCGTGTCAGGCGGTGGCGCCAAGACAGTCAGGAGACGTCTTCTGGTCGTGTGGTCGCCCTCAGCGTGACAGAGGACGTCCGTACCGGTCCGTGATCTTACTAGTCCGCACAGACTTATTTGGGTTCCATGAGGGGAGAATGGTTAGTCAGGATGGAGGTGCTCTCAGGGATGTGATAAGTCAGCAAAAGGAGCATTTGCACAGTTACGACCAGTATGGAGATCACTCCCATATACGCAGGAAGACAAAACTCAGAATATTTTACTCAAGTGTCAAATCGGTGTTGCTGTATGGATGTGAGACGTGGAAAGTGACAAAGGACATCGCCACAAGGTTACAGACTTTCATAAACCGTTGTCTGAAGTACATAATGAGAATTTGGTGACCCGAGACCATTTCGAACACAGATCTATGGGAGGCCACAAAGCAGAGTCCCATCCAACTACAGATAAAGAAAAGAAAGCGGAGGTGAATCGGTCACACCCTGAGAGTACCACCAGAAACTATCGCTAGACAGGCACTGAATTGGAATCCGCAATGTAGCCGCAGACGTGGAAGACCGAAGAACACCTGGAAAAGGACTATGGAAAGAGAGCTGGCTGGTGTCAACAAGACATGGAGGGAGGTGAAGGCCCTGGCAATGGACAGAACACGCTGGTGAAATTTCGTCGAGGCCGTATGTTCCACCTAGGAATTTAAAGACTTCAGTCAAGTCAGTAAGTCATGAGGGGAGAAAGGAAACGGGTTATGATATGTGAAACTCCGAGAGTCTGTTGTTTAGAAGGGTTTGTGAGGACAGCGGGTCGTCTAGAATCACTGGAGGGCGTGTGATCCGAGTCACGAGGGACGGCGCGTCTGACACAGTGATTGTCTTGATGTATGGAAAGAAAGCGGTCAAGGCCTCGGTGACAACAGTTTCGACCAGCGACACGACGAAGCCGGATACGGTAAGAACTTGGAGGTACCTCGAGGTACGTAATTCTGACAAACCGTAGAAGGAATGAAGGGCGAAACTGGACTGAAATCTCTGTTTATCATTACACCGGCTCACGGTGTGTTTTGATTGGTAAAGTAATGTCAGCAGTTCACCTTTGCTACCGAACAAAGAATGTGGTGACGTATGCCATTCCACTGCACGCATCACTGTAATACTACACATTTAAAATACGTTTAACACAGTTTCGGTGTGACTTGACTGTCTCTCACAAGGTATTTCTTGTAGCGAATAAAAAAATACACTTTAACAAAATACTGTATTAAATAAATTACACTTATATAATGTACGAACGCTCAATCTAATACGCAAACAAAATTACAACTAAATACGTCTTCTGAACGTCTAAACAATGTTTTCAGAACCAGTAATACTCCATCAACACGAGCACGCACTAACATTCAGTAGACCCGCGCTCCTCAGGCGTCTCGGCAGCAAAACTGGTGTGCGTACAGTAGTCGTGTGCCACGTGCGGGATGGTTCCTGTGGCAGCAGATCTTATGCAGTTTATGTATACTCTGTTTTGTAACCTTCTGACTAGGTTCCATAGTCGGCGAGTTCTTTTTTCCCCAATGATTTCTGCCGACGTTTTCCCATATCTCGTTACAATCGCGTTACTTCACGGTGGCCGCTCCATAGCTGGGCGAAAAGTGAGGGTAGTGGGGAGATTAAGTGTGCTCAGTTGTAACACTACATTTCAAAAACGTCTGTCTTACTGTTGCTACAGCCGGATTTTGGGTGCCCTTAACTATTTAATTATTACAACTCGGGTTTTACACATTGTTGACATTTTCTGGATTTCATTCCACTAACTATTATTTATAATTTTACTCAGTGTTACTTGAAATTTTATCAAATATGTATTTGTAATGCCGGAACATTGTTATTTGTTACATAATGTAAATAATGAATAATTACTGTATTGGCCGCTTTTCTGTCCTGAATTGTTTTATTTTCCTGAGATATTAAATTCTTTTTGCCCTTTTCTCTTGGCGTTCGTTTAATACACTTCTTCCATTTCTAAGTTTATAATAACTTTTCTTAAACATGATAAGCTACCTCGAAAGTTTACACTACACTTAAGATGTTGATGAAGTTTTTGTAGCGTAGGATATGTTTTTTTGTGTTGAAAATAATAATTAAATGACATACAGGTCTATACGGTAAATGCTTCAGGGTAAATGTTTTTGAAAACGCATCAACACTTACGCACTCAGTGAGATGTGCCGTTACACTGACAAAAACAGGGTTCTGCGCACGTTACTTTCATAAAGGTTGCCGGCCACCATAAAATACACAAGTAGTACTTAACCGAAACTTCTGGCTCAAACAGACATTTAGGAGTGGGTTACGACCTTGTTCACCCCGGAAGGTTGAAATTATGTAAATTATGTAATTCAGCATTATTGCTACGTTAGTGGGTCCGTGCTGTTCAGTAGCTAACAAGTGAGTAAATTAAAGGCTCTGTGAGTGAAGTGTTTGTGGCGAACGTTGTTTTTTTTTTGACACAATTGTTAGATAAGTTTTTTTTTCAGTAAGTTGATGGAAAAACACACTTGACAAGATTAATATGCTGATTAACCATAGGATTAAACCTGTTACAATTTATCCTCGTTGTTTAAAGTCTAAGTAGGACAGTTCTAAAAATAGGCGTAAACTTCTTTTGTTTACAATAATTTTAACTACCAGCGTAATTTGACTACCAGTTACCACTATAGACGGCCATGCCTAAATCTATGGAAAAGCAAAACAAAATCGAGGATTAACCTATGTAAGACAATAAGAAACTGTCAAGAAAGAAAGACAGAATAGAACAAAGAACTTGTCAAGTGACTTAAATACCAAACATGCTATAGTACAGTGTCTTCCTAATTAGCAAAAATTTCTTCTTCTTCTTCTTCTTCTTCTTCTTCTTCTTCTTCTTCTTCTTCTTCTTCTTCTTCTTCTTCTTCTTCTTCTTCTTCTTCTTCTTCTTCTTCCTTGCTAGGACTCTGCCTTCCTACATGCTGTCATTCCACCTCTTCCTTGGTCGACCAGTGCTCCTCTTGGGCAAAAATGTAACATTAAAAAAAGATAATGAAGGTAAGAAGAATCGCCCATGAGAAAAAACATTGAGGTTAAGTTCTCTTATGAAAACCTATAGGTCAACATATCAGCAACTTTAGTGCCTCTCCGCTTATGGTAATCTTGGCCCCGAAACGTCTGTCGTTTCTTATCTACCTATCATCCGAACAGCAGCTAATTGTAAAATGGAGGGAAAATGCCAAATATTAATGAATGAGTCGATAAATAGAAGATACAGAAGAATTTAAGGAGAGACTTTAATTTTATTTTTTGAACCGTCCCATCTTCTCATGCCGTTTGTTGACTTTAGCCAGGAATTTGATAGTGTACGAAGGGTTAAACTACATGAAAGTGTACGAAGCGTTAAACTACATGAACCATGCGGGACATGGGAATTCCTTTCAAACTTAAAAAGTTAAACAAAGATGGCCATGCGATGGCCAAAATTTAGTATAAGATTATGCGAAATGAATCATTTACATTTAATAAGGAAGCTAAGCAAGGTGATATGACATAGGCCACTTTCTGTATTATTATTGCGCTACACTGTGCCATTAAAGGCATAGATCAGCTAGGAACGGTATTAATGAAATAAGACAAGCCAAATATATGCTTACGCTGATGAAGCTGTGATAATAGTAGATCACAACAACGGCTGGGTGAGATTTGAAAGGAGCTAAATAAAAACCCCGCTGGAATGGGACTGAATGTAATTATTAGCAAAACTAAAGACGTCCTATTTAGGGGAAGACTCGAACTCGGCAACTCTAAGTAGCAAAAAATAAGGTTGGGGAAAAGGGTCAGTTAATCCCACGCACGAACTCGGCAACTCTTAAGGCCGATTCTCTGAGGCTACCTTGAGTCATCGCAATGCAGGCAGGAGACTAACGTTGGATTTTCCAAGTCTTGCTGGAATGCATTAGTTAATTGGAGAGGCGTTTACAGGTCAGTCGGGTGGGTGACACCTAATAGTTAACACTTATGGTAGCATAGAGTGTGTCAATTTTATAAGCGTGCTGTTAAAGTGGTATTTATTTTATTTAGTTATTTATTTATTAAATATTGAGAAATGGAAGAGAGGCATGTGTTACAGACTATTTTTAGTGAGCGCGGTAATGTTCACCTCATGTGCAATAATTTTAAATTCAAGCCGTATCGCTTTGTTAAAGGGACAGAAGAACGTGGATGGAGGTGCTGTGGGAGAAACTCTAAGTATAGTGTTAAACTTTTTACTGTAGGTAGTGAAAACTTATTCTCACGCTTAGGTATTCACGATCATGACCCAATTCAAGGAAAAGATATAAATACGAAATCAATTTCAAAATCAATCAAAAGGAAAGGTGAAAGCTTAGATGAAAGACCATCTAAGCTTATTCGGAAGGAAATAGGAGACAGTCCGTCAACCCTAGACACACGACACACTAACGAGACACGATATCAGATTGATTAGAAACAATATAACTCATGCTAGGTTAAAGAGCCTGCCAAAACTACCTAAATCTGCAACTGATCTCCAGTTGGCTTTAAATCAAATGGATATAACAACCACAAAAGAAGAAAATTTTCTTCTAAAAAATGACATAGAAAAAGGTTTTGTAGTTTTTTCAACAGATTCGAATCTAAAATATCTATGTGAACAGGAAACTTTTCTGATGAATGGCACTTTTGAGTATGCGCCAAAGCATTTTCAGCAGATATTTACTATCCACAGTTATGCGGGGGGTTCTTATATTCCACTTGTATTCAGCCTGCTGAAAGACAAAAAGGAAGACACATATTTCAATATTTTGGAGGCTTTTGATGACTAAAACAGAACTAAAAACTATTTTACAAAATATTCGTTTTAATTTAAGTTTTATAAGGACGAGACAAATTTATTCCTAGTATTTTTCTACTATCCCTTGCGCTAGTGATTTTCTTGGAAGTAGGCCTTTACTCCCCTCCCCTCCCCCAGTTGCCGAGTTCGTGCGTTTGCTCAGGGGACGGTTTTGGGACAGTTGCCGAATTCGTGGTTTGATTTTACCAGAGCAGGTAAAAGTTGCCGAGTTCGTGCGAGCCGCCTAATTTTGTGCACCGGAAAGGAGACAAAATCTGTATAATTTGTGCTTTGAGAGTAATTCATTCTACGAAGTTAACAAGTTCAGATACCTGGGCAACATTATCGACCTAAGATAACGAAGGATACATAAGCACATGACAGGACACAAATAGGAAATAGGGCATACTGTACTAACAGTAGACTATTGAGAAGCAAACGCATTAATCTAGTAACAACACAAATGTATAAGACACTTATTAGACCGGTTGATGCGAGACGTGAACACTGAGAAGATTGTGCGACGCGTTTGTGGCCCGTTTAAAGAAGACGACGGTTGGATAACCAGGAAGTATTGTAGCATGAGGACATCGTAAGGTTGGTAAATGCTCCACGCTAGGTCACCTGGAGCGGGCGGATGATCAGCGTATGCCAAAGAAAATCCTGAGGACAGGATACAGGTGTATAGAAGCAGAAAGACGGGTCAACCTAGGATAAGATGTTTGGATGATGTGCTGGAAGATCTCAGAAGAATCGACGTGAGGGGTTACAAGGAGATGACAGTGGATAGGACTTATTGGAGAAGATCGGTGTTAGAAGCCAGGGGGCTCACGTTGGGCTGTATTGCTAAAGAAGAACTGTTCCACCAGGATACGAAGATCATTATTACGGACAGTGTGACGCTTTCGCTTATCTAACAAGGAAGAAGACGCAAATACATTAGCAGAAAAATTAATTCACATCAGTTGCGTATTTGGCCTTGTGGTGAGGGGTCCAGTCGAGTCGGCTTCATGCAAAAGGAAAAACAAGTTAAGGCCAATCAATATTACTGTCTTTAAATTGGTTGGCAAACGTGTGATAACATCCTGAAATCAATTCCATTGAAGTAAACGGCAGTAACAATACGCGGTATTGAAACATTGTTTACAAGATATTTATTGACTTCTCTGCATTTCGTATATTTCATATTTCAGACGTATACGCAAATGCTGTGTAATAAACCTGTTTTATATATATTTAAAAAAGAGTTATTACTATATTAGCGTAATGAAAAAATAATAAAATAGCCAAAAAGTACGAGATTAAGAAAATTCGTCTACTTTTTTGACTCTCTGGGAGTCCGGTCCCGTTCTCCCCCCCCCCCGTAAATACGCCCCTGATTCACGTAGGTTGTAATTTTAGCTTTTCTATACCATTTCCCAGTTATGTTTTAATTTCATACGTTTCATAGTTTCTTTGTTACGAATTTTATAACCGTTTTACACCCTGGCCATGTAACATTAAGAATATTTAATGTCAGTAAAGCTTTCTGTCGAAGCTGACGTAGTTTGTACGGCGCAATAATTATTTATGTAACGAATTTCCCCCGCGTTTTGTGACTCAGTGTTCGTACGTAGGTACAGCGTTTATTAACGCTTCCTTAATTACGCTCAGTCGTTTGTCATACAGTGTCGCAGTCTTGGCGAAACAATACAAGTAGGTCAAACCGTCTGCGGACTACTGTGTGTTAAACCAATTAAGTACTGTTGTTGTAAGTGAGCGTGTCATTCACAAATACAACCAAGTAACACGCGTAGGCTTGTTGTTGTTGCGTTGATAAGCACGTTTATCATTGAACACTTCCCCCCGTATTTGAAGGCGACACAGTTGTAATAAAAAGTGCGCACAGAATTTGTTTACTCAAAATCGGGGTAAAAAAATATTCGACAATTTCGGGATAGCGTTTTTTTTTTCTTCGGGTCAGTATCGACGCCCGAAAGCTCAAAGCTCTTTAGAACTGCTTTAAGCGGAGTTGACACAGGGACGTTTTTACGGGGGGGGGGGGGGAGGCGAACGGGACCGGATCCACCCAGAGGGTCGAAAAAGTTGACGAATTTGGTTAAAATCGTATTTTTTAGGCTATATTAGTATTTTTTCAGCTGTGTACGCTAATGTAGTAGTAACTCCTTTTTAAATATACGAACAGGCTTAGTACTCAGCATTTGCATATAGACCTACGTTTGAAATATGAAATATAGGTAAATCAATTCAGTCAATCTTATAGATAGTGTTTCAATAACGCGTACTTTTATTGTGTTATTACCGTTTACTTTAATGAGATTGATTTTAGGATGTTATCACGTTTTTAAACCACTTTTAAAGATAGTCATGGTGATTAGTCTTAACTTGTTTTTTCTTTTGTATGAAGCCGACTCGACCTGACACCCCTTCCCAAGGCCAAATTCTAGATACGCCACTGAGTTGACATGTTGAGTTTCTTCTTCTTTCTCTTCTTCTATGCAAGGATAAGACTTAAAGCCTATTAGGTCGTCTGTTATTACAACTGATCTCTCCATCTTTTCATCGGCCGTCTCAGACTTCTTCAACCGTTAGGCATACGTATACTTTGCATTTACATGTGATATTCTTGATGGCCTATATTCCATTTCTGTCTATATTCCCTCACCATGTTATTCAGTGGGCGGACAGCTAACTCATGACGGATGTCCTCATTAGCTTTCCTATCTACCCTGGTATACCCGGCTCCTGACACCAGGATTTAAGGAACCTCATCTCTGCACTTTGCAGTCGACTTTCATGTGCATTCGACAGTGTCCATGTTGCACTACCACATACACAGCTCGGAATGGACATCACCGTGTACAATTCTAATAACGTCTCTTGCCTAAACTTTATTCTTTAAGGTATGCTTGATAGTGGCATTCACCCTATTAAAGCGTTTTGTCTTATTCCATACATCAACCCAGGGGTGCCTACAGGGGGGTATCGTGTCGCCATTGGCGACATTTGAAAAATTTTTGGGGGGGATTTTTTTTTACTGTTGTATGAAATTTACTATTACTAAAAATACCGAATACAATGTGAGAACGTATTTCCTGGTCGCAATTTGCGTCAAAGCTTGCTTAAGGGGGCTGCATGGTGTATCACGTGATGAGACATCCACGAATCACAGTACAATAATTTTAGTGTACAAAATACAGCTTTATATTTTAATTTATTAAAAAAGCGATTATTGTCAAAAATCGTCTTAGAACGAGCATGAGTGATACATTGTTAAAAAGTTTGTTAATTTTATGTAGTGAGTCTGAAGTTTTAAGCAAGATTCCGCACGAAGAAATCATTGACAAGTTTGCCTTTTCCACCAAACAAAGACAACAAATATTATTGAACACCTAAAAACACAACACTGATTATTAATATTATAATTTTTTTCTTACTTATAAGTTATATTTCAACTTCAGATAACAAAAATGTTGTGATTGTAAGCTTAAAATATTATAGTAGATAGATAGATATAGATTTATTTATAATGTAATTTTGAAATCCATTTTTTTTTGTTTTACTTACTGTATTAATAAAGTACAGTGTGCAATAGAAATTTGCGTTTAGATTTTTTAATTATCTTGCTTTCTACTATGTTTTAGTACACTAAAGTCTATAAAAGGACGGAATTGTTTATAACATTTTATTAAGGGAACAAATTTAAGTAAGGCATTAAAGTTGCAAATCTAAGTATTTTTCCAATGAAGTGATTGAGATTTGATACTGTATACTGTAAAACTAATCACGTTTTACTGAAAATGCTAAATTGTGATCCATTATAAAAAGAGCTTTTTTTTTTTTTTTTTTTAGTAATCGAGCCTGGAGTTGGGGGGGAAGCGACATAGGGCTTGGGGGGGGGGGATCGGCACCACTGCATCAACCTCACCAAGATATGACATGTTGCATCCTAAGAAATTAAACGATGAAACGCGTTCAACGGTTCTATTTTCAAACACTATTTTTGTTCTTTTTGGAAATGCTCCACAGAAAGCATTTTCAATAGATAAAAGGCTTTCTTAATAATAGTTACATTTAGTTATAGATAATAATTTGTAAAGTTCGTCTTAATTGTCTGTAAAGTATCTTCGTTATTGGATATGACAACCTGGTGGTCAGCAAGAAGCAAGATACAGACACTCCCGTAATCTCTTAAGCCGCAAACAGGTCTTGCACTCGCGTAGAACGTCATCTATGTACACATTTTAAATATCGGAGAAAGGCGGCATCCCTGTCTCAGCCGTCTATGCATAATTTACAACTTTCTGTTGTTCCCAGAGCTGCATATCCTTGAGTCTTTATACAGACACTCCCGTAATCTCTTAAGCCGCAAACAGGTCTTGCACTCGCGTAGAACGTCATGTATGTACACATTTACATAAGTATAAGAAAATAAGTTATTATTTACTTAATTATATATCATATTGGTATTATTGTTTAAAAAAATACAACTGCGTATTTACAAAAATAATTTTTAATTTTAACACTGTTTTAACAAACGTTTTCACTAAAAAAAATTTTTGGTGATGTTTGACTTCAAATAAACACTTAGTTTAGTGTGCAAGATGCAGCTAGTGGTCGTATTAAGAAAGATGACCAGTCGATTCATTGTATCTCATTGTATCTCAGAAGGCATCGATTTGTGTAAACAATCAGCTTATCAGTAGCAATTCCGAATATCATAAAACTCATAAAATTTGCGTTACTGTAGCGTTTATAATTAGATTAACTACGATTCCGCACGCAACTGTGAAAGCTGTTTACGTAATATTTCAAGGTCGTATTGGACCAGTTAATAAAGTTAGTAAATCAGTTCATAACGTATTTCAACAAAATGTCGCATAACTCGTAATCGCGTAGGCTACACAGTTGCATATTGTAATAAGATTTTTGGATGAGGTGTTTTTCTTTAATAATATGTGTAGTTATGTGGTTATGCGCCTCACGTTGTATGCGCCAATTTGTAATAAAAAATTCTAATGCTCCCCTTTTAATATTTGATTATTAATTGTTATTTATTTATTAACCTTATTTATACTGCCTCGCGTTGGAACCCAATTTGTAATGTTACTAAATTTGTTGAGGTGGGTTGAGTTTTCGTAAATTGAGTTTGTTTATTTAAATTATTTATATAAAAAATAAATAAATAATTGTTAATTGTTTTGTTGATTTTGAAAATAATTGTTTGGGGGAATTGGTTTTGTTGACTTTCGTGTTCGATTGTAGTCTCAGGTTGCCTATTGTAGGTTATTTTCGTGGTCCTTTATTGACGGTGAAGTTCGAATCGCCAATACTATTTCAACTTTTCTTTCCTCAAACAGATAACCTTTAACATTACCTTATCCTATAAATAAAACTCATTCAACATTAATTAGGAATAATTATTAACATTTTTATTTTCATTAATTCAGTTAAACAACTCTAATGGTCGAAGTTATTAAATGGCTGTATCGATTCTTGCTTTCAGTTGGATTCTAAATTATTTTCATATAATATCTCAGTTCGGGGTTCTTTAGACTGTTATTAAAGTTCAAAATGTCCACAACGAAGTACTACACATTACAATTATTTAATTCTTATTTACTAATACTAATAAATTTTATTTTAATAAAATGTGACTAAAATAATAATTTAATTCCAATGTCAATGCAATGCATTGTGGTCCTACCCAGAGTTCAAAGTATATAGACAAGATGGCCGCTTGTTGTCCAACTAACTCTATGTGAAATGTATTCACCACCAGTTTTTTTCAAATAAAATAATTTATACCAAATGTTCACTGTGTTTAAGTTAGTTTTCTTTTCTTTCCACTAGTGTTCTGTTGAAAAAAGTGTTAGTTGATTTAATCTTGGTGTTGTGAAGTTGTAACTGTGGTATTGGTTAAAAGTTTAAGTCTCACCAAGTTGTAGAGTTACTTATTCACTTTTTGGTTTCTTCTTTAATATATTATTTTTTTACTTATTCTTCTTTTACTTAGTATTATTTTATATTATCTTCATTTCTTCCATTTAATTTTGATTCTCTTGTTTTATAATATTTTCACTTTTTTCTTCCACTTAGATCTGATTCTTTGTTATACTTTGTGGCTCTTAGCTGCACAGAGATGACCTGGATACTTTCGTGACTAACAATAGTATAATGCGTTTTTCTTTTTCTTTCAACTAGCTTGACCAAAATTAGCAAAATTCCCATTGGTCAATACCGTTGTGTTTAAGTGTCATGTGACCCTGATTATTTAAAATTTACAATTTTTACATTTTCTACTCCAACTTACTCCCTATTTAGTATTTAATAAACCTTAAATTAGTTAACAGAATGATATTCCTAATAAAAATACAAAAATTTCGACATCTCACATGATACATGTGAGTGCTCTAATAGTTAATTTAGGAATTTACAAAATCCTGTCTTATAGATCATTATATATAAGTTCTGACACTTCCCAAATTATATTACAATTGTGTTAAACGATTATAATGTTGTTGTTAACATTTAATTAAGGCCTATTTTGGTATTAATATCATTTCTTATTAATTTACAATAATGTGGTGGTTTACTTTAGATTTACTATAATTTTTATGTAGACATTGGCCTATTACTTAATACTTCTTAATAGTATAATGTTTCAATTTATATCATTATGTAGCCTGTTGGCCTTTTAGGTTTTGGCTAATTATAATTATTCCATGATATTACATACAAACATTAACATGAAACTAACATTAAAACCATATTATGCCCTAATGGCTAAAACTCTAATTCACACTAAATAATAACTTTAGACTTTCAACAATTGTCTATTCCTTAATACTAATATTTTATCCCAGTGTTAGTCTATCATTATCTGTCATTTAGTATAATTACACATTATGTGAAAGAGTTAGTGACTAACCTCAAGGCTTATAAATATTCTTTAAAATATAAAACATAGTTTGATATAGATTCCATTATTAAAACAAACTTTACTTATTATCTAGTTTGGTATAGTACATTAGTGTTCACTCAGAGAATTTCTATTAATTATTACAGTCCTATCTGTAATTAGCAATTATCCGCTCTCACTTATTTTTTTTCACTCACTCTTAACCATTAATACATAGTTCTTTGTTCATTTATCTAATATATTTATTATGATTATACCTTGTATGGTACCCATTGTGGTCATTTGGTATTTTATGTTAGAGTTCTAATCTACAGGGTGTCCGAAAAGTCCCGCACCATAGGGGTTTACAATATGTGTTCAATATGGTTACCGGAAGTGTCAAAAAGTAACTGTAAACAATCTCCCAAGTTCCGCAGAATGTTGGCCACCAAGCCAGGTGTTACAGAACGGCACTCAGTTGTGATTCGCTCACGCAGATGGTTTATGTCCATGATCTTGACAGCATAAATTTTGGATTTTACATAACCCCACACAGCAAAATCCATTGGGTTAAAATCCGGAGATCGTGGAGCCCATTCCACTCTGGGAAGTTTTCGTCAAGCCAATCACGAACTTGTGTACCATAATGGGGGGGGGGCGGTGCACCGTCCTGCATAAACCATTCTGGTCTTGGACCCAGCAGATCCAAATCAGGCAATAATGAATCTCCTAACATTTCCAAATAATTTTCACTGTTAACTGTTCCGTCAAAGAAGTAAGGGCCAATGATCCGGTCTTTCCACAAACCACACCACACCATGACGTGAGCTCCTCTTTGTTCCTTACTGCTGGAAAACCAGTGCGGATTACTCTCGGGACCAGTAACGTAAATTCTGTCGGTTCACCTCTCCGTTTACGTAAAAGTTAGCTTCGTCAGAGAACATAACTTTTGATAAAAACTGTGGGTCCTCTTCCAACTGTGCCAAAAACCAATCGCACATTTCCACACGCCGATCCGGATCATCATCTGACATGTGGTGTAACACTTGTAACTTGTATGGGTGAAACTTATGTTTTTTCAAAATGTCCGCGACCGTTGATCGAGGAACGCCCACTTCCAAGCTTGTTCGGCGAATTGATTTATTTGGACTTGCTGCTACCTTTGCCAAAACCCCTTCCACCACATCTTCTGGTGTCCTTGGATGTCCAGATCGGGGAGCATCTGCCACACTACCTGTAGCCTGGAATTTCCTTAACAGTCTGCCAACCGTGGTGTGCGACACTGGCTCTCGTTCCGGGTGCCTCAGATTAAATTCTGCTGCAACGTCTCTATTGGAGAATCCTTCTCTTCCACAGAGGAGGATAAGCTCTACCCGCTCTTCAGTAGTCAACATTTTTCAGTACTGCAACAAACAAAAACACAACCCAATTAATGAAATCCCTATGGTGCGGGACTTTTCGGACACTCTGTGTATTGAGTCTTCCATTTCGTCGCGTTACAATATGTACGATCCAGTGGCATATCTAGAATTAGGCCTTGAGGGGGGGGGTCCGATCAAATCGGCTTCATACAAAAGAAAAATCAAGTTAAGACTAATCAACATTTTTATCTTCAAAGTGGCAGAAAAACGTAAGATAACACAATGAAGTCAATCCTATTGAAGTAAACGGTAATAACACATTAAAAATACGCGTTACTGAAACCTGAAACACTGTTTAGAAGATACTTTACTGACTGAATTGATTTCTTATATTTCATATTTCGAACGTATACGCAAATGCTGTGTAATAAACCTACCTGTTTGTATATTTAAAAAAGAGTTACTAGCTGAAAGACACAGCTGAAAAAAATTAATAAAAGGGCCTGAAAATTAAGAGATTAACAAAATTCGTCAACTTTATCGACCATCTGAGGGGGGGGTCCGGTGCCGTTTACCCCTCCCCTGATCCTCTTCATCACTGTAACGGTTAGTCGCCACTAAGTAACTGACTTGTGCAACAATATTGTTTCTGTTAATTGAACTGTTCTCAATCATTCGGTAAAGCATGAAATCAAATTTTCTATAACAATTCGGCTATAGTCTGTTTAAATTATGTTATTGTACGGGAAGACAGCGGCTGAATCATTCTCAAACGTGTGTAAAGTGTAGAATTTTCTGTCCGGAAAATAAATTGCTTAAAATCTTGATGTTTATTATTGAATAAATATTTTCCGTATTCAGGCCCCAAATATCTTGTGTTCATAACCTTTCAAAAATTAATTGCCTGTTTGCACGAGATTTATTTCATGATAATAATAAACATTATTTGTCGTCTTGTTTCATGAAATTTACAGACACCTTCATTTTAGCCCTTTTCCGCCCAGTGTGAAATTCTGCATACGGTACCTACTGTGATCAGATGCAGTTTTTTGGTTAGCGATAATACAATCGGAGGGTTAACACAAGAGAAAACTCGGTTTGAGTGCCTGTTAGAGTCTGATCGTTTTGTTGTCCATTTTTATGTGCACGGAAAATCTTTTATTTAGTTGCTCTGTCTACTGTCTTTTAATAAAAATTAATTGAATTAAACAGGTTATTTGGAAGCATTCATTTTTTAACGAGCTCATTTTTTGTAAGCATTCATTCTCAGTTTTAACTCGACCGTTTGACATTTGTCTGCCTGTCTGAATATCTGTCCGTCTGTCTCTTTGAGATATGTTCACGATAACATTTGAATGCATTAACCGATGTTCGTAAAACTTGGCATGTGTATCCACACATATAACCTCCATTCAGATCATTGTTTTGACTACTACAACTACATTGTTTTGAGATTGATCTCCTTAAAAATAGGGAGGCAGGGGGGAAAAAGGTGAGGGCCAAAATTTGGACAAAAATTGCAGTATGCCCATGTTGGGTATCAAATTAAATATAATTTTAACCACAATCTGAATATAGTTTTTAGTTTAGAAAATTTCAAAATTTTTGGCGCCAGGATCCAAAAAGTGTACCAAAGTTTTGAAAAAATCGCATAATGCAAGTGGGGTATCAAATTAAAAATAATTTTAATCACAGTCTGTATATAGTGTTTTGGTTTGAAAATTTAAAAATTATAGAACACCAAAAATTGCATTAAATTAAATAAAAAAAAAAAATTAAACTTCACCCCGAACATCAGAAAAAAGGAAATGATGTCAACCCAAAATCTGAAAGTGTGTTCTTTGAAAATTTTTATCTTCATGGGCACCACATGATAAGTTAAGAAAAATTAAGAATGGAAGACATGGTAAGATTGGGGGTGTTGGTTGTCCGCACGAAAGTGACCTTTCTGTGCAGAAACTTCGATAAGTACGGTATGTGAAGTGAAGGCTGTCGTTATCCGGAGAAAACAATGCAACGGAGCCCCGGAGCCGGAGGCACAGTTACGTAGCCAAGGTCAGCGTTGCAACACGTGCACGACCCGTCAAGTTCACTTTCTTTGTCTCTCTGTAACCGCTCGTTTCCGTGTACTGGTGCCGCAGCGCTAAAGTCCATCGGCTCAACTATCGATGTTTATCTAGCACTCGCAGATAACTACTGCTCAAGGAAAAAAAACGTCGACTCCAACTTAATAAAATATTGAGGATTCACCGTAACCGATCTGTTTTCGAACTACCCCACATGGTTTTTTGCCACCATGTCAAAATTTTGATCCATTTTTCGCCCTTGGCGTTCAAGACTTTTGAAGTTTCCAGAACTGAACACTATATTCAGACTGTGGTTAAAATTCGCTTACGCGTTTATAATTTTTGCAAAAATGTTGACTTCAAATTTCGCTTGTGGTGCCCATAAAGATAAAACTTTTGAAAGCACACACACTATTTGGATTTCAGTTAACATCATTTCCTTTATTCTGATGTCGGGCGAGAAGTTTTAAAATTGTTGAAAAAATGTAATACATTTTTTGGTGTTATATAATTTTTAAACTTTCAAACGTAAACACTACGTTCAGACTGTGGTTAAAATTATTTTTAATTTGATACCCCCGACTTAAATTTTTGAGATTTTTTCAAATATTTGGTACACATTTTGGACCTTGGTGGCTCAAAATATAGAAATTTCATAAACTGAAGACTATAGTCAGACTGTTGTTAACATTCAGTTTAATTTGATACGCTACATGGGCAATTTTTTCCAAAATTTCCCCTCACATTTTTGCCCCCTGCCTTCCTATTTTCAGGGGAATCTATCTGAAAAACAATAAGGTTATGTAGGCTATGTGTATGGATACGAATGCCAAGTTTTACGAACATCGGTTAATCCAATCAGAGGTTATCGTGAGACACCACAAATAGACAGACAGACAGACAGACAAATGCCAGACGATCGAGTTAAAAACTTTTATTTCCAAATTTGTTATTTCCTAACTGAAATTTCCAAATTTTATATTTAAGATGTTTGACACCAACACCAACACACCAACAAAATACTCTTTGATAGCTCACGTGTATTTTTGCGATTTTTTTTTCAAAATTTTGCTTCCTCACATTTTTGCCTCTCGCTACCTATTTTTGGGGGGGATGAATTAAACAAAAAAGTAGGGGAGCGTGAAGGTAAAAACGTGGACACGTGTGCCGAGTCTTACGGAAATCGGTTGATGTGTTCAAAAGTTATCCTGAGATACAGACCAAACAGCAATACAGACAGACAAATGCTAAACTGAGCAAACCATGGGCAGTAATGGCAAGGAAAGGGATCCCACAACATCTAATTAGAGCAGTACAGAGTCTGAATAAAATCTTAATAGAAGCAGGAAGACTGAGAACAGGTTCTAGACTTGGCCTGATCAATTGTGGAGTACGACAAGCGTCTCCATTATCACCTTATCTTTTTAATTTATATATTGACGATATCATACAAAACTGGCAGATGTGTCTTCCAGACCATTTTATGATCGGTCACTCTACAATTGATACTTTGTTATTTGCGGACGATCGGGCTATTCTGTCGGACTCTGAAAACAGATTGCAGATGGGTGTACATTTTTTAAATGGAATCTGCAAAGACTCTGGATTGCAGATATCCACAGTTAAAACCAAGGTGATGGCTTTTTGTGGAACTGATCCCGTACGGGCAAAAATTGTTATTGATGGTACTGTCCTGGAACAAGTTAGCAGTTTTGAATACCTGGGCTACAGTGTGTCTTATAATGCAAGCAACGACGTGGTGAATAAGTTGCATAAGTTCAACCTTATGTGTGGGACCATCAGGCGAACCCTTAAGTCAGCAAGTAAAGGAACACGCCTAAAATTATACATGGTGATAGCTCTACCCACACTTCTTTATGGGGGTCTGAGAATTGGACGTTAACGAAAGGCCAGGCCGGTCGCATCCAAGCGGCTGAAATGAGATTTCTCAGGCACATGGCAGGGTATACTCTCCATGATCATAGAAGAAACACAGATTTACGGCAGGAACTGAATATTATGAGTGTACGCGACAGGATCGCCCAGTATCGGCTGAATTGATGGGGACATCTTTGGCGAATGGATGACTGCCGCATCCCCAAACAACTATGGAACTATAAGCCGAGGGGACGGAGAGGTGTGGGACGTCCGAGGAAGCGCTGGAGTCACCAACTGTAATATTTGCCTATTTGAGACCGGAACAAACCATTCTTGGTTTAAACCTTGATGACAAATGCTAAACTCACTTCGCTCGTTCAAAAGTAGGAAGTAAATTTGGAGAACACCGGGTTAGTATGTGGCAGAGGTTTAAGTTTTGTTACGAGGACGCGTTTGTATGGACAAATGAACACGTGAGTAGTTGGCTCAAGGACAACACCGACTGATTGACAATTACGCTCGGTTTGTGTAAAACGCTGCTGATAAGAGGAAAAGTTTTTCCCACAGCGGTTGCATATATATTACAAAATACAGGAACGATAGAGTTACAGTTTTTATGCAGTTCCGGCCCTTATCGTAATAGCCTGTGAAGTATTTCTGTTGATCACAAACAAACAAGATAAAATCCTTTTGTTCTGTGATTTTCGTATGCATTTTTGATAACAATAACTTGACATTGAACTGATTTCTCTTAGTAACTCGTTATGCTATTTTAACTAGTATACTAACATAAGTCGTAATAGTGAACAGAATTTCACTTTTCTTATATAATTATAATAATGAATGCAGTCGAATAGACTGTATTGAATATAATCTTTTTGTTTGATTAAAAGAGTTACCAAATCGTAAAATCGCTTGGCAAATGTATATTTCTTACGTTTTAATTATTTCAGACAATCTTACAGATAAGGTGCCCTTATCTATTTTAGCAGATGGCATATGTTTTTTTCTTTATTTATAGTAGTTTTTTTTTTGTAACATTTTGCACGACTTTTAACAAAATGAATGAGAAGCTCCTTTCTACGCAGATCCATTCATGAGCAGATCCATCTGATTAGACACTTCTTAATCACAAAGAAACAAACTGAATCTTTGCTTCTCGTGTTGCATGCATTTGAATAAAAAAGTGGCGTCAGTCATAGGCTAATTATTTGTGAACTTTGTACAAATTGTGTCATATAGATTTTTTGTTCCTGTATACAGAATTTTGTTATTCGCTTTGCAACCGACTGATATTGTTGATTTCGTATTTTTTCATTTCTTCTTCTTCTTCTTCTTCTTCTTCTTCTTCTTCTTCTTCTTCTTCTTCTTCTTCTTCTTCTTCTTCTTCTTCTTCTTCTTCTTCTGCTTTGCACGTATCCTACTCGGATGGGTTTTTAGCGGAACCCGAGTTTCAGAACCATACAACAACACTCACACAGCCAGTACTTTATACAATTTTAGTCGAATCTGTTTCCTTGTTTTCCTCGATAACGCTTGACGAATTGTGCCACGTATTGATTAAAACTTAAGCCAACTTATATTTTTTCATTACATGTAGTTGAAAACTGTTAATGGAGCTTTCTTTGGTTTAGTTTTTCCAAATGCTGAGGCCTTGTTTCTCGTCGGATGTTTCTTCGGGCAGACGTTTCCTCTAAACCCGCGGGGTTTAGACTGTATTTCCCTGTATTTCAAACATATATGCAGTGTAATAAACCTGTTTGTATATTAAAAAAAAAGAATTACTCAGCGTACACGAGTAAAAAAAAAAAAAATAAAATAAAAAAGCCTAAAAATTAAGAGATTAACAAAATTCGTCAACAAAATTTGAAGAAGACCCGCTTGGGGGTCCGGTTTGTTCGTCCCCCCCGTAAATATTCCCCTGCGTCCAGTCTCTTCGAAAGCTATCGTTAGAATGTGTTAGTTATAGAGTAACTGTCTGTGGTATTTTCACTTTTTCTTAGTCTTTCTGTCTTTACACATACGAGATTAATTTCAGTAAAGTTGGAGAAGTGTGGGAAGTTTTGTAGGGATGTGACAGGATTAAAAGAACGTATATTTTTAAACATCCAAAATCTTTACAAAGATGAAAGTTCAGACGAAGAAGAATGACTGTAAAATTTACTGGCATAGATTGTCGTTAGGTGATATTGGTAAATATTATATTACTGGACACAGTATGATGGTTACAGGCAGGGGCGGTAACGGGGGGGGGGTCAAAGGGGACAGCTGTACCGGGCCCCGAACTCAAGGGGGGCCCCGACAGGGGCGCCATTTTTTGTGTGTAAAACAATTTTTAAGAATAAATAATTTTAGTTTGGTTATGATTAAGAAAAATAACAAAATATTTCTAATTAACCCCAGCAGGACCAATATTAAGTTTCAGCCTGTTCGATGTAATAGTTATGAAGGCATATTATTGTTTTCCCGTCTCGTAGCTTCCTCCCCTATTGAAGGAATTTTCCCACAAGTATGCACAATTCCACTCACAGTTGCTGAAGGAGAACGAGCATTTAGTAAGCTTTCGTTAATAAAGCACTACGTTCATGCAACCATGACGCAAGACCGCCTGAACAGTTGTGCTTTACTTTCCATTGAACTAGAAATTTCAAGGAAAATAGATTTTGACAGTGTCATAAAAGACTTTGCTACAGCCAAACTAAGAAGACTACTTTAATGCATCGTTAATTATAAATGTCATTTAATACTATTGAACTTTTACGATATTATATTAAAAAAGGTTGTAACCTACCAATCTACTATTAAGTTTTATGTTTTTGTTAATATACAGTCGTTTTAGAATTTGTTTTTTTGTGTACCCTTATGTACACTACATAAATTTCTTTTATTAAATTTTCAATGTTTGTTGATACAAAGTAAATATGATCTAGAGTTTCAATTTTAGTTTTCTATGTTCCTTAGTCACCCTCTATGTGTGTAATATTTAAACGTGATTGTGACGGTGCTTGGGTGGGGGGTCGGGATAGAAACAAGGGGGCCCCGTGGGTGTATCTGTACCGGGCCCCACGATTTCTGTTACCGCCCCTGGTTACAGGTTATATTTATTAAGTGACAGTTCCGATAATGAAAACTATACACGTTTTATGCTCTGCAAATTAGAGTAAGTAAATGAGTAATATGTTTTAATGACGAACACTGGGAAAAACAGAAAACTGTTTTTTTTTTCCAGCGACGTATTTAAGGGGGGGGCAAACGGGACCGGAACCCCCCCCCCCAGAGGACCGCAAAAGTTGACGAATTTTGTTAATCTCTTAATTTTTAGTCCATTTTATTATTTTTTCAGTTGTTTATGGTAATAAAGTAGTAACTGTTGTTTTCTTTTAAATACACAAACAAGTTTATTAAATAGGATTTGCGTATACGTTTGAAATGTGAACTACAGGATAATCTATGAGTATGAAGTCAATAAGTATCATATAAACAATGTTTCAATAACGCGTGTTTGTATTGTGTTATTGCCGTTTACCTTAATGGCATTGATTTCAGGATATTGTCCACTTTTTCTGGGCCCTAGCGTATCAAAACTTAGATAAGAATAATAATGGCTCCCGTGTATGCCACCGAAGTAGTGTAGGAGTAATGCAGGGTAGGCTGCCTAATGTGAGCCGTACGGCAGTGTGGCCAGCACTACGCTTCAGCCGCCCATTATTATCCCCATGATGTTATCCAAGGTTCTCATTTTCAACAGGCTGAGTCGACCTGGGGGCTGAAAAACGCACCTTGATTTTATGGTGCGGGCCCGAGAATCGAACCCGGGACCTCTAGATTAGTAGCCAGGTGCCATACCCACTGGTCTACTGAGCCGCCTCAAAATTTAGAAATTTCCAAAAATTTACACTAAATTTTATCTTGCGTTCAAAAGTTACCTTGAGACTACCCGAAACAGATGGACAGCCGGACAGATAAGCAGACAGACGGTCGAGTTAAAACTGAGTCTCGCTTCGCCCGTATTGTGGAACCATTTTAAGAATAGTAATGTTGATTAGTCTTAATTTGTTTTTTCTTTTGTATGAAGCCGACTTGACCGGACACCCTCTCCCCCCCCATACGCCACTGATTTGTTGACAATGTAAAAAATGACTTCCCGCTTGTTTACTAGCTGGTAGTGTCAAATGACGAATGTTAGCTTGCATAAAAAAACCGCTTATATAACAATGTTTTTATCGCGATATACTTTATTATATATCAGTGGTATTGCGTGTTTGTAGACCCGCAATGAATGTGATGTCTGTCAGATGGAACCGCAGTTGCACCAGATAAATCAATTATATCGTGTAATATGAGACAAACGAAGAGGAGCCTAGACAGTGCTGGCAGCGGTAACCAGATACGGTGTGTTTTCTCTGGCATCCAACGTCCGCTACTACTCAACGAAATTATTTTTAGTTTCTGACAGGTAATAGAAAAATGCCGAGCCAAAAATAAGAAAGCAAACAAACAGAAATCCGGTTTAAAATATTATATATTGAAAACAGTGACACGTCATGTAAGGGGGAGGTGAAACAGAGAGAGGGGGAGAGAGAAAGAGAGGTCAGGTACGTTAACTTTGCCCTCCCGAAAGTCACACACCGTTATCATTGTTCCTGCTTCCTCGTATTTTTTTTTTGTATCGGCCATCTAAGGACCACGTGCCAATTTCAATTCTTTATTCTTTGTTCTTTTCTTTTTCTCCAACATTCTTTCATCTTTTCACTGTGTCTCTTCTTCCTGTCTGTCTTCAGTCCATTTTGAACCTGTGTTTTTCTCTCTCCTACCCCGGACTCCTTCCATTTTTAACACTTTTGCCCGAAAAACTTCTCTTTCAATTGCTTCTTCTGCGTTTATATTTTTTTTCCTAAATCCTTTTGAACTTCTTTAATCCAACTTGATGTTGACTTCTTCCCCCACAGATATTTGAAGATCTGCCTTGTTAACCTATTGTCGTCCATTCTATATAAACGTCCAAAAAATAATAGTCTTCTTTTTCTCATTGTTTCTGTTATATTTTCTATACTTTGATATATTTCATCATTACTTCTTAATTTCCAACCTTCTGAAGTTTTTCTTGGGCCTAATATTTTTCTAATAATTCGTCTTTCCAGTGCTTCTAGTTTGTCTAAATTATAATTCAATGCTAGACATTCACTTGCATATAGAGATTCTGGCTTCACTACTGTACTGTAATGCCTTATTTTCGCATTTTTAGATATGCACTTTTTATTGTAAATATCTTTAGTTATACCATATTCCCTTTCCATCTTATGAATCCTTTCTTCTATAGCAGATTTTTCTAAACCATTCTCTTGAATTATTATTTCTCCTAGATACTTAAATTTTCGAACCCTCTCTATTCGACCGATATCTGTTACGAGGAATTTTGGCGCATTTTTAATGTTCGTGAGAAATTTTGTTTTTTCTGCAGAAATCTCGTAATTTTTATTTTTATTCTTTTGTTTTGTATTTCTGTAGCCTTGTCGTATTTCCACAAAGAATGCAAGTAGCCTATTTGCTGTAAGGCATTCATTTTTAATTTCATAAAGAACACGATTACTGAAACAGACAGTCTTCCTGCCGACTGCTCTATTAAGAAACTAAAAAGTCTTCTGTGTGTTTACAGTTAATTATTCCGCATCTAAGTCCTCCGAGGCGTTATCAACTGAACGAGCTAACCTAGTTCTCAGTTTTATCTCTACCATTTCCCATTTGTCTGTCTATGTATCTGTTTAGGGATATGTCTCACGATAACTTTAGAACGCATCAACCGATTTTCATAAAACTTGGCACGTCTGTTCATACTTTTTCCGTACAGAACCTTCTTGTTTTTAAGATTTATTCCCCCTAGGGGGACGGGAGGATAATTTTTGGAAAAAGTGAGAGTGCCAAAATTTTGGAAAAATCCATATATTTTTTTTAGCTGGGATCCTACAGTCTATGGCACATCTCCCGCATTTCGATCGCCATTTCTCCCTATCTTTCCAGTCATCGTCTTCAATAGCTCGATCTCTCGTGCTTTTCCTAATTCCTGTTCTCCATTGTGTTGTCAGTCTTCCTTTGCTTCTCCTGTTTTGTGGTGTGTAAGTCAATGCTTTCTTTGGCCATCGCTTCTCTTCCATCCTCATTACGTGACCATACCATAGCAACTGTCTGGATTCTACTCTTTCTGCTGTTGTAAATATGTGCCCTGTTTTCCTTCTTATATCTTCGTTTCTAACATGTTACATTCTAGAAATATTACACGCTCTTCTTAAGAAGTCAATTTCCACAGTTTCTATCATCTTTTTCTCTTTATCTGACAGTTGCCAGCATTCGTAGCCATAAGTTAAAATGGGCTCCACAATAGTTGTGTAGATTGTCAGTTTAGTTTGAAGTTTCATTTTGTTCGACCAAAGTAACGAGTTTAGCAAACGAATAGCCTTTTTCCCCTTTTGTATCCTACTTTTGATGTAATTTTTTGTTGTCCCATCTTCTGAAATAATGCTTCCCAAATATTTGAATTCGCTACACTTTCCGATTCTATGGATTTGGAGATCTGGGTCTTCTTCTTGCATGTCTCCTATTTTCAGATATTCTGTTTTAGTAGTGTTTTTGTTTAGACCTCATTTCTCGTACTCCTCTTTCAATTTTCAAAACATATAGTCTGTGGCGTCCTCGTCAAACACCTGATCGTCGGCAAATAGGAGAATTGTTAAACATTGCTCATCCATTTGAATTTACCATTCCTGATGTTTTTCTTCTCCAGTTACTGATGGCTTCTTGGATATATATTTTAAACAGGGTAGGTAAAAAATCCATATATCCATGTAAAAGTCCATGTGTAGTATCAAATAAAAATGAAATTTCAACGACGCTCTGAATACAACGTTTATTTTTGAAAAGTTTTTGGATGTCAGGGCACAAAAAAAATGGATGAACATTTTGATAAAATCGCAAAATGCATGTGAGGTATCAAACATAATGGGCACCGGCCGCGGAAGCCTACGTGAGAATATAAACGTAGGGATAGTTCAAGTCCACAGGCTTAGTTGGGAGTTAGCAGGTAGGTGCCTGTTTTTAAACAATTACACGACTCGCTTGGAATAACATCGTGATCGTAAATCGTCACAAAAATAGAAATAATCTGAAGAAGACTGACTAATCTTATCACGCGTTGAGATTCAGTAAATTATGTGTACTTTTGTTTCCAAAGTACGGTATGAAATTTAAACACGACAATGTACACAGTACTTACTGCAACAATAATAACACTATGAACGTTGAAAATAAGAAACGCTAACTAAATGTTTGTGTGGTCTGCTAAACATTACAATTTTTTTCTTCGCTCAAAACAGTTTTATTACGATGCTAACTTCTGTCGCAAGCCACAATCAAATACTATTTCTTTTATGAATTTGCTAACTGCTATAATTTTTATTGGTCGAACAATAAAAATTATAGCAGTTAGCAAATTCATAAAAGAAATAGTAAGGATGGCTGCTAATTTAAACAATACGAAGCACAATCAAATAATTGAACGAACGCAGCGAGATCTCAGTTTTAACTCGACCGTTTGGCATTTGTCTGTCTGTTTGCGTATCTGTCCGTCTGTCTGTCTATCTGTCTATTTCGGGTAGTCTCACGATAACTTTTGAACGTGTCAACAGATTTTTTTGTCAAATTAGCACGCGCGTCCATACTTTTACCCTGCAGAACCGTATTGTTTTTTAAGTTAACCCGAAAAGGTAGGAAGGTAAAAATGTGAAGGGGTCAAACTTGTGAAAAAATCGCAAAAGCCCATGTGGGGTATCCAGTTAAAGGAAATTTTAACAATAATCTAAATATAGTGTTAATTTTTGAAAATTTCAACATTTTGGGACGCTGGGGTCCAAAAAGTGGGTGAAATGTTTGATAAAACCGTAAACATTCATGCGGCATAGCAAATTAAAAGGAATTTTAACTGAAATCTTAATTTAGTGTTAATTTTTTGAAATTTCAAAATTTTGATAACCTAGGACCCAAAAAGTGGGACAAAACGGGTAAAATTGCAAATCCCATGTGGGATATGCAGTCAAAGAGAATTTTAACCAAAATTTGAATGTAGTGTACAGTTTTGGAAATTTGGACCCAAAAATAGGATCATAAAAATGTGAAAAGAATTGTAGTGTCAGACTACATGTTAACAACCGGGTGCCGGAAATTTTATCACAGATCCAGTTATTTGTAATGTTTTAGGGTTTCTGTGTGGCTACTGTGGGTTACTGTGTGGCTACTGCGGGTTACTGTGTGGCTACTGCGGGTTACTGTGTGGCTACTGCGGGTTACTGTGTGGCTACTGCGGGTTACTGTGTGGCTACTGCGGGTTACTGTGTGGCTACTGCGGGTTACTGTGTGGCTACTGCGGGTTACTGTGTGGCTACTGCGGGTTACTGTGTGGCTACTGCGGGTTACTGTGTGGCTACTGCGGGTTACTGTGTGGCTACTGCGGGTTACTGTGTGGCTACTGCGGGTTACTGTGTGGCTACTGCGGGTTACTGTGTGGCTACTGCGGGTTACTGTGTGGCTACTGCGGGTTACTGTGTGGCTACTGTGGGTTACTGTGTGCCTACTGTGGGTTACTGTGTGGCTACTGCGGGTTACTGTGTGGCTACTGTGGGTTACTGTGTGGCTACTCTACAACTGTTATTTTACGAAACAAAAAAATAGTATGGTAATCGGGATTCTCGTTATTTTTATGATGACTGAAAATAATATTTATAAAAATGTATCCAACACTAAATGTACTTCACTCAAAATAGTAAGCGAGGTAGTTATGCAACTCAGAAGGCATTATGGTTATGCAAAAATCTTACAAACCAAGTAACCTGTTGCTTTTCAATTAAAAAACTATGTTTGTGCACATCTACTGATAATACAATAGGGCAATTAGTATGCAGGATTCCAACCTTGAACCAATTAGTTTATGAAATAACGGGTCGTAAAATTACGTAATAAGTTTCGAACTGTAAGGGACTCGCTTTGGTCGTACAAAAAATTCATATAGTTCGACCATTTGGAATTTGTCTGTGTATCTGTTCGGGGATGTCTGACGATAACGTTCCAGTCCGTCAACCGATTTTCGTAAACCTAAGCGTGCATTTTCACTCCACCGCCCATTTTGTTTTCGAGATCTATTCCCCGGGCAAGAGGCAATAATATGAAGGATTAAAATAATGAAAAAGTCGCAGAAATTCTAAATGTAGTGTTCAGATTGGAAATTAAAATTTTTTGGATACCAAGGGTTCATAAAAGGATCAAAATTTCGCAAAAATTGTAAAAATTCAGGATATATTATACTAAAGGGAATTTTGACCCAAGTCCGTCTACATTGTTTACTTTTTAAAATTGTTTAAGTTTAGACTTACTTTGAGCCAAAAATTGAAGTCACAATTTTGTAAAAATTGAAAAAGTCTTGGTGGCGCATCAAATTGTAAAGAATTTTATTCAAAATACTAACATGGTTCTTTAATAATTTGGCAAAATTAAGCCCCTTACAAATTTTGGATTTTCATCAAAAAGTTTTAACCTGTATTTGAAAAAAACTTTGCGTATCAGTTACTTACCAGTTATCTGTAAAAACAAAATGTCAGAAACGCTGTGTGGCCTCATGGTATTTGTCGGCTAACGCGAAGAATTATACGCACGTAGGTAGAACTGTACTCCCGGTTAAAAATATCGGTATGCAGAACCATACATTACTGCCGTGTTCTAAGATTTACATTTAAAATCATTTTTTTCGAAATGAAATATTTCCATAGAAGCTACTTCTTTCTTCAGCCTTAACCACAGTACAGTGGTCACTAACGTATACCACCTCACGTTAGCGCACTCGATTTTCACTGAAGGTGGCAGTCGATGGCTCTGCCGAAACGTATGGTTTTGCAGAAAACATTGGTCTACAGCCAAACAGCCCGGGAAGGAATTTTAAAAACAAACTACTTCTGTGTTGCCGATAACATAGTACACATATAAAAAATTATCCTCTTCCCCTTCAACTATAATTTTCATTTATATAAAATTACCCCCTCTCCCGTCAACTACCCTTTTCATTTATAGATATTTCATCTAACTTTCTACAGTGGATTATTATGACCTTCTTTACAGGATACTTTATCAAAATTAAGTACTTTACTCTTGTTAAAACATGAAAAGTTACAGGTAAACTACCCCTTTCCTTTAACTGATATTCACCAAAATCAATAAGCTTCGAGTCCTCTACAACTCAGGCACATATGCAAAAAATTATTTGACTGTTTACATTTGCGGCAGTTATCGTTCTCCATAGAAAAAATTCTACACACAGACACTTTTCAGAAAATAACTTTTCTTCATGTTTTGAGGGTAGTACAATCAAATCAGCCGTTATCTCGAACACGATTTTTTTCGCCATCACCATACTTCCATTTCCTTATGGAACGTGGAAGTGAAAAATGTTAATTAATTTGATTTTAATCTATAAATGTAATCGTTCAAAGTAGTAAACGAGTTCTGCAGTGCAGAAAGTGTATGCGATCTTAAGTAAATTGTATATTAAGTGTCATATGTTCATGCCGACGTCTGTGATATTGTGTTAATTTTCATTATTTTCATTATTATAATTGTGCCACTCCTTTATGAAGGAATAAGCTGTGTTTCTTTGTACCTGTGTGTTTGGTGTGAACGTAAGGAATATCAAAAAATGAAGTCTGTATAGACGCATTCTTTCCATGCCTGGTTTTAACACATAGGCCTATACAGAACAGACATTTTAGAATTTTATTTCGGAAGTGAACTGCCAATACAGAGCGTTTAATTATTCATGACGTAACGTCGGGAAAGTTAACAATTACTGCGTACGTGATAAGGCAGTTACTATCTGGAGAAAACAAATAATCATCGCATTATGTCAATAATGGCTGTACAAATAAATAACTTTTGTTACAGACATCCATGAGTCGTAGGCTGTCTCTTTTTTTTATAGACCTGAGAATTTAGATTAACATGTTGATGAGAGAGGCAGTTAGTATGATACCATACAATCCGTGTCCATAATTTAGTAGAGGCAGGACGATGTAAATTGAACACTAGGGTCTCGATGCGCAGTAGACAAACACCTCGTTGCGAAGCTAACATACTTTTTCATTTATTTCGCACATGCGCACAACAGTCTTGTACAGTATTTCATAGGGTGAACATCGGCTGCAACAAGACTGGCGAGAACAACAAGCATGTGTGTGACAGAGAGGGAAATAGTATGGAAGTGAGACAGTGAACGTTATAGCGTTGTCTTCCCTCTCTTCTCTCTAGATAACTTAGGTATACTTGAAAGTGGGGGTAATTCATGCATTGGGTCGGCGCAGTTGACTGTCCAGGAAAGGTTGGCGTCCCTATAGTAAGAATGTTAGCGTCGTTGGGGAAGATCTAACCGGTCGTATCACTTCAGCTTCTTTGTTGTTCAGGCGATGAGCAGATTCACGGTTAGTTCTTTTGGTATTCCGTAGCCGATTCCAGTGGCGTATCTAGAATTTGGCTTTAAGTCGGTCTGGGTTGGGTCGGCTTCGTACAAAAGAAAAACCAAGTCAAGACTAATCAACATTACTATCTTTAAAGTGGTTGAAAAACGCGTGATAACATCTTGAAATCAGTCCCTTTAAAGTAAACGGTAAAATGGTTGTTTAAGACCTGAAGATGTCAGTAATGACGAAAAGCTTAGTCGAACAATAAAAAATTATAGCAGTTAGCAAATTTATAAAAGAAATAAACGGTAAAAACACAATAAACATACGCGTTACTGAAGCATTCTTAAAATACACTTGTTGACTGAATTGATTTTCCTATATTTCACATTTCAAACGTATACCTTTATACTGTGTAATAAATCTGTTTTTGTATTTAAAAGAGAACTTCTACTATAGTGACTGTCAACCAATGAATTTTTTAGTGGATGGTTAGTGAGGATCGGTCAAAAATAACACAAATTTTAATATTTTGCGTCGACGTTTCGACAATATTTATTGTCATCATCAGGACAATTGTTGCTGACGCCAAACACAACTGTTTGTGTGGTTGGCGTCAGCAACAATTGTCCTGAAGATGACAATAAATATTGTCGAAACGTCGACGCAAAATAGTTAAAATTTGTGTTATTTTTGACCGATCCTAAATATTACAACATTAACAAAACATGTCAACTTTTTCGACCCTCGGGGGGGGGGTCCGGACCCGTTCGTCCCTCCCGTAAATACCCTGGCCGATTCTGATACTACACAGTTAGCCCAGAACCTTTCTGAAGCACTGCTCTGTTATTTGTAAACCTTTACGGAGGATGTAAATTGGAACAAGAAAATGACGCTTCTTTTAAAATGAATAATTATTGAAGTGTGTGACCTGAGAGCACGTTGTATAGGCCTACAGTGTTTTCTGTACAAGACCCCGAACAATATATCTTACGTTATTGATACAACAATCCTAGATCATACTTATTTGCTTTGCAACACATAGGCCTATAGCTATTCCATTGCTACATGGTAGGATAGAGTATGTGCGCGCTCGCGCTCTCTTACGCGGGTGTAACGACAATGAATTCGGGAAATGAAGAAATGAAGTTTTCGGTAAAAACCTACAAAATAATACAACAAAACTTATCATATTCGTCACTATTATGTAATAATTACATTTTTCCAGTTCCACATAAAATTATGTTAGTTGGCGAAAAAAGTACCTAAATTATTAAAATTATTATTATCCGGGGTGTAAGGCCGTTGACTTCATGCCGGAAGGTGTTAATCACTCGACCAGACGTTTCGGCCCCCACCTCTGGAGGCCATCTTTATAACATCTTCTCCTGTGTTATAACTTAGGGAACCCGCAATAATTGGTTCTGCCAATTATTCAGGCTGCCTTACTTGTGACGAGCTGAAAATTAATCAGAACAACAAACAATAAATATACAAGGATTCAGGGAAGGGGAGACTGTTGATTTATGCACTCAGTATAGTATGTACTCCTGATGACATCTCTTTATTACATATTGTATTATTTTCTCTACTTAAAATTCTCGACACATATGCTTCAATAGCTTACAGTTTACATGATGATTATATTTTATTCTTTACAAGGCCCCTTAAAATAAGATGTACATGAATTTAATTAATTCTCCGGATCCAGGATTTCCTCTAATACGTTAAGAATGGTTACCTCGCCATAGAAACCTTTAAAATTTTGCCATTTGAAGAATGGTCTTTATTAATCTTTTAAACAATAAGGCTTTACAGTTTAGAGCTATAACTCTTTTACTAGGGATAAGTATACAAGTTATGAGTATACAATTACTGTTATACAATTACTTAAAACGTCTTAATGTGGTTAAATTAATTGTCTTTTGTTGAATATAATATTTAGTATTTCATAAGCACGGAAGGCTTGCCTCCGTGTCACCTTTTTTTGGATGTCTTCCAGCTCTGCGTTATTCCAGTCGTAGGTCCTCGGTTGCAGCATGTTTGAAGTAGGTCAGGTGTCTCTCATTATCTTCGTATCCGGGAATGGTGTAGTCCTGAAGTCTTTTAGATCATGGTGTCTCCTGGTTCTCAGCTCTTGGCTAACTGATAGTAATAGCTCGTTGATCTGAATGATTAACACCAAGTTTCATTCACCTGTATCCACTTCACATGATAGTTTGATTGTAGCACTTCACTTCATGGGATTACCACAGTTTTAATTACATTAGTATTATATTTTAAGATTTTAGAAGAGATGTCACCGGCGCTAAATTTTAGTTATTCCTTCTCACTCGTTTACACCATATTTATATGAGTCGCGGTTCAACTACATTAACGCAACACATTGTTTAATAGTAAAAAGAATGCGTCAGTGTCTTAACTGACGGATTAATTACATTTTGTAATAAACTATTTTTAACGTTGCACATATCGCCAGTACACAGCTTACTGTTTGACCGCTCCCTAGCAAGTGGGCGAAAATAGTTAGGGGAGAGTGTAGTAATCTCGCGAGAGTTCAACTCAACATAAAAGTAGTTCCAAGTTTCTTTTTAATTTAAAGGACTAAAATTAGATTAAATAATTAAGTAGGGAGATTCTTAGTTACAATTGCTATCAAAGTACATTATAGTGATCTAGTTTAATTATTTAAATAATAATCAATTTACAATTATTTTTAGTTAGTTAAGGGGTTGGAAAACAAGTTGATTCTGGTTAGCGCCTGTTTCTGCAGGATTAATTAACAAGCTCTACCCTTTCTGTACACTCGTATTACTTTTAATATATTATTAGACTTTCATTTAAATATTATTATTATTTAATGATTATACGCTTTAGGTTAAAATGTGAGATTTTATTAAACACTTAAAATTTATCAACCTATACACTATCAACTTAATTAATTAATTTATTTTTATTAATAAAATCGTCACATACTCCGCCTCTTAACAAACACAGACTCCTGACAAGTTGGTTAGCAATGTACCGGGAGTATGCTTGGGGAGTACCGTGTGTAATTTCTCTATTATTATTATTTATTATTAGTAGTACACGGTTTGTTTTTTCTAATTCTTTTTTAAATGATCTAGTTCTCATTTAAATGTTCGCCTTCGTGAAATTCCCTTTATCTCACTTCTTACAGTACTAACTTATAATACTAATTTCCCTAATTACAGTAACTCACAATATCGTGGCCCGACTGACATCAGCTTACTCTAACTCTACACGTTAGCTTTCAGCATTCATAAATGAACTCTTGGCACCTTTTTGCCTCATCATTATCCTTTTCAGCCGGCGCCGTTGTGACTAGTTACTTTACATGTATATAATTCTATCTTGATTATATACCATAGACTTACTTCTAAAATAATCTAAAGAAGATCCCATACTCCACTCTAGATTATAGTTACTTGAGAGAAGCGGAATCTCACGATGGTAATTCTTATTATCTCTTTAACCATAACTAGACAACTTTGCGGAAGGGGAGAGACTTTACACAATTCATTGTATTTCACGCGCGGTGGTATTCATTGTTTAGGGAGGCAACGGTTTATCACAATAGGGAGAGTGTGTGGCTGCTTACTACAATTTCTTAACACGCTTTATTGTTCTCTTACTGGCCACAACTGGTTGTTGACTATTCAACTATACTTTTATTATTATTTACCTTTCTCTTATTTACTGCTACACGTTACACAAATTTAGTTTAACTTAAGATTTATTCAGCCTTTATTATTCACTTACTATTACTTTGGGGGGTTTAAAAAAACTTACCTAGAATTATTTCCTATCGACTTACCATAATTATTTAGCACACTTTATTTATTATTATTAATTTATTTGGCTCAAGTTACAAGTTTACTGTTTTTGGACCTGGGGTTTAATACTTTATCTAACAAGGGAGGGTTAACTAAGTCATTTATTCATTTGAACTTTAAGTCATAATATTATTTGCTCTACTATCCTATACACAATTATCGCCTACACACTTTAGTACATGGTAAACATTTATTAACAGTTATTATTAAACATTTGCATTAGTTACGATACAACGCTATCTCTTTTTTTTTACACACAAATATAAAAATATAAATCAATCGTATTCTTACTCTTTCATTAATAAACAATCAAAATGAGATGACAAGCTTTGTCATTTTACATTGGTAGAGAGAGAGAAATCTCACACAGCTTTAAATATGCGTACGGCAAAAGATTCCCCCTTCGGCTACTACACACAGGAAGAGACCCGCTTCTTATAACAATAGGACTAACAAAGAGGGTGTCGTTGTAGTTTAACTCAACTATGGGGGAGGTTCACAATGACAGTTTACACACACACAGGCGCAGACAAGAATTCAACTGGTCTGAAATTGTTTACAAACCGACAGGTTGATGAATGAACTTT
Organism: Magicicada septendecula; assembly: GCA_034769895.1. NCBI lineage: Eukaryota > Metazoa > Arthropoda > Insecta > Hemiptera > Cicadidae > Magicicada > Magicicada septendecula. The sequence continues at coordinate 454,027,298 of CM068374.1, forward strand.
TTGACAAGCACGTACCTGCTGTTATAGCGTATTCTTGGGGCGTTTTTAGTTAACATTATGTTCATTCCTATATCTAAATAATATTTAAATTACTTATTTATTATACTATTATAATAACTATTATCGTTTAATTTTTATTTAATATTTTAGACACATTTTAAAGTACATGAGTGAATAAATCAACAGCTTAGGTGTGTGGGTTTATCGGGACACAATTACTTCTTAAATAACACAAGTCACAAAATTTTTACAAAGGAGTCGCAAAATTTAAGCAAATTAGCAGAGTTGCGCAATTTATAACATCTTCTCCTGTGTTATAACTTAGAGAACCCGCAATAATTGGTTCTGCCAATTATTCAGGCTGCCTTACTTGTGACGAGCTGAAAATTAATCAGAACAACAAACAATAAATATACAAGGATTCAGGGAAGGGGAGACTGTTGATTTATGCACTCAGTATAGTATGTACTCCTGATGACATCTCTTTATTACATATTGTATTATTTTCTCTACTTAAAATTCTCGACACATATGCTTCAATAGCTTACAGTTTACATGATGATTATATTTTATTCTTTACAAGGCCCCTTAAAATAAGATGTACATGAATTTAATTAATTCTCCGGATCCAGGATTTCCTCTAATACGTTAAGAATGGTTACCTCGCCATAGAAACCTTTAAAATTTTGCCATTTGAAGAATGGTCTTTATTAATCTTTTAAACAATAAGGCTTTACAGTTTAGAGCTATAACTCTTTTACTAGGGATAAGTATACAAGTTATGAGTATACAATTACTGTTATACAATTACTTAAAACGTCTTAATGTGGTTAAATTAATTGTCTTTTGTTGAATATAATATTTAGTATTTCATAAGCACGGAAGGCTTGCCTCCGTGTCACCTTTTTTTGGATGTCTTCCAGCTCTGCGTTATTCCAGTCGTAGGTCCTCGGTTGCAGCATGTTTGAAGTAGGTCAGGTGTCTCTCATTATCTTCGTATCCGGGAATGGTGTAGTCCTGAAGTCTTTTAGATCATGGTGTCTCCTGGTTCTCAGCTCTTGGCTAACTGATAGTAATAGCTCGTTGATCTGAATGATTAACACCAAGTTTCATTCACCTGTATCCACTTCACATGATAGTTTGATTGTAGCACTTCACTTCATGGGATTACCACAGTTTTAATTACATTAGTATTATATTTTAAGACTTTAGAAGAGATGTCACCGGCGCTAAATTTTAGTTATTCCTTCTCACTCGTTTACACCATATTTATATGAGTCGCGGTTCAACTACATTAACGCAACACATTGTTTAATAGTAAAAAGAATGCGTCAGTGTCTTAACTGACGGATTAATTACATTTTGTAATAAACTATTTTTAACGTTGCACATATCGCCAGTACACAGCTTACTGTTTGACCGCTCCCTAGCAAGTGGGCGAAAATAGTTAGGGGAGAGTGTAGTAATCTCGCGAGAGTTCAACTCAACATAAAAGTAGTTCCAAGTTTCTTTTTTATTTAAAGGACTAAAATTAGATTAAATAATTAAGTAGAGAGATTCTTAGTTACAATTGCTATCAAAGTACATTATAGTGATCTAGTTTAATTATTTAAATAATAATCAATTTACAATTATTTTTAGTTAGTTAAGGGGTTGGAAAACAAGTTGATTCTGGTTAGCGCCTGTTTCTGCAGGATTAATTAACAAGCTCTACCCTTTCTGTACACTCGTATTACTTTTAATATATTATTAGACTTTCATTTAAATATTATTATTATTTAATGATTATACGCTTTAGGTTAAAATGTGAGATTTTATTAAACACTTAAAATTTATCAACCTATACACTATCAACTTAATTAATTAATTTATTTTTATTAATAAAATCGTCACATCTTCAGTGTAAGGACTTCAAAAACTGACAAGATGTAGGCCTACATTAGTACAACCACGGTTCTGTGGAACTGACGTATATCTTGTCAGTTTTTGAAGTCCTTACACTGAAGATTGCCTCCAGAGGTGGGGGCCTAAACGTCTGGTCGAGTGATTAACACCTATCGGCATGGGCGTAACTTGGGGCCTAACTTTGGGGGGGGGCAGGGTAAAGCTTCATAAATTCAAGTGTGTAGTGAGACCATCTATATAATAAAATATATTATATACAAAATTAGAAAGTTTAGTAATAATTCTTAGTTAGTAAACGAGGGACAATTTCATTTTTTAATGATTAACAAACCTTTCTTCATAAGTTGTACTTCCAGTTATGTTTACCTAGAACAAATATACTGTAGGCCTATAAGCATAAACAATTTCAGTTCTTTCAATTCTTATACCCAGTTTTCGTAAACGCATCCTAGCTGCGCTTATTATTTCATGACGGTGTTCCAAAACAAGCCTTTGTTTGTGTAAAAGGCACGCATTGTATTCCAGTTAATTAGGTCTCTAGCGTTTGCTTTTTTTCGAACAGAAATATTATTTTGACGTATATCATTCAAATCTGTCAAACATTCCCCTTACAAGTTTCTTGGAAAGAAATAAGAATAATAAATTTATGGCAACTAGTCGTCTGATAACAGTACAGAGGTTGATAAATAGTGCTTACTGTGCTCGAAAGTATAGAAACTGTCTCCTGTTTGACTATTTGTTAGTTTTTATTTTTAACAATTGGAAACAAAATTTTATAATGCTCGGAACATTGGCCCCCCCTGCCTCTCCCAAGTTATGCCTATGTATCGGCATGAATCATTTGTAAGATCACGGCCTTACGGTCCGGATAATAATAATTTTAATAAATATGAAGAATCAAATTACAGTACCTAAATTATTTACAAGTCACAAACATGTATGTCACGACATCAGTTGTCAGTATGTATGTCGAACGCATCAGTTGCGAGGATTCTAGTCAGCCGTCAAAAAGTACTTAAAATGAAATTATACATAGTCTACACTTGTGTGTAAATTCTACAGTACGTATATACGTTGATATTGTGAGATAGAATTGAAATAACTGTTGTTTAAATTAAAAACACTTTTCCCACAGTGTCTTTAATTTGTGCAGAGTGACAATTCAGCAATGTTACGGTCGCGTGACGGTTTCAAGGATCTTCTCGGTGAACACGGAATAGATGAACGCAGTTTAAACAACCACGTTATTCATTAAATATAATCAAAATAAAACAAAATGTAAACGAAATTTTACAACTTTTAAGGCGATATAGATTTAGATTATCAAAATAGATTTATACTTTCACGATATCAGGAGACATACATCTAACCAGTTCAGATTTAATATACAGATTACTCATTTTTCTTCTTCGGATGCAACTTTATTATAGCGGTTGTTACATTTTGATTCAAAAATTTTAAAGAATAATTAACATCATCATCATTTTCACGGATTGAATCAAGGATGGTTTGTTCCGGTCTCAAATAGACAAAAATTAGAGCTGGTCACTCCAGCGCTTCCTCGGACGTCCCACACCTCTCCGTCCTCTCGGCTTGTATTTCCAGAGTTGTTTGGGGATGCAGCAGTCATCCATTTGGCAAAGATGTTCCCACCAATTCAGCCGATACTGGGCGATCCTGTCGAGTACACTCATAATATTCAGTTCCTGCCGTATGTATCTGTTTCTTCTATGATCATGGAGAGTATACCCTGCCACGTGCCTGAGAAGTCTCATTTCAGCCCGCTTGGATGGGACTGGCGTGGCCTTTCGTTAAAGTCCAATTCTCAGACCCATAAAGAAGTGTGGGAAGAGCCATCACCTTGTAGAATTTTAGGAGTGTTCCTTTACTTGCTGACTTAAGGGTTCGCCTAATGGTCCTGCACATAAGGTTGAACTTATGCAACTTATTCACAACGTCGTTGCATGCATTATAAGAGAAAGAATAATTATGTACTTGATAAATAGTTAATGAGGTAATTTTGATTCAAGTCTTACAGAACGAAGTGTTAAAATATCCAGGGGACAGGATGACGAAATAAATAATCAGTCTGTACGTATTACAAATATTACAGTACATCAAGCAAACATGTAGTGAGGGAGCGCAGATCTGACAAACACGGTTAATGATAGAGAAGTTTAAACTCATTATCATCACGTAGTGTTTTATCAGTTGGCAGGCCCCATGCGTTGTCTGTTGTCTGATTGGCAGGACACTGTTGTTTCCAAGTGCACGACTATTTTTAGCTTTCTTTCTCTCTCATTTCCTCTTCGACTGTGTTCTCGAGTACAGTCGTTAATATTCGTTTGCGTTTTACAACATGTCCTGTCGAATTTTCTTCAGGGATGTACTTAAAAATGTTATCTTTCTATCGTACTGTTCAGAACGTCCTCATTACTTACTCCGTCAACCCTTTTTTATTCCGTCTCTCTTTTCCTATACCTACAACTCGAAAGCCTGAATCCTATCAATCCTATCTCTGTTTCTCCCCCTCTTCACTCTCTTTCTCTCTCTCTCTCTGTCTCTTTCCTATAGTAAACGTTTCACGTCCGTATAACAAAACGCTTCACACATAGCATTTCACCAGACTCTCTCATTTCCACCTCCATACTGCCGAAAGGAGACTCTAGTCTTTACTAATGGTTTCTTGTGCTAAGCCAATTTTTGAATTTTAATTCCCACTTCTCTCTTGCAGTCCTCCATTACCGTGCACCCCATACGTCCGTATTTTCAGTTTGTTGTATTTCCCCTTTCTCTAGCCATGACTGTAATGGGTTCTCACTGCTATCAATTCTCATAACGTTTGTCTTTATCCCGTACTCGTTCATTCCCTCCCTATGATTCAGGTCATTAGTTAGAATTATCATGTCGTCGGTAGTCTACCTTCCGTCCTCCTATACGTATCCCTTCTTCGTATTTCGAAATATTACTTTACGTGTCTTCGGTAGAGGTTAAAATATGAGGACAGACAGCAGCCTTGCCTAACTACTCTACCCAGTTCAAGGCAGTCTGTTAGAATTTTATTAACTTTTACAACTATTTTTTTTTATATATAATTGACCTTCTGTCCTTTCAATCTGTTCTCTTGTTTTTAAGAGTCTCCATCAGCTGATCTTTAGCACTACAGCCCGACGTGAACCCTGGCTTTCTACACCAATCTTCTCCAGTCTCTCCTATCCACTGCCATCTTAGTGTAACCCCCCACATCCATTCTTCTTAGATCTTCTAGGACATCACCCAACCATCTTATCCTAGGTCGGCTCCGCTGTCTGCTTTTATAGACCTGCGTCCTCAGAATTTACTTTGGCATACGCTGATCATCCATCCGCTCTAGGTGACCTAGCCATTGTATTCGTTGAGCATTTACGAATCTTACAATGGCTCATGCTTCAGTAGCTCATCTATCTCCTGGTTATTTCTTACTCTCCATTCATCATGTTCTTTAACGGGGCCATAAACACGTCTTACATCCTTTCTTTTAAACCTTCTTAGTGTTTCTTGTTCCTTGTCCATGTCTCGCCACCATAAGTAACAACCGGTCTCATAAGTTAGTATCATATATTACTTCCATGTTCCATAAGGAAATGGAAGTATGGTCATGGCGAAAAAAATCGTGTTCAAGATAACGGCAGATTCTGATTGTACTACCCTCAAAACACGAAAAAAGTCATTTTTCGAAAAGTGTCTGTGTGTAGACTTTTTTATATGGCAAACGATAACAGCCGCAAATTCAAATAGAATCAAATAATGTTTTGCATACAGGCCTGAATTGTAGAGGACTCAAGGTCTATTGTTTTTGGTGAAGATCGGTTAAGGGAAAGGAGTAGTTTACCTGCAACGTTTTAAGTTTTAACAAGAGTAAATTGCTTAATTTTGATAAATAAAGTATCCTGAAAAGACGGTCATAATAATCCACTGTAGAAAGGTAGGTGAAATATCTATAAATGAAAAGGGTAGTTGAAGGGGGAGGGGGTAATTTTTTTAATAAATTAAAATGGTAATTGATGATGGAGGAAGTAAATTTTATAAGTTTTATATGTGTAATACGTTAAAGACAACAAAGAGGTAGTTTCTATGGAAACATTTCATTTCACTTTAACAATATTCTATATTTTTATTTTTATTTAAATCACGTATGAGTGAAAATATATCGTTCCTGGCAGGCAAGCATATCTCAATTATGTAATGTTTACTTTTCCAAAGTTTTATTATTGTGAGTACCGCAATAAAAAGGCCGGCAGGACACACACACACACACACACACACACACACACACACACACACACACACACACACACACACACACACACACACACACACACACACACACACACACACACACACACACACACACACACACACACACAATTTGCGTTATTTCTGGCCTCAATCATGTTTATTTCCTTATGTTTGCAAGTTTTTTAAATGACCAACACAACGCGTGAAGGCGAAAAGGTGGACAGCGATTTGCTTCCTGTGGATCGCTGGGCAGTGTTGTTGTATTAAAGCAATTAATACAATTTGTGTACTTATTTCTATTATGATATGAGAATTATAAACTAATATGTGCATGTGTGTATGTATGAAAAATATATAAATATTTTTCTCCTTTGGAAAATTGTTTGCTCCTCCATGAAAATATTTTGACCTCCCTGATGGCTAGTTATTTACTAGCCTGTGTGGAATTTAGCGTTATGACATGGATCAGAATGGTGGGTGTTAAACAGGAGACACAAACGTATTAAGGAAGAAATGTTTTGCTGAGAAAGACCGGCAATAAAAAGATCGGCAGGACACACACACACACACACACACACACACACACACACACACACACACACACACACACACACACACACACACACACACACACACACACACACACACACACACACACACACACACACACACACACACACACACACACACACACACACACACACACACACACACACACACACACACACACACACACACACACACACACACACACACACACACACACACACACACACACACACACACACAATTCGCGTTATTTCTGGCCTCACTCGTGTTTATTTCCTTATGTTTGCACGCTTTTTAAATGAAAAGTGCCGAAACCCACACCAACACAACGCGTGCAAGCCGAAAAGGTGGACAGCGATTTTCTTCCTGTGGATCGCTGGCCAGTGTAACTGCACGTGTTAACAGAGGAACATTTCATAGACAGACTTTTGGTCTTTAGGGAATGAACCCTCTGCAAGATGCTCAGGGTCTATTACTTAGTAATTAAGTAAGAAAACATTTGTTATGGTATGAACCTATCAAACTATACAGTGGTCTGCGGACCTTAAACAGTTATTGTATGTAATCTTACTACAGACTATAAGTAATATAAAATATCGGTATGAAGAACCATACAGGACCTCCATGTTCTAAGATTTGTATTTAAAATTATTTTCGAAATGAAATATTTCCATAGAAACTACTTCTTTCTGCTTACTGCTTCAGCCTTAACCACAGTACTAACGTATACCACCTCACGTTATCGCACTCGATTTTCACTGATGATGGAAGTCGATGGCACTGCCGAAACGTCTGGTTTTGCAGAAAACATTGGTATACGGCCAAACAGCCCGGGAAGGAATTTTAACAACAAACTACTTCTTTGTTGCCGATAACGTAGTACATATATAAAAAAAATTATCCCCTCCCCCTTCAACTATAATTTTCGTTTATAGAAAATTACCCCCACCCCGTTCAACTAGCCTCTTCATTTATAGATATTCATCTACGGTTCTACAGTGGATTATTAAGATCTTCTTATCAGAATACTTTATTTATCAAAATTAACTACTTTACTCTTGTTACAACAAAAAATGTTTCAGGTAAACTACCCTTTCTCCGTAACCGATCTTCACCAAAATCAATAGGCCTTGAGTCCTTTACAACTCAGGCACATATGTAACAAATTATTTGATTCTGTTTGAATTTACGGCAGTTATCGTTCGTCATGAAAAAATTTCTCTTGTTACAACATAAAATGTTGCAGGTAAACTACCCCTTTCCCTTAACCGATCTTCATCAAAATCAATAGGCCTTCATTCCTTTACAATTCAGGAACGTACACAAAAAAATATTTGATTCTCTTTGAATGTGCGGCAGTTATCGTTCGTCATAGAAAAAATTACCGTTGTTAAAACATAAAATGTTGTTGGTAAACTACCCCTTTCCCTTAACCGATCTTCACCAAAATGAACAGACCGTGTGTACTTAACAATTCAGGAACGTATGGAAAAAAATATTTGATTCTGTGTGAATGTGCGGCAGTTATCATTCGTCATAAGAAAAATTACCCTTGTTAAAACATAAAATGTTGGAAGTAAACTACCCCTTTCCCTTAACCGATCTTCACCAAAAATAACTAGTCTTGAGTACTCTACAACTCAGGGCTGTATGCAAAAAATTATTTGATTCTGGTTGAATTTGCGGCTGTTATCGTTCGTCATAGAAAACATTATCCTTGTTAAAACATAAAGTGTTGCGGGTAAACTACCCCTTTCCCTTAACCGATCTTCACCAAAATCAACAGACCTTGAGTACTTAACAATTCAGGAACGTATGCAAAAAATTATTTGATTCTCTTTGAATGTGCGGCAGGTATCATTCGTCATAAGAAAAATTACTCTTGTTAAAGCATAAAACGTTGCTGGTAAACTACCCCTTTCCCTTAACCGATCTTCACCAACAACAACAGGCCTTGAGAACTCTACAATTCAGGGCTGTATGCGAAACATTATTTGATTCTGTTTGAATTTGCGGCTGTTATCGTTTGCCATAGAAAAAAAAATTACCCTTGATAAAAAAACGTTGCAGGTAAACTACCCCTCCCTTAACCGATCTTCACCAAAAACAATAGGTCTTGAGTACTCTACAAATCAGAGCTGTATGCAAAAAATATTTGATTCTGTTTGAATTTGCGGCTGTTATCGTTTGCCATAGAAAAAAATCTACAGACAGACAGTCACACAGATAGACACACAGACACTTTTCGAAAAATTACTTTTTTTCATGTTTTGAGGGTAGTACAATCAGAATCTGGAATAATCTCGAACACGATTTTTTTTTTGCCATCACCATACTTCCATTTCCTTATGGAACATGGAAGTAAAAAGCAGTGTATAAGTTTTCAGAATATTGTGAAATAAAAGTGTTTAGGAAATATACGAGTATCTTGTTATAATATAAACATTGAGTAACACATGTAATTTATATAAAATAACTATGTAACTAATCTAATAATATTAAGCAATGTGTACAATACTTATAACTAGTGGAATATATCCCTAGAAATTAATTATGTACATCAGGGACAAGTAAAAATAAGTTTAGAATAAATCATGTTAATTATAAATTGTAAAATCAACCCTGTGACCCATAAAACATGTTGTGAATCCAAGAGCTTTACCGAGTTAATCTATAGAAAATAAAAGAAAATTGAATTGAATTGATTGATTTGATTAAAAAATCAGAACACATATAATTCAATGCTGAACATTTCTAATAAAATACTTTTTATTATTTCAGGAACTTTATATAAAACTTAATATAAAACACTGAAACTGAAGGCCAGAAGAATTGTAACAAGAAAATAATTTATAAAACTAAACAGCAATTTGGTGAGAGTGTTCTATGTAAATACGATTAGACTAAGACATACATTTGTTCACTCTTTATTAAATTTAAAGGAACTAAAACAGTGAACTGATATATAACAAACAGTATAAACACTATGAATAGTATTTTCTCATTTTACTATTTTAGTTTGTTCTGATTAGATTAAATTGTTTCTTTTGTATAATCCAAAGAACCCATGACACAACACGCATACCCAACATAACATTAATGAAACTGATTTTATATTTTATATAATATGTATAACATGTTGTTATGTATGACTTTGACTGTACATTGACTTTAATTTTTTTATATGTGTACTACGTTATCGGTAACAAAGAAATAGATTGTTGTTAAAATTCCTTCCCGGGCTGTTTGGCCGTAGTCCAATGTTTTCTGCAAAACCAGACGTTTCGGGAGTGCCATCGACTGCCATCATCAGTGAAAATCTAGTGCGATAACGGGAGGTGGTATACGTTAGTGACCACAGTACTGTGGTTAAGGGTGAAGCAATAAGTAGAAAGAAGTAGATTCTATGGAAATATTTCATTTCGAAAATGATTTTAAATATAATTCTTACTTTTGTGCTATGACTAACGAGTTTGCTTCTCAATAGTCTACTGTTGGCATAATATGGCCTGTTTCCTATTAATGTCCTGACATGTATTGTCGTGTTTATGGACCTTCATTATCTGTCGTGTTACCCAGGTGTCTGCACTTATTAAATGAATCAAGTGAATTATCCTCTATGCATAAATTATGTAGATTTCTTCTCCTTTCTGATGCAGAAATCGGCATGTATTTAGTTTTGCTGACATTTACACTGAGTCCCATTCCAGCGGATTTTTTATTCAGCTCCTTGTATACCTCAACTAGTCGTTGTCTTGATATGGCTATTATCACAATGTCGGTAGCGTACTCAACCAACTGATACCATTTAAGAAAGCTTTTTCCATATCAGTAAAACACAAATTTATTCCTCTTTACCTGTTTTCCGATACCTTTCACCAGTCAGCTTTGTCAGTCACCAATACCTTCTCTGGTTCCCCTTTCTCCTCTAAAACCGATTATTTTTCGTCTTCAGAAATTGATTAAACTTACACATTATAATTTTCGATAAGGCCTAAAAAACATAAGCGGCTCTATGTGTGTGTGTGTGTGTGGGGGGTTATAAATTACGCATTTCAAAAATGGAGGGTAAGGTTAAATTCGTGTTACCACATAACAACCATTAACATAATTTACAAAGTACAAGTAACATTATTCAGAACCAAAACGTATGTGCAACCTTACAAATATGCTTAAGGGGAGTCGCTACTGAAAAATCACCAAAAATCAACAAATATTGAAAAAAATTTGTTTTCACTTATATTATTTTTTAAGTCGTCCTTTATCTAAAAAAATGGTAGATGAATATTTATCATATTTTTTAGGTGTGAAAAATTCAATTGTTTGAAGTGGTGTCAGCGTGAAAAATTTGCAGATAAGGTGTCTGAGAATGAAATGTTTATTGCTTTTTATTTTTCACATCTAACAACTTCAGTATGCATTTTTTATACAGTAGGCCTGTTTATTCCATTCTGTGTAGGAATGTTTCCATAGAAACAGCATGTTTACCTTTAAAAACAATCAGCTGTTTACTTCAATCGGTTATGAATTACATTAGGATTTACAAGCGTGTGGTACAGTTTTTTTGTTTGTTTTACATACATTATGTGTTTTATTTGCAAAAATTTAATAATGGGTAGAAGAAAGAATGCAAAGATAAACTTATCAAGTAGAAATAAGACAAATATTGCTAGGAGGTGGGCTAACATCAGCGGTGAGAATGTAGCAAGAAGTGAAGAAAAAAGTGAGGTTATGTGTTGTGTAGACAACACATGCTGATTCAACTTTGAGGTTTGATGTTAGTGATGAAACTGCAAGTCCAGTTGAAAATAATAATCCTTCTACTGGTTTTGAATTATATAATTGGTATCAAAATGGTATTTATACTTCGTATAAATAGTGAAGCTCCTCATTATGCATTAGTTGATACAAAACTGTTGTCTTCATTTTTATGTTTATTTCCTTGTCCTGAGTGTCTAACTAAATCAATTGTTGTAAGTAAATGTTGCAAGAAATGAAACTCCAGAATCACATAATGAGAAAATGAAAATTCCTCTTACTGAAAACGTTGCTGCTAGTCTTGCCTGTATATCAGAGGTTAGCACCAGACAGTTTACTGAATAGATGTGTGTCAGGGAAGACACAAAATCCCAACGAAGCTTTGCATCATCTTCTGTGGTCAAAGTGTCCAAAAACTGTATTTGTATCTAAAAACACACTTCTAATGGCCATAAGTATCGTCATTTGTGAATACAATACAGGGCATCTGAAGACAGTTGCAGACGTTCAAACCGCAAGTGGCCTAAGCCCTGGAACAAACACGGCAAGAATTGCTAGACAGCTAGATAAAAGGAGACTAAATCTAGCTGAGAAAAGAAAATCAACTAAGTATGAAGTATTCAGAAAAAAAAGAATTTAGCTTTGCTGATGGAAGAAGAAAAAGACAAGAAAAAGAGGGTTTATCATATGGACCTGGTGAATTTTGAAAACATTGTAAAACAGTGTTACTTTGCAAATGCACATTTTTCATTTAAAATAAAGAGTGTTGCGTTTGTATTTTTGTGTAAGCTACAGTTTCTAAACCTATTCTATACCCTAGAAAATATAAAGGTAACCATTTTACATTGATTACTATATCTTTTTACCACTTGGTTGTTAGTACTTTATAAAACTGGCGTTTCCGCAAATCATTGTTTTAGATACAAAAGTTGATATATCTAAAAAACCGTACAATGTAGAGTTCTGATATTTTGTATGGTTATTCTACATATAATTATCTAAGACTTCTTGTATTTTTATTCTGTTTTGAGTTTTTGGTCATGAAATAACACTTTATATTTGGAAAAAATCTTGAAACACTTCATTTGCTATGTAGTTTTGATAATTGTCAGTTACCTAAGTGATGAACAGTCATGAAAATACATGAATTTTTAGATACTTTTATTAGCTTTAAAATGACACTAAGAACAGCATAATTGGTCAATTCAATCTTGAGATATATCAAATTCAAAAAATGTTAAAATATTTTTGAAAACAAATTTTTTGGGGTTCCCAAAATAAAACAACAATAATTTTATGTATATTTGTATTCATTTTGGACACCATTTAACTAGAAAAAATCAAATAAAAAATAAATACCATTTTTTAAGCTCTTCGAATTTTCAGTAGCGACTCCCCTTAAGCAAACGCGTATGTTCAAGCAATGCTTAATGTGATTCAGTTTCCCTACCTCGTGCCATATCAAACCACGTGTCTAGTCTTATCAAATGGGTGCAGTCAAAATCCTAGTAGTGTCATTGAATACATTTAATTTCAAGACGGATGGCCGCAGCTTGTGACCCTCCGGGGCGCCCAGGGCCCCCTTCATCGCACGCCTCCGCTTAGTTAGCGGCGGACGTCTCTTTGGCCGCCTGGCGTCCCCATCATCGAGCCCCTCCTCCAGACGCATTCAAATTATCACGTAACACCGGCATTTCAAAATTCAAAATCGAGCTTTCACTCAGGGTCGTCAAATCAGGGCAATCCCGATTCTGAAACACACATGCAAGAAAACGTCAGTAGTCTTTCTCTTTTTTAGAACTTCACCTTGTGTTTTGACTTATAATTAAACTTTATTGATTTGGGAAATGTAATTAGTAATTAAGATACAGAAGCATTATAAAAGGCGTATACGCTTGTCGGATTTGAGTCCTGTCATCATAAAAGCAGAGGCGGGCCTGTAGTGTCCAGCGCTTGTTTGCAGAACTACTTTAGTTGACGCTTATATACTCTCCCCCCCCCACAATAAAAAATCACTTTATAAAAACGTATCAGTGAGTACAAATGAAATACGAAATATATTATTTTTAAGTTTATTGAACGAAAACCAGGAATTACAAAAATATTTATAATTAACAATAAACATACAAGAAGGGTACAAAAACAAAAACATCAAAAATAATTTGCAAGAAAATAAAGTACCTTATACGCTTTCCGTTCTTATTTCTTAGTTCCGTTCAGTTTTCTGATGTAAGCAAACCCACGTGGCAAATCTGAACGCTATTGGACAGGGGCGTTGACACTGTTCACACAGTATTGTATTATGCACATGTGCAGAATGTCTGTATAGTAATATGAGAGTTATCTTGCCTTTTATATCGGGGCACGTTGTTGTAAGACTTCCTCCTTATCACTGTATTCTGAATCGTATTGAATTAATATGCAGCCATTTTGAAAGGATATGTTGCCCGTCACAACACAACATTAGCTGCTTGATATAAAACAATTTATTGAGAAGGCGGTAAATGAAACAACGCAGGATATGATTATATGCAGCATATAATCAAGGAAGATAAGCTATGGCAACTGGCCCACATTACCGATATCGTTGTGGACAATGAACAATCTTATCAATAATAAGGCTGACTAAATTGTTGATACAAGTTCAGACACAGATATGGAAGGCATTGAATTACTCTCTGACAGGAACTGATAATATACAGTACACTGGTAATTATCACAGTTTCTATTTTCGTTTTAAATATACTTTTTTGTTTGTTGCGATATTTAAACGGTCAATAAAAACAAAAACCCCAAAAAAAGCCAACTGGTGTTACAAAATGTTTTACTTTTGGTCTGACAGTCACTCAAATTTTACTTTGGCCAGGACTAATTATTACAATTTACATGTGTTTATACAGTATCGATATTATATGTACCCTGTCTGTACTCCTTCTGTCAGAGTGACACGCCTCTAATTCATATAGCAAATAGCGTTTCGGATGTGCCACGCCTGTTTGTTTACATCAGGATTAAGCTAAGAACGGAAACAGTACATGTTATTTATCAAGCAAATCATTTGACAATTGGATCTTATATAGTTTTACGTAAATTAACAGATAAACTTACAGCTTTATAAAAAGAAAAATATTAAATATTTTTTGGTACACAGTTTTTCAATTGGTACACAATGCTAGTCCCGTTAGATACAGGCATAGGCATACGAAACCGTTTTGAGCACTTTACCAATTTAAAATGACGTGCGGCTTAATACGTCAGGAATACCATACGGTCATACAAATTTGGCGAGAACACACGTCCAGAGAACTAATACAATTACTTGACTTTAGTCCTCAAATTCCTAGGTGGCACATAGGGCCTCGACGAAATTTCTTCAGCGTGTTCTGTCCATTTCCAGGGCCTTCAGCTCCCTGTATCTCTTGTTGACACCAGCCAGCTCTCTTTCCGTAGTCCTCTTCCAGGTTTTCCTCGGTCTTCTATGTCTGTGGCTACCTTGTACAATTAACTTAATTAATAATAACTTTTCTTTCAAATATTTCTTCCTCGTCTGACATTTTTGGCGTCTTTACTATCCTGGCGCCTGTGTGCGCCGCACACTTTGCACAATGTGTCGGCGCGCCTCTGCATAAAAAGTATTTTACACGTTATACTGTACGCTTCATCATTATACAGAAATAATCTTGGTTCCTGGTATATCGACATTGAGAGCAGACTTTTTGCCGAACACACAAAGAGCTAATGTTACAGTTTAATGTAATATTATTGTTGGGTCAGTACTACAGGCTTACCTGTCGTTATTAGGCTTCAATAGAATTCTGAATTATGACTTGCAGACGTTATATAATAATTTGAATATCGTTCGACGTCAAATCATCTGGACTCGGCACAACGTTATGTAAAATTAAATTTTCATATCCGTGGTAACTGTTTTTTGTAGGAAAGCCATTCTTGTCAAAAAAAAAAATATATTTTCATTCGTCGACGTCTACTTTGTATGTGAATATTGTGTAATATTTTCACATATATTTAAATATATGTGTTTATTAAAGTACTTAGGCCTATTATTTTCTTATACAAACATTAAAACTAGGTATAACCGCTGAAGTACACGTCACAGGAGCGTGTTCTACATGAAGAACCCCAGTGTATTATGATACAGTCAATGTCTGTTCGATTTGAAATTATTTTCTTTGTTATAATATTTGGTACGTTCCCAATATCCGTACCCACACTGTATTTTCGATGTCTGTATATGCGATAGTATCGATATACCACGATGCGATGTGAAGAAGATGTGTACTAATTGTAAAATTATTCTGTTTAAGTGAAAATACATAAGGTTTTCTTTTTTGAGGTTAGGCAGTCATGTTTTTTTTAGGTTACCGGTACTGTTTGAACAAATAAAAGCCATGATATAATTTACCTTATGATTTCCGTCAAGTGACTTCTAACGTAATTTGAGCTGGGTTACGCGTTTCAGGCCATATGACCCATCTTCAGACCTTCACTCCAAAGGAGCTCGTTATATATTAAAATCCATGGTAAAACAAACACACAATAAATAAACACGTAAAATACAATGACTGAACACACTATCAGCGTACTAGTAACCGACACGGTGCACCGCGTGTAGCATGTCAAGACTGTGTCGATGGGCACTGTTATTTAGTTTTATCTTTAAGCGATCGCAGCGCAGTATGTCGTCACATATATCGGGGTTATTATGACCTCTATATATCTCGAAATATGGGTCATATGGCCTGAAACGCGTAACCCAGCTCAAATTACGTTAGAAGTCACTTGACGGAAATCATAAGGTAAATTATATCATTATCATACAGTGACTTGGACCGCATTAATTATGTTTAAAAGCCATGGTTTGAACCATACATGGAACATACTATACATGGTATGGTTTAATGTGTATATACAGTGGTTATAACAGAGTAACATTTAAAATAAGGAACATAACGATTTTTAACAAAACAACAACAGAAAACACGGAGTGCAAAATACAGTTATTTCTTAATAATAAAATTGAAACAAAAAAAAACATATTAACAAATGAAAACAAGATTTTTTATTCGTTAGGCGGCCAATATTCTTTTGTGTTATTCAGTACAATCTGAAAACTTCACTGGAAGCGAATTTTATGCGAAACAAAGGAGAGGAATATATGTAGGTAGACTCCGAAATGTATACAAGAAACGTATTATTGTCGGGCTCCTCAGTGAAGGGTGGTAGACCTTCTCTGTTCCATCGATAACCTACCCAGGGAGACAGGAGTATCGTCGCCACGCCACTCAGTACGTTCGCTGATAGACTGGTAGAAGCCTAACAGCCTTTTTAGAGCGGTGCCCCACCCCCCTACAAGTGTAGCGTAAAGTACTGTCTCAGCAGCGACTTTGCTGCCCAGCAAGGAATGCGGTGACGTATGCCATTCCACTGCACGCATCACTGTAATACTACTCAATTAAAATACGTTTAACACAGTTTCGGTGTGACTTGACTGTCTCTCACAAGGTATTTCTTGTAGCGAAATAGAAAACTCACTTTAACAGAATATTCAATAAATTACACTGAGATATAACGTACGAACGCTCAGTCTAATACGCTAACAAAATCACAACTAAATACGTTTTCTGAACAACTGAACAACGTTTACAGAACCAGTAATACCTCACCAACACAAGCTCGCACTATCATTCAGTAGACCCCCCGCTCCTCAGGCGTCTCGGCAGCAAAACTGATCCACGTACAGTAGCTAGAGAGGAGAGAAGCGAGACAACGCGAAACAGTTCGCCGGCTCATTCATGTCTCTGTCTCTGTCAGTCACATGCTTTAATGTTATTATCAGCCTTGTTGCAGCAGATGTAGGTGTTCACACTATGAAACACTGCACAAGACTGTTGTGCGCATGTACGAAATGACTGAACATTTTGTTAGCCTCGCAACGAGGTGTTTGTCCACTGCGCATCTATAACCGACCGTTCAGAATCATTCGTGAGGTCTGTATCTGGGAAGTGACCGTTAACGCGTGCAGTTTTTCAAGCGCCGTAAGGATCCGAACGTGCTTGCTCTGGACCAAGTAAATCGAGTCCATCAGATAGTCCGTTCAAGTTTTGTACTCAAGCCCAGATGGTTACTAATCGAGCGTCAACCAGTCTCGTACGATTTTCCGATGTTATCGGCCAGGTTATGACTGAAAACCGAGTAAAACAATTAATGATAATGTGATGTATTTATAATATACATACACTTATTGTTTTACTAATGGTACCTATAATTTCAATTTTCTATTGTACTGTATTTGTTGTTTATAGCCTAAAGGTACCATATATACGATGTGTAATAAAATTTTTTATTATTCACACTCTTAAAAACGATCGATTTCGGTCATAGACCATCGTCAGTTATACACAGCACACTTGCGGTCACAATATCGTAAAACACCACTATTTACAAAAACGAATTCGTAGACATTAAAATGTTGTTTTTGTTTTTGTAGACTACGAATTCGTTTTTGTAAATAGTAGAGTTTTACGATATTGTGACCGCAAGTGTGCTGTATATAACCTGACGATGGTCTTTGACCGAAATCGATCGTTTTTAAGAATGTGAATAATAAAAAATTTTATTACACATCGTATGTATGGTACCTTTAGGCTATAAACAATAAATACACTACAATAGAAAATCGAGTAAAATAGTTCTTAGCGAGTATATAGAATATAGATACCTTCTTCTTCTTCTATGGCGTCACAGTTCGAAATCGAACCTCCATAATCATCCGTCTCCATTTTTCCCTGTCCTTGGCGATCGGTGTCCATCGTTTTATTTTAAGTAAATTATCAGCATCCCTCGCCACTGCGTCAATCCAGCGTGTCTTGGGTCTTTCGACAGGCCTTCTACCCTCGATCTGACTAAACAGTACCTTTCTAAGTATTCGGTTGTCTTCCATCCTAATGATGTGTCCTGCCCATTGCAATCTATGCAGTCGGATGGTGGTGGCCAGATCATTGTCTTTATACAGCTTGCACAGCTCCTCATTGTGACGCATTCCTCATATCCCGTTTACTTGGATTGGTCCATATATTCTCAAAGTTCTCCTTTCAAGAGTGTTGACTATGTTAGCTGCTTGTTTGTTCAGAGTCCAAGTCTCGCTGCCATATGTTATCACCGGTCTGATCATAACTTTATATAATGTGACCTTGGACTGATGGTGGATATTCCTTGTCTTGAATATAGATGTCAAGGATGTTATATTTGCGGCCTGTATTCTTTTCCTTATTTCATTTATTTCTTCATTGTTTTCTGCCATCCAACATCCCAGATATTTAAAATGATTCAATGTTTCCAGGTTTAGTGGTTCAATTTTAATCTGCCGAGGTTTCCTGGTTTTCTTCCGAGTGGTGATCATAATCTTTGTTGTATCTGTATTAACCTGTAATTCTGCTTCACCTTTGAGTTCCTGGAAGGTCTCGTTTGCTCTTCCTTGGGATCTTGCCATAAGTATTGATATCATCCGCATATCCTACGATCTGGACCATTTCATGTTCTAATGTTGAATTCCTATCAATTGACAATTTCCTGATCACATATTCAAGTGCCAAGTTGAACAGTGTTAGCGCCAGCCCATCGCCCTGTTTTAAGCCTCTCGTGACATTAAAAGGATCTGTCATACCCGTTTGCAATTTGACTTTGGCTGTTGTCTGTATCATTGTCAGTCTTGTCAGTTGTACTAATTTAATAGGTATTTGAAAGTAGAGCATAATTTCTAAAAGCTTTTCCGTATCTGGGGTGTCGTACGTTTGTCTAAAATCTACAAAGATTTGTCTTAGGTCCAGATTGTTTTCCCACATCTAGTCCATCAGTATTTTGACGGTGAAGATTTGGTCTATAGTGGATCTTCCACTATGTAGACACCTTGCTGCTGTGTAAATAGAAAGATACAAAGCGTACTCGATAGGTAGCGGCCTGATACGGTATATTATCAAGGTTAAACGGTAAAGACTATAAAATCCTTGGGCAGCTTAGAGGTCAATGGTAAACTGCAGCTTTCAGTTTGCAGTCCGGTTTGTTACGTTACTGCATTGCTGTTGTTTAGCTCAGTATTGTTTGATAGTAATAACACGCCCTGAGAAGGCTGTCTTGTAGATAACTTTATTAAAGAATCTTCAGAACAGAACACATTTAGAAGGCTTTAAATCCGTTACCAGCGGGCACTCTGTTTTCAATCAAGAAAATTCAGTGTACCACACTTTTTACTTTATAATACAGAAATAAGAGAAACGTGTATATTACAATATGGCAAAGAAAAACGATTGCAATCGTCAACAAGGTATTTTCTAACACGGACAAATAAATGTTCACGATTTCTTATTGTGTACCATAAGTTATGTACGATATTCACTACGTATAGATGGCAATAATCGTATAGTCGAAATATCGAAAATGAATGTAGGTACGGTTATTGGGAAAATACTTAATATTTAATTACGTTACCAGATTGATGAGAAATAGCTGAGGTTATATGAATGGAATGAACAAAACTCCAACTTTGTCACTACTTGTGGCAATAAGTAGTGACAAAGTTGGTGTTAAGATGGCTGCTAATAAAACTAACAAAACTGGAAATGAAGAAAAGTTCATGTGAAAATGCAGGTGAAAGTGCATATGAGAAGCTGGGGTAAAAAAACAATTCGGTGTACTACACTACTTCAGTGGTTCCCAAAGTGGGGTCCGCGACAGTGTTTCAGGGGGTCCGCAGACACTTTTTAAGAAAATCTAGGATATACCATAATATTCTCCGATGTTTTATGCTCTAAAATTTAAATCTAAATTGTAGAACTTAAAACAATTAGTAAAAAATTCCAGTATTTGGGGGGGGGGGTTCAAACTAATTGTAATTGTAAAAGTAATTTCAAACTAATGGTTTTAATAATGTCTTTAAATCATGTCGTGTAGCAGATCTGTTTGTCAGCCGAACTGACTAGACCTCTCTCTTACACTAGAAAAGGAAGATTCATTGGCAGAACTTCCAACTGACAGTTCATTAAAATTACAGTTTTCGCAATTACAGGTAGCTGACTTTTGGTTATATGTAATGACTGACTATCCTGAACCCTGGACTCGGAAAAAGAGCTTTGAAGTGTTTAACTGTGTTTTCCTCTACTTATTTGTGTGAAACCGCAGCCTCCCTGCTCACGTACTTAAAGTCAAAGTTAAGAAACAAACTTGATGTCGAGAGTGACATAATATTGAAATTATCAGACATTAAACCCGATATTTCAGAGCTAATTGTGCAAAAGCAGCTTCATTGTTCACATAAACTATGTTTGATATCACTAATATTAGAATTTTGGAATTTAAGAGAATTTTAATTTTAATACATTTATAATTAAAATATAAGAGTTTCTATCGTATTTACTGTTTGTTTTATTTCAGAACTCAGACGGGCTACGTGAATTTTTAAATTATTTGAGGGGGTCCGTGGACAGAACAGTTTGGGAACCACTGGTGTATAGTAAACGAAATGCGAAGTCTTAACATTGTTTTGGTTGAGATAAACTTTGTATTTCCTTAAATATACAGAGCAAGGAAGAGTGACAGAGAAGGCTCGGAGAGGAGAGGAGAGAGTGTGTGAGGGAGTCGGCGAACGAGTGGGAGACGTGGAATCCTTATTTAGTCGCCTGTTCGTGGAATCCGCCTACAAGTGGTGGTGTTGTCTAGTCTCCATGTGCAGACAACTGTGGCATCCTGGCGAACCAAAAAGGGATGCTTTCGGTTTACATTCAACTAGGCCTACTGCGCAGATTTATTTGTTAGAAGCCTTCAGACTATTTTTTGAAGAGAAATAGCTGAGGTTATATGAATAGAATGAAGAAAAGTTCAGTTGAAATCTGGGGAGGGAGGGTTAAAAGTGCAGGTGAAAGTGCTTATGAGAAGCTGGGGTAAAAAAAAAAAAAAATGGGACGAAGACCTAAAGAATATTGTAAAACTTTCCTGCCGATGTCTTCAATTCCGTTGAATAGGCTACGTGTATGCTGTAAAGCCGAGGTCTCAAGTCACGTGCCAGTCGCTACTAATCAAGAAGCTGTACCATAGTCACCGCAGTTTGACGTAACGTCTGCCGTACAGCTAAAATAATTAGATATGGGTGTCTAGTTGCGCCGTGTAAAAACACCTCATTGCGCATGCGTTACTTTGACGCGTTGTTTTCGGAGCAATTATTTTGTGTTCTGAACAGCTGCATGGTTGTTGTATCACATGATGTCTATCACGGTTGGTCACCTCACACCCCACATTCTGCACTGCCCCCTCCCGCTTCGATCTGCGCAAACTGTTTTATGTCTTACTATTTCGTCTGTACTTGGTTCGAAATACGGCTGGACATTTCACTGAAAATGCTCTTTACGATATCGCCTCATGGTGCAATGGAATATTTATCTTTTTAATTCTTGTTAAGTTGTTAGTGAAGCTGTAAATGCTATCTCTTGTTTCAGTTATAACTCGTGTTTAGCAGCTAATCAAATCGTATACTGTGTTACGATTGTATTGTTTTTACCGTTTTATTGTTATATGATGGCATTGTTCCCAGAACACGTGGATCGTTGATGCAAAATCTTACGGTTAAAAGCACGACAGTAAAACTGTTTAAAAAATTATAATAAAAAAAACACTAATAACAAAGTTAATTTATTTTGCGTAATAATTATGTCAACCAAAATGATAATAAAATTTCGCAAGATAAACGAAGTAAAAACGTAGTTTCTGCCAGGTAACTGCGGTGTTTCGTAACGCGGAATAGTGCGGAAATGTGATTTCTTTGTAACAGCTTGGCGTAATTGAGTTAGACATTATTTGTTGTTTTGTTGGAATTATGAAAGTAGCAGAGATGCAGAAGTAATCTTGTGACCCCAAAACCCGGGTAAAAAAAAATACTGTTCCGTTGTGTGCCGACTTTTATCAACTGATAAGAATATCCTTCCTTTACTGTTTGAGGACGAATCCGGGGCACGTTCTGTCATGGGTGGTCAGTATAAGCTTACTGTGGACATCAAGTTATGAAAAAAGTTTACATACTTTTTGAAATCGAACAGCTTTGAAACAAGTCTCTGACTTCAATGTATTACCTGCGTTGCACTATCAATATTTAGAATGACACAGACCGAGATATCATTACAAAAATATCGAGTTTTCATATGATATGTGGAGTCATACACAGAACGTTGATGAAACAGACAAGGAAAGAGACAAGACTTAAATTTTATCAAACAATGGCAGTGCCTGTGTTACCATATGGATGTGCAACATGAGTTCGTACAAAGAAGATTAAAAGTCAGATTCGAATTTCGGAAATGAAGATTTTGAGAAGAACAAAGGGTTGCACGAGACAGGATCGTTTACAGGTTTTAATGAGAATATTAGAGAAGAGTTACAGATATTCTCCATAAATGATAAGATCCAGACGTATCGCAGAGAGTGGTTACAGCGTCTGGACAGAATGGAGGATGGACGACTACCTAAGGTTGCGTTTCGATATAAACCCTTTGGTACAAAAGATGTAGGAAGACTGGGAGTGAGATGGAGAGATACTCTGTGAAGACGGAACAGGCAAAGTGCCTACACCGTGGGGTGCAGAAGAAGAACATAATGGATAGCAGAAGAAGAACGGTCCTACGTGCTGTCACTCCACCTCTTCCTTGGCCTCTTAGTGTTTGGTAGCTATCTCTGGTCTTTTTTACTAGCCTTGTGTCATCCATTCTTGATATGTGTTCATTCCATATCCTTCTTCTTTCCGCAATCCAAGAATTAATATGTATTACATTACACGTTTCTCTTATACTATCGTTTGGCAACCTATCGTACCTTGTCTTTCTTAGTACCCTAAGAAATATTTATGAGATATATATATCTCATAGTTTATCGTTTTCTTTGAGTTGTTGTATCTGGCTTGGTCTCAGATGCATAGGATATTACTGGGCTTATTGTGCTTTTGTAAACCCTAGTTTTTGCTTCTTGTCTGTGGTATTTATTATTCCATGTAAGGTTATTCATGCATCCAGCAATTCTTCGTGCTTTCATCAATTGATGTTCCATTTCTTCATCTGCCCTATTGTTACTTGTAAGCCTTGTTCCTAAGTAGTCTATCTGCATTACTAGTCAAATGGTATATAGTGTTTTACTTGAGAATAAAATGAATATAGTTTTCATTTTTTTAAATGTTCGTTTTTTAATTCAACCATTTTTAGACGTAAGGGCCCAAAAAAAGTGGATGCAAATTTTCATAAAATCGCTAAAATTCATGTGGGATGTCAAATAACAGAATTTTAACTAACGTCTGAATTGAGTTTTAAGATTTTGAAATTTCAAAATTATGGGAGCCCAGAGCCCCAAAAAGATATAAAAAAATTGAAAATCCAGCAGCGTGTCATTAAAAGAAGTTGTAACCCGAATCCTAATATTTCTAATTTGTAGTGTTCGTTGTATGATTGTATGGTCTACAATATTGTTATATTACTAAAGAAATATTACAGCGATCGGAATTTTTGTAATTTTCTCATAATTGAAAAATTATCTAGTATCGAAATTAATGTAATAATAAATGTACTTAATTATTGAATTTTGTTGTCCATGACGTGTCCGTTGATTAACTAATTATAAGTATGATACTACTGACTCGGAACACTAAGTTTTTTATTGGTAAAAATGTAATCATTTTACCTTGTAGCGTGAACGAATAAAAAACTTAGTGTTCCGAGTCAGTAGTATTATAACTTACTTATAATTAGTAAATGTACTTAGTTCAAAACGGTGAGCGAGTTTTGCAGCTTCCGGTTGACACTTTCTAAAGTTACCGTGAGACATATCCCAACGGATAGAGAGACAAATGCCAAACTGTCGAGTCAAAACTGAGAACTCGCTTTGCTCGTTCAACAGTTAAGAGAAAATATGTTACCAGCAATTGGAACCAGGTGAAATACTTTTTACTTCCATGTTCCGTAAGGAAATGGAAGTATGGTGATGGCGAGAAAAATCGTGTTCGAGATAAGGGCTGATTCTGATTGTACTACCCTCAAAACGTGAAGAAAAGTAATTTTTCGAAAAGTGGCTGTGTGTCTGTCTGTGTGTAGAATTTTTTCTATGTCAAACGATAACTGCCGCATATTCAAACAGAATCAAATAATTTTTTGCATAATTGCCTGAATTGTAGAGGGCTCAAGGGTTATTGATTTTGGTGAAGATCGGTTAAGGGAAAGGGATAGTTTACCTGCAACGTCTTATGTTTTAACAAGAGTAAAGTACTTAATTTTGATAAAGTATTCTGAAAAGAAGGCCATAATAATCCACTGTAGTAAGGTAGATGAAATAGCTATAGGCTAAATGAAAAGGGTAGTTGAAGGGGGAGGAGGTAATTTTCTAAAATGAGCATGATAGTTGAAGGTGGAGGGGATAATTTTTTATATGTGTACTACGTTATGGGCGACAAAGAAGTACCGTAGTTTGTTACTAAAATTCCTTCCCGGGTTGTTTGGCCGTGGTCCAATGTTTTCTGCAAAATCAGACGTTTCGGCAGTGCCATCGACTGCCATCATCAGTGAAAATCGAGTGCACTAACATGAGGTGGTATACTTTAGTGACCACATTACCACAGTACTGTGGTTAAGGCTGAAGCAAGAAGTAGAAAGAAGTAGTTTCTATGGAAATATTTCATTTTGAAAATGATTTTAAATATAAAGCTTAGAACATGGAAGTCATGTATGGTTCTCCATACCGTTTTTTTTTTTTACTCTGACATTGTAAAATCGTATTTTGTTCCTCGCAAATTCACATCATTTGTCCGTATTGTTTCACCAAGGCGACTTCGGCGGTTAATGCCGTTAGAACCTACAGGTTCGAACCTGCTGTATGTGATCGTACTTACACTGCACCGAAAAATAATTTTAACGGACGTGAACTTTATCGGCGCGTGGCGCAAGAGTTCACAGCTTCTCTGTTTTGTGTGAAAAGCGCTTGTGACTCGATGCTGAATCCTTCACAATAGAGCATATTTTAAGCAATAAACTATGCGGCACTACTGCCTCCTAGTGAAGGACTTAGTGCCGCCTAGTGGCAGGTATTAGTGCCGGTGCCGAAAGTGAGAAAAAAGGGGAGAAGGAAGGAAATTAAGGAAATATTTTGTTACTAGCATACTTTTTCCTTTTTCTTTCTTAACTAACTTATATAGTCGTAAAGCAATTTAATATTAAATGTTTATGCATTTTTCATTAAAAAAAAAAATTACTTAAAATTAAACAAACTTTATATATTTTTAAGTAGACCAGTGATAAAGGCTTTGACAGGCCTCCATTTAGTAGTAATGTACACTGTAATGTACTTATTGAATATTACATAATTAATTATAATGAATCCATTTGAGTGTTTACGGTGTTTTTTTTTTTTAATTGTCCTAATGTCTAAAGCATTTGTGTCTATTTTTACAGTTAATTTCACGAGTAAAGAATGAAAATGATCATGGTCAAGTTAAATTCAGATTACATAATTTTCAATATTATATACAAATCATTATATACACGGCCGATAAATAATATTCTTATCACACACACACACACACACACACACACACACACACACACACACACACACACACACACACACACACACACACACACACACACACACACACACACACACACACACACACACACACACACACACACACACACACACACACACACACACACACACACACACACACACACACACACACACACACACACACACACACACACACACACACACACACACACACACACACACACACACACACACACACACACACACACACACACACACACACACACACACACACACACACACACACACACATTGGTTGGTTTAGTGCCGCCTAGTGCAAATTCCTTAAAATATGCTCTGCTTCACAAAGTTTTCGCTACGTAAGTTTAGAATATATGGTGTCTTGGTATCAAATGATAGGCCTAATAACATTAGAGTGAGTATAAGAGAAAGGATAGGAGCGGGGAATAGAGCTTACTTTGTAAATATTAGCGTCTTTAAAAACAGTTTTGTTACAAGAGGTATAAAACTTCAAGTACTATAATACTTATAACTATTTTACCTCAAGATGTATTTTTTCTTTAGGGACATGTTTCGGGAGATCCTGTTCTCCCATCTTCAACCTTCGCCATCTTGCTTCTGGTGTAGTATTTGTGTGTTGGCTTCTGGATGTTATTATGGTGGTTTGTTGGTCTTTGGTCCTTCAATGTTGCATTATTGTGTGTGGTTGTGGTGTCTGTTTTTGTATAACATTGAAGGACCAAAGACCAACAAACCACCATAATAACATCCAGAAGCCAACACACAAATACTACACCAGAAGCAAGATGGCGAAGGTTGAAGATGGGAGAACAGGATCTCCCGAAACATGTCCCTAAAGAAAAAATACATCTTGGTAAAATAGTTATAAGTATTATAGTATTATATACATCAAGAAACGGACTGTAGCAGAAAGTGATTGAAAAAACTTCAAGTATATTATTCTCTGGTGCAACCAGCTGTTACATATGGATCTGAGGTATGGACTTTGACAGAGAATGACAAAACCGCTTTAAAATCATTTGAGCGCAAAATATTGCGTAAACGTTATGGCTCAATAAGAGAAAAAGGCAGTTGGAGAGTACGCAATAACAATGAACTACAGGCTCTCGTGAATGGAAAAGACATAGTGAAATTCATCAAATCACAGAGATTGCGTTGGCTGGCTGGGACATGTGGAAAGAAAGTCTGAGGAAAGGATGCCTAAAAGAATTCTGAAGGTGAAGATTATATACTACTAGGACGTAGAGGCAGACCAAGGATGAAATGGTTGGAAGGCGTAACAGAAGATCTTGTTAGTATGGGGATCAGATGGTGGTGAGGAAGGGCGGAGAACAGGGAAGCATGGAGGCGTATTGTTGGGGAGACTAAAGCCCACCAGAGACTGTAACGCCAGATAAGTAGAAGAAGAAGTTTACAATATATTTAAGAATATATACATAAGTAGTTCGTTATTTATGGTTTTCGTTGAATTTTCATAATCCACTTCCCTCTGTGTATTTACTGCTGTTCCATGTATACCGGTAAAAATGTGGGCGTATGTATTTTAACGTTATACGAAATATAGGAATGTCATTATCACTTAATGAAACTTCGTTTAGTAGTAACGAACACGTTTCCATTTAGAAAGTAGCAGGGTTAAGAGGTAAGCAACACCGTAGGTCAGTCTAGCTGCGAGCGGCTGGACAGTGAACCCCCCCCCCCCCCGACACTCTCGTCTGTGTATGTTTGTGGCTGACGTGTAATAAAAAAATAAAATAAAAGTAATTATTAGTATTGTTGGTACTTTCACTATGAACTTACTTGTTGTATTTTCACAGTGAAAGTACCACCAATACTAATAATTACTATAGTAGTGAACAAAGAAGTGATGAACATTCAAAATAGTAAAAATAAAAGTAACTGTAACTCCAGATCTATTGATTATTTTCGTTGCATAATCCCGTGTACATTCTCAATTTCCGTTGCTTGTAGTGGCAGCGTGGGGGAATTTTGTTGTTGATTTAAGATAGATGTAATAAATGTTACTTTCGAAAGGCTGGTGTTTATGCTAACGTTAATGAATAATTGGTGTCTGCAACGCGATTGACTTACGTAATTGGTGCAGTATTTAAAAAGACTGGAATAAAACTGGCCACAGTGAACGACTCTGGAACGTGGCCATATATCGGCAGTCTGTATATAACGAGTGCATACGTACATATTGTACTGTATTAATTTATTTAACAATAATCAGAGCATATTTTAAGGAATTTGCACTAGGCGGCACTAAACCAGCCAGTGTGTGTGTGTGTGTGTGTGTGTGTGCGCGCGCGCGCGATAAGAATATTATTTATCGGCCGTGTATATAATGATTTGTATATAATATTGAAAATTAAAAATTATGTAATTTGAATTTAACTTGACCATGATCATTTGCATTCTTTACTCGTGAAATTAACTGTAAAAATAGACACAAATGCTTTAGACAGTAGGACAATTAAAAAAAAAAAAAAATACACCACAAGCACTCAAAAGGATTCATTATAATTAATTTTGTAATCTTCAGTAAGTACATTACAGTGTGATGTACACATTACTATTACATGGAGGCCTGTTACAAATTCAAAGCCTTCATCACTGGTCTACTGATAAATATATAGAGAGTACTGTAATTAGATATATACATATACAGACTGAGACTGACAAAAGCTTAAACACTATAAGTTTGTTTAATTTTAAGTAATTTAAAAAAAATGAAAAATGCATAAACATTTCATTTTAAATTACTTTACAACTAAATAAATTAGTTAAGAAAGAAAAAGGAAAAAGTATGCTAGTAACAAAATATTTCCTTAATTCACATCAAAGGTACAAACTTAAAAAATAGAGTCTTTCGAAATAAACTTCTTGATGTAATCATGGTGTTTGTATTGTATAGTTCTTCATCAGGAAGTCTTCGCCTTCGTTCTTTAGCTTGTAAGAACATTACCACTTCCCAGTTCGCATACTGTACAGACAATGCTGAAAGCTAATATACGCAAATGCAAACGCGCCTTCGTGATTTGGTGATTTCTCCCCTTTTTTCTCACATTTCGGCACCGCCACTAATACCTGCCACTTTATTGCTTTTAAATATGCTCTGATAATAATATTCATATTTCCCCCACACTATACTTGTACATATTTATTATAATTATTAATAATAAACAACACTTCTCTTACAACAATATATTAGGATATATGTTTTTTGTACTGTATTTCGATAGTTTGAACTACCATCATCAATAAATTGGCAATACACTGTAAAATACTCAAAAAATGTATAATATTCTTGTAAGAAAAGTGTTATTTATTATTAAGAATAATAAAAAAATTAATATTAAAAGTAATAGTATTTATAATATTACTAGACATAGGCCTATTCGTATTTAACAGTATGCCACTATTTTTTGCATATTTTATTTATATGCAGCTCTTTACAAGCAATTCTTTTTTAAGATCAAATTGACCGACAGCTTCGGAATAATTTTCCTGTAGACTGTACCTGTAATATTTTAATACACACAGTCTCTCGACGATCATCAAATTGCAGGAACTAAAGTATATTTTATAGGAGGAACATTATTTTTTTAGGGCAGTACTTGGCTAGAAGTTTTGGTTAATGAATAGGCCTACAATAAAAACTCTTGCATACGATTGAATATGTTTTTATATTATCACACGCGCATCCACACACACACACGCCCGCTCATGTGTATAACATTATGTTATTATTATATAATGTAATACAAATGTACACGATAATAATGTGTTCTTTCGCTTAGTTGAGATATGTTTCGACCACTATACAGAAACATCAACATGGCTGACAATAAACAAATAAGTATACACTGCATGACGCTCGAAACGTGGACAAAAGTAAGTTGACCAAAAAAATAGTCGGGTTATGGAAACCTGACGGGGCCATCGTATCAGACTACCTGCTTACTAAATTAACATTCTTCGAAAGGGTCGCCTAATGTTTACTTTCATTGCCACCTTAGCAAGTCGTCTGTTCGTACATATTTAAGGAATCCCTAACCAACGTGGTTCCGTCGAGTTTCTTAAAGGACATTTCATTTAGTCGGTGTACAGTGTTCTGTCAACATCGTGTTGTCTTGATGAGTAGACCGTTGAAACTACAGTGTGTAATCCAGTGCCAGTGCGTTTTGTTATATGAAATTTTAAACGGTAAATTGAACAGCGAGATGGATTTGAACAGTATAGATTCATTGAAAAATTATATACTGAAGAGAGGCCTTAAAAACTGTGTTGAAGACTGGAAGCTTGTGAAAAAACCAACTGAATGTGTAAAGTGTGGAGGAAACATGATGTATAAAAACAAAAAAATAAACCTAAAACTAAAAAACCTAAAAACTAAAAAAAAATTATTGCATTACTGTGTATATTTCGTAATATGTTATCACTAATTATACTTGTCCTCTAGATAGAAGACAAGGCCTTCTCAGGCCGCTTTTTCTAAATGAGCAAGATATTGTTAAAAATAATCAGTAACTTTCCATATTATCTTAAGCGGCTAGAGATAGATTCTACAGAAGCGGTTAACAAAAATATATGATAAGTACTTGAAGACATTAGTCTTATTTTGTTATGCCAAACAGTAACACAATAGTTACTGCTCAATCCGAGTAAGCTCATTTTATTTTAAAATATACCTCAAACAATTTCACGGGGCCATCCTAAATTCTACTTGTTGTACCCGCAGTCATTGTACTGTGGAACACATAGCAACCATTTTAAGGTCGTAAATGGGATCGTTTACGACTAAAGCAGGCAGTCTGACTAGACGGCCCCGTCAGGTGTCCATAACCCAGGGGCGGATCCAGAGGGGAAGCAACGGGGGCAATTGCCCCCCCCCGTGAATCTTACTTGGTAAACACTGGCCCTATTTACACAAAGTAAATTTTGAGTAGGGTGGTAACCAACTAACCAAGTGCTTCTATTAAGTGGCTGATTCTAACAAGTGGTAAGAATATTAAAAGTATTAAACGGCATATGAATAGACTGGTACCAGTAACTGTGATCACATTAAGCGGCGGTCACTGTATTTGATTTTTATTATTTTTTTTAAAATATGTTCACCGTCCATTTAATAGTAATTTCGTGTGTGTACAATTTTAATGTAATACTGTTATAAAAAAACGATATTTCTTCTTTTATTAAATAGAACTTATTATGATTCATTCCATCCCATTCCATAGCTATTAAGTATGTCTCATTTTTTTTGTATAAAAATAGATTTGAAGGTAATAACCAATTAAGCTATTACCGTGATCTACAAAATGAGTCCGAATTTACTGAAGAGTAACATTATGAAGAGCAAACATATACTACAATCTTTGTGTATTAGATAATAAAGAAAAGTAATATATGTCATAAAAGTTAATAAAGTTTACGCTTACACATGATTTAATATGTATAAGTAGACAATAAATTGTGCTTTTATGACTTAAGTTTACAAACAAAATGTCGGTGGTCGCCGCGGCCACCGATTTGCCCCTCCCGACATTAACTTTTGGATCCGCCCCTGCGGCATAACCCAAAAAGTCTTGATTGTACGTTTGCTAAGTTATGTACACACACGCAAGCAAGCGCATATCCACTTCTTTACGTAGTGCTTCAACAGAAACGGGCTGAAGATGAAGCCAGAACTCGACAACCCTCCTGTTCTATTATCAGATCATGATAGAAGCCGGTTCGCGTGTGGATCATTCTTCAGACGAATGACCAGAACGGAGAGATTGCTGGCTCACGAAGGAAGAAGCAACGTCCTGTAGGCAACACGTGTCGCGTAGGTAATGAAGACGTCTTGTTGTTGTCAGAAAACGGAAAACAAAACGCTCAAACTACTTCATCACGGTCAGAAGAAGTAACAATCACCCAAAGAAGGTCGAAGAGCTGGCCAAAGCCAGTTTGGTAATTTTACACTTCACAGCCTTAAAGCAAAGACAAACGGCTAAATACTCAAAACAGCTTCAGTGTCAGCAAACGGAACAGAATTAATTACAGAAGGTGAAAGCAAAAGCAAAATAATGGAACAGGGCGTTTGCAAAATAAAGTTGAGTGACGGCAACGTACGGAGTGCGAGAGAATCGCTTTGGCCTATACTTGTCAAACGAGCACCCGTGAAAGCAAACTCGTATTGACGACCTTGAAACACATAATATTCGTCGGTCCGGTTTGTTTTGAGGACAGAACTTTCTTCGGCCGCCCGGTTACGTGATATATATACCAAAGCTGACCGACAAACTGTTCGGAAGAAAGTCCCGGCGTGTAGTTATTACCTTTTACGGCAACCGTATCGTTTTGTAAACAACCCGATCCGATATCGTTACAGTAACTATGTTGACCGTGAGTTAGAAGTCTTTGTGTTGTTTATTGTTCTTCGTGTTATACGTCTTTCTTTTGGTTCGGTCTGGTTTTGTGTCATTTGGCACCTTCCTACTGTAGATTGTTTAAATAGCTTATCCGCACATGATATTATTGTTTGGTTTATTTTAAATACGTGGATTTCGTTGTCCATGACGTGTCCGTTACTTAACTAAATATCACTATTACTTTAACGACTCGGAACACTAGGTTTTTTATAAGTAAAAGCAAAAAGTTTTACCTTACAGCCTTAACTTAAAAGGCTTCAGCCTCTGAAGAAGCCTTTTAAGGGTGAAAACCGGTTAAGGCTGTAAGGTAAAACTTTTTGCTTTTACTTATAAAAAACCTAGTGTTCCGAGTCGTTCAAGTAATAGTGATATTTATTTAAATACGTCATTCATTTCTTACTCAGTCGTTCACCCGTACCTTCCTCACCGTTTTAATTTTATACAATTTGGTGTATTTACTGCTACAGTTGCTTTCTATTCAAACTGCTTAATTTGAAATTTGAATTTATCTGATATTTCTTTTATTGCCCTCCAGTTGTATGTGCTTATCGATTAAAAAATAAGTAACTCCAACTTGTATATTTCTTGATTTACGACATGCAAATTAATTTTTACATTATTTGTACTGTCTCCCTTAGGTTAACAACTCGCTGGCTAATTGACAGATAGTCCAAACCCTTCTCGGCTTTCAGCCGTCCTCTTCAATGCGCAATGACGGTCGCAGTTCATATCTTTAATTACTTGGATTGTAGGCCTATATGAGCGTATTTCAAGCGACCGCTTCGTCGGTAAATTTTCTCTTCTATTCTTCCTTTAGTTATTCGCTTTGTGCTCAGTGAGGCAATTCAGTCGGGCTTTTCTCTTTTTTTTGTGTTCTCCGAAAAACCTCATTATTCTTAAACTTTTCTTTCCAACCTATTGTCGTCACTTTTCTACAGCACCACGCTTCGGAAGCTAGAACCGCTTTCCTTTCCGTTTCTCCTGTCTTTCACGATTCACTTTCATACAGAGCAACGATCCAAACTTGACTGTGTAATAAATACCTCAAACTGATACTTTTTAAGTAAACAGATTTTTCCTCAATTTATGAGTTCTTAGCCTTACTAATTCTGTTTAATATCTCTCTAGAACTCAGCCCATCACTAAAGATTCTGTTTCCTAAATATTTTAATTACGTTACTTCTTCAAGGACATCAAACCCAATTTTTATTTTAGTCCTGTTTTTTTTTTTTTCATTCCCTACGGACTTTTATTCATGTGGCACATTTATGTTATCGTTTCGTTTTAAAATCACATACGCGTATAATTTTATATCTGACGCTAAAGTTTCGCTGAGTAGTTTATTTTTTCCAGTATGCAGTTATCCAGTTTCTGAATCAAGGCTGTCGAGAAGAGACTCTTCACAGCCGACAACCACTTCTTAATGTAAGCGGTTACAGGCAACTGACGAACTAAATATCCATGAGCAGTATAGTAGTAAGGGCATATGAGTAACTCGTAGGCCTATAGAGAATACGTAATTTAAACGGTTTTTGACAAACTGTAAACTGCTCAATCTAGGGTTTGCCAGTTTTGTATAACTGGGTACTCCCATTACAGAAACCCTCTCTTTCTCCTCCTCCTTCTTCTTCTTCTTCTTCTTCTTCTTCTTCTTCTTCTTCTTCTTCTTCTTCTTCTTCTTCTTCTTCTTCTTCTTCTTCTTCTTCTTCTTCTTCTTCTTCTTCTTCTTCTTCTTCTTCTTCGTCTTCGGCGTTATGAGCATTGACAAGTTTCAGCCTTCCTGACGATGTTCTGCATTGTTATTCATCCCTTCTGGACTGCATTGTTATTCATCCCTTCCGGACTGCATTGTTATTCAGCCCTTCCGGACTGCATTGTTATTCATCCCTTCCGGACTGCATTGTTATTCATCCCTTCCGGACTGCATTGTTACTTTCTTTCAGCAGTCTCTTATCTCCGTAAATCGTCTCCTCTTTTCTACGTAATCCGCCCATCTTTTCTTATAGATTCCACCTTTCACTTTCTTATTGGCTTTCACTGCATTGGTTCTTCCATTCGAGATAACATATCCAGATTATGCCAGACAATCTGCATGTTTATGCAACCTTCTCAAATCTACCAAGCTCTTGGTTCATCGTTTGTTTTATAAGAGCCATTTTTCACATTTTCCCTTCAAATTCTCAGACTTTCTTTAACTCTGGAATTATTATTGCTCATGAAATTATATCTATAAGCAATAATTGGAATAATCAGTGTTTTGCAGACGATAATTTTTATGTTAAGTCTTTCAGAGTGCTTTTTATTACTTTTCTGTGTCCTTAGTGGCACTATTTCCACTGACAGTGCGGGCTCGAATTTGATTAATTATTGAATTAGTTTTAGTTTCTGCCCCTGACTGATTTTCTTTCATCCGCTTAAAATGAAACCGTGAAAAAGTTGTGAACTTTCTTATGTAATTATAAGCTTTGGACATTCGTGTGGAGAATTATAATGTTTTGTAAATAGTAAAATACTTTAACGGTATAATAAGGCACGCTGAAAAATTAATATAAATGCAGCTCTTTTAACAATGGTAACAGAAGTGACAAGACTTTATGGGCCAACTGCAAATTGCTTTCAAAGTGACTAAAAAAGTGTACAGTTATGACTTTTCTGATCTTCAAAAATGTGATTGGTCACAAAATCATAACGCTTTCTTATTTTATAAGCTACACAAAATTAGTAAACTTTGAAAGGTACGCTTTTTCTCGTCATGTGATCATTGCAAGTGGGTTGAACCAAATGTATAAGTACATACAAATATATACACTTTACACAGATGCGGTTAATATATTTCTGAATCCAGAATGATTGATCCATCATTCAGAATGATGGATGGTGCCCTGTAATCATCGATAAAAATATCGTACAATTTTTTTTAATTATCGTGAACTATTGAATAAGCTTTCTTTTTGCCGTAGATAAGACTGTTGGTAACTTTGACTGAACAATGTCGGCATACGTAGAAAGTGATTCCAGCACGTTCTGTACTGACGTGTTTGTGGCCGCTGACAAACGGCACAATTCGTTTAATCATAATTTATGGTATGCGGTATTCAGTAATCGCATGCGCGGTGTTCTGGTGTTCATGGTATTGTAACGACCTCAGTCAAGGTCGCGTTTAAGTATGTTCCAGCTTCTTCAAGAGCACACTTGAAATACGCATCAGCGTCAGCAATTAAGTACAAGGATGGAAATATTCTAGAACACGTGCGACACACACACACACACACACGCGCGCACGCACACACACACACACACACACACACACACACACACACACACACACACACACACACACACACACACACACACACACACACACACACATATATATATAAGGGGCAGAGGCTGGCTTTGTGAGTCACTGGACAGTGAGCGATTTTCCTTAGCGCGGATCGAGTGTTTATAGAAGTATTGTAGCGAAGTATTGTTGTGCTATAATTAGTGCGGGATTCTTTGTAGTTGACATTATTATTGCGTGTGGACAGATTTTACTTGAATTTTTGTAAGAGAGGCTGTCTTGTTGATTACAATTTATTAATTGTGATAATTAAAGCTGGTTATTAGTGACTTCATTGGTGTCTGTATTTTGTCTTCCGCTGTACCATACGACGATCCGTGAGACAGTATATTTGATTCACGTTGTTAAATTGTAAGTCCAAAGTTTCTTACAGATGTCTCGTAATTAATATCATTAATATGATAAGTCTCTTCAGCACGTTCAAAAATTGTTTACAAATCAATTATTGATACTTGCAATCTTCGGTGAAATAATAATGAAATGAGACATGCACAGGGTTGAAGGAGAATAGGCTACTATTTCCGCCAATTTACAGGTTTTCCGCTTTCGAACAGTCTCTTGGTAGAAAAGAGTTGTAAAATAAACGAAACACTACGTAGTGTCATTCCCCAACTTTGTCCCTACTTAAGATCAGTGATGTCCAACCACAAACGGTCTCGGTCAGTTGCGGTGAAACGACGTTTTTATTTGTTCTTACCCGGTCGATGGTCACAGCTAACCGAAGCTTTGCCAACTAGTAAAAACGTTCTTACTGTAAGGTTTCGTGAGGTTTCAGTTCTGTAACTTTTTGTTAATTTAGGGTGGGTTACGTTAGGTTAGGTCAGGTCAGGTTAGTCTAGGAATTAATAGAATTATAACGGTAATGGAGCTTATAGGACGATATTTTCTATCTCAATTGGCCGGTTTCAATTTCCACCTCTGTCATAACCGACCGGGTTTTATAGAATTGGGTCGCAGCTGGCCGCGCTCCCATTGATAACACATTACTAATATTTTTAAATCGAATGATGAGAAGTAGGAGGAATTACAGTGCAATGAAACAGATAATATTCAGTTCGTGCCGTACATCTGTGTTTCTTCTATGATCATGGAGAGTATACCCTGCCACGTGCCTGATAAATCTCATTTCAGCCGCTTGGATGCGACTGACCTGGCCTTTCGTTAAATTCCAATTCTTAGACCCATAAAGAAGTGTGGGAAGAGCCGTCACCTTGTAGAATTTTAGGCGTGTTCCTTTACTTGCTGGCTTGAGGGGTTCGCCTAATGATCCCGTACATAAGGTTGAACTTATGCACCACGTCGTTGCTTGCATTATAAGACACACTGTAGCCCAGGTATTCAAAACTGCTAACTTGTTCCAGGACTGTACCATCTATAACAATTTTTGGCCGTACGAGATCAATTCCACAAAAAGCCATTACCATGGTTTTATTTGTGGATATCTGCAATCTGTTTTCAGAGTCCGACAGAATAGCCTGATCGTCGACTAATGGTCCCGCACGTAAGGTTGAACTTATGCAACTTATTCACAACAGTATAGGAAATTAACAAAAATAATTAAATACGTGGCGTGAAGCACTGGGTGTATATAGTATTTTCGACATAAAATGCGAAAATTTCTCTGAATTACGTGTATACAATGTACAGTATACAGGTTGATCATACAGTCTGTTACAAATTACTGTATATACAATAACGTGTATTACAGCTTGCAACGTGGCGTACACATTACGTGTCTATTGTACAGTGTGTACATAGAAGAACACGTAGGCCTATGTATTGGAAAAGTAGTGTGTAACTCTTGAAAAGGTTAATTCCAACAACGCGATAGACCTTGGGCCAATAAAGGGTAGACCAGTCTATACAGTTCTTTAAACTAGTTTCGAAAGTGGAAAATTCTCGGCGTAAGTAGAAAGTAAATCCGGGGAATTCAGCAAGGCTGCTGCGTCGCGCCACGTTCTTTGCGACATCACGTGCTTGTGTTACGTTAAGTGTACAACCGTAATGCAACTTGAGTAAAGCATATATGATACACTTATGATATGATAGAATATAAACAAAATAAGAATAATTTCAAGGCAATGTTTTTTCCAAGAATCAGTCTGAAGATCTCTCTTGCGGTTGTTAGATCTGCGATTGTGTACACAATTAGACCTTGGTAATCAAGAGTTCTTGTTAATCAGGTGCCTCGGCAGTAGGTCCAGGCTATAGTTTGTTTTAAACTGGAATGGGATTTTGTGTGACGTAAGCGCGGGAGGCTCGGCTTAGATTCGTCCAATCAGCGTCGTGAAAACTGGCGCGTGTTGCCGGTTCACCATCGGCTGGAACACGCGATTTTCATGCGTGTATTTACTGCTGGCTTTAGTTAGCGGTTTCCAGTAGTTTAATTCAAAGAGTCTTTTTAAAGACCACTTATCGGAAGTGCGTCATTTACATTAAATCCATGTAAGCAAAAATACTGTATTTTACGATATCTGTAAATGTAAAGAAAGATAATTAATATTTTTAATTTAAAAATCACTTCATTAATTTAATTAATATTAACAACAGTGACATAATCAAATAATATAGCGTTAGATTTATAATGGAGTAGCGTTGATTATTTATAGTGTGATATCATATAGCGCGCGGCCCGCACGTAATTAATGGTCAGAAAAACCACTGACGCTTCTAAATAAGTAATCGTAAAATTATAAAGTCCCGAATAAAAATAAAATATGGACTTTTTACTACAACTTTCCCGCTGGAAGTTTTTAACTGGACAAAAAATAAAGACACTTTCTAGCTTACTACTTTTTGTATTTTCAGTTTTGTTAGTTTTATATTAGCAGCCATCTTAACACCAACTTTGTCACTACTTATTGCCACACTGCTAAATACTTCGTTCTTGACGAGGCCTTTCGGTGTCTCCACCATCTTCAGGCCTTAAACGACTTAGTCCTGAAGATGGTGGAGACACCGAAAGACCTCGTCAAGAACGGAGTATTTAGCAGTGTGGCAATAAGTAGTGCAAAGTTGGTACTTTTTTGTAGGTTTCGTTTTTTAACAATTAAAAACTTTTTCCTGTTGTAATACGAATA
Organism: Magicicada septendecula; assembly: GCA_034769895.1. NCBI lineage: Eukaryota > Metazoa > Arthropoda > Insecta > Hemiptera > Cicadidae > Magicicada > Magicicada septendecula. Next base: position 454,066,249 of record CM068374.1, read on the forward strand.
AAGAATGTTAAAGTTATTCCAATTAGCCTAATATTTATACTGTCGTATTCCCTTATTTGTTCTCTTTACAACCATACACATTTTATGCACATTAGATACATATTATTAGGAAGAAAAGCGAAGGAGTGTAACAACAGTAAAATTGTACGTTTGCTATGGACGCGAGACGCGACAGTCTGGCAACAATGTTCCTCAGCTCAAATTTCCCATTTCAATTTAAAACAAAGTATAGTCGGGCATTCGAGCGTCTGCCGTATAAATGTAGTAATCATACAAAATCACCGTAAGGATGTGTCTTCACATTTTTGGTACTGACTTTCATAAACAGAGAGACGAAACTAAGGAGAGATTAAGAAAATGTTTTAAAGGGGCTACAAGTTCACTGGCGTCGCATTAACATCTTCAGCTGTCAGCGGCGATCGAACAACATAATGTGTATATATTGAAGGTTGACGAGTTATACCTACAGTATTTTACGTTCTTGAGTACTTTATTTTTTTGTTGTACTCGAAACACGTAATTATCTACTCTTTTACCGAAGAAAGTAACCCTAAATTTATTCTGTATTGAAGAGTTTAATATTAACAATTAAACATAGTAAATTATTCTTTTCAAAAAGTTCTGCATCGAATTATATGCAATTTGCTACCGTATTTTCATTGTTTTACCTCCTTCAACCAGACGTGTCTTTATAATCCGACGTATTTGACAGTGGCGTGGCGTGGATCCATAACAGCTGTTGGCGGTTTTGATAAGCCTAATGCTTGGCCTAAAAATTAATTCGAATTTTTCCTATTACCAAGCGTTCTTTTAGAGCCAAAATATTCTTTTTAGAGTATTTTCTATCTTTCGCTGGCAGAAGAAAAGGGTCCCGGTTCAACGGGTTCTGACTCCATTATAATTACACAGGAAAAATGAGGACACAAGTAATCGAATTAATAATAATAAAGAGAAACACATAAATAAACGAACAAAACATAAATAGGTAGGCAGTAACTGCTCCACGTTGGTTCCGAAATGAACATAGCTGCTAACTAAACGTTTTGCCGGTTTATATAGCGGCAACACATTGGGTGGACGAATGTGTCACCCCTCCACAGTTTGTACAGTGACAACTACTACGAGGTCAGTGACCACACGCAGTAAAACATTGCCGATGCCCGAGCCGGCAACACAAGACGGTGCAGGTGCACACCATTTCGAAAGCAACACTATGCTTTTCTTCAAGTTTCCCTACTAATATTGTTCGGATTTCAGATTATTCAATAACTAAACTATTTATTCTGTGATGTATTTAACATTAGTTTCTTTCGTTTCTAGGACTGTTGCCGCCGGCAACAGCGTGTACATGGAGGCCACGCTACTGGTATTTGATAATCCCCAGCGTACCGGGTATCAAGTCTTTATCACGTGTTACTTAAACCGACTCAAGCCCCTTCCTTTTCGTATTCTTTTCATTGTAGAACATGTAACGTGCTACCGTGATACGAACCGACACTCTTGTGCTTACAAAACTTAACAAACGTAATTTTCTCTATAATATTATTGCTTTATAGAATTTACGATTTGTCCATAAACACGACAGTACGTGCCAGCATACAAATAGGAAATGGGGCATGTTATGCCAACAGTAGACTACTGAGAAGCAAACTCATTAAACGATAAATACAAAAAGACACTTATCAGACCTGTTGTTGAGACGTGGACGTTAGCAAAACAAGGGACAAGAAACACTAAGAAGGATTGAAAGAAAGATTGCAAGTCGTGTTTATGGCACGGTTAAAGAAGATGACGTCTGGAGAATAAGAAATAGCCAGGGGACAGATGAGCTATTGAAGTATAAGGACATTGTGAGATTCGTAAAGGCTCAACGAATACAGTGGCTCAACGACATCTGATGGATGATCAGCGTATGCCAAAGAAAATCCTGAGAACGCAAGTCTGTAAAAGCAGAAAGAAGGGCCGACCCTGCTAGACGTATTGTGTTCTAGAAGATCTCAGAAAAATGGATGTGAGAGTTTACACTGAGCCTTTGGAGAAGATTGGTGTTGGAAGTCAGGGCTCGTATTGGGCTGTAGTGCTGAAGAAGAAGAAGCAGTGTTTCACAATATTGCCAGTAAAGAAATCAATAAACTTTAAAAACTGGGATCTTTTCGGGGGGCTGTAGTGCTGAAGAAGAAGAAGCAGTGTTTCACAATATTGCCAGTAAAGAAATCAATAAACTTTAAAAACTGGGATCTTTTCGGGTTCGTAGTTATTACGAAGTTCTATCAGTGTTGGTTAATTTAAGATGATGTCGTTAATTCGTCTTCTTTCTTCCAGTGTAGGTATGTTGCCTGTTCTTCCTCAGTATTCTGCCTCAATACCATCCTTCCACCTACCTGTGATCTTTTCACCAGCTAAGCACGTATATCTTCACTATTCTGCGCCGTTTGTCATCCCCCGGCTTATATGACCATCCTGTTTACATATTTTTTTCTTATTTTGAATACAAAGTGATAAGTGCTGAATTTTCAAATTCTCTTTTATTTTTCAGTTCTTGCCTGTTTCCTGAATATTTTATGCGTTGTTACTCTCAAAACTTTCATTTGACGTGTTTTCAGAAGACGCTTTACTTCCCTTATTACCAGCCTCATTTCTGTTGTGTACGAGTTAATTAGCCTGATAATAGCGTTCTTACTTTTACGGAACTGGACTACTGTAGGGAGCGATGTAGTCTCTCAAGAATAGACAGAATCGCTAACGATGAAATAAGAAGGAGGATGAAGGTGGAAAAAGACGTGCTAAGGCTTTTACACTGAAGTGGAAAGGCTGATGTGATGTGGCCACGTAAGGGGAACAGGAGCTGGTATACGGATAGTAAGGGTTAGGAACTGGAACCCTCTGGCAACAAGAAAAAGAGAGATGCCTCGAAGGTTCAGCAGATATGAAGTGAACGAGGCGATGGGTAGAGGAAATCTCAGAGACGGGCAATGGTAAAACAGAGAAGACTGCAGACTGGCTGAGATAAAGAAGGCAGCGACATTTGTAAACATCGTATGGGCATCATGTATATTCTTACTTTCGCGTCTGTCCGACAACGTGTTTAGGCCCTACATTTCCAGACGGTTCTCTCAGACGTTCTGCAACACTATTGGCTATATTTGTTTGATCAAGTATCACGCCTGCGCCGTGTAAACTTCCGTAGCTAGTAATATTTGTGCCAAAACATACGAGGGTGGGATGAAAAACCCCGGGTCTGAATATGAAAACAAACAATTTTTTGGATTAATTTGCATTTAGTTCTCAACGTAATCTCCATTCACTTCTATACACTTTTTCCAACGATGTTCTAAAGCGGTTACGGCCATATTGATTAGACGGTTCGTCGGGGTCCTCAAAGTAGCTATTTACAGCAGCGCCGATTTGATTGTATTCAGTAAACTTTACCACCGAGCTATTTTTTGAGGTTAGGAAAGATGTAGAAGTCGATCGCGGATAAGTCGATGGCAAGTACGGTGGGTGACGAAGCTCGAACTTCAGTTCTTTGATTTTAGCCATCGTAACAATTCACGGGTAAAATGTTGCGTTGTCTTGGTGGAACAGCACTTTCTTTTCCGCTAAATGTAGCCGTTTTTTCTTGATTTCGTCGTTTAAAAAGTGCAGTAGATTTGCATACTACTCGTAAGTAATTGTTTTCCCATTTTTAAGGTAGTCAAAAAGGGATTACTCCACGTTCGACCCAAAAATCAGTCGCCATAACCTTACCAACAGAAGGGATTGCCTTTGCCCTCTTGGAGTTTGTTCGCCTTTCGCGGTTAATTGTTCTGACTGTTGTTTGGTCAACAGGCAGGGTCAACGTTCTCAGACAACTGACAGTCTGTTGGATAACCGTCATGAAGAAAACAGTAACAGTTCAAGAAAGCAACTGACCTAACAGTACTCTGTAAAGTTAGGGTGTGCATTGCTAAAAGCTTTAGATTCTAACGTAAGAAAAACCAGTGCATTATGAATCGTAGTTTCAGAGAAATGCAAATCGTAACAAAAGAAGCCAAAGAAAGAGGGGAAACGCAAAGATAGAAATTCTATAGATATTTGAGCTACAACAAAAACCATGCTGCCGACTCATAGAAATTTTTGAAGTGAAACTTCTTTGGGCACAGTAGGAAAAATTTTCGTTACGCGTTACGCGTTATGCGTTATATGCATGAAACTTCTTTGGGCACGGTAGGAAAAATTTTTGTTACGCGTTACGCGTTATATCCATGAAACTTCTTTTCGCACGGTAGGAAAAATTTTCGTTACGCGTTATGCGTTATATCCATGAAACTTCTTTGCGCACGGTAGGAAAAATGTTCGTTACGCGTTACACTTTATGCGTTATATGCATGCATGTTTGTGTATATGTGTTTAGTAGTATACCAAAATGAGGAAATGTACAGTTATATATAATTATTGTTACGAATATTTTAAGTTAACGATATGTAAAAAATAATCTACCTAGTCCTACATAATTTAATGACATATATGTTAAAAATTGTTTATGAATACGATCGATGTCACTCTCAATCATTATTATACGTTACTTTATCACGTGTGACGAGTATTGAAGGATTACATATTACGACACAGAACAACGAGAAGATATTCTACCATGGCCGAAGACGATCATCATCAACAATTGATTTGCAAGAGGAATTTAAACGACTTTCACTAAACAAACTAGAAACTATAAATGAAAATTTAGTTAATTTCATCAATAACAGAAAAGGTTTATCAATATTCACTGTTAATTGCCAAAGTCTTACAGCTCATGCTGTTGATCTAAAAGATATAGTTGTGAAAAATTCAAATGTCAGTTTTATCAGAAACTTGGCTAGCCAATGAAGATGACGTATCTGTTCTTAATTTCAACTGCATTGTGAAATATAAACGACCAAATATTAGAGCGGGAGGTGTCGGGATTTTTCAAAATTCTGACGATATTATTAACATTATAACTCCATCTGATGTCTATGGTTCTATGGCATCTACAGTTGGCGATTTGTGTATGGCTGAATGTAAAATGGAAAATGGGCAAAAAGTTGTGATTGTAGAAGTGTATATTTTTTGTCCTAATAAAACATTAGATGATATTATTGATTTTCTCCATCGTTCATTATTATCACATACATCACAAGGTGCCGCCATACTTCGTAAAGATTATCATAAAATACCTATGATTTTAAGTGGAGATTTCAATGTCAATTTTGCATTAGACAAATCTATAAAACTGGTTGAATTTTTAAAAGATAATTTAAACCTGTCTATACAAAATGATAAGAAAATATCTACGACAAAATCGAATACGACAATTGATGCAGTATTCACAAGGTTTCTGGATAATATTGAATGTAAAACATACATTTCTTATTTTAGTTACCATAAGCCTTTGGTTACAAAAGTGTATCATGAAATATCACTAAATATTAACGAAATAGATTAATAATAATAATAATAATAATAATAATAATAATAATAATTTCTGTAAATGTATATAATAAAATATTTTTAATTTACTAAAAATGAAAATTTTTCTTATACTGATACCTCTCCCATCCTATTAAATTTTAAGTATACAGTTAATAATAATAATAATGGATAAACAAAAAATAATGGATATAACCCAAAGAAGTTTCACTTCTTCCGCGTGTACACACTTACTGATACACCACCCAAACTTTTTTTATACGTAGTTCAAATTATTGGCGCCCAGCATTTAACTAAGTTATGATACGCACAATTAATTATTCGATACACATAAATACATTTTAAACGAGCCATATAAAGTGGTTGTATGAAATTTGTTGTACGTATCACAGTTAAAATGCTACACAATGTATGGCGAGGGGCGTGGAGGAGACAGGGAGAAGCAGTGAAAGTGAGTGATCTTGACGGGACTATTTCCATGCGGGCTACCATAATTGACTTGAAATATCTAAATTCAAATTACAAAGGATGAAATCATACAACACCATCAACATAATGAGCATAGTAGCGCTATCTCTGTGTCAGGCCTAGAACTTTTCACCCTACCCTCGTATTTGAAATTTTGATACTTTCTTAGTAATATTATTATCCACAATTAACTTGCGCCTTATGGTGTTTTGTTTTAATGATATACAACCAAGTTAAATTCTTCTGCAATATTGTTAGACTGGTAAAATGGGCCTGTAATCAATCCTATGGATTATTTACTTTCCGTTTGTCCCTACCAGTATAAAGTTCCCCCGAACCACCGCGAGATTATGGATGTGGTGGCGTTTCTCTTAAAAAAGGTGAAGCTACGATACACCAACCATTCGACCGTAAAGCTAGGTAGAAAGTAGGTCTACTGATAGAAACACGTAATAAAATAAATCTGCAAATTGCAGTCTTATTGATTTGTAATTTCTTTGCAACAACATTACTTTTCACTTGTCTTCTTTTTTATAGATTTAATGGAAGATTATTTACATGTTTTTTGACTCATATTATGCGATTCGCAGATTATGTAAATGTTTAGTCAGTATTCTCTCTAATGTCTTTCGTGCACAATCTTTAACTCCCCTTTAACTAGTCGTTCTCATATGCAACAGGTTGCCGAGTGGTTGGTTTGCGAACGACAAAACCATAAATCACTAAAGGCTTTCACTGTCAGTTCCAAGTAACGCGTGTTTGGATTAATGTAGACCTATGTGTTTACTTACGATCCACAGCTTTAAACCAGACCACACAAACATGGTTGGTTTACAGCAACCAGCTTTCTAATATTTACAGTTAATACACTTGACGGAATGTATTGAGTCGAGAAATACACTGTAATACCAGATGCTATGATGAATTTGAACACTGTATGAGAGACTAGATGTGCAGCATAACTACTAGTCATTGGTAAGGTGGACGTATATCTGGTTTATTTATTGGATGTTTAGAGTAGATATATATACAAAGAAAAATGATTCTTATTGTTCAAGTTAATAACAGAATTAGCGCGAGCCATACGATATAAAACATTCCGTGAACTGAGGAAAAGAAACTGAGATAAACAGATCAATTAATAATTTAAAGATACATATTTTTATTGGCATCCAAATCACTTTTTTACTTTCATGTTCCGTAAGCAAATGGAAATATGGTGGTGGCGAAGAAAATTGTGTTTGAGATGAGGCTTCATTCTGATTGTACTACCTTCAAAACATGAAGAAAAGTCATTTTCTGAAAAGTGCCTGTGTGTAGAATTTTTATTATGGCGAACGATAACTGTCGCAAATTCAAACAGAATCAAATTATTTTATGCATGTGTGCTTGAGTTGTAGAGGACTCAAGGTCTATTGATTTTGGTGAAGATCGGTTAAGGGGGAGGGGGTAGTTTATCTGAAACGTTTTACGTTTTAGCTAGCGTAAAGTACGGTACTTAATTTTGATAAATAAAGTATCCTGAATAGAAGATCATAATAATCCACTGTAGAAAGGTAGATGAAATATATATAAATGAAAGGGTAGTTGAAGGGGGAGGGAGTAATTTTCTATAAATGAGAATGATAGTTGAAGGGGGAGGGGATAATTGTTAATATGTGTACTACGTTATCGGCAACAAAGAAGTAGTTTGTTGTTAAAATTCCTTCCCGGGCTGTGTGGGCGTGGTCCAATGTTTTCTGCAAAACCAGACGTTTCGGCAGTGCCAACGACTGCCATCATCAGTGAAAATCGAGTGCGCTATCTTGAGATAGTATCCTACGTAGTGACCACAGCACTGTGGTTAAGGCTGAAGAAAGAAGTAGTTTCTATGGAAATATTTCACTTCGAAAATTATTTTAAATATAAATCTTAGAACATGGAAGTCGTGTATGGTTCTCCATACCGGTATTTATTTATAAATTAATAAATCACCTGACATCCGTCGTGTGACTTCGTTTTTCATTAAAATGACGTGTTTCGGAACATGTGTTCCATCTTCAGACATAATTCACTCAGTTGAGGTCGTTTGTTGTATCCGATCGGCCTCCAAAAGGGTGCCCATCCTTACGAACGTGTGTGAGTACAAAGTGATGTGATCTTAACAATTAACGACCTCAACTGAGTGAATTATATCTGAAGATGGAACGTATGTTCCGAAACGCGTCAGTTGAATGAATATCGGTATGGATAACCATACATGACTTTCATGTTCTAAGATTTGTATTTAAAATCATTTACTTGGATTCGGTTCGATAATTTCTAACAAGTTAGGTGTGTTCCTTGTAAATCGAGTTTTATGTTTGACAAAATATTTCCATAGAAACTACTTCTTTGTTGCCGATAACATAGTACACATATAAAAAAATCGGTATGGAGGACCGTACATGACTTCCATGTTCTAAGATTTATTTTTAAAATAATTTACTTGAATTCGGTTCGATAATTCCTAAAACTAGCCTTCAGGGAGGTCAAAATATTTTCCAGGAGGGGCAAACAACTTTCCAGAGGCAAACAACATACATACACACATGCACGTATTAGTTTGTAATTCTCATATCATAATAGAAATAATTACACAGATTGTATTAATTTATTAAAACATTTATTGCTTCAAAATATGCATAAAATTAATGGCTTGTAAAAGTTAATGTTTGATCTCCATTAAGTAATGCTCAAGTTTCCAAAGTTTTAATATTATGATGTCCGTAATCAAAACATCAGAGCTGGTATTAGTGTGATTGAGGGTACACCGTGGAGAAAAATTTTCTACATTCCCTATGGAGCGTTGCTCAGAGTAAAGCTGCGAATCTACAGTGTATGTTTCACAGAACAAACACGCGGAAAAGAAGGAGCGCTCAGAAGTCTCTCATGGACCCTGAGCATCTTGCAGAGGGTTCATTCCCTAAAGACAAAAAGTCTGTCTATGAACCGTTCCTCTGTAAACACGTGCAGTTACAATGGCCAGCGATCCACAGGAAGCAAATCGCTGTCCACGCTGGACACCTTTTCGGCGTGCACACGTTGTGTAGGTGTGGGTTTCGGCACTTTCCATTTAAAAGGCGTGCAAACGTAAGAAAATAAACATGAGCGAGGCCAGAAATAACGCGAATATTGTGTGTGTGTGTGTGTGTGTGTCCTGCCTGCCTTTTTATTGCGGTAATCACAATAATAAAACTTTGCAAACGTAAACATTACATTATTGAGATATGCTTGCCTGCCAGGAACGATATATTTTCACTCATACATGATTAAAATTAAAATGAAAAATTATAATTTTATTGCTTGGCAACAAAATTTTTTTATTTTTTACCATTGTTTGAAAAAGTTTAAATGAGTTTTCAAGTACTTTACTCTTGTTACAACGTAAAACGTTGCAGGTCAACTACCCCTTTCCCTTAACCGATCTTCACCAATATCACCAATCAATAGGCCTTGAGTCCTCTACAATTCAGGGACGTATGCAAAAAATTATTTGATTCTGTTTGAATTTGCGGCTGTTATCGTTTGCCATAGAAAATACCCTTGTTAAAACATAAAACGTTGCAGGTAAACTACCCCTTCCCCTTAACCGATCTTCACCAAAAACAACAGGTCTTGAGTACTCTACAAATCAGGGCTGTATGCAAAACATTATTTGATTCTGTTTGAATTTGCGGCTGTTATCGTTTGCCATAGAAAATACCCTTGTTAAAAAAACGTTGCAGGTAAACTACCCCTTTCCCTCAACCGATCTTCACCAAAAACAATAGGTCTTGAGAACTCTACAATTTAGGGCTGTATGCAAATAATCTTTTGATTCTGTTTGAATTTGCGGCTGTTATCGTTTGCCATAGGAAATACCCTTGTTAAAACATAAAACGTTACAGGTAAACTACCCCTTTCCCTTAACCGATCTTCACCAAAAACAATAGGTCTTGAGTACTCTACAAATCAGGGCTGTATGCAAAACATTATTTGATTCTGTTTGAATTTGCGGCTGTTATCGTTTGCCATAGAAAATACCCTTGTTAAAAAAACGTTGCAGGTAAACTACCCCTTTCCCTCAACCGAACTTCACCAAAAACAATAGGTCTTGAGAACTCTACAATTTAGGGCTGTATGCAAATAATCTTTTGATTTTGTTTGAATTTGCGGCTGTTATCGTTTGCCATAGAAAAAAAATCTACAGACAGACACACAGACACACAGACAGACAGACAGACAGACACACACACAGACACTTTTCGGAAAACGACTTTTTTTCATGTTTTGAGTATAGTAGAATCAGAATCTGCAATAATCTCGAACACGATTTTTTTTGCCATCACCATACTTCCATTCCTTAAGGAATATGGAAGTAATAAAAAATATCGGTATGGAGAACCATACATGACTTCCATATTCTAAGATTTATATTTAAAATCATTTTCAGCCAAACAGCCAGGCTGTGTCTTACCTGCCTTTTTATTGCTGTATTAAATGAAAAATATTATATTACATTAAAATGAAAAAATTATAATTTTATTGCCTGGCAACAAAATTATTTTATTTTTAACAATTACCATTGTTTCAAAAAGTTTAAATAAATTTTCAAGTACTTTACTCTTGTTAAAACGTAAAATGTTGCTGGTAAACTACCCCTTCCCATTAACCGATCTTCACCAAAATCGAAAGTCATTGAGACCTCTACAATTCAGGGACGTATGCAAAAAATTATTTGATTCTGTTTGAATTTGCGGCTGTTATAGTTTGCCATAGAAAATACGCTTGATAAAAAAACGTTGCAGGTAAACTACCCCTTACCCTTAACCGATCTTCACCAAAAACAATAGGTCTTGAGTACTCTAAAAATCAGGGCTGTATGCAAAACATTATTTGATTCTGTTTGAATTTGCGGCTGTTATCGTTTGCCATAGAAAATACCCTTGTTAAAAAAACGTTGCTGGTAAACTACCCCTTTCCCTCGACCGATCTTCACCAAAAACAATAGGTCTTGAGAACTCTACAATTTAGGGCTGTATGCAAATAATCTTTTGATTCTGTTTGAATTTGCGGCTGTTATCGTTTGCCATAGGAAATACCCTTGTTAAAACATAAAACGTTACAGGTAAACTACCCCTTTCCCTTAACCGATCTTCACCAAAAACAACAGGTCTTGAGAACTCTACAATTTAGGGCTGTATGCAAATAATCTTTTGATTCTGTTTGAATTTGCGGCTGTTATCGTTTGGCATAGGAAATACCCTTGTTACAACATAAAACGTTACAGGTAAACTACCCCTTTCCCTTAACCGATCTTCACCAAAATCAACAGATATTGAGAAATCTACAATTCAGGGCTGTATGCGAAACATTATTTGATTCTGTTTGAATTTGCGGCTGTTATCGTTTGCCAAACAAACAAAATTACCCTTGCTAAAAAAAAACCGTTGCCGGTAAACTACCCCTTTCCCTCAACCGATCTTCACCAAAAACAATAGGTCGCGAGTACTCTGCAAATCAGGGCTGCATGCAAAAAATTATTTGATTCTGTTTGAATTTGCGGCAGTTATCGTTTGCCATAGAAAAAAAATCTACAGACAGACAGACAGACAGACAGACAGACAGACAGACAGACAGACAGACACACAGACACTTTTCGGAAAACGACTTTTTTTCATGTTGTGAGTGTAGTAGAATCAGAATCTGCAATAATCTCGAACACGATTTTTTTTGCCATCACCATACTTCCATTCCTTAAGGAATATGGAAGTAATTAGTTGATTCTGTTTGAATTTGCGGCAGTTATTGTTCGCCATAGAAAAAATTCTACACACACACACACACACACACACTTTTCGGAAAATGGCTTTTCTTCATGTTTTGAGGGTAGTACAATCAGAATCAGCCCTTATCTCGAACACGATTTTTTTCGCGATCACCATCCGTCCATTTCCTTACGGAACATGGAAGTCACACGACGGACCTCAGGTGATTTATTACTTTATAAATAATTTAAAGACGAATTAAAGTTCCTATTAAATATCTTAAATAACACAGTTATAAGTTTACGGTGATTACTTCTGGTAAAAGCAAGTGTCGTATTCTTTTACCGTAACGATGAAATATATTGTTACAACATTGCAGAACAATTTACGTGTTTATCGAATGTTCCAGAGGAATCCGGCTGGAATGTTGAGTGCCTACGTGATCTCAACATGCGTTCGCGAGACTTTTCTAGACGTCGCCAGCCGCGCGCACTGTGTCAAGGCCGCAATCAATTACGTCCTAGTGTAGCGCTGATGCGTAGTATGTGGAATGTTCTGGTGTCTGAGCGGCGTATAAATACAGGGTTTCAGCGACGCTCAAAGTTTCAGTTTGAGTTGCGACATATTCGAGTGCGGTTCGTGGTATTGTGGCGAAGTGGTGTTATGTGTTTTATAATTGTGCAGGACAAATTGTAATACAGTTGTGTTTTATATTAGTAGACATTTTTATTGCGTGTGAACAGTTTTTATTTGATTTGTTGTAACAGACTATCTTGTTGATTACAAACTGTTTAATTGTGATATTTAAAGCTGGTGATTAGTGACGTAATTGGTGTCTTGTACTTTGTTTTCCACTGTACCATACGGCGATCAGTAGACCGTCGTAACAGTATTTAGACAAGGAGTGAGTTACGCGGTAAGCTGAGACATAATAACACAACTTAAATGTACTTGAAGTGTTTTGGCTGCGGGGGGGGGGCAGTTGTTGGTATTTTGTTATGCGACTGCTTCGTTTAACGGGGTACAGAGTCTCTATACGGAGTGGTAATCGCAAAATGTGAAGAAACACACAAATAATAGGGACAGTAGTGCGGTTTTAGAACGTGACTAGCGGCACGTAGTACTATCAGTTCTCCACTGAAAAAATCGGTATGGAGAACCATAAACAACTTCCGTGTTCTATGATTTATATTTAAAATCATTTACCTGAATTCGGTTCTATCATTTCTAAAAAAAATATCCTCCTCTAACTATTTTCACAATTTATAGATATTGTTGTTATTATTGGGTAGTCGTTTAATATAATGTTATTTTCCAGTCACTTTTTCTATATAAATTTGGTACTTAATTCTTATAAAGAAACTGAACTATGCAGATAATCATCCCTTCTCCACAACCGATCCCCAACATTAATGATATTTACCCTGTCAGTAGAGGGAAAATGCCGGTTCTAACTCACAAAGGAATGCCGCCTTTCTTAAAAAACATAAAAAACGATAAAAAACAAGATCAAAGAGATGCCGCCGTTCCCGCGGTCCAAGATTTTTTCCCACGCTCTCCCCACCACCCTGGACCCGCAGTATCCGCGAATTTTCGCGAAAATAATTTTTTATATGCAGCCTTTCGCGAGCCTAAATCACTTTCACTTTCTAATTTCCGCGAATATAATTTTTTATATGCCGCCTTTCGCGAGCCTAGATCACTTTCACTTTCTACTGGACCACAGCATCCGCGACTTTTTCGCTGATCTGTGTCAAGATCCGCGACTTTTTCGCGTATCTGGACCACAGCATCCGCGAATATAATTTTTTATTTTTTTATATGCCGCCTTTCGCGAGCTTAGATCACTTTCACTTTCTATCACTTGATGCAATATTAAATATATGATCGGGGAGTACCAACCTTGCATGAGTTCAAATTTGTTATAATGTATATTAAATCTATATGATCAGGTTTACCAACCTATGGTGGAGGGTTCCGACTTGATGGATTATAATGTATATATTAAATATATGATTAGGGTTACCAACCTTGCATGAGTTCAAATTTGTTGTGTGTTATAATGTATATTAAATCTATATGATCAGGTTTACCAACCTATGTATGGGTTCAAACTTGATATGTGTGTGTATTATAGTGTATATTAAAATATATGATCAGGGTTACCAATCCTGCATTATTGTGTGTGTATAGAACAGATCTGCCAACATTTTTCTTCGGTGGGAAATTCAAACTATATTATAGTAAATTGTTGACGACGACTTCGATATCAACTCTCTCTCCCCTCCTCTCTCTTTGTCTCTAGACACAGTTGTCATCAGTTTTACATAAGCGTCATGCGGCGATATCTGTTTTTATTAAAATCATACAATGTCAAAAGAGGAAAGTTGTCTGTTACGAACCAGTACTAACTCTCCTATATGGCCGTCGCTCGCATCATCCGTATTTAAAGTTCGCTACTTCCAGTACACATAGCCTCTGTAACAGATTTGGTCTCCAACAGGTGTGATTCGAACGGGAAAGTTTGCAAGGATGAGACGTAGGGTAATCCGATGTGTCAAAAACGTGAAGGTCCTTCTTCATATCAGCATACGCGCTGACAGTAATTATGTGAACTTCAAAGGGTTCAAATATTTCAAAATAAAAAATATATAAAACAAAAATACAGAATATATGAAATGTATATTTACAAATAAAAAAAAAATATTACATATTATCAAACAATGGCACATAATATTCATCCACCCAATCCTCTATAAATCGACCATAATTAACTCCCCCAGCATGATTGTTAATAAACCTCGTGTAAATATTTGCTAAGTCTTTATTTTTTTTAATTTCTGTTTCAGTATGAGACTGGCAATCGGTGCGCTGTTGTTGTAATAGCTCCCTGTTTCGTGCCACCTCAGTCGCTCGCCTTTCTAACCAATCTGAGGCGTAACTTTCAAAACAGTCAACGGGAGACATACTTGTCTGAAACAAAGACATTCTCAGTGTTTTATCACACACATACAAACACATTGCGGTCTCTCTCTCTCTCTCTCTCACTCACACACACACACACACACACGTACAAACACTTTAGCGAGCACGAAGTTCCCATATTTTGTGTCTACATTTGTTAAGACCACGATGGGATATTTTTTTATTTACCATCAATTCTGACCACTTGATATTGCGTAAACGTGTTTGCTCTACCCAAATATCTTCACACAATAAAGGCCACGCCTCGGTCATTACGAATAATGTTTATACAAAAGTTATATTTTAATATATGAAACAGGAATAATCATGCATATTAGAGTTTACCTTAGTTTTTCATAAAGTATTATTTTAATAATTGATGGCTTACATTTTATGTACGTACAGTATCTATTTATCGACATATAAATTGTAGTAGCAATAATAATAATAAGTGATATTTACAATGAAACTATTTTCAAATAAAAATGATGTTGGTTCGACAACCTTTTTGTTTTAAGACTATAACAAGAATGAGACCTGAATCAACTCTCTCTCTCACACACACACACACACACACACATTTAGTATGAATAGACGCGTCTTTGTTAGTAAAATGTAATGCTGTAATCATTAATAGCGTTGTGATGGGGGTCGACTGCATGTGATGTTTGTAAAAATTGTTTACGCATTTTAGGTATGGTTTATCTATTTAATACGTGCAATTTTAACTAATCTGTCTTGGAGGATAACCTATTTTTCCTTCTTTTCTACAGATAACAGTTGCTTTGATCAGAAACATTACCAGAGAACAACGTCCTCCTAAAGATAAATTTACCAGAGCTCAAAACAGTACAAAGTCATACTTTTGGTGAAGAAAATCACGTCAACAACAACAAAAGTTGTTTGTGTTTCAACAGCTACAAACAATAATTAATTTTCTTACACTAGTAAACATTTGTTGTAATTGTTTCAATTAAAGGAAACATATATATTCATTGAGAAAATCTGTTGTGGGTGGACGAAACATGTGTCTGAATTAATAAATTTTCTCTCTGCATAGCAGTTGTAAAAGTAGTCATATACATTATGTGCTATATATATATATACAAAAGGCTTTCAACGTGTTTGTCATTTCAACCAATTTGTACTGCGCTCTAATTGTATAAAAATAACTGTACCGCTCCATACAACTGAGAATAAATACCTTGTGTACGTTGTCTAAATCAGACGCTCTATAATAATAATAAGTGATATTTACAATGAAACTATTTTCAAATAAAAATGATGTTGGTTCGACAACCTTTTTGTTTTAAGACTATAACAAGAATGAGACCTGGCTCCCCCTCTCTCTCTCTCTCTCACACACATACACACACACACACATTTAGTATGAACAGACGTGTCTTTGTTAGTAATATGTACAAATCACATGACTTTATGTGAACTTCAAAGGGTTCAAATGTTTCAAATAAAATATAGAATATATGAAATGTATATTTACAAATAAAATAAAATATATTACATATTATGAATTTTTTTAATTTGTGAAGCAATCTTCAAGACGCTCTTCTTCTTCATTTGGTACTACATTAAGCCAGTCCTTGGACTTCACGTTTATGGGGGTTTCATAAACATAAAGATCACTACCACCAATAATTTGTGGTACAATACTTCTGTTTAATGGTAGTACCGCGCTCTAATTGTGTAAAAATAACTGAGAATAAATCCATGCAAACACACACACACACACACACACACACACACACACACACACACACACACACACACACACACACACACAACGATGTTTCTACTTATTTGAACAAGTCCTGTATTAAATGCACTTGTTAATGTTTTAATGTGAACAATTTTACGTTTAAATAAAATCTGTACATACAATAAAATTATGTTTCAGTATTAAAGATATAAATATTACTGTTTTATTAATTTAAAATACCATATAATTGCTTACGCTTGACAAATAAGAGAAAAGACATACTTTACGGAATTTCTTGAAATTTTTGCAGTTAGTCTTCTGCTCATGTGTACTGGTAGTCTGTTTGGGTACGGTTAACCATTTAAATTCAATGTTCTTGTTGTTAACCTTCTGCTCCTGTCCCTCTCGTTTACTGGTGGTATGTTTGGCTACAGTTAACCATTTAGGTTCAATGTTCTGAGAAGTATTCATCATCTTCTTGTTCCTATAATAACAGTACCTGCTTCAGTACTATATATATTATGTGCTATATATACATAAGGCTTTCAACCAAATTGTACCGAGATCTAATCGTGTAAGAATAACTGAGAATAAATCCATACAAACATACACACACGCACACACACAAAACCAATGAACTGTCTCTTGACATCGTTTAGAAATTGACATGACAGAGAAAATTTTCATGTTCCACCTTGTACCGAGATCTAATTGTGTGTAAGAATAACTGTACCGTCACATACAACTGAGAATAAACATACACACACACACGCACACACTTTACGATGTTTTTACTTATTTGAACAAGTCATGTATTAAATTCAATAAATAATGCACTTGATAATGTTTTAATGGGAATAATTTTACGTTTAAATAAAATCTGTACATACAATAAAATTATGTTCACTTTAAGAAATAAAAACTGGACAGTATGTTTCTTTGATTGCAGACGAAACATCAGACATCCCGTCTGTATTTCAGTTAGTTATAGTTTTCCACTATGTTTAGCTAATGGTCAACCAGTTGAAAGTTTTTGGAAATTTGATAACCCTGAAGGCACAACGCAGAATCTATTGGTCTAAGCGTACATTTATTATGTAAATCATCTCTTTTTCAGTCATCTACGTATATGCATTTGAATTATTTGCGCATGCGTATACAACTGAGAATAAATCCGTACAAACACACTTAGCGACGTTGATATAAATATTACTGTTTTATTAATTTAAAATACCGTATAATTGCTTA
This sequence comes from Magicicada septendecula, assembly GCA_034769895.1. NCBI lineage: Eukaryota > Metazoa > Arthropoda > Insecta > Hemiptera > Cicadidae > Magicicada > Magicicada septendecula. Next base: position 454,083,862 of record CM068374.1, read on the forward strand.
CGACGCGCACACTTAGCAACGTTTTTACTTATTTGAACAAGCTATGTATTAACTTCAATAAATAATGCACTTGATAATGTTTAAATATTTCCAACAACTATGTTGATTAGAAGTGCTGTAAGTTCAATAACAATGTTCGCTACGTAACGTATTCAAATCTGTTTACTCACCTCTTAAATGTTGATGCACGCAATTATCGATTTCACAATGAGGTATGAAGGCTAATTGCATTCTTCACGTATATATATTGATGTATCTTACAACGGTAGGGGTAGCTTGCGTGTTTGTTTTGAAAGTCATTGTCCGCCGTTGGAAACTTTCAGAAGTTAGCGATACTGAAAGTATTTTCGTGCATTAGTCAAAATTAGGAAAACAATGCAGAGAGAGAGCGAGTGGACACACATGTAAGTAGCTCGATACTCAGCGACAACAACACACACACACACACACACACACACACACACAGTTAATATTTGTCAAATATATAACAACGAGTGAGAGAGAGGGAGAGGAGGGGTCATCGACCGTGATGGAAAAGCTTTACCTCACTGCTTTAAGAAGGTAGCGATACTGAAAGTATTTTCGGTCAAGTTAACACGGCTCTTTTTAAGAAACATTCTATCATTTATTTGATGTCGATACCGGTATTAATTATAGATTACACTTAGTTCCATTCACTTCCATGTGCTTACAAATACTTGTAATTAGTTTCGTTAATAACTAGGCCAAAACATTGTCATTACATGTCAACTCTTCCGTCTGTCTCGTAAATTTTGCGCAGCACTGTTTGAGTCTTATCGTTGTAAATAAAGAGCAACAGCAACAGTGTCGTAATACTCTACTTATTTGAACAAGTCCTGTATTAAATGCACTTGTTAATGTTTTAATGTGAACAATTTTACGTTTAAATAAAATCTGTACATACAATAAAATTATGTTTCAGTATTAATGATATAAATATTACTGTTTTATTAATTTAAAATACCGTATATATATATATATATAAAACCTAGGAACTTCGCAGGTGAAGAAATTAATTTCTATTTTTCATCTGTAACGACATGCGTGTATAATTTTAATTTATTTCACTATACACCTCTGAACCTATGTGTAATTATTTTGTAAACTGCGTTATCTATGGAGGAACTGTCGCAGCAAACGTTAACACTAGAACGATTATATTATTATTATTATTTAGTGATCAGATAATTTCATAAAAAAATAAGAAACGTAAAAGATATACGCTGACTTTACCGCAACCACGTCTATTTAGATAAACGGCTCGTAAGAAAAAATAATTCTTCACAAAGCAGAACAACAACTACAGTCTCAAATAAATATATTTTAAAAAAGATAAATATACATTAGATGGAAATGTTTCCTTTGTTTTTCTCTGTGAAACACAAAAAGAACTTGGGATCGTGTTTCTTCCCTAGATGCGGTCAATACGATTAAAAGTAAAATTTTAATAACAAAGTTTTCACTGTACTTTAACAAGGATGGTAATATTTTTTTTTCTAGTGTCTAATCTTTTAAACTAAAAAACGTACAATTTTTATTACTTTTACAAATACACACACAGACGTTAGGGAGAGACTGCAATGTGTCAGTGTAAAGTCGTGTCAATGACCTCTTGTATTACAATAGTTTCTTACTGAAGGCTTGTACGCTTTAAATTCAGCTATACCTAAAATATATCTTCAATTAGGGTCATTGTACACACACAGTGGAATGCTTTCAGAAATTTGCGACACACACACACACACACATACATACACAACGCTGTTTCTACTTATTTGAACAAGTCCTGTATTAAATGCAGTGGTATTTTCTGGATTTCTCTAAGTTTGCTCTTAAATTAGAGCGGGCTTTATTCCATATTCGCTTTATCTGCTTATCCGTTATTTGCGGAGGCAGCAGATCGTGTATATTCCATCTTGTGGACAAAGGGTGGTTTGGTCGGTATTTGTACAGTAACTCAAACGGGGTCGACTTGTGACCTTCGTGATAAGCTGAATTAAAAGCATATTGAATCCAGGATAGGTTTTGGTCCCACAACGTATGATCGTTTGCATGATAGGCGATTAGCGCAGATTTGAGGTTTCGTAGATACCTTTCAGCAATATTGCCTTGTGTTCGATACTCTGTAGTGGTTATATGGTCTATCCCTAACTTGAAACACATATTCCTAAATTCTTTCGCTTTAAACTATGGACTGTTATCAGATACTATACGTACTGGAGTACCGTAGTCTTTAAATAGTCTTTCCTGTAATATTTTTACAGTCGTCGACGCTAATGCTCGTCGCATGGGATACATCCAAACAAATTTAGTGAACGAATCTACACAGATGAGTAACATAGTACGACATAACGTACAAATAATTATGTCCGATGACGTCAATCAGTGAACAAACGCAAAACGACCTGCAAACGCAAAAGAGTCCCAATAATATACCGCCTTCCTTATTTGTTCGGGCTTAGGACCGACTCAAGATCACGTGAAAATGACGAATTTTTTTAGTAGGTGGGGAGGTGTCGTCGTCGTCGTTCTCCATGTTGATGCGTTGTCGTATCCGATAATGACCGTATGCAAGTGTATCATGACCATTTTACGTCTTACGTCTTACGTTTACGTTTTACGTCTTACGTCTTACGTTTTAGTTTCACATCTTACGTTTTACGTCTTACGTCTTACGTTTTACGTTTTACGTTTTTTTATTCACGGAAATTCGCGGATGCTGTGGTCCATTGGGACTGATGTTAATCGTTTCAGTTTCGAACGAGAACTGATTAGCAATTGTGTTTGCGTTCGAGAAGTTTAAACCCTTCCTAGAACATAAAGAATTCCTTTTGGAAACCGTCAATCAGGCGTTATCTTGGTTATTGAATCACCCTAAACAGTTAGGACGAATTGGAAGGTGGATATTGAAGTTAAACTGCTACAAATTCAGAGTGCAGCATATAAAAGGTACTCAAAACGTAGTCGCTGATACCCTGTCCCGTATGTTCCAGTCGCCCACTAAAACTCCTGAAAACAAAGAGAATCCGGAAATAGCACATGCTAACGCCGTAATTACTGAATTCCCCCCTTGCCTTCACAAACATTGCTCTGTATCAACAACAAGACCTCTCACTGAAGCCTATTATAGTACAACTTACGCAAGGTATTAAATCCGAGAAGTACGTATTGAGTAGAAATGTACTATGTCACAAGATAAGAATAATAGCCCCGGATGTAATTAAGCCCATGCTGATGGAATACTTCCATTCATCTACCATAGGAGCCCATATGGGAATCAATAAGACAATACATCGTGTTCGAAAGGAATAGCATTGGAACAATATGAACAGCGAAATAGCCAACTTCGTAAAGAAATGTACATTATGTGCCCTCAGTAAACCGCCCCGAAATAATCAAGTGAGCCAAATGATTTCAGAAATCCCTAAGACCCCTTTTTCTAAACTTTATCTAGATTTCTCACGTCCATATCCACGATCCAAATCAGGCAATACAATGTTACTCATCTGTGTAGATTCGTTCACTAAATTTGTTTGGATGTATCCCATGCGACGAGCATTAGCGTCGACGACTGTAAAAATATTACAGGAAAGACTATTTAAAGACTACGGTACTCCAGTACGTATAGTATCTGATAACAGTCCATAGTTTAAAGCGAAAGAATTTAGGAATATGTGTTTCAAGTTAGGGATAGACCATATAACCACTACAGAGTATCGAACACAAGGCAATATTGCTGAAAGGTATCTACGAAACCTCAAATCTGCGCTAATCGCCTATCATGCAAACGATCATACGTTGTGGGACCAAAACCTATCCTGGATTCAATATGCTTTTAATTCAGCTTATCACGAAGGTCACAAGTCGACCTCGTTTGAGTTACTGTACAAATACCGACCAAACCACCCTTTGTCCACAAGATGGAATATACACGATCTGCTGCCTCCGCAAATAACGGATAAGCAGATAAAGCGAATATGGAATAAAGCCCGCTCTAATTTAAGAGCAAACTTAGAGAAATCCAGAAAATACCACTGCATTTAATACAGGGCTTGTTCAAATAAGTAGAAACAGCGTTGTGTATGTGTGTGTGTCGCAAATTTCTGAAAGCATTCCACTGTGTGTGTACAATGACCCTAATTGAAGATATATTTTAGGTATAGCTGAATTTAAAGCGTACAAGCCTTCAGTAAGAAACTATTGTAATACAAGAGGTCATTGACACGACTTTACACTGACACATTGCAGTCTCTCCCTAACGTCTGTGTGTATTTGTAAAAGTAATAAAGATTGTACGTTTTTTAGTTTAAAAGATTAGGCACTAGAAAAAAAAATATTACCATCCTTGTTAAAGTACAGCGAAAACTTTGTTATTAAAATTTTACTTTTAATCGTATTGACCGCATCTAGGGAAGAAACACGATTCCCAAGTTCTTTTTGTGTTTCACAGAGAAAAACAGAGGAAACATTTCCATCTAATGTATATTTATCTTTTTTAAAATATATTTATTTGAGACTGTAGTTGTTGTTCTGCTTTGTGAAGAATTATTTTTTCTTACGAGCCGTTTATCTAAATAGACGTGGTTGCGGTAAAGTCAGCGTATATCTTTTACGTTTCTTATTTTTTTATGAAATTATGTGATCACTAAATAATAATAATAATATAATCGTTCTAGTGTTAACGTTTGCTGCGACAGTTCCTCCATAGATAACGCAGTTTACAAAATAATTACACATAGGTTCAGAGGTGTATAGTGAAATAAATTAAAATTATACACGCATGTCGTTACAGATGAAAAATAGAAATTAATTTCTTCACCTGCGAAGTTCCTAGGTTTTATATATATATATATACGGTATTTTAAATTAATAAAACAGTAATATTTATATCATTAATACTGAAACATAATTTTATTGTATGTACAGATTTTATTTAAACGTAAAATTGTTCACATTAAAACATTAACAAGTGCATTTAATACAGGACTTGTTCAAATAAGTAGAGTATTACGACACTGTTGCTGTTGCTCTTTATTTACAACGATAAGACTCAAACAGTGCTGCGCAAAATTTACGAGACAGACGGAAGAGTTGACATGTAATGACAATGTTTTGGCCTAGTTATTAACGAAACTAATTACAAGTATTTGTAAGCACATGGAAGTGAATGGAACTAAGTGTAATCTATAATTAATACCGGTATCGACATCAAATAAATGATAGAATGTTTCTTAAAAAGAGCCGTGTTAACTTGACCGAAAATACTTTCAGTATCGCTACCTTCTTAAAGCAGTGAGGTAAAGCTTTTCCATCACGGTCGATGACCCCTCCTCTCCCTCTCTCTCACTCGTTGTTATATATTTGACAAATATTAACTGTGTGTGTGTGTGTGTGTGTGTGTGTGTGTGTGTTGTTGTCGCTGAGTATCGAGCTACTTACATGTGTGTCCACTCGCTCTCTCTCTGCATTGTTTTCCTAATTTTGACTAATGCACGAAAATACTTTCAGTATCGCTAACTTCTGAAAGTTTCCAACGGCGGACAATGACTTTCAAAACAAACACGCAAGCTACCCCTACCGTTGTAAGATACATCAATATATATACGTGAAGAATGCAATTAGCCTTCATACCTCATTGTGAAATCGATAATTGCGTGCATCAACATTTAAGAGGTGAGTAAACAGATTTGAATACGTTACGTAGCGAACATTGTTATTGAACTTACAGCACTTCTAATCAACATAGTTGTTGGAAATATTTAAACATTATCAAGTGCATTATTTATTGAAGTTAATACATAGCTTGTTCAAATAAGTAAAAACGTTGCTAAGTGTGCGCGTCGTAAGCAATTATACGGTATTTTAAATTAATAAAACAGTAATATTTATATCAACGTCGCTAAGTGTGTTTGTACGGATTTATTCTCAGTTGTATACGCATGCGCAAATAATTCAAATGCATATACGTAGATGACTGAAAAAGAGATGATTTACATAATAAATGTACGCTTAGACCAATAGATTCTGCGTTGTGCCTTCAGGGTTATCAAATTTCCAAAAACTTTCAACTGGTTGACCATTAGCTAAACATAGTGGAAAACTATAACTAACTGAAATACAGACGGGATGTCTGATGTTTCGTCTGCAATCAAAGAAACATACTGTCCAGTTTTTATTTCTTAAAGTGAACATAATTTTATTGTATGTACAGATTTTATTTAAACGTAAAATTATTCCCATTAAAACATTATCAAGTGCATTATTTATTGAATTTAATACATGACTTGTTCAAATAAGTAAAAACATCGTAAAGTGTGTGCGTGTGTGTGTGTATGTTTATTCTCAGTTGTATGTGACGGTACAGTTATTCTTACACACAATTAGATCTCGGTACAAGGTGGAACATGAAAATTTTCTCTGTCATGTCAATTTCTAAACGATGTCAAGAGACAGTTCATTGGTTTTGTGTGTGTGCGTGTGTGTATGTTTGTATGGATTTATTCTCAGTTATTCTTACACGATTAGATCTCGGTACAATTTGGTTGAAAGCCTTATGTATATATAGCACATAATATATATAGTACTGAAGCAGGTACTGTTATTATAGGAACAAGAAGATGATGAATACTTCTCAGAACATTGAACCTAAATGGTTAACTGTAGCCAAACATACCACCAGTAAACGAGAGGGACAGGAGCAGAAGGTTAACAACAAGAACATTGAATTTAAATGGTTAACCGTACCCAAACAGACTACCAGTACACATGAGCAGAAGACTAACTGCAAAAATTTCAAGAAATTCCGTAAAGTATGTCTTTTCTCTTATTTGTCAAGCGTAAGCAATTATATGGTATTTTAAATTAATAAAACAGTAATATTTATATCTTTAATACTGAAACATAATTTTATTGTATGTACAGATTTTATTTAAACGTAAAATTGTTCACATTAAAACATTAACAAGTGCATTTAATACAGGACTTGTTCAAATAAGTAGAAACATCGTTGTGTGTGTGTGTGTGTGTGTGTGTGTGTGTGTGTGTGTGTGTGTGTGTGTATGTTTGCATGGATTTATTCTCAGTTATTTTTACACAATTAGAGCGCGGTACTACCATTAAACAGAAGTATTGTACCACAAATTATTGGTGGTAGTGATCTTTATGTTTATGAAACCCCCATAAAGGTGAAGTCCAAGGACTGGCTTAATGTAGTACCAAATGAAGAAGAAGAGCGTCTTGAAGATTGCTTCACAAATTAAAAAAATTCATAAGATGTAATATATTTTATTTTATTTGTAAATATACATTTCATATATTCTATATTTTATTTGAAACATTTGAACCCTTTGAAGTTCACATAAAGTCATGTGATTTGTACATATTACTAACAAAGACACGTCTGTTCATACTAAATGTGTGTGTGTGTGTGTGTATGTGTGTGAGAGAGAGAGAGAGGGGGAGCCAGGTCTCATTCTTGTTATAGTCTTAAAACAAAAAGGTTGTCGAACCAACATCATTTTTATTTGAAAATAGTTTCATTGTAAATATCACTTATTATTATTATAGAGCGTCTGATTTAGACAACGTACACAAGGTATTTATTCTCAGTTGTATGGAGCGGTACAGTTATTTTTATACAATTAGAGCGCAGTACAAATTGGTTGAAATGACAAACACGTTGAAAGCCTTTTGTATATATATATAGCACATAATGTATATGACTACTTTTACAACTGCTATGCAGAGAGAAAATTTATTAATTCAGACACATGTTTCGTCCACCCACAACAGATTTTCTCAATGAATATATATGTTTCCTTTAATTGAAACAATTACAACAAATGTTTACTAGTGTAAGAAAATTAATTATTGTTTGTAGCTGTTGAAACACAAACAACTTTTGTTGTTGTTGACGTGATTTTCTTCACCAAAAGTATGACTTTGTACTGTTTTGAGCTCTGGTAAATTTATCTTTAGGAGGACGTTGTTCTCTGGTAATGTTTCTGATCAAAGCAACTGTTATCTGTAGAAAAGAAGGAAAAATAGGTTATCCTCCAAGACAGATTAGTTAAAATTGCACGTATTAAATAGATAAACCATACCTAAAATGCGTAAACAATTTTTACAAACATCACATGCAGTCGACCCCCATCACAACGCTATTAATGATTACAGCATTACATTTTACTAACAAAGACGCGTCTATTCATACTAAATGTGTGTGTGTGTGTGTGTGTGTGAGAGAGAGAGTTGATTCAGGTCTCATTCTTGTTATAGTCTTAAAACAAAAAGGTTGTCGAACCAACATCATTTTTATTTGAAAATAGTTTCATTGTAAATATCACTTATTATTATTATTGCTACTACAATTTATATGTCGATAAATAGATACTGTACGTACATAAAATGTAAGCCATCAATTATTAAAATAATACTTTATGAAAAACTAAGGTAAACTCTAATATGCATGATTATTCCTGTTTCATATATTAAAATATAACTTTTGTATAAACATTATTCGTAATGACCGAGGCGTGGCCTTTATTGTGTGAAGATATTTGGGTAGAGCAAACACGTTTACGCAATATCAAGTGGTCAGAATTGATGGTAAATAAAAAAATATCCCATCGTGGTCTTAACAAATGTAGACACAAAATATGGGAACTTCGTGCTCGCTAAAGTGTTTGTACGTGTGTGTGTGTGTGTGTGTGAGTGAGAGAGAGAGAGAGAGACCGCAATGTGTTTGTATGTGTGTGATAAAACACTGAGAATGTCTTTGTTTCAGACAAGTATGTCTCCCGTTGACTGTTTTGAAAGTTACGCCTCAGATTGGTTAGAAAGGCGAGCGACTGAGGTGGCACGAAACAGGGAGCTATTACAACAACAGCGCACCGATTGCCAGTCTCATACTGAAACAGAAATTAAAAAAAATAAAGACTTAGCAAATATTTACACGAGGTTTATTAACAATCATGCTGGGGGAGTTAATTATGGTCGATTTATAGAGGATTGGGTGGATGAATATTATGTGCCATTGTTTGATAATATGTAATATTTTTTTTTTATTTGTAAATATACATTTCATATATTCTGTATTTTTGTTTTATATATTTTTTATTTTGAAATATTTGAACCCTTTGAAGTTCACATAATTACTGTCAGCGCGTATGCTGATATGAAGAAGGACCTTCACGTTTTTGACACATCGGATTACCCTACGTCTCATCCTTGCAAACTTTCCCGTTCGAATCACACCTGTTGGAGACCAAATCTGTTACAGAGGCTATGTGTACTGGAAGTAGCGAACTTTAAATACGGATGATGCGAGCGACGGCCATATAGGAGAGTTAGTACTGGTTCGTAACAGACAACTTTCCTCTTTTGACATTGTATGATTTTAATAAAAACAGATATCGCCGCATGACGCTTATGTAAAACTGATGACAACTGTGTCTAGAGACAAAGAGAGAGGAGGGGAGAGAGAGTTGATATCGAAGTCGTCGTCAACAATTTACTATAATATAGTTTGAATTTCCCACCGAAGAAAAATGTTGGCAGATCTGTTCTATACACACACAATAATGCAGGATTGGTAACCCTGATCATATATTTTAATATACACTATAATACACACACATATCAAGTTTGAACCCATACATAGGTTGGTAAACCTGATCATATAGATTTAATATACATTATAACACACAACAAATTTGAACTCATGCAAGGTTGGTAACCCTAATCATATATTTAATATATACATTATAATCCATCAAGTCGGAACCCTCCACCATAGGTTGGTAAACCTGATCATATAGATTTAATATACATTATAACAAATTTGAACTCATGCAAGGTTGGTACTCCCCGATCATATATTTAATATTGCATCAAGTGATAGAAAGTGAAAGTGATCTAAGCTCGCGAAAGGCGGCATATAAAAAAATAAAAAATTATATTCGCGGATGCTGTGGTCCAGATACGCGAAAAAGTCGCGGATCTTGACACAGATCAGCGAAAAAGTCGCGGATGCTGTGGTCCAGTAGAAAGTGAAAGTGATCTAGGCTCGCGAAAGGCGGCATATAAAAAATTATATTCGCGGAAATTAGAAAGTGAAAGTGATTTAGGCTCGCGAAAGGCTGCATATAAAAAATTATTTTCGCGAAAATTCGCGGATACTGCGGGTCCAGGGTGGTGGGGAGAGCGTGGGAAAAAATCTTGGACCGCGGGAACGGCGGCATCTCTTTGATCTTGTTTTTTATCGTTTTTTATGTTTTTTAAGAAAGGCGGCATTCCTTTGTGAGTTAGAACCGGCATTTTCCCTCAATAATCATATGTAGTTGCTAAGGTGTCTTAACCTTCAAAATTAAATACTCGTACTTTACGTGATATCAGCAAAGTAATTTTCAATAAATTACCCCGTCCCCCTTCAACTACCATTTTCATTTATAGATATTTCATCTACCTTTTTACAGTGGATTATTATGATCCTCTTTTCAGCATATTTTATTCATCAAAATTAAATACTTTACTCTTGTTGAGTCCTCTACAACGCGAGCATATTATGCAAAACATTATTTGATTCTGTGGCAGTTCGCCATAAAAAAATTCTACATATAGACACACAGACACTTTTCGGAAAATGACTTTTCTTCATGTTTTGAGGGTCACATAATCAGAATCAGCCCTTATCTCGAACACTATTTTTTTTTGCGATCACCATACTTCCATTTCATTACGGAACATAGGAGTAAAATGGATCTGTGATTGGCGTTGGCTGTTTATGATATTGCCGTGTGTGCTGTTGTAGCCAGATATTTCCCAACATTCACACTTATTCCAAAGTTATCATTTCCTTAGCTGGCGCACATTTATTAATCAGTAGTTTTGTCTTCTCCACGTTTATTCTCAAGCCATTCTTTTCGCTTTCCTGCTTTGGCTGATAAAATAATTACTTTCTTCATCTCGGCTACAGGTACCAGAAAGTTAACAGTATTGTGTCGTCTGCATAACTCATACTTGAAACGCGTTTGTCATGTAATTAAATTTCTGTTTTAACATGATAATGTTTTTAGACTGCGGGTCATTCCACAAAATGCGTGATGCAAAATGTGTAACGTCATCGAAAAATGTAACGCTCCAGGTGACGTTAACACTATATTTTTTCCACACTTTCGATTCCCCACGGTCTAGAAATCTTCGGTCTCTGTCGTTTTTAACATGATAGTGTTTGTTATATAGTAAATATATTTGTTATATAGTAAGTATTTGTTATATAGTTATATAGAAAACATGATAATGTTTTCCACAAAATGCGTGATGGAAAATGTGTAACGTCATCGAAAATGTAACGCTCCAGGCGATGTTAGTAATAAATAAATTTGGTCACAGTGAAATAAGATGCATATCAGTGGATATTGTTCAGTGCTAGTCGTGATGTCTTCCACTGAACGTGTGCGACGCCTGCGTCAACGACAACGCAAAGACAGGGATCGTGAAGAACTAAATGAATTCTTGATGAATACTCCGTTCTCATCATATACAACTGAAGATGAGAAAATTCGCTATATGCAGGAGAGTCTGCAGTTTATGCACATTATACGTTTCAAAAGCCTAAAAACATTATCATGCTTCGATGTTTCGGTTTAGTCGAAATTCTTCTTTTTCCGTTCCCATTCAAAACATCCGAACACCTTCTGAAAATTCTGTGATCAGCTTTGGTGATAAGTTGTATTTCTCTCGTACTCCTATCTATATACTCTTAGTCGTTTGATTTGAGATTTGGCTTCTGCACATACAGAATTTTGTACGTCGAGCGCGTGCGCGTGTCTTTGTATGTTGTATGTGTGTTTACGTGTAGTGGTGTACCTTTTATGTTTACGCGGGCGAGGCGACGCATGATGCTTGGTGTTTGTCATTGTTTCCCATTGCTTCTCTTGTGGTCCTTGAAAGAACAGGTGGAGACGTTTTGACGTTTACAGAGACCCCCGTGATATACGTCGGGCAGATATCCCTTCCTAGCCATTTCTACACTTAAGACTTCGTGTACACCGAATAAAAGGTATCTCATTATCAGCTAACACCACATAGACTAGTATTCCACGATCATTATAGAGGTCTTTAAGTTTATTTATTGATATTTAAAATCTTAACGTTACAAAGGTAACATTATAAAGGTAAATTATCGGTATCGTGGTTTTCAGGCATTTGAAGCAGAGTAAATTGCCCGAGCTATGCAAACGTAGTAAAATTTTCGAGCGGTCTTCAATTCTCCGAATTTTCAAAGCGGTTAGGATTACTTTTCAGCTTCGCGTTTCAGTAATAGTCAAATCGGTCGCGAAGATTTTTAACGATGTGAGACCTAGCACCTAATGAGCTGCCCTAGGGTTACATGTCCTATCGTAATCAGAGACGATCGTTATAGGAATCCATATTTTATAGCAGCACTAAATAATAATTGACTAGAACTCAATCGCAAGTGGTTTCTCGTGTTTCTAGCCAAGAAATCTATCATCCTTCCGCACTTCTGCAGCATTTTGTTTTCGGTCCGTCATTAATCTTCACGTGAAGTTTCGTTCTCTTCTCATTACTTAGGCTAAGGTCTTCAGCTTCTCATTTCTACGGAATACATTATTTCGTCTCTTTCGTTGAGAAGAGCGAGTTCTTCGATATTCGTAATGCGATCTGACCAGAATAGACACAATAGCCTTGATGATGTCAATGTCAATGTCAATCAACACAATGTCCTTAACACACATGACCACCGTCGAAACGATCAGACGACCCCCAGTTAGTTTCTTCCAATCAATCTATTTTGATGGCCAAGCTTCGACATGATGTAACATTGTAGAGAACATACAAGAACGAAGTAACCTTTCCTTCACGTATAATTTTATGTTTCGGTTGCGGTCTTCTCCTTCATCATCATCAGCATCGTCTCCTCCTCCACCTCCTCCTTCCCCTTCTCCTCCTGCTCCTCCTTTCTTGTTTCAGGAGTCCTCTGCTTATAACCATCTTTACGACTCGATACAATCTCTCCATCTTGGACTTGGTCGTCCAGTTTTTCTTTTATTACTCTCTCTCGCTTAGAAGGTTGACAGTCGACATCAAAACAGCTGTTAACGTGATATTAATTTTTATCTCGCCTCAACGTAGTTACGTTGTTGACATGTTTCTTCACATGAATGTGTGTGCGCAATTGTACTGGGTCGACAATATGGTGCGACTCATGAATACTAATTGTGCCAACACAGCAGCAACGTGGACACAAGACATCGTACTAACGGTGAAATCTGATTGGCGCACAGAAACAGTTCCGGGAAGTGCTGCGGAATTAAGAATAAATATTAATACACCAAATACTTTCTAATGTTATCTTCTGGCTCTTTTAATATTTGGACCATTGTCTCGGGCCTTCATGACTAATCTGACATTGTCCAAAATGTCGACGTGGTCATTCAGAATTGTCGCGTTTCTTTTATCACGTTCTGTTTATTTATCACGTTTCTTGATTATTACATTGTTATTGTTTCTCGTATCGTTTTGCCTATTATGCTTCTCAACGTTTTCATTCCAGCGACTTGTATTTACTGCTGTGTCAGACCTAACTAATAACTAGCAGTTGCTTGTAAAACCGGACTGTCAGGATAAAAACCGGTCATGACAACGCTGATAATGCCAACAACTGTAGCTGTGAACTGAAGAAGTCTTGTTTTTTAAGTATTAAGTCCAAAGGAACGTGAATCCTCCTACCTGCACGAGTCACAGTCAGGGGCGGATTAGAAGCGCGTGGTGCCCTATGCTGCCATAACGTAAGGCGGACATTGAGCTGCGTGGCGCAGGACGGGGCACAGTTGTCCACGTATATTGGACAGCAGTTTTGTGCGCCAGTGTGACGAAGGCAGTTACCGTGTTTTAACCAAAATCTTGTGCGTGTAAACAAAAAACATGTAGGCGGAATACTTTGATTTGAGCTGTTGAGTCAGATTCGGATGCCGAGTTAGAAATAATATTATTACTCATCAAAAGTCAAGGAAGGTAAAGCTGTGGAAAAGTGAGTACATGAAAGAAAGAGGAACTCACGGGGAATTCGCACTAGGCCTAATGAGAGAATTCTCTAATGAACGATTTGTGAACTATTTCCGTCTGAATTGAGCGGAGTTTGAAGAAGTTCATAGCATGATTCAACCTAGTATCACACGTTTTCTGTGTCAGATCCACAAGTGTGGGATTGGCCACGTCTGGCGCAGTGCTGCCCTTGTCCTGCTCTGCGTCTCAATTCGCGTGACTCCCCCTTCAAAGATGGAGTCACAGAAAGCATCAATACAAGCGTCAATATGCGCCCGGCCTAATAAGACTGTGCCCCCCCCCCCCGATTCAAAATTCAACCTTTTATCCATTATTTACACTGATAAATGGCATACGCAATTTCGAAAGCCAACAATTATTTTATTAAATTCTCAAATTACAACAAATATTTAGCCAAACAGTGATTACAATGAGCATAGTAGTAGGCCTACTTAAGCTTAGAGGATACTAATCGATCAATGTTTTCTTGATTTTCCCTTAACAAAGTCTTGTATAATTTCTTCTAAACCGAGCGATTCAAGTATCTCGCTTTTAATTTTCAACCTTGCTGACGGCGATAATCTCTCATCTCCCATAGCTGAACTAAATGGCAGCAGCTCTTACTCCAGCTATTTTCTCACACAGGGGTGCGCCCCCCAATGCCCAGTGCGCAAATCCCCCCAAAAGTCTCAGCACCCCCCCCAACTGCCCGCCAGTCTACAAGCTTAGCACACGCACACATTTTTACATTCACGATTTGTTATTCACGAACCCTCTGACTCATTGACAGGATGTTGCTGCAGGCTGCCAGGGTCAGTTTTCCAAATTCCAAAACAAAATTTACTACTAGTTGCACTGGTAGAGACATTTATGCTGCCAGTTCGTTAAAACAATCATAAAGATATGCAATTGCTTTAGTTTTTTACTAATAGCTTAGTTTGTTGCACAAACACGGTAAAAATTTCCATCAATGTTGGATTTAAAATGTTATTCTTAAAAAAAAACCCAAAATCTTTAAAATACACCCGAAAAATCCCCCCCCCCAAATTCTCAATGCGCAACTTGCGCTAGGATCCCCCCCTGTGGGCACCCCTGTTCTCACATAATTTCCACCCACACAGAGATGGGACACAAGCAGAACGCTAGTCCGGTCCGAGCAAGGAGAACGTAGGAACATTAAAAACATATCTTTAATGCGTTTTAATACAAAAAATTATCTTTCAGATTCGCAGTTAGGTAATGAATCGTGAAAAGCAGACGATAAGCAATGTATATATTCGGAAATGCATCAGTCATTTTACAGTCAATAATCCAGTTTAATACTTCGAGCGGACAAACTGTAGTATCATGGAATCTATCGTCTTCATTCGAGCGATATGAAAGAAAACCTCTTTCTTGGAATTTTTACTCGTGGCACAAAGTGCTTGAATTCTGTTAGAAGATTCTTATTTAAATCGTTCGAGTAAACTTCTACAAGAGTTGTCGCTTGATTTTCTAACACGACACTCTCCATGGTTAGTAACACCTTAGGAAAACCAAACAATCGCGTAATATGGTCATAAGCTTTTCTTCGCTTAGTCAATTCAGCTGGATGGCGCCTCCTCTGACAGTTGAGGCCGTGGTGCCTGATGCTGCAGAATACCCTAGCGCAGTGGTTCCCAAACTTTTCAGTCCGCGGACCCCCCCAAATTAAAAATTTCACGGGCCCCGTCTGAGTTATGAAGCAAACAGTAAATCTGATACAAACTCCTATATTTTAATTAAAATATATTAAAATCAAAAATCTCTTAACTTGCAAAATTATAATATTAATGATATTAACATAGTTTAATGTGAACAATGAAGCTGCTTTTGAACAATTAGCTCTGCAATATTAGGTTTAATGTCTGATAATTTTAATATCAAGTCACTCGACATCAAGTTTATTTCTTAACTTTGCCAACCTCGTCTCTACCTTTCCAGCCAAACGTGTCGAAATCCAGCTACTTAGGCGTAAAACCAGCTACGCGGGAAAACGTTTTGCTTAGATACAGTGCTTGTACGTGGACTAAAACAGCGCGATCAGTTCTGCTCACAAACAGATCCTACACGACATGATTTAAAGACATTATTAAAGCCATTAGTTTGAAATTACCTTCACAATTACAATTAGTTTCAAAAAAAAAATCAAAGTACTGGAATCTTCTACTAATTGTTTAAGATTCTAAAGTTTAGATTTTAAAGAATAGAAAATATGAGAAAATTACGGTATATTCTATTTTTGCTAAAATGTATCCGCGGACCACACTTTGGGAACCACTGCGCTAGCGTTATGGATAATCCGCCACTGGGGAAGACAATTCCACGTCCAGTGCAGCAGACGACGGAGTGGAACCCGCGCGACCGCTGAGCTATCAGCGCGTGACCGCGTATAACGGTGTAAGTCGCGACACGACACGAACGTGATTTACATAAGTAGGTGGAAGGAGTCGGTATTGACACAGATTATGACGTAACAGCCTTGTACCAAACCGCCCTGCCGCGCCGCCTCCTTCGGTTTTTGCGCGCTATTTTGTAACGCAATCAGGTAACATGTGCAGAGACACGCTTTGTAATGTGAATGTGGGCGCTGAATTGTCCTGTCATGTGTTTGACTTGTTACATCATATATCAGTGGGTGAACAACCCGTTGTAACGGACGGACAACATTCACCGCATTATCGTTAAGGATAACACCTGTTCAAATCACAGCACCTTTTCCGTCTGGTTCTGTTTTCTGCTAGGAGTATTCCGTTGTCTGTGTTGGCAACCTTGTCACCTTCTTCTTCTTCTTCTTCTTCTTCTTCTTCTACTTCTTCTTTAGCAGCCCAACGTGAGCAGTGGCTTCCAACACCTCCAGTGTCTCCAATCCATTTCCCTCTCACATCCATTCTTCTTAGATCTTCCAGCACATCATCTTATCTTATCCTAGGTCGGCCCCCTCTTTCTGCTTTTGTTGGCTTGCGCCCTCAGCATTTTCTTTGGCATACGCTGATCATCCATCCGCTCTAGGTGACATAGCCATTGTATTCGTTGAGCCTTTACGAATCTTACAATGTCCTTATGCCTCAATAGCTCATTTATCTCCTCGTTATCTCCATTTATTATCTTCTTTAACCGGGCCATAAACACGTCTTACGACCTTTCTTGAAACCTTCTTTGCGTTTCTTGCTTTTTTTTTTGTCATCATGTCTCGCCTCCATAAGTGACAACCGGTCTGATAAGTAAGTGTCTTATATATTTTACTTTTTTTTGTTACGACTAATGAGTTTGCTTAACTTATGCTAAACTTGTGTTGCTACCACAAATACTCACTTACACTTCCATGAGCGCTTTCAAGCCTCTCGGCTCATCTTCAGATGGAAACAACAACCTGGTTAAAAACCTTCCCCGTTTATATGTCTATCTATAAACGTAGATAGGAAAGCGCTCGTGGAAGTGGAAGTGAGTATTAGTGGTAGCAACACAAGTTTAATATAAGTTAGACTTAACCACTAAATTGTATTTATCGTTTAATTAGTTTGCTTCTCAGTAGTCTGCTATTGGCATAATATGTCTCTATTTCCTATTTGTATCCTGTCATGTATTGTCGTGTTTATGGACCCTTCATTATCTATCATGTTGCCCAGGTGGTTGAACTTATTAACTGCATCAAATGAATTATCCTCTATGCATAAATTATTTACATTTCTTCACATTTCTGATGCAGAAATTAGCATGTATTATTTACAGTCAGTCGCATTCCACCGGATTTTTGAAGTGAAAACTTTTATACGCGGGCCTGGAGAAACACTTTTTGTATGGAGAAAAACATAGTTTCGCGTCAGCATCTCATCGGTTACGCTTTTTGAAGTGAAAACTTTTATACGCGGGCCTGGAGAAACACTTTTTGTATGGAGAAAAACATAGAGTTTCGCGTCAGCATCTCATCGGTTTTTTCGTTACGGTGAGTCATCAGCTTATATATATATATACAGAGAGTATAGGCGGTTCCCTCTCTCTCTGAATTTATATCGCTATCAAGTACAGTAAGTCCTCGATTAACGTCGTAGTTACGTTCCGGAAAACCGCGACGTTAACCGAAACGACGTTAATCGAAACATTTTTCCCCATAAGAAAACACGTAACTTTTATAGGTTAGGTTCCAGTATTGTGCTTGACATACACTAAGTCGCTTAAGATTCGTCGTTAACGTCGCGGTTTTCCGGAACGTAACTACGACGTTAATCGAGGACTTACAGTATATGCTTTATAATAAAATAAGATATATATCAGGATATATAATAAGATCTTTGTCTTTGTATATCAACGTTATTAGAGAAAAAAATTAATGATTACAGTATACATTGATTTCTATTATATTATATAATCATTTATTATTTCAAAATTTTTAAACTGTAAAATTATCAGAAACTTTTACTTATGTATATACTATAGAACTTTAACATTTCCTTCCAAAATAATTAGTGTCATAGAATGATTCATAAAATATCAAAACTATATCAAATATAAAATTATCAAAATATATCAGGATATATTTTACGTTATATTATATACACATTATCATGTTTAATTTGTTATTACTTTTGGTATAAATATAGATACTTTAAATAATAATTTCACATATTCATCAATACTTACTACAAAAGTATTTAAAATTTAAAAATAATTAAAAGAATAAAAATAAATTTAGCAAAAAATAAATGATTATAACAGAAATTATATTGTATAGTATAAAAACTTTAACTTATGTATATACTATAGATCTTATAATAATCATTTCCTTCCTAAATAATAAGTGTCATAGAATGATTTACAAAATATTTCCATGCACAAAGCGTTTCTCCAGGCCTGACTATAAAAGTTTTCACTTCTGTCGGCACTTCCCCGAGTGCTAACATTCTTTTTTTTTATTCAGCTCCTAGTAAAGCTGAACTAGTCGTTGTCTTGATTACAACATCGTCAGCGTAAGCATGTATTTGGCTTGTCTTAGTTAGTATTGTTCGTCGCTGATCTGTGTCTTTAATGGCATAGTGTAGAGGGTGGCCGATAAGCCACCACCTTATTCAACTCCCTTACTAAATGCAAATTATTCACTCAGCATACGTATTCTCGTACTTATTTTGTGAATCCCATGGCTATCTTTGTTATTTTTATAAGTTTTAAAGGAATTCCCATATTCATAAATTTTACCCTTCGCACACTATAAAATGCCTGTCTAAAGTCCACAAACAGCATGTTAAGGTGGGACAGTTGGGTTAAAAAAAATAAAGGCAATGTCTCTCCTTACATCACAACTCCTTAATCTTCCACCGTGTCCTGTTTTCTGCTAGGCGTACTCCATTGTGTTTGCAACCTTGTCACTAATACATTTTCTACGTTACATAACTCATTGAGAGCGGCAATGACCCTCTCTAGTACGAATTTTTTGTCAATTAGGGATGCAATACACCTTCAGTCGCGCGACAGTCCTTTAGCTGCATAGAACTTTCCAAACATCCTTTTTTCCAACATCCTTTCTTCCAAGAAGGAATGGTGTCGCAGACTACAGGACACGACTGCCTGGCCGCCCGTCTGCGACGTATCTCCGGAGTGTGTTTTTGCTATTAGAAGGGTTCCGTCACGAACCAAGCGTACCTTCTGACGTGTGATACGTTAAATAGTCTCGTAGACTACAGGACACGACTGTCTGGCCGCCCGTCTGCGACGTATCTCCGGAGTGTGTTTTTGTTGTTAGAAGGGTTCCGTCACGAACCAAGCGTACCTTCTGACGTGTGATACGTTAAATAGTCACTGAACTTGGTAACTCTTTATTGGCAAGCACGACGACGCATGACAAACTGTGTCAAAAATGACAAATATCCGAACGGTAGAAACAAAGAAACAAAAGCACACACAGGGATATCAGCTTGAGCCCCAAAAATAACTGACTCGATCCAAGGCGGGATCATAAATTAAGATTTTAGGTTGGGTCAGGTCATAAATTAATGGCTATTTTCCGTGAAAGCTAGTAGTGTCTCTATAAACATGATCACGTTCTAGTTGCTCACGAATCGTTAAACCATTACTTTTTCTACTCATATTAATTTTTGTACGTTTTTTACTCTTTTAAATAATTATCCTGTCATATGGGCTATAGATTATTATCTGGGCTCGTATATTACGGTCTTCTTCTTCTTTTTCTTCTTCTTCTTCTTCTTCTTCTTCTTCTTCTTATTCTTCTTGTTTCCGGAGTCCTCTGCTTATAACCAACTACACCACTCGATACAATCTTTCCATCATCTTAGAATTAGTCGTCCAGTTTTTCTTTTATTACTCCCCCCTGCCCCCCCTCCCTCTCTCTCTCTCTCTCTCTCTCTCTCTCTCTCTCTCTCTCTTTCTCTCCTAAGGTTGACAGTCGACATCAAAGCAACTGTTAACGTGATCATTGTATGTAACCACGTAAATAGATAATATTACTTTGAATGTTGGTTGGGAGAGTTCTGTAGTATACAACAGGTTTTCCAATCACCTCGTCTGTCATCATACAAATTGCTACTTCCTCTACTGGTCCGTCTTCCGTTTCTACATCCAACACCAAGGGTTCCTCTCCCCCTATTACGTATTACGTATACACTCTACTGTGGAGTACTCCAGAAATTAATGTAGCCTAATAGTAGAAATTTAATCACAATAAAGTGTCAGTAAACACAGTTGAAGGTTTTCCAGAACAGTTCGACACCAAATATGTAGAACCAGCTCGCGAATCCAGGGGGAAGAACGCCTGACTTCCAGGAAGGGGATGTTCCTTACATTCCAAACCCCTATCGTATGACCGTCTACCCAAGCTTCTACCTACCAAGCTCCCGAAGCAGTATCCTGGAGCCGGTCTGTGCTTTTAGACCTCCAATTTGGAACGATGTTTACAAAAATTTTGTGTATCAAAATACACAAAATACCTGTTGGTTTCAATCAGTATTGTCAGTGAGCCACACATTCAACCGGGAGAATTTCAAGGTCGTGCCGCAAACAGGTGCGGTCGAGTTAATTTTCTGTGCAGTATTTATGCAACATTTATGTATATATAATTAAGTAGTGTCTGCAGATATTTATAACTGGATCTGGAATGTTGCAGAGCGTCGATTAATGCGAACCAGTCAGTTGGAGCCTGACCAAGTGGGCGGTTCGCATGACTGATCACGATTTCACTGTTAGTTACGGAAACTGAATTTTCGTAACAGACGTTTTTGTGTAACTGTTGGAGCTCGCCAGTCTTTGTTAACGTTTAGACATGTCTTACATTCGTAAAACTAAAGTCAGTTTTCATCAAAACTTTTATATAATTTTTAAGACATATTCAAAACACAGTCTGCCACAATTAAAGTTTCTTAAATTGTCTTATTTTGAGTAGCGGCGTAGTAAGAATATATTTTGGCAGGCAGTACGCATAATCTTCTTCTTCCATCTTGGAGTAGGTGTAGACACCTTTCCCGGTTTCAGAAGTCTGATGTACATTGTGAATTTAAATCGTTACTATTTTCAAAGATTTTAAGTTTTAAGATTTAAGACAAGTTTTAAGATTTTAAGTAAAATCAGATCATCGTTTCCTGGGGCTTCCTACATTACGACTACCCCGTGGAGCATAAAAATATGCGGCCTTTGGTATAGATTCCTTTTCCATGAGACGAACATGTTCCTTCTATCTATTCGCATATTCGTTAACTTTTCAGACAATGGGGAACCTTAAGCTCACTCCATATCGTAGTTGCGAAGCATATCTAATCTTGAGCATCCTTTGACATTTTTAAAAACCAGATTTCTGTCGCAGTCATTTTACGTACAACAGGCTTTCGCAAAGTCCATGGCTCCGCACCATACAGCAGAGAAGGCACTGCCATTACCTAAACAAATTTAATTTTGATTTCTGGACTAACTGTGTTTTCTAATGTTCTTTGATCGTTCCACAGATGGATTTAAAATTACTCAATTCGTTCTCCATTATCTCTGTCTAGACTCCATGAAATATTGCATCCCATATAGTGGAAAACCCGTACCTCATTCAAACAGTAGTCTCCTGTAGCATCTGCTACTACTTTCGTCCGCGATGGGTAACAGTCACGGAAGCCATAACTTTGGCATATAACAATACTAATTATATATAGGTGTGTGTGTGTGTGTGTTGCAATAGGTAGAATTTTCATATGAAATAGTAATTTAACTCTAAGCATATGATAGCATGTTGCAATGAAAATGTGTCTAAGTAAAGACTGCAGGTTCGCAGTCCATGTATAATAGACAAAAGATACAAGTTAAATTTGTTAGTTTGAGTTAAATTCTGACAGTAAAAAAACAAGTAGTGTGAAAATATTCGTAGGCATATGGCGAGTGCGCGTGTGTGGGTATGTATAACTATGTTAAGGAATAATTATAAAAAACATTAAATTATATAACTTTCGTAAAAAATGAAAATTCTGTCATGAGACTTACACCAGATAAATAAAAGACCTATCTAGTGGTAATATTTGTTTATAAATTAAAGAACTAAATATATGAGTTTTTTATAAAGTAAGTTTTATGGCCCTAACGAAAAGTAATTAAATTAGACTGGTTTTATTTGCAAGCTTAACTTTGTCCGTAGACAGTATTTTACAGGAAGAACCTTATCTGAACTTAAGCCGCAAGGGTGAGGGAATTTTTCAGCCAATGAACGTTTGAGATTTGGCTAAAATCTCATTTGATTTTATTCTTCGTATGGTAAAAGTTAGTCTCGCTCTGAACTCAATAACGCGTGGTCGTTAATGCTGCTAGTCTATGACGATTGGTCTACAAAAGCGCATGAGCACAAGTCAAAGTTTGCGAGTTGCTATAATATCGAGTGCTAATCCGGTATAGTACAAGATTGTCCTGCATAGGCATTTAAAAGAACACTTCAAGTTACTGGAGTATTGTGTATGTTTAATACACAGAATAAATCACAATTAAAAATTAGTTCACTAAAAATTGTAGAAGTACCCAACTCGAGAACGACCCTGAACGCCGGACAGCAGGAGGAGATCGCAACAATTTCCAGAAGGAACAACTGTAGCCGCTTACCAGGACTGCATCATCGACATCTCATCATCCACAGTAAAGGGAAGTGAAATTTGTTATAAACTTTATTGAAAAACACATATAAACTTAAAGACAAAAGAACCCATTTAAATAAAATTTATGTAGTAGAATATAAGATACATTATTTAAAAATTGTAAAAAGGTCAACAGAGACAGTTTAATTAGTTTTGTTTTGTTGTCAGAAACAGTATTAAATTATTAGTCCAATTTAAGAAAAAGTATTAATAAATCCGAATCATTCCAATAATCGATATAAACGACTACTTATTCTATGCAACCCTTGTACATCGCAATATATAATAATATGATAATAATGAATGTAATAATAATAATAATAATAATAATAATAATAATAATAACTAGGAGTGTCACTGGCACAAATGGGCGGAACATTTGATATTCGTAATAATTTATTTATCAATATTTTTACAATCTACCGTCTTTGATCCGTTAGATAAATAGATTCGTAATAATTTATTTATCAGTATTCTTACAATCAACAAAATATATACACTTTTATGATACACACTTTTTATTGAATACACTACATTATAGTACAATATACATTAATTGTCATTAGACATATTCCACAACCTTTGCAACTCATCTCTACGATCAACCATTGATGGACTTCTATTAATTTTTAGCAGTCTATCAAAATTAAACGCCGGTTTTAATAATAATCCTTCTAATGTTTTCACTCTTGAAAGAGCAACATACGTTAATCCAACCTGAAATTCTTGTCTCCTAAATTAACAATTGCCTTATCTAATGTTATCCCTTGCGATCTATGTATACTAACATTAACGGAAATTGTTTGCGAGTACAAAAAATTTCATTTTTCTTGAAAGATGCCACTATTGGTACAGTGGGTATAGAATTCTCGTACAGAACTGGTCCTGTACATTTTTCGAAAGATAAGAGTATAAATATTGGCATGTGATCAGCTGCCGTGTCATAAATAATATCAGTTACTGTCCCAACTGAACCGTTGGCTAGTCTTTTTGTGACCCAAAGATTTCTTCTAAGGATAACTCGAGCACCTTTACATAAACGTAATTGGGCAAATAATCCCTGAGCATCGTCAGATTTTCCTAGAGAGGCTTCTGGGCAATTATGGATTGCATTGATTAGAGCCATGGGTTGTTTATTGCTTTCTAGTTTTTCATAATTAAAGCGTTCGATTTCGTCATTTTTCGACATTATACAGACAGTATCTTTGAAATTGTCCCCGATATTGTTTACATAAAATCTTTTAGATAGGAGCTGATAATCTTGTTCAGTGACTGTTCCATTTGCGACTCTAAAGTCTCTCTGAAATTTTTTTGATCATCACCTTGCTGTCTCATAATCTCCGTTAAAAAGAAAACTTTTTTGAACTGTTTCTATAAAAGATTCGATTGAATGGTCTGAACATTATTACCGATATTGTAACGACTCCTGTCACAAACCGGCAAAATCTGGGACCAATCACCGACTAAATACACGCAAAGGCCACCAAAAGGAACAACTGAAGGACGCTGCTTTGCTTGTTTGACTCGCATATCCACTTTGAAAAACAATTTCAAACCCAACATACTGGCTTCATCAATAATAACGAACCTCACATCTTTTAATTCTTCTTCAAAAGCAATTTTGGATTCACCTTCTAAATCTTTGAAAGTTCCTCCCCCTTCTCTTTGAAGCATTTATTCTTAGAGCAGAGTGAACAGTTTGACCAGCAATATTGTTAGCTGCCACACCAGTAGGAGCCATTAAAAGAGTTGCATCGCAGCCAAAATATGAATTAATTCACCTAACCATTTCATTAATTACACAGCTTTTACCAGTTCCGGCTTTTCCCTGAATAATTGCAAGTCTTTGATTGCAATCATCATAGTCATTTAGCTGATATTCTAAGAAAGATACTATCTTATTTTGTTGGTCATTGAAAATAACATTGTATGATTCATGAGTGTCATACTGATTCCCAAATGTTTCTCGATTCCTTTCGATGAAAGAAGTTTTATTCTTTATATCTGGATATTTGTAATAGGCTGCTTCCCATTTATGAAGTAAATCGATATCACGATTACCTAGACCAACATGAGTTGGTAGTGCATTAGGCATTACTGCTGCTACAGCCATCCAGTCTATATCGTCAAAAATATCAAACTCATTATTATCCTGATAAATTTCAATTTCTTCTGTAATTAAAGACATGTGTAATTGTTCGTGAAGCTGTCCAAAATTTTGTCGAGTATAAGCCATGAACCATGTTTCATCTGTACTTTTCAAGTCTTCTTCATTACACCAATGCTTATGTAAAATCAACTTTTGTTTACAATATAATTCAGTATTGACTGCATTGTTATTGTTGTTTACTTTAGGGAAAACTTGTACAATTCTTTCTTTTCTGTTTGTGCTAATTGAATTATTTTTCCCTTGGAAATTGTTTTAGCAAAATCTGATAATGTTATTTCTTCCATGTCTAGTGGTCTACTACTGTAAAACTGAATGAATGAATTACTGTTATTTTCACTATTGGTTCCATTAATTGCAACGTAGTCTTCTATCAAATATATTGGAACTTACCGTCTGCGGCTTTTCAGAAACAGCGTCTTTATAAAATTTACATGTTTCGGGACCCTTGTCCCATCATCAGAATTTAAAAGTAATTGTGTATCATTTAAATTTGATACACTTGTCAAACACTTAAAATATTAAAATCCAATATAAAATAACTTAATATAACATAATAATATAATATTTACAGCGAGTGCGAAGGTTACCGATGTACATCGTATGAAAACCGACCGCGCACTCAAATAATCGGTTTTCATACGATGTACATCGGTAACCTTCGCACTCGCTGTAAATATTATATTATTATGTTATATTAAGTTATTTTATATTGGATTTTAATATTTTAAGTGTTTGACAAGTGTATCAAATTTAAATGATACACAATTACTTTTAAATTCTGATGATGGGACAAGGGTCCCGAAACATGTAAATTTTATAAAGACGCTGTTTCTGAAAAGCCGCAGACGGTAAGTTCCAATATATTTGATTGAACAACACGTGGCTTGGTACTAAACATTTGGGATTTATTCCTTTTAAACATGTAGTCTTCTATTGTTATGACAAGTACTCTAAAAGCTCTGGTACATTGATACAATGGAATTCCATGGAGTAAATGACATATTTCGCAAGCCCCGATGTCTCTTTCTCTGATCACTCTTTATCATCAAACTTGTATATGCTCGACGAGATTCTTCATCCGGGGCTCTCGATTCAACGATTTCTTGAAACATTTCCGTCAAATTTTTCAAAGCAGGTTCTGACTTTGAAGCATATTTGGATACATATTCAACCACCTGGTATAAGGAGGTGATTATACTAAAATCAGTATTTGCTCTCCATGTTTGTGCGATGACAGGATTATACTGATTCAGGAGTTCACCATTACAACCCAACCCATGAGTCGTGCCAGATCAGGCCACCAAAGATCAGCTGCACTTAAAGAAAGAAAACCCGTAGGAAGATTATCACACTGCTCAATCATTGATTCAAGTTCACCCCTTCGTTGAATCCAGTAAGATTTTGATCCTCTTATTTTTCCACATCAATAATATAAACTTCTTATTATTTGAGGACTAATAGACAGCGTGTTTCTCAGTTGCTGTATTGTTCCATTAAAATGAGATTTTCTAGCAATTGTCCCTCGTTGAATAGCTTGATGACGCTGAACAGTGTTCAATGCAAAAAATCTGAACCTAGGATCTTGTGCAAAAGTCGGTCCTTATATTGCATAAAAAATTGAAAATATTCAAATGCTGTAAGTTTCATACTACTTGCTCGAGTATTTTCGTTTAGTTCAGCAGATCCGTAAGGTAGTAAAGCGGGAAATGCCATGCTTACATATCCTTCGCACGAGAATTCATTTATGGTATCAGTATCTTGTGGCCATGGAATTACATTATTCACTGCAGATGGAGTCGATCAACTTCTCTGATTCTAATATTCACCGGGATCATACTTTCATAAATTTCTTCAGAAAAGTTCTCTTCATCTGTATTCACCTCAGGTAAATCAATAGAGGATATCATTCCAAAATACTATCATTTAATGGAAGTTGAGATATTTGTTCCATATAAATGATGATATCACTATAGAATGGATTATTCGTTTTCAAAAAATTGAGTGCTTCTAAAATGTTGTCACGTCTCACATGAAAATCGCGATGTCCATTAACACTTTCCTTTCCTACAACTATAGTGCTCAGTGAAGCGGCTGTAGGGGGCAAGGAACTAACAATCTCTGTTATATTTTGACCAATATTTATAATATTTCCCTTATAAGCATATTTACCGGGAAAGCCTCCCGATTTCACCCTATACACACGCATCACTGGTTGTACTCTTCCTATCAAGAGTTGTTCTACATAAGTGAGATCCATCAGTTCTATAGGTACATCTTTAGGATGTACTGTAGGATTAACTGCAGTAAACTTATTTGGGTTTCGCTTACCTGCGGACACATACCGAAAAATGTTTGCTGCATCAACACTCCAGAACAATTTACACTTTCATAGAATTCTAGAGATCGTAAATTGTCTTCAAATTCATTCTGAAGATTCCTATACCCTGTGTTGTTTTGATCATATAACACATGATTCATGTTATGTTCTGCAGGGCCTTCAACAGTTGCTGCAGCAACATTTTGTTGCTGTCCCATCCGTCTTTGATTTATAGTTAAACGACGAATATTTGGACCTCTTCTCCGTCGAGGCATACTATAAATAATACGTATATATAAATTGATGAATAAGAATATATAGAATATTCGTTGCAATATGTAATGGAAAGTTGCAGTTGCATCAGCGACTACATAGATCCTCATCTAAAAATTGACACTTAAGTCCAATCCGTACATCTGGCTACACCATAGAACAATGCTCTACTACTGTTTGAATTAAACACATGTGAGTCATGAATACAAAGTGTATACAGCAAAATCTTATCTTATCGAGCGACAGCCAGCGCGGGCGGCGGGAGCCGCACACGCACACGCACCGGCATTTGGGTACAGCAAAACCTTATCGGGCGACAGCCAGCTGGGCCACGATATCTCTATCTCACTTCCTCTCACACGTTTAAGCTAAGATTTTTTAAAAATTGTAATATCTTTTGAACCAAATAACTTAGAGAAATAAAAATTACATGTGTGCACTCTACAATACAGTCCGGATTTTATACCATTCGGTTGAGTAGTTTCGGAGGAGTTCGTGGCCTAAGTTGTGCACCGAGTCGTGGATAGAGGGCTATGCCTGATTTCGCTACGCTCATCAGGCTCCGCCCTATAATAATAATAACCTTAAAAGGCTTGTAAAAGCTTAGCTGTTCACGAAAGTATACAACATCCCAGTTTCAAATGAGACTTTGTTGTATGACTGAAGTTCGAGTGGTTCTCATTTAAGTGGGCTGTACTGTATTCACGTTAACGTTAACGTTTTGTTGTTTTTTATTATAACAGTTCTTCTTGTATGTTGACTACAAAACGTGATTGTTCAAAACGCTGTGAGTAAAAACGTGATTAGTACGAGTAAAGAAGTGAAGACCTACACAAGTACGCAATCTACAGAACTAAACAACAAAATAAAAATACGGTGACTGAGATTGTATATGAAGTTGGAGAACGTATCTCAGGTACATTTCCAGAGAACGTTACAAACGTGCTCGACTTCTGCCTCGGATGAGCACCAAGCACGCACTCATTTTTTTAAATTTATTATTTAATACTAGTATTATAACAATAGTGCGAGCAGTAACCTTTTTTACACCAGTCTCTAGTAGACCTTTCAGTTTCAGTACGTTTGCGCGTTGTACGAATAAACGTACTGTAGCAAACGAGAACAAAAAAAATTTGAATTGTAAAATAACAATCAGTAACTCTGGCGATGTTGGACAACAAATTGCTGATCCGCTGGGCTGTTAGGCCGTAGTCCTCCACAATTGTCGTTATTGACGGACGTTTCGGCCCCCCCCCATCGGAGACCATCCTCAGCGTTTAGATTGACATGACGTCCGCCAATTCACCTCACAGTTACAGTGTCTACCTCATCTCTGACGTGAATTGGCGGACGTCTCAGGATGACACGCTACAACAACTTGGGCCTTTTCACTAGTAGCATTAGTTCGTAGTTGACCTATTCTGCAACCTGTCTCCTGCTCGGTCTACCAACGTTCATTAGGCTTATGTCTCAAGACTGGCACCGGGAATCTGGTATTTGGTGTGCGGTCTGAATGTTCGCACCGTCTTCTCTTGTTGCCAATAGTTCTCATGCGCAAAGATTCGACTTTAATTTCTTGCATAAAGTCTTTATTTCTTTCCAGATCCTGTTGTTTTTATTAAAAATTTCATTTTAGCAGCTCTAATTTTATTTTATTCTTTTTTACCGAGAATCCGCGTTTCACTTGCATATTGGAATGTGGGTATAGTTACTGTTTTGTAGAATTTCACGTCGGTATCCTTTCTAGTTTTAGATTTTTAGGCTTCCACGGATCGTTGCACTCATGATTTTGAATTGTGCTACAGTATCCTAGTCAGTGTCATTTTCGTATAAGTGAAGAGTGAATCCGATAAGACAATAAAGTCTGCATATAATTAACATGAATATATCAAGGAAGAGACAGTCGAGGATGGTCATAAGGCAGAAACGTGAAGAAGGATGGAAGACGCGGCGGCAGGTAGAAGACAAACCAGTATAACATTTGCTGCAGGAGCCGGTAGAAACTATTTCAAATACAATCTGCCACACAGCTGGCGAAGCCATCTGCCAATCAAGTACCGTGAGGTTTCTGGACCGGTCGGTAATGTGGTCAGGGTCGGTAAGACGGCGCCCATTAAGGTCGTACGCATGTAAACGTACGCGACAGACGCCATCGAATGTAAATCCGCACACGGGTGGTCTTAACATTTGCAACGAGGCTCAAGGACCGCATTTTCCGACTTTATTTGACATTTACGGTTTAACCAACGTTCTGAAAGAACTCATTATCAACTACGTTACGTATAATGTTTTCTGATGTGCTTTTTTTGGACAGTTCGCTGTTTGATTTGGTTGTAAAGAAGTGGTTCCCAATCGGTGGTCCACGAGAAGCCCAAGATTGGTCCGGTGGGGCTTTTAAGATATAGGTATTAAAAAAGCAATATAGTCTAGCTATCTAGCTTATAAGGTACAGGGTAAACAAACTGGGTGCAGAGTCCTTTGTTTTCTTCGTTTTTCCATTATCGTGTTTATTTCATTGATTTTTTTAAACATGGAAACTTATTCCTAGTAGAGTAGTTATTAAATTTTAACTAGATGTTAATAGTTGTTATCGCTTTAGTATGTCAGATTTTAAAACTAAATTACAGTCTACAGTGTTTCGATTCCCTGCTATATGCGGATTACATAGTTCTTATTCAAGAAAATGAGGATGATTTACAAAGAGCTATGTTTCAGTTACAAGTAGTGGCAACAGAGTACTCAGTGACAATTTCAGCAAGAAAGACCAAAACCGTGGCCTTTGAAGGTAAATATCCAGTGAGGACCAAGATAGTTATAAACAACACCACTTTAGAACAAGTGATCCGTTTCAAATATCTCGGCTGTGCAGTAAGCTATGAATCTGAGTATGACATAGGAAAAATAAATTTAGGAATATTTGTGGTACGATTCATAGAAATCTTAGAAATAATACAACATACAGCACAAGGGTTAAATTTTATAAGGCAATTGCAATACCCACGTTGATTTGTGCGAGTGAGGCGTGGGTCATGACAAAAAAGGAAATCGGCAAGATTCAGAGTGCTGAAATGCAGTTTCTTCGAAATACTTTAAATTATACATTGCAAGATAGAATAAGGAATGAAGATATCAGAGCAGAACTGGAAGCAAAAGACATAAATGAAATTATTTCAATTTACAGAAGACAATGGTGGGATCATCTCCAAAGGATGGCAGA
This sequence comes from Magicicada septendecula, assembly GCA_034769895.1. Taxonomy (NCBI): domain Eukaryota; kingdom Metazoa; phylum Arthropoda; class Insecta; order Hemiptera; family Cicadidae; genus Magicicada; species Magicicada septendecula. The sequence goes on from CM068374.1 coordinate 454,115,049, forward strand.
GGATCGATTGCCGAAAGCGGCACCGAACTATAAAGCCATTGGTAGAAGAGACGTGGATCGTCCGAGGATGAGAAGGGTGCCGGAACAGGTTTATATAACCTAATTGCCTTACGGTATCTTATGGTGTTTTCGACAACATTTTTTTGTGAACAGGGATTCTCTATCCTGCTAATGATCAAAAGCAAAGAAATCGGCTGGGCACAACTGACGACACGACTAACTATGAGCAGCAGCAGGCCTAACAGCCCAAGAATTCCACAGGTGGTAATCCCCCAAACTCCCCCCAATTTTTGATTCCACAAATGCAAACCCCAAAATCACACTACCCTCAAGTAAAACATTTACAATATTTCAGTTGATTTTAGTATTGATAATTTTTTATTTAAATTAAATAAGTTAAATTATATAACATTCATTTTAGTTAAAAATTATTTTACATCCTGAGTTGTACATTTGTTTAGTTGCCTGAAATATTTAGCAAGAGAGAGTGGTCCGCCGCCCTTGCCTAACTTTAGACTGAGCGGTCTGCGCTTATCTTAATGTTGAGAACCGCCGGTTAAAAGTATAATGAGATTTCTTGAATGCAGAATGTATATCTGGCACGCTGAACATGACCAGAGGCGGATCCAGGAAGCAATTGAGTGGACGGGAGTTGACTTTGGGCAGAGGGATATAAAAAGTTGGGCTATTTCTTAATGGTCTAAAGTATAGATGATAGGAGTGAGTAAAGATGAAAATACAGAGTGTTATTATCAACACGGCAAGCTTATTAACATACAAGTTGTAACGGTACATATCTTCACCGTACATTTGAAAACAACTATAAGGAATAAAACACTCATTAATTAACACTAGAACACCCAAGAGATGGATAATAGATGAATCATTGTGTACTAAATATAATATCCGGTCCACGAACTGATTAAAACAATAAATGAAGAATCGTAAACAATACGGTAATGAAGAGGAAAATATAGAAAACAACATAGTAATGTGATTAACCAATAACCAAATAGAATGGTGAGAGGACAAAACCATATACCAACAACTGACACCAACAAGATGTAGTAGGTAACATGAATAAACACAAATAAATTGATAAGCGAGGAAGAGTTAACAAATCTACTCTACAATGTGCCAATATGTGTACCAAGAGATAATGAAGCAAATAAAGCAAGGAGTCTACAGAGTTAAGAAACAGTAAAGACACACAGACATGGACAAACTATTACTAAAGACTTGACCATGACTAAAACTCTTTATTTTAAAGTGAAAATATAATTAATAAATAATAAAAACAATGAAATAAGATATTGGAATATAAGAATGAGTTAGTTGTCATAGCAATAACAGAGTACCATGCCTGCTTTTAATACAAGTAAACCCAATTTAGATATATAAAACAAAACCTGATAATCACCAGTAAATATGTAAAAATAGCATGAAAAAATAATAAATAATGGTTAACAAGAACAGAAGTGTAAAATAATAACCTTAAAACATTGAGATCAGGGGATAAAATGCATAGACCATTGTTGTCAGACAAGGGGGTCCCAAATAACCTCAATTCTGGTACAGATTCACTTGTAATTAGAATAATCTAAGAGTAAAACATTGTACAACTAGTTTAGGTTATGCAATAATGAAAATATACATTATAAAGACAAACCTAGTGCTATGATGTAGTAATTAAGAGTGACATGGGTGGTGTTTAATGTAATTACACAGATTGAAATGGACAGAAAGAAGTACCCATTAAACACACTCAGAATTCCCACAATATTGTAAACCAGAGAAGGACAATGACATAAATGTGTACTGCAATATGTAATACTACTATTATATTATAAAATAATAATAATGAACTATTAATTAAACCATAATTATGAAAAATTAAGGTAACTGTCTGACGACGCTAGATGCAAGAAGTATTAGTGAATTATTCACAATCTCACGTACAATAATAGGAGGCTAACCATTATAAAACACTCTTTAGTCTATAAAGACCATTTGTACAAAAAAGAAGCACTTAAAATTGAGTATATCATTAACCATGGACCGAATCATAATGACACATGGCATACTAAAACTATGAATAACTAATAAAACTAAAAACAAGAAATTAATTATATTTGAAGAAAAGCTGAGATATCCAGAAGTTGTAATGGACATCTCAGAATGACTATATCACAGTAAAAATGGACAGAGCCAATTATTTAAATAAAAAAAAATGGATCAAATTAACGATACTCTAGGCCAAAGAAAGCATAGACCAAATATTGTAATTTTATTAATTTTAGACAATTATTGCAGTAGAGGTTATCATAAAAGGACTTGGGAAGAAACATATGGATGAAATGTAATCACCATTTGTTCAAGTTCCATAATTAAACATGTAATCATCATGTAATGTCATAGTCGTAAGTGAAAAACATTAACTTTTTAATTAAAGCACCAACATATGTCTTGTGGGGACTTGTTTTAACGAGCAAATAGTTGTAATAACATGGTGTGGGTATATCAAGTATTACTAAAAACGCAAGGACGTTAAACCAATTTAAAACATATTCTGTTTATTTTGGGCCAAAAGATATGACGCTACTCTCCACACCAAAGTCATTAACAATTTTATACAAATTAATTATTTTCGCCGAGGGAGTGACCTCGCTCTAAGGAACGGCAGCAATCTCTAAGCCAATGAAATCGATCAAAATCAACAGGGGGGTATGTAATCCCAAAATTGGAACAGCGGAGAGAAACAAATTTCTTCACGCTTCATATCTGGCGAGCGAAGCAGTATGACGGCCATTTCTGTGCGCGATTAAGTCGAATTCGGAATCGAATCAGCTGTTCGGGTAATAAATGTAAACATTTGGTCAACATAACCAAAAATTTAAGTGTCGAGTTTAATGCATAAATGCCACTGCAATAGTGACACAGCATTGCAGAATGTGCAGTAGGTTGCAATAAAGTGAATTACAGGAAGTATAGTGTTTTATTATACTTATTGAATTTTAACTTGGAAACAGAAATTTTTATGATTTTTACATTGAGTCATGGAAGCAACCATGAAATCTCATAGCTTTTAAACGTGAATAAATAAATTGATTGACATTAATTCACGAACGTTAATGAACATTATTTGAATTTTTATAGAAAAATAAATTTTTTTTTTTTGGAGGTTAACCAACTTAGTGAGATCGACGATGAGTAAATATGAACTCGAGTAGAGGTTATCTAACCTTATGATTATTATTGTTCCAATTCATAAACCATCATTGAATATTTTAACCAAATCTATTTGAGCAATATACTGTAATTGTTTACCTGACAAGAGTTCAGCATTCAATGGACATGATAATTTGTAACGAACATTAGATGAACTTATAATTCCAATTATTTATGTATTTGGTTATATATAGGTTAAGGAATTACATTATTTTAAATTAGATAATACTTTGTATCAACTCAGCATGCCTGATGTAACATTAATGGTGACGATAGTATAATTTTCAATTCTATGTTAATAATTTAAAAACTTTTAATGTCGTTTTGTTTATACAAATCAGTTCCAACATTTTAGACAGTAGTGCAGGCGTTTTCTGTTATGTATCTTGCAGTCTCAAAGGAACCACGAAAAAATTGTAAAAGTAATGAACAAAGATTCAATGTTATATTTTAAAGTTCTTTTAAATAAAAATAGTTTAACTACCCTGAGAGTAAGAGTTAATAAGAAATATGTCAATGATTAATGAGGCAAACAGCCAGTTATAAATATCAACTAAGAAGTTCCAATTTCTTAAAATGTGTTAATAAATCAAATTGTGTAACAGAAAAAAGAGTTGACTTTCATTTAATAGACAATACTGGTACGTGTTAGGTAACCATTAGTACTTCCACAGGTGGCACCATTTAACTCGGAGGTATTTTAAAATCGAGTTATCTATTCGCTTGTTAACGTGTTTGTTAACGAACTAGACCTACAAACTCAGTAAGTACATGGTGAGTACATAACTTGTGTTTATTTCAGCAACAATTGAACCTACGGCGAATTAACACCTATCCACATGCGCCTGCGAGGGAGCCAACCTGACTAATTCGTAACTGAGCTTCAATTGAAACGAACCACTCAGTGCAAAGAAGAGCTATTAAATAATTCGTTATCAAACTTTTTTATTACACATTATTAAATCATTTTTACATAATTAAATAAACTAAACAAAATAAATAAATTAAATAATTAATCGAGAGCAGAATCACATCGACAAGAAAACATATTATTACAAATTGGCACCGCAACTTGGGGCTTTTACACGACACAAGATCGTAGAAAAGCATTTTATTACAAAGTATACAATCATATCTGTGTTTGTCAGTTCATTGTTCTTTTAATAATGTTCCCTTACAGTTTAAAATACACACTATTCATTTAAGTAATGTAACAAACAAAAATTAATATGGCAGTAAGGTACGGTGACAATTTAAAGTAATTTTAGAGTAAAACCATGAATCTACACAACGTGATATGAATTTTTTATCATATTCATAATCACAAAAGCATTCTACAATCACAAGACAACTACAAAAATTTCGTCTGAGGTGACCATTTAGGGGTATCCCCCCTCGTGGATCCGCGTCTGGCCAGGACTACCTCTTACGCCAAATGTACCAGTACCAATCAATAAAAATGATAACCAACAAATATAATTAAATAGTTCTTGGATTTCGTTGTCCATGACGTGTCCATTGATTAACTAAATATAATTAAATCAGTACCGACTCGGAACACAAAGTTTTTTATGGGTAAAAACGTAAAAGTTTTACCTTATAGCCTGAACCAGTTTTTGCTTATTATAAGCTTCGTGAGAGGCTGCCACTGGGAGCGCTGTCCGTCTTGTTCTTGGCGACGGTGTCGACTTTTGAAGGATCGATGTTTTGTTGTGTGTGTGGGGTGTGATATGTTCGAATAATGCGTGTGATTTGAATTTTGTCTGTTCGTTTAGGATGTCGTTTTTATGTGTTTTTGTGTGTTTGTATATTTCTAGTTGTTCAAGAGTGTCTAGTTTTCGGCCTTTTGCGTGTACGTGTAGAATATCCATGTTGCGTCGATGTTTGTATACGTGTGGTTTGATTCAATGAGGTGGTTTGCAAAGGTGGATTCGGTAGTGGATTGTAGTGCCTTTGTGTGTTCAATGTATCTTTATTTGAAGCTACGTTCTGTCTGGCCTATGTAGAATTATGTCTGGGCCATAAAAAACTTTGTGTTCCGAGTCGGTAGTGATTTAATTATACTTAGATAATTAAACAGATCTACACATTTGTGCTCCGTAACAATTGGTAATTCCATAACGACTGGAACAAATACAGACAGACATTGTTGATTTTTATTTTTTTTTATAAGAAATAAGAAAGGGAGCGAGCGCGCAAAGCACAATATGAACAGTTCCGGACAGACGTAATGTTTGCGGAAGCGGGCGCCCGATTGATTCCGGACGAGGCGTTTCTCTATTTACACGTCTCCTGTTTCCACCCGCCTAAATTAAAAGGAAAGCCAGCAGTTAGCAATTTGTCTGTGTTACAATAAACATTCTTACGGCCCTGTAACTGAAATACCCGTTCACCGAATTTTATATTCAACACACACACACACACACACACACACACACACACACACACACACACACACACACACACACACACACACACACACACACACACACACACACACACACACACACACACACACACACACACACACACACACACACACACACACACACACACACACACACACACACACACACACACACACACACACACACACACACACACACACACACACACCTTATCATATTACAATGTTACGGTCAATTAACATTAATCATATACATACATAAGATAAATGCTACATATTGTTAAGACGGTCTACTGATCGTCGTATGGTACAGTGGAAAACAAAATACAAGACACCAATTAAGTCACTAATCACCAGCTTTAATTTTCACAGTTAAACAGTTCGTAATTAACAACACTGTCTGTTACAACAAATCAAATAAAAATTTTTCACACGCAATAAAAATGTCAACTAATTTAAAATACAATTGCATTATTACACTTGTCCGGCACGATTATAAAACACATAACACTTCGCCACAACACTTCGAACCGCACTGTGTAAATCGCCCCACAATAACTGTAAAACTAAGCGGCAGGTATGGGCTATTTATAGTCTGCAGGGTTCCATAATATGCGTCCTTAACAAGGATCGAAAATTCTAGAGGACACTTCAGCGCGACCTTCGCAGAAACACGCACCGTTGGGCTAATTGAGAAGCTTCTTGAACAACGCCATCGAATGTACGAGATTGTTCCGTATTACGTAACAGTGCCTCGCGTGTTAAGTGTCACGTACACTCACAGACATTACAGCTGGACTCTGCTGGAATAGCCGAGACCATGTAAAGCGTTCTGTAATGGCGTAGCAAGTCAAGGTGTAATCCTTTAGTGAAGTGAAAATATAACGTACACGACGTAAGTAAGATTAATAATGAATAATTTAGAAACAAACTAGATAAAAGAAGAAACGCGTGTCAAACATGAAACGTGGAAAACAGTATCATGGGGTTATCCGAGGAGAACTATTAAAATACAATACATGCGTATTGTATGAACGTGTTGAGCATTGTTTCAAAAGTGTATCATCTTTTCGGAAATTTCCTGATGGATGGAAAATATCGTATGTGACACGATGGTTAAGCGGGATAAAAGCACTAAGCGTGATAGTTGTTGTGGATTAGCGCTTATTGGTTCTGTGAACAAAGTTTACAGGATAGTTCTTAAAAAGAGAATAAAACAGGAATACCAAGATTTCGAGACCTAAGAGAGTAGATCATCTTTTCTCTGTAACAGGGAGAAGGTAGTACGTAGTGAAGAAATTGTGCTCATTCTGTTGACTTCAGGAGTATAAACGTGACAAACTTCAGAATGTACCAGCATTTACAGCGAGTTAATAAAATCTATCAAAAGATAAATCACCCAATAAGTTGGATCATAAAAGGAAAGCAAATAATAGCAGGATTTGTAAAATCTAATTATTGTTGCGTGTGTGCGTGTGTGTGTGTGTGTGCGTGCGTGCGTGCGTGCGCTCGCTCGCGAAAGACAGAGATGAGAGAGAGAGAGAGAGAGAGAGAGAGAGAGAGAGAGAGTGTGTGTAGTATGTGTGTCCATTTCTCTTCCTTCGATTTACTCCTCCTGGGCCTTCATCGTCTCCTTTTTCGTCCTAGGTGTCTAATACAGGATTTGTTTTGCTGGTAAAACATTAAATTCTTGTGGTAAAACACAAAATTCAATGCATTATTTTATTCTTCTTTTTGTGTGGCGTTACAGCCTTTGCCTCCTCAACAATACTCCTCCATGGTTCCCTGTTCTTCGCCCTTCCTCTCCACCTTCCGATTCCCATGCTAGCAAGATCTTCTGTTACGCCATCCAACCATCTCATCCTAGGCCTGCCTCTACGTCTAGTAGTATATAATCTTCCCTTCAGCATTCATTTAGACATTCTTTCCACGTGTCCCAGCCAACGCAGCCTCAGTGATTTGATGAATTTCACTGTGTCTTTTCCATTTATGAGACCCTGTAGTTCGTTGTTATTGCGTATTCTCCATCTGCCTTCTTCTCTTACTGGGCCATAAATTTTACGCAATATTTTGCGCCCAAATGATTCTAAAGCAGTTTTGTCATTCTCTGTTAAAATCCACACCTCAGGTCCGTATGTAACAACTGGCCGCACAAGAGAGTAGGCCTAATACATTATTGTATTGGTAAAGCAATATTGCGTTGGGTAAGCAGGTGATGTCACCATTCACATGCAGTTTAACCGTTAGTTTATTTCTTTTTATTTTATTTTCCTATATTAATGCAGAGACTGATGGGCGGCCACGTTCCGAAACCGTCAGAAATCCTTTTTCCTGGTTCCTGTTTTTGCGTCCTTTCAAACCCGTTCTGCAGCCACTTGACGTAAAAGGTGTTTCCCAACGGTTCCTCCCACCTGACTTTCTCTGTAATATCGTGGTCATATTCCTTTCTGTTTAAGTACCTCAGACATCGGTATTTCCTTAAGATGACGCAATTCCTTTTTCTCGTGAATTCTGTGAACGTGTAATCATTGGTCATTCGAAATAAAAACATCCTCATTTTCGACCGGCACGACGCTCCTCAAGAAATCTGTATTTGTGTGTGTGTGTGTGCGCGCGCTGATAAGACGTTTTAACGGTACTTGCCATACTTTTTTTATTGACCAACCGGGACACCTGTTTGTGGGGGGGGGGGGAAAGTGAAGCTGCAACTAAAATATAAACATTACAGTGTTTATTACATTGCTATTTTTATTTTATTGGGTGTATATAATGTATAAATATAATACTCAATACATAATAAAGTCTAAATAAAAGAAAATATTTTTTACAAACTCAAGTGCAGTACTTCAAATTGTGTTCAATCAAAAAATTACTCATTACATTAAGAATTTGCAAGAAGTGTGTAACTTAAGCTTGTTTTTTAAAGCAGTCATATTTTTCACTTGAATAAACCTTTCTCAATATGTCCTTTTTGTTTTTTATTTTGTCAAAAAATTCATTACAACTAAGTCTACTATCAACTTTCTTTACACAGCATCAACGCACGCACTGTTGGCTTCTGCATCAAACTTCTGTCATTTGCCTAAGCGTTGTTTAATATGCCTAACCATAAACATATGATATACAGGATAATCCGGAAGGAAAGAAAACTTTCAGGAGGTGATTCTAGACACAAAATAAGAAAAAATGTCATATGAACATAGATTCGGGAATGTTTTATTTTCATACATTTAGATATTGAAGTGAAAACTTTTATACGCGGGCCTGGAGAAACACTTTTTATTGTATGGAGAAAAACATAGAGTTTCGCGTCAGCATCTCATCGGTTACGCTTTTTGAAGTGAAAACTTTTATACGCGGACCTGGAGAAACCCTTTTGAAGTGAAAACTTTTATACGCGGGCCTGGAGAAACACTTTTTATTGTATGGAGAAAAACATAGAGTTTCGCGTCAGCATCTCATCGGTTTTTTTCGTTACGGTGAGTCATCAGCTTATATATATACAGAGAGTATAGGCGGTTCCCTCTCTCTTTGAATTTATATCGCTATCAAGTACAGTAAGTCCTCGATTAACGTCGTAGTTACGTTCCGGAAAACCGCGACGTTAACCGAAACGACGTTAATCGAAACATTTTTCCCCATAAGAAAACACGTAACTTTTATAGGTTAGGTTCCAGTATTGTGCTTGACATACACTAAGTCGCTTAAGATTCGTCGTTAACGTCGCGGTTTTCCGGAACGTAACTACGACGTTAATCGAGGACTTACAGTATATGCTTTATAATAAAATAAGATATATATCAGGATATATAATAAGATCTTTGTCTTTGTATATCAACGTTATTAGAGAAAAAAATTAATGATTATACATTGATTTCTATTATATTATATAATCATTTATTATTTCAAAATTTTTAAACTGTAAAATTATCAGAAACTTTTACTTATGTATATACTATAGAACTTTAACATTTCCTTCCAAAATAATTAGTGTCATAGAATGATTCATAAAATATCAAAACTATATCAAATATAAAATTATCAAAATATATCAGGATATATTTTACATTATATTATATACACATTATCATGTTTAATTTGTTATTACTTTTGGTATAAATATGGATACTTTAAATAATAATTTCACATATTCATCAATACTTACTACAAAAGTATTTAAAATTTAAAAATAATTTAAAAAATAAAAATAAATTTAGCAAAAAATAAATGATTATAACAGAAATTATATTGTATAGTATAAAAACTTTAACTATAGATCTTATAATAATCATTTGCTTCCTAAATAATAAGTGTCATAGAATGATTTATAAAATATTTTCCATGCACAAAGCGTTTCTCCAGGCCTGAGTATAAAAGTTTTCACTTCTGTCGGCACTCCCCCGAGTGCTAACGTTCTTTTTTTGTGATATAATAGACCATTAAATCGTCATTTATTTTAAAACATCACGTTTAGTGGGTAAAGATACCTATACATAGTACACAATGCATTTTTTTCACTAAAAAAAACAAATTTAAATACAAATGTTTTATTATCTTCCGCTGTTTTGCAAATAAAACACCTGGTATTTTGTGTTAGTTTAGACTCGTATCATTCACGTCATTTTTTATTTAAAGTTGAATTTCTCCAACTTTTTTCTAACCTACATTATTCACAACATTTGTTTTCAAAATTAAATTCTAAAAAAAATGTGATTCGAAAATTTGTATTGTTTATTCGCAGTTTCACAAAGGTATTGTACGCCGAAACCTACAAATGATGTTTGTGGACTCAAAGTGTTCATACCTTTCAAAAATTTTCGTAAAAACTACTGAGTATGAGTTCTTAGATCTTTTTTTTTTCATATAGGCCTACGAGGTCAAATAGCGTACGAAACATTAATTTTACCCCATAGGCCTATTGTGTGTATCGTGAATTTTTATATTGCACGGTTTTACTTTTGGAACATATGGGTGAATTTTTAACCTGGCCATAACTCAAAAACAAAACAAAGCATTTCCGAATTTATGTTCATATGACGTTTCCCCTATTCATAGCTGTAAAATCGCCCCATGAAATAGTCATTTCCTCCAGGGCAACCTTTATAATGGTTTAGATCAATGGTTCCCAACCTTTTCGGACCCGCGCACCACTTTGGTCTTTCATGTTCGTTTTGAGTACCACCCAATAAAAAACTTGATACAACGTGAATGGTATATGTTATTATTCCTAGTTACGTATAATTATTTAAATCTAATTATTATTAATTATAAATCCAGTAACGTGATAAGGGGGTGCGGAAACTGCTAAACAAACGCTAGTGAAGAACATATCGGTATGGAGAACCGTACATGACTTCCATGTTCGAAGATTTATATTTAAAATCATTTTCTAAATTCAATATCTCCACAGAAACTACTTCTTTCTTCAGCCTTAACCACAGTTAAGGTGGTCACTAACGTATACCACCTCATGTTAGCGCACTCGATTTTCACTGATGATAGCAGTCGATGGCACTACCGAAACGTCTGGTTTTGCAGAAAACATTGGACCACGGCCAAACAGCCTCGGAAGGAATTTTAACAACAAACTTCTTCTTTGTTGGCGATAACGTTGTAGACATAAAAAATTATCCCCTCCCCCTTCAACTATCATTTTCATTTATAGAAAATTACCTCCTCCCCCTTCAACTACCCTTTTCATTTATAGATATTTCATTTACTTTCCTACAGTGGATTATTATGACCTTCTCTTCAGGATTCTTTATTTATCAAAATTAAGTATTTTACTCTTGTTAAAACATAAAACGTTGCAGTTAAACTACTCCTTCCCCTTAACCGATCTTCACCAAAGTCAATAGATCTTGAGTCCTCTACAATTCAGGGATGTATAGAAAAAATTATTTGATTCTGTTTGAATTTGCGGCAATTTTCGTTCGTCATAGAAAACATTCTACAGCAGACACGTACACACACACACACACACACACACTTTTCGATAAATGGCTTTCTTCATGTTTTGAGGGTAGTACAATCAGAATCAGCCCTTATCTCGAACACGATTATTTTCGCCGTCACCATACTTCCATTTCCTTATTGAACATGGAAGTAAACATAAGATAAGAGGTCGGTACATCTAATGAAATATTACCTCTCATATTACTGTTGTGTTTTTATAAGGGTAAATGTCTGCTGAAAATTTATTGTTGTTTTGAACATAAATATTTATTTATTTATTTTTTTTAAGTAAATACTTTTTTCCTAGCTAGGTCTTCTTGGGTACCACCGGTTGAGAACCCCTGGTTTAGGTAACGTTAAGATTTACGATTGCTTTACAAATGTATTCTAATAATTTTGTTGAACTCTTTATGACCTTATCCGTACAGTTTAGGAGAAGAACGGTGTTAAGTTCAATGAATTAGCACGCAGTGGAGTAGGCCACTGATGTGTGTCAAGGTTGCTCCGAGTCGTACACGACAAATAAAACGAAGATCAAATTGACCTGTGCAGTGGTTTAATGTCATGTAGTATCGTTACAGCAACCTCGGATGCACAGACAAAGCGCTGTTTGTTACTTGCATCCTACACGTTTGTTGCCTGGTTATGGTATTATTTTTATTTTTATTGTTTGATTTAGCAATCTGATCCCTGCAGTTTATTCCCTTTCTGCTGGTCTCATTCCCTGCACTGCGGATAATAAGGATTACGTTTTATTAGATAAATTCCAACTCCCGGATCAATCGATTTCAGCCGAAAGTACCCTCGGGTTGAACTGATCTCAGTCTGATAAAATTGGTGTCAGCCGAAAGTGGAAAACAATGGAAACAAATGGTGAATTTATAAAAATAATGAAAAACACACCAATCAACTATGGCAGCGGTCTGCAAACTTTTTCACTTGAGGGCTGAATTGAAAAAGCTTGGAAGTCAGGCGGGCCAACAACAACAACACACACGCACACACACACACACATATTGTAAACTTATTTTTTTTTAAGTTGACGAAATAATCATCTCAATAAAATAGGTATTTAAAAAATCGGTATGGAGAACCATACATAACTTCCATGTCCTAAAATTTATATTTAAAATCATTTAAGTATTAATTAAATAAGTAGATGCTTGAGTTCTAAAGAAATTACGTATCAGCTAAAATGGTACCACCATGTCAGGTGGATTAAGACTATCCTCAACCTTCGTGAGGAAGGACTATACTTTTGGATAAAATGTCTGTAGGTCGAACGAAGAGCTAGCTAAAGGTAGCTGCGATCTGATTCCTGTAATGAAATTGGACTCTCGCTGCGAGGGGCCGAGGGATGTCTGTAGTGTTATCAAAGTCTTTCCTGTCAATACTATACTAGTCATTTTTCTTTTTTAAAATCGAGTCTTGATTTCTTTCTTTCCATTTGTCTTCTGATTTCCTGAACGACTATTCTGTTCACCCGTATAATTATAAATTTCTCAGCAAAACATTTCTTCCTTAATACGTTTGTGTCTCCTGTTTAACACCCACCATTCTAATCCATGTCATAACGCTATATTCCACACAGACTAGTAAATAACTAGCCATCAGGGAGGTCAAAATATTTTCAAGGAGGGGCAAACAATTTTCAAAAGGAGAAAAATATTTATATATTTGTCATACATACACACATGCACATATTAGTTTATAATTCTCATATCATAATAGAAATAAGTACACAGATTGTATTAATTGCTTTAATACAACAACACTGCCCAGCGATCCACAGGAAGCAAATCGATGTCCTTTTCGGCTTGCACGCGTAGTGTTGGTGTGGGTTTCGGCACTTTCCACTTAAAAAGCGTGCAAACATAATAAAATAAACATGAGTGAGGCCAGAAATAACGCGAATTGTGTGTGTGTGTGTGTCCTGCCGGCCTTTTCATTGCGGTAATCACAATAATAAAACTTTGGAAATGTAAACATTACATAATTGAGATATGCTTGCCTGCCAAGAACGATATATTTTCACTCATACATGATTTACATTAAAATGAAAAATATAGAATTTTGTTAAAGTGAAATGAAGTGTTTCCATAGAAACTACTTCTTTGTTGTCAATAACGTAGTACACATATAAAACTTATAAAAATATACCACCTCCATCATCAACTACCATTTTAATTTATAAAAATATTACCCCCTCCCCCTTCAACTACCCTTTTCATTTATAGATATTTCATCTTCTTTCTACAGTGGATTATTATGACCATCTTTTCAGGATACTTTATTTATCAAAATTAAGTGCTTTACTCTTGTTAAAACGTAAAACGTTGCAGGTAAACTACCCCTTTCCCTTAACCGATCTTCACCCAAAACAATAGACCTTGAGTCCTCTACAGTTCAGGGCTGTATGCAAAAAATTATTTGATTCTATTTGAATTTGCGAATGTTATCGTTTGCCATATAAACAACTAGCAAAATACCCGTGCTTCGCTACGGAGTTTCACGTTGTACGTAATTGTACAATTATTGCTCGCTTAATAGTATAGGATTAGATAGATTGTACAAATTCTCAACTGTTAGTTTGTTTATTTACATTCATAGCAACAGCTATTTATTATTTATTTCGAGAAAGTCGTTAGAGCCGTTTCCGAGAAAAAAAGGACATAGGCCTACATTTATTAATTAATTGAACTTCGAAATTTTCTCGACTATAAGAACCTGCAAACAACGAAGTTTTTTTCAATTTAAAACAATGATTAAAAACTCAGGACTAAATGTATTCGGGGTTTCCAGTAAACTGAGATGTCAACCACTTACAGTGGATAAATTTCAGTATTTGGTTTTTTGCCCCTTAGGAGTGAAAGTTTGTAAAACCGTTTCTCAGTGAGCACCTAAGACCTATGATGAAGCTATGTTCAAAGTTTCATTGATATCCATTCAGTGGTTTCAGAGATATCGTGAAACCAGAAGGTTTCAGAGGTATCGTTCCGGGGAAGGCCCGTCGGACGACTCCCGCGCTATTTCCTACGCGGGAGACTTCCACCGATGCTATGGTAACCAGAATCTATTCTATTGGGTTGCCATAGTAACCAGATCTAATAGTTTTTTAAGACCCAAAGGACCCCCCAGAGGATCGTATCGAAAAAAACACCTGTCCTATGTTGGTTCTCCCGTTGCGTAAAATGTTTGTGCCAAGTTTGGTTGAAATCGGTCCAGTGGTTTAGGAGGAGATGTGGAAGACCCCAAAGGACCCCATCGAAGAAAACACCTATCCTATGTTGGTTTTCCCGTTGCGTAAAATATTTGTGCCAAGGTTGGTTGAAATCGGTCCAGTGATTTAGGAGGAGATGTGGAAGACCCCAAAGGACCCCATCGAAGAAAACACCTCTCCTATGTTGGTTCTCCCGTTGCGTAAAATATTTGTGCCAAGGTTGGTTGAAATCGGTCCAGTGATTTAGGAGGAGATGTAGAAGACCCCAAAGAACCCCCCAAAGGACCCCATCGAAAAAAGCACCTCTCCTATGTTGGTTCTCCCGTCGCGTAAATTATTTGTGCCAAGTTTGGTTGAAATCGGTCCAGTGGTTTAGGAGGAGATGTGGAACATACATACATAGTTTCTAGGTGTTATAGTTTCGGAGATTTCGTGATGAATCGGT
The DNA here is from genome assembly GCA_034769895.1 of Magicicada septendecula. NCBI lineage: Eukaryota > Metazoa > Arthropoda > Insecta > Hemiptera > Cicadidae > Magicicada > Magicicada septendecula. The sequence continues at coordinate 454,130,304 of CM068374.1, forward strand.
GAGTCAGTCAGTGAGTCAGTGGTATTTCTCTTTTATATATATAGATTCTAGACACAGACACTTTTCGAAAAAAAATGACTTTTTTCATGTTTTGATAGTAGTACAATCAGAATCTGCCGTTATCTCGAACACGATTTTTTTCGCCATGACCATACTTCCATTTCCTTATGTAACATGGAAGTAATAAAAATTAAGCAGACTTATCCAAAGAAAACAAATTCATTTATTCAAAATAATGTAAATAAAAGTAAGAAAAAATAACATTCAAAGGTATTTCTTATACAGTATCTTTGAAAAGCGTGATTCATTCAAGGCAGAGCCATACGAACAAATACATTAACCACGTAAATGTTTTAAACTTGTACAATATTATATTATATTATAACATTTTACTGAACTTATTTCTTGTTTAGTTATTTAGTAAAATGTTATAATATTTGAGGTGTTTTGACGATCAATTTAAAAACTGCACGCAGCATCGGCCGAGTTGCCGCGGGCCGTAGATTGGAGACCCCTGAACTATAGTATAACCTTATTCTGTTGTTTCTTTCACAGCACTCGTCAAGCTTCACTACTGTACGTTAAGCCAAGTGTCGCCATCGTCTTGATAGTTTCATCGTGTGTGTCTTTCCTAGTCTGTTTTTAAGACTTCGATATCTCGCTCCATTTAAGTCACGCTCCGTATGTCTAAACGTGTTTAACTTAAGTCACGTTATCATCGATGGCAAAGAAACGTCATACACCAGATAAACAAAAAAGCGCGGAATCCGGTCGATAATTTTCTTGTACGAGTGTTATTCAGAAAGTAAGTTCCGTTTTACTTCCATGTTCCATAAGGAAATGGAAATATGGTCATGGCGAAAAAAACCGTGTTCGAGATAACGGCTGATTCTGATTGTACTACATTCAAAACATGAAGAAAAGTCATTTTCCGAAATGTGTGTGTGTGTGTGTGTGTGTGTGTGTGTGTGTGTGTGTGTGCGTGCGCGTGTGTGTGTGTGTGTGTGTGTGTGTGTGTGTGTGTGTGTGTAGAACATATGGACAAACATATGTGCATTGAGTAAGCTTCGTTGGACGTGTTTATAATGGTGCACAGCCTGTAGCACCACTACAGAAATATCGGTATGGAGAACCATACATGACTTCCATGTTCTAACATTTACATTTAAAATCATTTTCGAAATTAAATATTTCCATAGAAACTACTTCTCTTTACTTCTTGCTTCAGCCACAGTACTGTGGTCACTAACGTATACCACCCCACGTTAGCGCACTTGATTTTCATTAATGATGGCAGTCGATGGCACTGCCGAAACGTCAGGTTTTGCAGAAAACATTGGACCACGGCCAAACAGCCCGGGAAGGAATTTTTGTTCAAAAACAAAAACTACTTCTTTGTTGCCGATAACGTAGTACACATATAAAAAATTATTCCCTCCCCCTTCAAATATCATTTTCATTTATAAAAAAATTACCCCATCCCCTTCAACTACCCTTTTCATTTACAGATATTTCATCTAGCTTTCTACAGTGGATTATTATGATCATCATTTCAGGATACTTTATTGATCAAAATTAAGTACTTTACTCTTGTTAAAACATAAAACGTTGGAGGTAAACTACCCCTTACCCTTAACCGATCTTCACCAAAATCAATAGGCCTTAAGTCCTCTACAACTCACGCACATATTCAAAAAATTATTTGATTCTGTTTGAATTTACGGCAGTTATCGTTCGTCATAGAAAAAATTACTCTTGTTAAAACATAAAACGTTGCAGGTAAACTGCCCCTTCCCCTTAACCGATCTTCACCAAAATCAATAGCCTTGAGTCCTGTACAACTCAGGCACATGTACAAAAAATTATTTGATTCTGTTTCAATTTACGGCAGTTATCGTTCGTCATAGAAAAAATTACTCTTGTTAAAACATAAAACGTTGCAGGTAAACTACCCCTTCCCCTTAACCGATCTTCACCAATATCAATAAGCCTTAAGTCCTCTACAACTCAAGCACATATGCAAAACATTATTTGATTCTGTTTGAATTTGCGGCAGTTATCATTCGCCATAGAAAAAATTCCACACACACACACACACACACACACACACACACACACACACACACACACACACACACACACACACACACACACACACACACACACACACACACACACACACACACACACACACACACACACACTTTTTGAAATATGAGTTTTCTTCATGTTTTGAGGGTAGTACAATCAGAATCAGCCCTTATCTCGAACACGATTTTTTTTGCCATCACCATACTTCCATTTCCTTATGGAACATCGAAGTAAAACGTAAATTCGGGTGAACAGTTTCAACGATGCTGTTACAGTACAGTACAAAGTTGGTACTGAATGTTTACCACTGCATTAAAGGCCAGCCAAACAACCGAATCGCTGTGCACTAACTGACATACACGAACAATGGCCACAGAATTCCGAACAGCAAGCGCATGCGGTAGGGAGCAGTTCAGAGGATGTGTGAAACAATTATCTACTCCGACCCTGTTCTCCCGATGCACATATCACTAGTCAACTGTTGATAACCTTCTAATTTTAATTTCATACTTTCTGCCAGCGAATGTTTGGCGTGACACGATAGATACAAAGTATAAACAAGATGCAAACTATTAATATTCACAACAGTGCAAAGAGCAACTTGCATATCTCAGTTTTATAATACTGGCGTATGACTAATTGTGTACTATATAGAGTGGTTGAATCATTCTCTACGCAACAGTCACGCAAATGCGTGTGTAAACTCGATTATGAGCGTGTCCTCTGGTCAGTCCAACTGTAACGAACAAGGGATTCCCAACGTTTCATTCGTTCAACTTTCAGCTGTAACAGAAGTATGCCGTGAGAAGTCCGGGTCCCGGTGCCTGACTTACATATTGATTCATCAAACATTTTAATAATACAGCTAGCTAGTAAGCCACCAATCAAATCGTTTAATAATACAGCTAGCTAGTAAGCCACCAATCAAATCGTTTAATAATACAGCTAGCTAGTAAGCCACCAATCAAATCTTTTTCCACTTTCATGAAACAGAATTAACATTTCGTGATGCGCAGTATTTCAGTAACAGTTGCCTAGCAACGGATTGACTTTACATTTGTTACTTTATGTAACAAAAATTACAAATTTTACTTTGGTTTTGTTTCAATAAAAACCTCCCTTTAGTTTCTGAGATATTGGCGGTTTTGTAAAAAATTGTATAAGTTATGTTGTGTCGGCCCCATGTCATGAAATTTCTTCGTTGTCTATAGAATGCGCGCGCAGGCGAATTAAATGCAATCGGTTGTAAGTGTAATAGGCTACATTTGAATCAGTGCCCCCCCCCCAAGGAGTGCGTGAAACTAAAAGTTGCACGAGCTGTTGCAAGGCTTGCAACTGTCTTGCAATAGATTGCAGACACTGCAACTAATTGCAGTAAGTGTAATACGCTACATTTAAACCAATGCACCACAAATTTTTTGCTATCAGTTGCATGCAATCAGTGTGTAGTGTAATAATTGGCCTTACAAATGAGTTTTCATTATTGGAAGGGTGCAGAAAAAGCACATGGTACTGAGGACTGCACATTTTAATATCACGTCACAATTCTGCAAATAGGCTTATTGGATAATTTAAAATTTGAAATTAGGCTCTTCGAACTGTAGTCTACTACATTTATAATGTAGTAGGCCTAAAACAAATTGTAGGTCTGTACGATTATACATAGGCACATCTAAATTAGAGCACCTAGTATAAAATTTCATGTATTTAAAATGAATCAAACAATAATTTTCATTGCAGACGTGTTCTTAATAAAATCTACTTCTGATGCTGTTAGAAAGTTTGATGGTGACGATATTTTACATTAGGTTCCAGTAGCGTGGCGTCCATGTAACCACTATTGCCGGCGGCAACTGTACTGGAAATAAGAGAAAATAATATTTATTATATTATAGAATAAATACTTGTTATTGAATAATTTGAAATCCGAACAATATTAGTGGGGAAACTTGAAGGAAAGCGTAGCATTGCTTTCGACCTGCTGGGCACTTGCACCGTCTTGTGTTGCCTGCTCAGACATCGGCAATGTTTTACTGCGTACGATCATTGAACTCTTAGTAATTGTCACTGTACAAACTGTGGAGGGGGGAGACACATTCTTCCACCCAATGTGTTGCCGCTGTATAAACCGGCAAAACGCTCAGTTAGCAGCTACGTTCGTTTTCGGAACTGACCTGCAGCACATACTACGTACCTATTTGTGTTTTGTTCGTTTGGTCATGTGTTTTCTGTTTGTCTGTATTATTTTTAATTCGATTATTTGTGTTCTGATTTATTCTGTGTAAGTACAGTATAATGAGAGTCAGATCCCGTTGAACAGGGACCCTCTTCTTCTCCCAGCGAATGATGGAAAATGCTCTAAAAAGAACACTTGGTAGAAGAAAAAATTCGAATAAATTTTTAGGTTAAGTTTTAGGCCTATCACAACTCTCAGTTTTGTCTCGACTGTTTGCCATTTGTCTGTCTGTGTGTGTGTTCTGTATTTGAAACTCTTCTGCCGGTATGGATCGCGTCGTACTGTAAAAGTGGATGTGTACAAGTAGGCATGAATTTTATTCAAGATACGAACTCGGTGGCTTTAATAGTTCGACATAATTAATAGATGTCTACAAGCTCCTTGCAAAATTTAGACCGGCTTCAAAAAGTTGTAAGCTATGATTGCAACAACAAAAAACTACATATTTTAATATTTCTTTTATGAATTTGCTAACTGCTATAATTTTTTATTGTTCGACTAAGCTTTTCGTCATTACTGACATCTTCAGGTCTTAAACAACAGGTTTAAACAACAGACAATAGCAGTTAGCAAATTCATAAAAGAAATAGTAAGGATGGCTGCTAATTTAAACAATACGAAGAATAATACATATTTTAATGTTTATATATGGAAGCATACATAACAAAAGGAGTAAATTATTTAGGCATTATAGGCGTTAGTCATTTAGGTATTATATTAGTTAGGCACTAAATTTAACTAAGAAACCGATGCAGTAGTACGGAATGTTTAGTACAAAGATTAAAAAAAAAACATCGCATTTCTGAACATAAACAAGCAGTTTTAAATAATAGGGCGCGTACAGGTTACATAACCACTTTTTAGACACAGAAAACATAATACTGCTACACAACATACAAAAAAGGTGGAAAAATAGATTTATTGAAATTTTAGAAATTAGGAAAGCAATTAAAAGTAATAAAAATGTAACAAACGGACAGAATTCTTTATTTCTCCTTTGTTAAAAGCTATTATTTAGTTTAGTTCATTTTTAGAATTTCCATTCCTATTATACTTACTTTTTACAAACACTTGATCTTCCTTAGAAGATCCTCTACTCCTCTACTCCCAACAGCATACACACCGCACACACATGTCTATATACTCACACCTTTAATACATGTTCACCACCCTACACATTCTCTGTATTTAGTTGTTCGTAGCAGGTCTTTGAGAATAACCTAATAGGCTGAAATAATTGTCAGAGGTTAAGAATAAACTGTGAATTTGTGTGTGTGTTTTTTTTAAACATTTGTAGTATCTTTTTTTTCCGGTGAAGGGTTTGTGAGGATCGGTCAAAAAATATAACACAAATTTTAACTTATTTGTGTCGACGTTTCGACAGTGTTTATTGTCATCATCAGGACCTGTGTATGAATACAAAAGAAAATGTCGAACACAACAGAACAATTATTTGAGTGAACGTGTTTGTGTATGTGCATGTGTGTGTGCGCGCGTATGTATCCTTGTATATTTGAAGGAGTTTAGATAGATTGTTTCAGATCATCAAATGTTTTCTTTAAAGACAACGAAAAAATTATAATATCACAGAGCTTAATTTCTACAATATTACAATTTAAATTACTCGTAATGTAATGGTGTTTGTAATTAATTATAAAAGCAGTAATCAACAATTAAATATTAGAATTGGTACAGAAAACGTTTATACATATACCTGTCAACATATAGCATAGTAAAATATATTATACCTAAATACAGATTATAGGATGTTCAATTATGTAATTATAAACATTGTCGAAACGTCGACACAAATAAGTTAAAATTTGTGTTATAATTTTTGACCGATCCTCACAAACCGTTCACCGGAAAAATTCATTGATTGACGGTCACTACGAATTTAAACCTTTGTAGTAACATGTTTCCGCAAGTGTCCAACGAGTTTTCAGTCAATATCGTGGAATGTTTAGTGTTTATTGTATGATTGTCTGCTTTAAAATTGTTTTACTACAAAAAAAAAGAGTAATCGGATTTTTGTGATTTTTGTCGTATTGAAACGTTATCTAATATCGAAATTTATCAAATAAGAAATGTCTTTCGTTCACAATAGTGAGCGATTTCTGCTGCTTACGGAACTTATATATTTTTTACATTATAATGTTTTTAGGCTGGGGGTCATTCCACAAAATGCGTGATGCAAATGTGTAACGTCATCGAAAAATGTAACGCTCCAGGTGATGTTAACACTATATTTTTTCCACACTTTCGATTCCCCACAGTCTAGAAATCTTATTTTTAAAGCCTAAAAACATTATCATGCTTCGATGTTTCGGTTTCGTCGAAATTTTTTTTTAAAGTTGTGTTTGTCACTGCGCAGAAACATTGATTTTCTTTAGAATGCAATGCAACCAGCTGGATGATGTTTTCGCAGTAAAATCTCTCCATCATTACTATGCGGCAACAAACTATAGGCATATATTGAGACAGCTCGCGTGATAGTGTACGGTACGGTGTACACACGTGTAATTCACGACGCTTTTCGTTTTCCGTTTTATCTCTGTTATTTTGCGTGTTTACTGCCTCCCGCCAAGATATTTACCTTTTGGATTAAATTTCGTTAAAAAAACGTGGGTAGTTGATAAAACACGTAATCTATACATATATATAAAACTCAAAGTCTGATGATTTATGGGTACTGAATACAAATCCACACCGTTACAACGATTGCCACCAAATTTTGCACAGGTAACCTTTGACACAAGGCGCAAAATACTGTCTAACTTGGAATTTGATATTTTGACCCGTTCGCACGATTTAGGCCCTTTTAATTACGCCTTTTTGTTGACGCGTATAAAGATGTCAACAACACCGTGGTGACCAGAATTAATTACCGTAGTAACAAGTAAATAAACAAATGATATTTAGCGGCATCGGAACTGTACCTTTATCCGTTCCTGCAGTTTTTAATGTTTTTAATATGCGATTGTATCGATATATTTTATAATTTTGTATACAGATAGGTCTATATATTTTGTAATTGTCTTAAACGAAATTGTCGTATACGATTATAAAATTTATGTTTATACGTATTTCTGATGATGCAATGAATAAGTAATGAAATATATTGAATACTACTATAAAGATGTCAACAACAGCATGGAGACCAGAATTAATTACCATAGTAACAAATAAACAAAAGCTATTTAGCGGCATCGGAACTGTACATTTATCCATTCCTGCAGTACATTTTCGATGTTTTATATAATATGCGATTGTATCGATATATAACGATGTGGAAAAGAAGAAGTGTACTAATTGTAAATTGTCCTATTACTTAATGCAAAGCGAAAACACGTGTTGTTTTCATTTGTGAGGTTAGGTGACAACGGTTTTTGGTTTTTAGTTTACTGCTGAAATAAATAAAAGCCAAGGTTGAGGAGAACATAACGTTTAATGTGTTATACAATGCTTCTAACACAATAACACTTAAAATAAAGAATTTAGCGTTTTTTGATTTAACAGGTACTTTATAAATATCTCCAAAGGCTATGTAAACGGTTACTTGTAAATCTCCAAAGGCTGTTGCACCAACAATTTAGTACAAGTTAAAATAGTAGAAGTGTTGAAAACAGCTTTAGAGAGAATTTGACTGATGAGTACAAAATTGTTATACGAGCTGACAGAACGCCAAATAGACATAGACAATAAAAATTATATTAAAATACGTATTAAAAGTCAAATATTCGCGTGCGAAGCCGCGGGTAACAGCTAGTCCAAATATATGTAAAAAATGTTTTTCGTACTGATGAAACGTCGCTTGCGTAACCCTTCAGATATCGGCTTAAAAGATTTTTGCAAGTGAACCGGGGCAACAGACTCCTATCACCTGATTAAAAAAAATTTAATTATCACTTTGCGTCTGATCTCTTTAAACGTTACGATCTCTTCTTCTTCTTCTTCTTCTTCTTCTTCTTCTTCTTCTTCTTCTTCTTCTTCTTCTTCTTCTTCTTCTTCTTCTTCTCCTCCTCCTCCTCCTCCTCCTCCTCCTCCTCCTCCTCCTCCTCCTCCTCCTCCTTCTTCTTCTTCTTCTTCTTCTTCTTCTTCTTCTTCTTCTTCTTCTTCTTCTCCTCCTTCTTCTCCTCCTTCTTCTTCTTCTTCTTCTTCTTCTTCTTCTTCTTCTTCTTCTTCTTCTTCTTCTTCTTCACTTCAAGGACCTGTTCCAACACCCGTCTCATCCTCGGACGACCCTCGTTTCGTTTACCAGTGGCTTTATATTGCAGCGTTGCATTGACAATCGATTCTTCATTATGCTTTGTAAACACCATTGTCTCCTGTAAGTTGAAATGATTGTATGTGTATCTTTTACTTCTACTTCTGCTCATATATCCCATTCTTTGTTCTATCCTGCAATGTATAAAGTAGTTCAAAAAAACTCCATTTCAGCATTCTGAATCTCGTCATGGCCCACACCTCATTTGCGTATGTCAACGTGGGTATTGCAGTTGTCTTATAAAATTTAATTCTTATGTTGTGTCTCGTTTTATTTCTAAGGTCTATATGAATCGTTCCACAAAAATTGCGAAATGTATTTTCTTGTTTCTTATATCAGGTTCGGACTCATAGCCTACTTCACATCCAAGATATAACAGCTCATTTGTTCTAAAGTTCCGTTGTCTATGTTATTCGTCACTGGATATTTACCTTTAAAAGTCATAGTTTTAGTCTTTTTCTCTGTAATTGTCGGTGAGTACTCTCTTGTAACTGTAACTTGTAGGCATGTTATATACTTTGTGATTATTTTCATAATTTTTTGTGTGTATTCTGAACGATTTCGGATGGTTTGCATCCCGGTACGATACTGAAGTTTCTTAATTGACTGTTTATAAGAACCCTTCGGCGAAATATAACTCTAGATTCATTCGCTTGCGAAATTTGTTATATGGTTTTACCCTTTTTAAATTAAACTTTTCCACGTAGTTATTCTGTGCAGTTGTTTACAAACATGCTGTTTGGTCCAAAGAAAGGTAAAACAAAGGGCGAAACTTGTGAGTTTAAGATAATGGTCACTGCGACATTGTTTTATGCTTGTTTCGACCTCATGAGAGAAGGTGTTTAAGAGATTTTCGGAAATCTTTAACTGCATCTTTAAGTTGCTACAGCGTGGATGTGCACGTGTGCAGAATCTGACGTCAATAGTAAGTGTTGGTAGCTGGTTCATCTGTAGCGGAAGCCTCGCCGAGAAATTATGATACTTTTGTGCGCACGATTTTCATTTAATTCATTTCATTCGAGATAAATGTTTCGATAACGTAATACTTTCAAAATTTCTCTCGTAATGTAGCAAGGTTCCCCTATAATTGTCACGCCAGTCGAACGTTGAAAACCCGTTTTTTTCTTCGATAATTAACTTTTTGGCGTATCGGAATATCTTAATGTAACTGATATAATTAGTCAACCTTCTATAGCAGCGTTTCTCAACCTATAAAGCGCGCCCCACTGATGGGTCCTGAGGGGGCGTTTGGTGGGTCGCGAAGTAGGGCTCGAAAATTAATTTATTGTGTCTTAGAAACCTAATTGCATTTGGTATTAAGTAGAATTAAGTATGTATAATTTGTTAAGAGTGAAAGAGGGCTTAAAGCAGCAGTCGGCAACCCTGTGCTAGCGCGCGCAAGTGCACCCGCCGATCCAATTTGTAATTTTTTTTTAAACGAAGGAACGCGCCCGCATTGTACCTGCTGCGAAGTACTGTATTATAAAATGGTACAAGACGTTTCAAATTTTACTTTTTCCTAATACAATAATTACTAATTACTGTTAGTGTTTTCAATAAAAGGAACTGAAGCCTTCATGGAAAAATTATAAAATGTTTTAATAAATACGGAGTAGATATAGCTATTAAAAAATGTGAAACGGTATTTGATAAGATAAGGAATAAGAATATAGAAAAAATTCCAGTATTACAGAAAAGCGGAATTTATAAATTAAAATGTAAAGACTGCAACAAAGTGTACCTAGGGGAGACAGGACGAAAATTTGTATGTAGGTTGTCTGACCACAAACGTGGAGAAGGTAATAGAACAACCAATTCGTTATATGCAAGACATTTCATAGAAGACAACCACAAGTTTGTTAATCCTTTGGAAGAATACGAAATTGTAAAAGTAGTAAATAACACAGTTGAAAGGAAGCTTAGAGAGGAGTTAGAAATATTGAAAGAAAGAGAAAAAGGGTTAGACAATTTAATTAATATTAAAATTAAATTTGATAATGAAGAAATATTTTATAACATGATTAAGAAGTAAATGAGAGAGGGCAGATAGATAAGATTAAGAATTATATTTCATAGTACTAATTGGTTGTTTTAAAATAAGGGTGTGTGACTGACCCACGTGTGTGGAGAGGAAGAGGGTAGTTTAAAAGGATGCACACACACACACACACACACACACACACACACACACACACACACACACACACACACACACACACACACACACACACACACACACACACACACACACACACACACACTGAAACACAAGGAATTTACTAGAAAAATATGTAACTGTACAGATGGTGAGACAGAGTTTAGGGGGTGGGGAAGGGTCATTAATTTTTAGTTTGTTTAGGGTGAGCAGGGTGGGGGAGAGGGGTGAAGGGTTGGGTTTTACATATTTTCTGTCTATTCCTGATCTGACGATGAGCTGTGAAGCTTGAAAGCGCTAATCGGAATAATTTTTATTAGTGGTGTGCAATATTGATCATTCTGATTGTGATTTCAACCACTAACACAAATTTCTTCATTAAAATTTATTTAAATTTCTATGAAAACACATTTATGCTGTCTAACAACATTTACAAACATAACGTCATATTTTATGAACGTTATGTTGATGACACATTTATAATATAGAAAGGTACTCTACGACAGATCGAGAATTTTAAAAACTTTGTGAATAATGTAAGTGAGAACATTCAGTTCACTCTTGAGACCGAAACAAATAATAAATTAAACTTTTTAGACTTAACAGTCACTAAACACTTTGATAAACTGAAATTCAATATATATAGGAAACCAACCACCACCGATGTAACCATACCTGTCGACTCACATCACCCCTTTTCGCAAAAAATGGCAGCCTTTAATTACTTTATACACAGACTTTTAACAGTACCTCTTGACGACGAGGATTTTAATGTTGAACTTAACACAATAAAATACATAGCTCAAGCCAATGGCTACAATAGTTCCTTGATTGATACCCTCCTTAGGAAACAAAAGCATAAACTATCTAAACCTCGCATAGAAATAGACACTAAAACCATTTTTATCTCAACGACATATACCCAAATAATGCCAAAACTTTTAACTAGTGTGTTAAATAATCATAATAGTACCATAACATTTAAAACTAACAATAATCTTTTGAACACACTCCGCAATAAAATAACTATCCCTTTAGAAAAGAAAACGGGGGTGTACAAATTATCGTGCGACGACTAAATGCTTCTATATCGGCCAGACGGGACGAGGTTTCCAAAAACGTTTTATTGAACATATACCTAAGCACAATCTGAAGGATCAGACAACATCATCAAACATAAATTCCAACTATGCACGGCACTTGATAGACGAAAATCATAAATATACAAGCTTTGTTTCCAACTTGAAAGCCCTGCATTTTTGTAATAAAGGCACTTATATGAACGCCTTGGAAGAATTTGAGATATGTAAGGCGTACAATGACGTATACAGTCGTGACTTCGTGTTGAACGACCATTTAAATTTTAAATCTAACCCGCTTTATGATACTGCAATAAACCTGTCTACGCAGTAGCTACTGATAATCAGTGTCCGATCGGTCCGCATCGAGTGCGCACTCAAGTAAAGCGGGAATGTGTGTAATCGTTTTTAAATATTTGTATTTTAATGTATAACTACCTCGAAAGAGTGAATTTTTATTTTATCTTCTGATGACGGGACACATGTCTCGAAACGCGTAAAGTAAAAAACGCACAACGAAGTCACACGACGGAATAAGGTAAATATTATACAAATATTATACAGAATTTATTTTTATCAAAATGTGTTCCTATTTAACCATTTTTTAGTTTAAAGTTTTGTTAGTTTTATCGTGCGGGTGCATGATGACAGATTGCTGACGGCCTACTCCTAATGCGAAATAAATTTTCGCAAATTTATATGAAAAATACTGCAAAGTTGTTTTTTTTATTCGGTGTTCCACGTCGCTAAATATAAGCGCAAGGGTGTTATAAATCGACAATTAATGTTTGTAACGTCCAGCTCCGCACCTTTCTACTTTCCATTGATGGGGTGGGGAGGGGAGCGCCCATCGAACTGGTCCTCAGTTACATATGCGCACCCACAAATTCAAAGGTTGCCTATGACTGGCTTAAAGTATTCGATGTTAGCAAAAAATATGACTATAAACTGGATGCACACCCCCTACAAGTGACCCCTGCCGGCGCCCATTCTTGCGGGTCCCATGAAGTGTAATAGCCTTCAAGAGGGGTCCCGGATTTAAAAAGGTTGAGAACCACTGGTCTATAGTACAGTAAATTGGCCCACTGGTCTACCACGCCCGTACGTGTATGTAAACACAACAATCTCTCTCTCTCTTTCTCTCCCCCTCCCTCCTTCCATGCGATGACAGATGTAGAGTATAGTAGCTTATGAAAGGTATGTTATCGTTGGACAACCAATGACTTGTCTTACAATAGATAGACTACCTCTCAGCTCAGAGGCTCTCAAAAGTCAATGATATGGCACCCATCAGTAATTTCGAAATTTTATTCGCGAGCCACATAAGACATTTCTATTTACATAAAAATATTTGCCATTATCATCATCATCTTCAAGGATTAAACCAAGGGTGGTTTGTTCCGGTCTCAAATAGGCAAAGATTAGAGCTGGTCACTCCAGCACTTCCTCGGACGTCCCACACCTCTCCGTCCCCTCGGCTTGTAGTTCCATACTTGTTTGGGGATGCGGCAGTCATCCATTCGGCATAGATGTTCACACCAATTCAGCCGATACTGGGCGATCCTGTCGAATATATTCATAATATTCAGTTCCTGCCGTTTATCTGTGTTTCTTCTATGATCATGGAGAGTATACCGTGCCACATGCCTGAGAAATCTAATTTCAGCTGCTTGGATGCGACTGGCCTGGCCTTTCGTTAAAGTCCAATTCTCAGACCCATAAAGAAGTGTGGGAAGAATCATCACCTTGTAGACGTTTAGGCATGTTTCTTTACTTGCTGACTTAAGGGTTCGCCTGATGGTCCCGCACATAAGGTTGAACTTATGCAACTTATTCACAACGTCGTTGTATGCATTATAAGACACACTGTAGCTCAGGTATTCAAAATTGCTAACTTGTTCCACGACAAAATTGCTATACCCTGATTAACGAAAGAAAGTGACTGGCGGAGCGGCCGCGCGGCGACCGAGTTTGTAGTAAAAACATTCCACTTTATAACCTCGTGGAAACGTAAAATACAGGGCGAGAAATGTCTAATGAACTGTATTTTAATCATCAATTAAAGACGTTTTTAACAAACTTTTCTAATTTTTAAAATCTCTTTTCAATAAATTTACATTGCGAGTTAAAGAAAAAAATACACGAATTTGAATTAAAAAATTAGGGTTTATCGTTTTTATTACGTAAGAACTCAGAGGTTAAGCATCGGAAAAAAATTTCTTGTAGACAAATGGTACTCCACCTTCTTTAGTACAATATATCAAAAATTGAGATTCCTACGATTAAAATTAACGACGTTATTAATTTTTTTCTAATGTCCTGTTAACTCAGTTGTTAAAAGTTGTACACGAATGAGATTTGCGTGACGCTCTCTTTAGATAACTAAATGTAGAAGACATATACAACTTACACCTTGTACGTGATAGGAATACTACAATGGATTAATATATAAAGTGAATTTCACAGAGAGCAATGCGTGGCGCTCTGCGGCGGAAGTACAGTCAGAACCTATTGGACCCATTTTATTCGCGCGCTACTGTCATTCCCGTACAGCGTCTCGGCCTCTCCTTTATGTCTACAAATAGCACACGCTTCCAGGAAAACTGAACCGTTATACGCACACTAAGGGTAAGGGAAATTTCCAGCTTTCAGTTTAGTTGATGTGGTGGTTGAGTGATGTCCGGTTGTTGGTTATCTTGATTTTAAGTGTTAGTTTCTTGTGCTTTCATTATAAATTGACGTGTTTTTAAGTTATTTTGTGTGAATATACTTCGGTGGCTGAGCATGGAGCAACGTAACGAGGCTGAACCAAGGAAACATAGGGGAAGACCTAGGACTCGAACTCCAAAGAAAAGACAAACTTCGGGCCGAGGCGTACCTATGAAAGGACAGTCAAGAGAAATTGTGTGCAAAGTGCGGGAATATTTTGATAGAGAAAAGGCGAACAAAGGTCCTTTGATTCCGGTTAATAATGCAATACAGCGAACTGCAGATGCTCTGAAAATACATAAAAATACAGTTCTGCGAGTTTGCAAGGAAAAAGAATTGAAAGAAATACAAGATGACAGTAATAGCCAACTTTCAACTCCGGGCAAACAGAGGAAACGGGAGAAAACTGTGACAAAACTTGACACTTTTCAGGAAGACGCTATACGAAGACATGTATATCAATATTACATAAGAAAAGAATATCCCACTTTGAAAAAACTTTTATCATCGTTGGAAAATGAAGAGCTGTTTAATGGCAGTCTGTCTTCGCTTAGAAACGTGCTAAAAGGTTTAGGATTTACGTGGAGAACATTTTCGGGCAGAAAAGTGATTATGGAGAGAAGCGATGTCGCTGCCTGGAGGTGTCGTTTCTTCGCCAAATCAAAGACGAGAATTTCGATAATATAATTTGGCTCGATGAGACCTGGGTCAATGCTGGGCATTGTTTGAAACAAGGATGGACTGATGAGTCACTTCAGGGGACAATGTTAACACCTATAGGGAAAGGTGAACGATTAATAATATGTCATGCAGGTTCTTCAAAAGGGTTTGTTCCAAATTCCCTTCTACTATTTAAATCGAAAAAAACCGGTGACTACCATGAAGATATGGATCACGACAAATTCTTCGGTTGGTGTTCTGAAACTTTGCTAAATAACCTAGAAGAGCCTGCAGTAATAGTCATGGACAATGCTCCCTACCATTCTAAGCAAATTGATAAAGCTCCCACAAGCAAAGATAAAAAAGCTGACATACTTGCATGGCTGGATAGGAAAAATATTCAATCTACAACCGACTTGAAAAAATCAGAACTTTTGGAATTAGTGAAATGGCACAAGCCCCAGAACAAAAGGTATTTTGTTGATGAATTGATAGAGAGCAGAGGTCACAAAGTGATAAGGGTACCACCTTACCATTGCCATCTTAACGCCATTGAGCTTATATGGGCTCAGGTTAAGGGGTATGTTGCCGAAAACAACAAAATGTTTACTTTAAAAGAAGTTGAACGACTGACTAAAGACGGATTTAATCGAATTACTGCTGAGAGGTGGGAGCAAGTAGTGGACCACACCAAAAAAGTTATTATCGATGCATGGAATAACGAAGGACTAATGGAAGAAGCTGTGGAGGAAATGATTATATCCGTGGAAGACAGCAGTAGCTCCGAGGATGATAATTGTTCAGAAGATGATAATAGTGATGACGATCCAATGGAGGGTATCAGAGAACTTTCGTTTGAAGACTACTAACTCACAGCTATAAGTGTTTTTTATAGAGTGTTTTAATAGTGTATTTTTATGATTTATACACATATTTTATGAGCGGATTCCATAAAAGCTGAAGAACACTACAATACTTGTAAGTACCGTACTGTATTTATTATTTATTTGTCAATGCTAATAACAAGTAATTTACTAATTGTTTTTACATTTCAATTACATTATAACAGTAAAATACTGTTATAATTATGCAATATCTGGTAGACCGAGCTTTGCTCGGTAGTTTTAAACTGTAAACTATATTTCATAGTTAAATAATTAGTTATTGAGAAATTTGAATGGCATTAACAATTTCCCAGTAATTACATTGCACTTCAATTAGTAGTATTAAAGCTGATCACAAAACAAAAACAGTTTATTAACAAGAAAACAATAAATACCGTACCGCAAAAGAGTAATAAACAATCATTCAAGACTGTTATAAAAAGCATGTAGTTCAACTAAACCACAAAAGTCTGGTCAGATGTACGTTTTTGACAGATCTCCAGGTAGAAGATTAGATTAAATAAGTAGACAGATAACTAAGTATATACTTATGAGAGATTGGTGACTCGTAGTAAGTTGGCTATGTGTCAATGTGTGAGCCGTGAGCGTATGCACCACTTTCTTTGGGCTGTTACTGTACCTTGACTCGATCGCGCGCCGTTGAGCGATGTTAGTTCTAATTTTCCTATATTAACTGATTGCGGTTATATTTCGTAATATTTGAAGGTTACATACCACTTTGTATTGATGAATACAATTTTGTTATGTTTATTGTGAAAAAACACAATGAAAAAAATTATTAATAACGGAGTTAACAGTACATTCGGAAAAAATTAATAACGTCGTTAATATTAATCGTAGGAATCTCAATTTTTGATATATTGTACTAAAGAAGGTGGACTACCATTTGTCTACAAGAAATTTTTTTCCGATGCTTAACCTCTGAGTTCTTACGTAATAAAAACGATAAACCCTAATTTTTTAATTCAAATTCGTGTATTTTTTTCTTTAACTCGCAATGTAAATTTATTGAAAAGAGATTTTAAAAATTAGAAAAGTTTGTTAAAAACGTCTTTAATTGATGATTAAAATACAGTTCATTAGACATTTCTCGCCCTGTATTTTACGTTTCCACGAGGTTATAAAGTGGAATGTTTTTACTACAAACTCGGTCGCCGCGCGGCCGCTCCGCCAGTCACTTTCTTTCGTTAATCAGGGTATAAATTGTTCCATCTATAACAATTTTTGCCCGTACGGGATCAGTTCCACGAAAAACGATCATCTTGGTCTTAATTGTGGATATTTGCCCAGATTCGATTTTACAAATGTATACCCATCTGCAATATGTTTTCAGAGTCCGACAGGAAAGCCTGATCGTCAGCAGGCAAGTGTTAATTGTAGAGTGACCCATCATAAAATGTTCTGGACAAAATATTTGTGTTTGGGGGTTTTAGACCAAGTAAAATTGTTTGTTAATGGAAGCAAAATTACATTAGTAATGATGCGTAGTGGGTCTAATAATAAAAGTCGTTATCGTAACGAATACATAACATAAACATTACACTAAGTAGCAATTGGATGTAAGATACTGTTTATGAGTCTTACAACTTCGAGACTAATCTGGATTACAACTGCTAAATTCTCTTTAGAATCATGCTATATTGAAATATTATTCCTGTGTTAATGTTTTACAAAAAATTAATAATGCACAAAGCACATCAGTTGAAAACACTATTAAATAGGGTTACCATATGATCTACGTGAAAAAAGAGGAGAACCTGAAAATTTAACAGCATGATCGTTACTTTACGGATTCAACAACAACAAAAATTTGACAGTAAAAACATTACACATTATGGATAAGAAGGTATTCGTGATGAAGTTAAGCATTTTTACAGAGTTTATACGATGTACAATTTAATTTTTGGAACCGATATATACGTTCCAGGTGGACAGAATAAGCATTCTGCTTCATTGTCATTCCGGCCTTTCTTAAAGCTAGTATGCTCTTTTAATAAATTTTCGGTTAACACACTCTTTCGTTTCGGCATATTAATAATAATAAAATAATAAATTCTACTTGCCTACAACTTATAACTACCACTAACTATACTCATAATGTCCACGAAAATAAGCAACTCAATTCAGAACTATCAGTAACCTTAAAAACTCACGAATGTAGACGTCTGTTAGAGAATTGCAGAATACGCGGGAAGGAGCTGTAGGCAAGCAACGTGCGACGCCAATTGTACACTTCTGAGCGGCGCCGCTGGGAGCGCTCTTGCGCGTGACTACATTTTTCAGTTTTACGAAAAAAGAGGACATTTCGCTGTTTTTTAAAAAAATCCTCCCGGACAGGTTTATAATACTAAAATGAGAACGTGTCCGGGAAAAAGAGGACGTTCGGTAACCCTATATTAAATATCTCGAGACGATACGTATCGAGCTGAGGATACTTCGCGCATTTTAATCCGCATTACAGTAGAGACAGTTTTGTTTCACCAAAGCGTTTCAACGAAAAGAAAATAATTATTGACAGTCCTTTTGTTGCAACAACATCTGGAGTTACTTGTTCCATGTTTGTAGACTCAGCGTACGTATGACTCTAGTTCGTACACTATGGCTCACCCAACGTACAGTAACGTACACCTGACCTCATCAGATGGGGGAGGGTAACGTATACCTGACCTCAGTAGAAGATCTGGGTCTTTTCAAGAAAGTGTCTACAAACAACTCTCGCAGCGTCACGAGCCCGCCAAGCTCCCCCACCAACGTTCCCGCCACTCCCTACTACTACAGTAGCTGTGTGAAGGAGGAGTGATTAGCATACATTACACACATTCATATGACGCACGCACGCGCGCGTGCCTTTAATTCCGCACGCACACACGCTTCAATTCTATTCTTTTTATTTTGTTTCAGTTTTTCGTTTTTTATTTTATTTATATTTTATTAAACGCACGCACGCCTTCAATTCTTTTTATTATTATTTTTTTAAATTTTTATTAGGAGGGGTTTTTAGTTTATTTTCACGATTATTTATATTACATTAATTACATAATCTAGGATTGTGAATTAATCTTGTTTTGAAAAAAAAAAAAAAACGGAATTTTCCTCATTTCAGGCGACAGTTAGCAACTCTATCAGATTCATTTTGAATAAAGCAATATAAAGAATAAAAGTATATAGTAATAACGTAAATAATAAACACGAAAGGAATGTAAAGAATTTAAAAATACACAAAATAAACGTATGAAAGAATGAGCGTATGTAAGAAGAAACGAATGTAAATAACTAACGAAAGAGTAACTTTGAAAAATAAAACACTGTAACTAACTGCATAGCGTAAAGGTAGAATCGTAGACTCCAAACAGAAACGATAAATGTGTTAGTAGTAGTGGTATGCTAATCACTCCTGCTTCACACCGCTACTGTAGTAGTAGTGACTGGCGGGCGCGTTGGTGGGGGAGCTTGGCGGGCTTGTGACGCTACGAGAATTGTTTGTAGACACTTTCTTGTAAAGACCCGAAGACCTAATTCTACATTAGCCATGTATACGTTTATACCATACAGCAAAAATAATATCGCGTAACTGCATTAGCGTAAAACTGTGTCAAGTTGCGGGAAGCGATTACTTTAACTTAAAAATACCTAGCAGTTATAATGGTAAGAATACTTGTAAGGCTTCAGAAGAATAAAACGCTTTATGATTACTGGTTACGTCAAAGGAATTATTGGTTGTACTGATTTTAAATAGAATAATAGCACAGGTGCAGAACAAATAAAGTAAAACATTTATATAAAATGTTTGTAACAACATGATTTTATGAATTTGTCCAGCATTTTTTTTTGTAAGAAAATTACCGACACGAAATTTTTGTGTCAAAGGTCGACGACACAGTACAAATCATGTAATACATAGTTCTGTCGTACTTCGAATAGGATTTATTGTTTATGTTCTCTCTCTCTCTCTCTCTCTCTCTCTCTCTCTCTCTCTCTCTCTCTCTCTCTCTCTCTCTCTCTCTCTCTCTCTCTCTCTCTCTCCCATCGTAATGACGAGAAGTGATACGATCGGTTCTCGAAAGCGGTCTGCTAAATTAAAGTAAGTTTTCCTAATAAAAGAAAAAAAAGTTTTTAAATTAACATTATTGATCGAGCGAAGTGGGTTCTCAGTTTTAACTCGACCGTTTAGCATTTGTCTTTCTGTCTGTCTGTTTGCAAAATGTCTTACCATTAATTTTGAATGAATCAACGGATTTTTATAAACTTACCATGGTTGGTCATACTTAAACCTTACCGACCCCTATTTTTTTTTTTTAATTGATCACTCCAAAGAAGGGCGAAGGGAGGGGGTCCAAAGGGAATGTGAAGGTGCAAAATTAAAGCTAATTGTAACCAAACTCTGTATTTAGTGTTCAGTTCTGGAAACCTGAAAGTGTTAGGCAACCAGTGGATCAACATTTTGAAAAAAATTGTAAACATTCACGTCAGGTATCAGATTAAAGGGAATTTACCAAAAAAGGAAGTCAAAAACACTGCTTTAAGAAAAACATATTTATTATCTTGATTTTATGTTGTAATGAATATATTTCGTTCAAAATAGTGCAGTTCAGTAACCTTACGTGAGCGCGCGTGTGTTGTCTATATGCCTGTTAATTTGATATTTAATTGATAAAGTTGTGTTCGTGGTCATAATCACAAACAGAAATAACACAGTTGCACACCACTATAGAAAAAATTATTCCGATTAGCGTTTTCAAGCTTCACAGCTCATCATCAGATCGGAAAAATAGGAAATATCAGATTTTGGGGTTTATGATGCAATTTCATGCTTTAATAGAGGTTATTTAACCAGGTGCTTAGTGTTGAAACAACTAGGCATGTCAGTAGGAAAGAACTGTGCTAAACTTATGTTCGTTATTGATATGAAGAGAGTGCGGAGAGCTGACAGAACTACAGAAAGAAGCCCAAAAAGAAGAGAGCAGTGGCAAATAGGAAGCTGTAAGAAGAATTTCAAGCTGCAGAAGACCCAGATAAATCTCCGTATGCATCAGGACTTTATTAGGCAGTGCACACAAATTCATGATATTGATGATTAATCTTCAATTGCTGTTTTCCAAAAAATTTTATTTTTCACACAAGAGACCCATTATCTCTAGAACTACTACAGATACAGAGCTCACATTTTCTGTACGTGTGTAGGGCAAAAGTGTACAACTTTTAACACAGGGATTTTTTGATACAATGTGCTTGTCACGAGAAAAAAATTATAATATGCGATTTTTTTGAAGTGTTAAACATTGCATTGGATTTAATTTTCTAAAATGGATCAGCGTAAGCATATTCTAAAGCCCCTGTGTTAAAGTTTCTAATGAGGCCCATTCAAGTAATGGTAAAAGTTTCAAACTACTCAGTTAATTAGTGTTTGAGAAAACGGTCATTAAATGTAGTAAATTAGCATGGGCGAAATAGGGCTAACAAACGGCCCTTAAGATGTTGTTTGCGTATGTGAGACGAGATTCGAGCACCACCCAATATGTTCATCGTCGAACACGGTGATCGCTGCCTGCCAAAGTATTTATGTTTCGGTTGATCATTACTGTTGGGCGGTATTATTGATGGAGGCTTTATGGTTTCAATGTTTGTTTTGTTATTTGTTCTAGTGTGAGACATACCTATTCGCGTAAATCAATAACGAGAAAGTAGGCAAATATACGAACACGAACAGACACGCGAGTTATATAATCTAACAATGATTCGTGCTCTTGCAGTAGTAGTAGCATCGAACGCGTCGCCGTCGTCTCACGTCACTGAATAACCAGACGTGTAATCCAATCGTCTTCATCCTTGTGAAGATTACCAGGCCGTGACAGGAATCCTCGTTGCCTTGTAGAGAAAGTCAGTCACATTCGCAAGCAGATTATCGTGAGAAATTTTAAATTGCAAATCCATTTGTTACAATTAGGTAATGCTTAATTGCATTAACGATTAAATAGTAGTCGGTGAATGGTTTTGCAACGCTAATTTCAGCGCATTCCAACTGCAGAAGAACATTTCCCATTAATTCTTCATGGAAAATTAATTTCTGCCCGCTCACCCGCATAAATATCCGGAATGCGTTCATAGTGTTCCTTCCTTTCTCCTTTATATCTCGGCCCCCCCTGTCCTTTCATTTCTTTCTCTGTCCTCTCTCTTCTTTTTTCTCACCCTCTCCGGTCCCCTCTTTCAAACTAAACAATGGGTTAACTAAAAAATTGTTACGACGGTGTCACTGATCGTCGTATGGTACAGCGGAAACAAATACAGACATCAGTGAAGTCACTAATCACCAACATTAATTAATCACAAATAACAGTTTGTAATCAACAAGATTTTACTCGTACAACAATTCACGTTAATCTGTCCACACCAGTAACAATCTCAAGTAATAGAGTTCAACGCTAATTATAGCACTGTAAACACGTTTCACTAAGCCTCAACAATGACCGATCCGCACTAAGGAAATCGCTCAACGTAAACTGACTGACAAAGCCAGACGCTCTTGCTTTTTATAGGTCGCACAGGTGTTCGAGAATAACTTTCCATCCTTACTGCGGCACACCAGCTTAATGCTGGTGTTCTTGAACACTCTGGAAGATGCTTAAGTGCTACTTGAGTGGTCGGCCTTGACACAGACGAGGCGCTGGACTAGTCGAGAAGCGTGTAGAACGACACTCTCGCCTTTTCGAGAGCGTTCCGTAACTATCGTTACAATATCAATACAAAATGAACGCTGGCTTGGAGATAGCCCAACGTTAAAGCTATTGTTCTCAGAATTGTTGTAGATGTTTCCATATAACGAAAGTAGGAAAACAATGGGGGTTTTAGGAACCAGTGGTGGCCCGTGCTTAGGTTGCACGCTTGTACAACCCCCAATAATTCCCGAATTGTATTTTAAATTATAGAATTATGAATAAAACCGTAACTAATAATAGCGTTTTGAAGCTAAATCATCGTAATTAATCATTTGCCGATTGAAAAGCGCAAAGCAATTACTAAAAACTCTACACGCTCTTGCCCCGGTGTATGCACCAACTCTGACGCGCTTTGTACATGGGGAAATACAATGGAGTAGTGCTCTGGCTGGATAGACTCGGTTGTTCCTATTACAGAGTATAGGCTCGCTTGGTGTGGTTAGGAACTGCAAACCCCGCTTGAACGTCACGGCGCCACCAGTCTATTTGTTGGTAAATAACACGTGGTGCGCCAGGTTGGAATTTGTAAGTTCGTTGTTAGTGTCAATCCAATTCATCGTCAAATGTAAATAATAGTACATATAAAGGATTAAGGTGTCATAGTGTAAGATATTTATTATATTTAACTGGTAGGACGCAATGAATTCTGTCGAAAAACTTAACGAAAACGGCGTTCAGTTTACGTCCTATTGAGGAAAAATTTGACATTAAGAGAGTAGGTATTCAAATTTTTTTATTTAGTTGTTCCAGAAGGTTTGAACAATATTCTCCGGTTACTGACTGGCCTTTCTTTTGATAGTCAATTACCGAAATGCCTTTTACATCCCAGAAAATCGATGCCATGGTCGTTCCTGCTGATGGAACCACCGTTGCTATCTTTGGAGCACTTTCGCCAGTTAAGAGTCCATTGTTTTGACTGTTGTTTTGTTTCTGGAGTGTAGTGGTGGACCCACGTCTCATCCACAGTAAAAAAATCACCCCTATTTTTCGTAAACGCTCTAAAAATGTCTTACAAACTTTCGTCCTCGTTGCCTTTGGTCACTTGATAACAAATGGGGCACCCACGTTGCACACAGTTTTTTTCATACCAAGTTCTTTAGTTAAAATGTGATATACACGCTCTTGTGAGATACCTACGATCTGGGCAATGTCATCCACTCTCAATCGCCGGTCTTCCAAAATGTGAAATACACGCTCTTGTGAGATTCCTACGATCTGGGCAATGTCATCCACTCTCAATCGCCGGTCTTCCAAAATGTGATATACACGCTCTTGTGAGATTCCTACGATCTGGGCAATGTCATCCACTCTCAATCGTCGGTCTTCCAAAATGTGATATACACGCTCGCGTGAGATTCCTACGATCTGGGCAACGTCATCCACTCTCAATCGCCGGTCTTCCAAAATGTGATATACACGCTCTAGTGAGATTCCTACGCTCTGGGCAAAGTCATCCACTCTCAATCGCCGGTCGTCCAAAATGTGATATACACGCTCGCATGAGATTCCTACGATCTGGGCAATGTCATCCACTCTCAATCGCCGGTCTTCCAAAATGTGATATACACGCTCTTGTGAGATTCCTACGATCTGGGCAATGTCATCCACTCTCAATCGCCGGTCTTCCAAAATGTGATATACAATCTCGCGTGAGATTCCTACGATCTGGGCAATGTCATCCACTCTCAATCGCCGGTCTTCCAAAATGTGATATACACGCTCTTGTGAGATTCCTACGATCTGGGCAATGTCATCCACTCTCAATCGCCGGTCTTCCAAAATGTGATATACACGCTCTTGTGAGATTCCTACGATCTGGGCAATGTCATCCACTCTCAATCGTCGGTCTTCCAAAATGTGATATACACGCTCGCGTGAGATTCCTACGATCTGGGCAACGTCATCCACTCTCAATCGCCGGTCTTCCAAAATGTGATATACACGCTCTAGTGAGATTCCTACGATCTGGGCAAAGTCATCCACTCTCAATCGCCGGTCTTCCAAAATGTGATATACACGCTCTTGTGAGATTCCTACGATCTGGGAAATGTCATCCACTCTCAATCGCCGGTCTTCCAAAATGTGATATACACGCTCGCGTGAGATTCCTACGATCTGGGCAATGTCATCCACTCTCAATCGCCGGTCTTCCAAAATGTGATATACAATCTCGCGTGAGATTCCTACGATCTGGGCAATGTCATCCACTCTCAATCGCCGGTCTTCCAAAATGTGATATACACGCTCTTGTGAGATTCCTACGATCTGGGAAATGTCATCCACTCTCAATCGCCGGTCTTCCAAAATGTGATATACACGCTCGTGTGAGATTCCTACGATCTGGGCAATGTCATCCACTCTCAATCGCCGGTCTTCCAAAATGTGATATACACGCTCTTGTGAGATTCCTACGATCTGGGCAATGTCATCCACTCTCAATCCAATCGCCGGTCTTCCAAAATGTGATATAAAATCTCGCGTGAGATTCCTACGATCTGGGCAATGTCATCCACTCTCAATCGCCGGTCTTTCAATATGTGATATACACGCTCGCGTGAGATTCCTACGATCTGGGCAATGTCATCCACTCTCAATCGCCGGTCTTCCAAAATGTGATATACACGTTCGCGTGAGATTCCTACGATCTGGGCAACGTCATCCACTCTCAATCGCCGGTCTTCCAAAATGTGATATACACGCTCGCGTGAGATTCCTACGATCTGGGCAATGTCATCCACTCTCAATCGCCGGTCTTCCAAAATGTGATATACACGCTCGCGTGAGATTCCTACGATCTGGGCAATGTCATCTACTCTCAATCGCCGGTCTTCCAAAATGTGATATACAATCTCGCGTGAGATTCCTACGATCTGGGCAATGTCATCCACTCTCAATCGCCGGTCTTCCAAAATGTGATATACACGCTCTTGTGAGATTCCTACGATCTGGGCAATGTCATCCACTCTCAATCGCCGGTCTTCCAAAATGTGATATACACGCTCGTGTGAGATTCCTACGATCTGGGCAATGTCATCCACTCTCAATCGCCGGTCTTCCAAAATGTGATATACACGCTCTTGTGAGATTCCTACGATCTGGGCAATGTCATTCACTCTCAATCCAATCGCCGGTCTTCCAAAATGTGATATAAAATCTCGCGAGAGATTCCTACGATCTGGGCAATGTCATCCACTCTCAATCGCCGGTCTTTCAAAATGTGATATACACGCTCGCGTGAGATTCCTACGATCTGGGCAATGTCATCCACTCTCAATCGCCGGTCTTCCAAAATGTGATATACAAGCTCGCGTGAGATTCCTACGATCTGGACAATGTCATCCACTCTCAATCGCCGGTCTTCCAAAATGTGATATACACGCTCGCGTGAGATTCCTACGATCTGGGCAACGTCATCCACTCTCAATCGCCGGTCTTCCAAAATGTGATATACACGCTCTTGTGAGATTCCTACGATCTGGGCAATGTCATCCACTCTCAATCGCCGGTCTTCCAAAATGTGATATACACGCTCGCGTGAGATTCCTACGATCTGGGCAATGTCATCCACTCTCAATCGCCGGTCTTCCAAAATGTGATATACAATCTCGCGTGAGATTCCTACGATCTGGGCAATGTCATCCACTCTCAATCGCCGGTCTTCCAAAGTGTGATATACACGCTCTAGTGAGATTCCTACGATCTGGGCAAAGTCATCCACTCTCAATCGCCGGTCGTCCAAAATGTGATATACACGCTCGCATGAGATTCCTACGATCTGGGCAATGTCATCCACTCTCAATCGCCGGTCTTCCAAAATGTGATATACACGCTCGCGTGAGATTCCTACGATCTGGGCAATGTCATCCACTCTCAATCGCCGGTCTTCCAAAATGTGATATACAATCTCGCGTGAGATTCCTACGATCTGGGCAATGTCATCCACTCTCAATCGCCGGTCTTTCAAAATGTGATATACACGCTCGCGTGAGATTCCTACGATCTGGGCAATGTCATCCACTCTCAATCGCCGGTCTTCCAAAATGTGATATACACGCTCGCGTGAGATTCCTACGATCTGGGCAACGTCATCCACTCTCAATCGCCGGTCTTCCAAAATGTGATATACACGCTCGCGTGAGATTCCTACGATCTGGGCAATGTCATCCACTCTCAATCGCCGGTCTTCCAAAATGTGATATACACGCTCGCGTGAGATTCCTACGATCTGGGCAATGTCATCCACTCTCAATCGCCGGTCTTCCAAAATGTGATATACAATCTCGCGTGAGATTCCTACGATCTGGGCAATGTCATCCACTCTCAATCGCTGGTCTTCCAAAATGTGATATACACGCTCTTGTGAGATTCCTACGATCTGGGCAATGTCATCCACTCTCAATCGCCGGTCTTCCAAAATGTGATATACACGCTCGTGTGAGATTCCTACGATCTGGGCAATGTCATCCACTCTCAATCGCCGGTCTTCCAAAATGTGATATACACGCTCTTGTGAGATTCCTACGATCTGGGCAATGTCATCCACTCTCAATCCAATCGCCGGTCTTCCAAATTGTGATATAAAATCTCGCGTGAGATTCCTACGATCTGGGCAATGTCATCCACTCTCAATCGCCGGTCTTTCAAAATGTGATATACACGCTCGCGTGAGATTCCTACGATCTGGGCAATGTCATCCACTCTCAATCGCCGGTCTTCCAAAATGTGATATACAAGCTCGCGTGAGATTCCTACGATCTGGACAATGTCATCCACTCTCAATCGCCGGTCTTCCAAAATGTGATATACACGCTCGCGTGAGATTCCTACGATCTGGGCAACGTCATCCACTCTCAATCGCCGGTCTTCCAAAATGTGATATACACGCTCGCGTGAGATTCCTACGATCTGGGCAATGTCATCCACTCTCAATCGCCGGTCTTCCAAAATGTGATATACACGCTCTTGTGAGATTCCTACGATCTGGGCAATGTCATCCACTCTCAATCGCCGGTCTTCCAAAATGTGATATACACGCTCGTGTGAGATTCCTACGATCTGGGCAATGTCATCCACTCTCAATCCAATCGCCGGTCTTCCAAAATGTGATATAAAATCTCGCGTGAGATTCCTACGATCTGGGCAATGTCATCCACTCTCAATCGCCGGTCTTTCAAAATGTGATATACACGCTCGCGTGAGATTCCTACGATCTGGGCAATGTCATCCACTCTCAATCGCCGGTCTTCCAAAATGTGATATACAAGCTCGCGTGAGATTCCTACGATCTGGACAATGTCATCCACTCTCAATCGCCGGTCTTCCAAAATGTGATATACACGCTCGCGTGAGATTCCTACGATCTGGGCAATGTCATCCACTCTCAATCGCCGGTCTTCCAAAATGTGATATACACGCTCGCGTGAGATTCCTACGATCTGGGCAATGTCATCCACTCTCAATCGCCGGTCTTCCAAAATGTGATATACAATCTCGCGTGAGATTCCTACGATCTGGGCAATGTCATCCACTCTCAATCGCCGGTCTTTGTAAATGTGATATACACGCTCTTGTGAGATTCCTACGATCTGGGCAATGTCATCCACTCTCAATCGCCGGTCTTCCAAAATGTGATATACACGCTCTTGTGAGATTCCTACGATCTGGGCAATGTCATCCACTCTCAATCGCCGGTCTTCCAAAATGTGATATACACGCTCGTGTGAGATTCCTACGATCTGGGCAATGTCATCCACTCTCAATCCAATCGCCGGTCTTCCAAAATGTGATATAAAATCTCGCGTGAGATTCCTACGATCTGGGCAATGTCATCCACTCTCAATCGCCGGTCTTTCAAAATGTGATATACACGCTCGCGTGAGATTCCTACGATCTGGGCAATGTCATCCACTCTCAATCGCCGGTCTTCCAAAATGTGATATACAAGCTCGCGTGAGATTCCTACGATCTGGACAATGTCATCCACTCTCAATCGCCGGTCTTCCAAAATGTGATATACACGCTCGCGTGAGATTCCTACGATCTGGGCAATGTCATCCACTCTCAATCGCCGGTCTTCCAAAATGTGATATACACGCTCGCGTGAGATTCCTACGATCTGGGCAATGTCATCCACTCTCAATCGCCGGTCTTCCAAAATGTGATATACAATCTCGCGTGAGATTCCTACGATCTGGGCAATGTCATCCACTCTCAATCGCCGGTCTTTGTAAATGTGATATACACGCTCTTGTGAGATTCCTACGATCTGGGCAATGTCATCCACTCTCAATCGCCGGTCTTCCAAAATGTGATATACACGCTCGTGTGAGATTCCTACGATCTGGGCAATGTCATCCACTCTCAATCGCCGGTCTTCCAAAATGTGATATACACGCTCTTGTGAGATTCCTACGATCTGGGCAATGTCATCCACTCTCAATCCAATCGCCGGTCTTCCAAAATGTGATATACAATCTCGCGTGAGATTCCTACGATCTGGGCAATGTCATCCACTCTCAATCGCCGGTCTTTCAAAATGTGATATACACGCTCGCGTGAGATTCCTACGATCTGGGCAATGTCATCCACTCTCAATCGCCGGTCTTCCAAAATGTGATATACACGCTCGCGTGAGATTCCTACGATCTGGGCAACGTCATCCACTTTCAATCGCCGGTCTTCAAAAATGTGATATACACGCTCTAGTGAGATTCCTACGATCTGGGCAACGTCATCCACTCTCAATCGCCGGTCTTCCAAAATGTGATATACACGCTCGCGTGAGATTCCTACGATCTGGGCAACGTCATCCACTCTCAATCGCCGGTCTTCCAAAATGTGATATACACGCTCGCGTGAGATTCCTACGATCTGGGCAACGTCATCCACTCTCAATCGCCGGTCTTCCAAAATGTGATATACACGCTCTAGTGAGATTCCTACGATCTGGGCAATGTCATCCACTCTCAATCGCCGGTCTTCCAAAATGTGATATACAATCTCGCGTGAGATTCCTACGATCTGGACAATGTCATCCACTCTCAATCGCCGGTCTTCCAAAATGTGATATACACGTTCGCGTGAGATTCCTACGATCTGGGCAATGTCATCCACTCTCAATCGTCGGTCTTCCAAAATGTGATATACACGCTCGCGTGAGATTCCTACGATCTGGGCAACGTCATCCACTCTCAAACGCCGGTCTTCCAAAATGTGATATACACGCTCTTGTGAGATTCCTACGATCTGGGCAATGTCATCCACTCTCAATCGCCGGTCTTCCAAAATGTGATATACACGCTCTTATGAGATTCCTACGATCTGGGCAATGTCATCCACTCTCAATCGCCGGTCTTCCAAAATGTGATATACACGCTCGTGTGAAATTCCTACGATCTGGGCAATGTCATCCACTCTCAATCGCCGGTCTTCCAAAATGTGATATACAACATCTTGTGAGATTCCTACGATCTGGGCAATGTCATCCACTCTCAATCCAATCGCCGGTCTTCCAAAATGTGATATACAATCTCGCGTGAGATTCATACGATCTGGGCAATGTTATCCACTCTCAATCGCCGGTCTTTCAAAATGTGATATACCCGCTCGCGTGAGATTCCTACGATCTGGGCAACGTCATCCACTCTCAATCGCCGGTCTTCCAAAATGTGATATACACGCTCGCGTGAGATTCCTACGATCTGGGCAATGTCATCCACTCTCAATCGCCGGTCTTCCAAAATGTGATATACAATCTCGCGTGAGATTCCTACGATCTGGGCAATGTCATCCACTCTCAATCGCCGGTCTTCCAAAATGTGATATACACGTTCGCGTGAGATTCCTACGATCTGGGCAATGTCATCCACTCTCAATCGTCGGTCTTCCAAAATGTGATATACACGCTCGCGTGAGATTCCTACGATCTGGGCAACGTCATCCACTCTCAAACGCCGGTCTTCCAAAATGTGATATACACGCTCTTGTGAGATTCCTACGATCTGGGCAATGTCATCCACTCTCAATCGCCGGTCTTCCAAAATGTGATATACACGCTCTTATGAGATTCCTACGATCTGGGCAATGTCATCCACTCTCAATCGCCGGTCTTCCAAAATGTGATATACACGCTCTTGTGAGATTCCTACGATCTGGGCAATGTCATCCACTCTCAATCCAATCGCCGGTCTTCCAAAATGTGATATACAATCTCGCGTGAGATTCATACGATCTGGGCAATGTCATCCACTCTCAATCGCCGGTCTTTCAAAATGTGATATACCCGCTCGCGTGAGATTCCTACGATCTGGGCAACGTCATCCACTCTCAATCGCCGGTCTTCCAAAATGTGATATACACGCTCGCGTGAGATTCCTACGATCTGGGCAATGTCATCCACTCTCAATCGCCGGTCTTCCAAAATGTGATATACAATCTCGCGTGAGATTCCTACGTTCTGGGCAATGTCATTCACTCTCAATCGCCGGTCTTCCAAAATGTGATATACACGCTCGCGTGAGATTCCTACGATCTGGGCAACGTCATCCACTGTCAATCGCTGGTCTTCCAAAATGTGATATACACGCTCGCGTGAGATTCCTACGAATCTTTTTAAAGGCGCGGCATCTCCTAACACATTTGCCATTGCGTTGTAAATTTCCATTGGCACTAGCCCTTTGTTTTTTACGAAGAATTCAATCACAGTACCATGATAAATTTTGTCAATTTTTCAAAAAACATGTGACATGTAAATTTCAAACAGATGAAAAACAATGAATACATTGTCGTATAGATTCGAAAA
The DNA here is from genome assembly GCA_034769895.1 of Magicicada septendecula. Classification (NCBI taxonomy): domain Eukaryota; kingdom Metazoa; phylum Arthropoda; class Insecta; order Hemiptera; family Cicadidae; genus Magicicada; species Magicicada septendecula. Next base: position 454,161,919 of record CM068374.1, read on the forward strand.
TTCACAGCTGTTTACATGAAATATTAATTGTATAACACACTAAAAATAATAGTTCTACTGCTACGCTATAGATGTCGCTCCTCGAACTTTTCAACTAACCCTCGTAGGTACATCTACTGTTGTACATGTACAGTTGGAAAGGTCAGTCTCTATACCTTGGTAACGAGAAGAGGAGCAAGTTAAGTAACGTGAGATGCAAAAGCCTGAGGAAAACGAGAGATTGCTGTTGAGAATAAGGAAATTTGCTGTAAAGTACAATCGTCGAACTGTCAGCAGTGGAGTTGTTTCGAGAAACATTGAACTGCACTCGTGATTGTAGGGAATTTCCGCCCGTGTGTAAAATAATCGTGACGTAAGACAGACGATGCAGTTCAATAGAAATCGGCAGGAAAACGTAAAATACCACTTTATGTATTGCTTAATTGAGGCAAAGTACAAGTCTGACTGAGAGTACAACACAGACAGCCATCTCGAATGTACGAGATGTTTTGCTGATTCGATGAGGCGAACTGTGTGTGTACCTTGTTAGGTTTGGTAACTTGTCTGTAATGAACACAGAGTAAGTTTTGTTTGCTTTTTTTGTTTATATATATAATGTGACAAGTAATTGAACATGGTATCTGTAATATTTTTCTTGTATGGAGCGCTCTCTCTATCTCTCTCCTATGACAGTACAGGCCTTGTTGGGTCCTGGCCTCCTTCAATTTCCCCCTCCCCCATTCTCTTCTGTCGGTAGCCATCCTCTTCCAGGAACGCACTTTCAGTATTTCTTTCGCATCCTCATCCACCGCGTTCTTCCATCTTCTCCTCGGTCTTCCCACTGGTCTTTTTCCGTGGATTCTGGTATTCAATAGTTTTCATGGTATTCTGTCTTCCCCCATGCTGGGTACATGACCAGCCCATCTTAGGCGATGTAGTTTTATGTATCTTGTTAGCGGTGGTTCAATTTGATACAATTCAAAGTTATATCTTATTCTCCAGCCGTGTACGTCATTAACTGGTCCCAGGATTCTTCGTAATATTTTTCTTTCAAAGATATCGAGAGTGTTTGCTGCTTTGGAGTTCAGAATGCACGTTTCGCAGCCGTAGGGTAGGATGGGTCTTATTATTGATTTGTATATCCTTAGTTTCGTGTTTTTGTGGATGTCTTTGGATCTTGTATGGAGTACAGGGGCGTACTTAAGGGGGGGGGACGAACGGGATCGGACCCCTCCCAGAGGGTCGAAAAAGTTGACGAATTTTGTTAATCTCTTAATTTCTAGCCTGTTTTATTTATTAATTTTTTTCATCTGTGTACGCTAATATAGTAGTAATCTTTTGTAAATACACAAACAGATTTTTTACGTTTAAAAGGAATAATTCCAAATATTTAGTACCAAGCCACGTGTTGTTCAATCAAATATATTGCAACTTACCGTCTGCGGCTTCCAGAAACAACGTCTTCACAAAGTTGACATGTTTCAGGACACTTGTCCCATCACCAGAACTTAAAATAATCGTGTATCATTTAAGTTGATACATTTGTCAATTAATTAAAATATTAAAATTTAACATGAAATAAATAATTTAAAACAATATAAATACGTAAATGTCTAAAAGCGAGCGCGAACGTTTAACGATGTACATCGTACGGAGATTGACCGCGCACTGCACTGCGCGGAGATTTTTTACACAGCATTAGCGTATATGTTTGAAATACGGAATATAGGAAAATCACTTCAGTCAATAACTATCTTATAAAGAATGTTTCAATAACAAGTATTATATTATATTATTACCGTTTACTTTAATGGGATTGAGTTTACCCGGTTTAAAGACAGTAATGTCGACTTGGTTATTCTTTTGTATGTATGAAGCCGATCCGAAATCGGACCCCAGAGGCCATTGATGGGACAAAGCTGGAAATTCTAGTTACGCCACTGATGGGGTACTGCATTTTTATATTAAAATGAAGACAGTAATTCGTGTTGCGTTTTTCTTCTTTAAAGAATCGTCTGACAATTAGTAGGACATTGCCTGTAATAGAAGTATTGTATATTGTTGACCTACATTTGTTTCCCACCAGTGTAGGGTTGACTTGATAGCGTTACGGCGTAATCGCTGATTCTGTTCAAGTCGAATATACAGGTGATTCAAAATTGCACGGCAATCTCTCGAGACGTGATTCTATAGCTAAAAATAAGACTTTCTTATATGTGTACTACGTTATCGCCAACAAAGAAGTAGTTTGTTGTTAACATTCCTTCCCGGGCTGTGTGGCCTTGGTCCACTGTTTTCTGCAAAACCAGACGTTTCGGCAGTGCCATCGACTGCCATCATCAGTGAAAATCGAGTGCGCTAACGTGAGGTATACGTTAGAAAGAAGTAGTTTCTAAGGAAATATTTCATTTCGAAAATGATTTTAAATATAAATCTTTGAACATGGAAGTCATGTATGGTTCTCCATAGCGATGTTTAGTTATAGAATCAGCTTTCGAGAGATTGCCGTGCAACTTTGAATCACCTGTATATTCGACTTGAACAGAATCAGCTTAACCTGATGAATAAGTCAGAATCCGTTTAACCGGTTAAAGCGTCGTACTTCGTCTTTACTGACTGTTAATAACTTGCTTGTATACATACTTCATTACGCAGCCTCAATCCGGAGGGTGACCGTATATAGAAGCTGTCATTCCGCTGGTCGTTCTCTGTTCAGAGCCGCTGTGTCTTTGAAACCCATTTCTGCAGGCACTTGAGCCATGACGTCTTTAATGGTCTTCATCTAGCATTTCGCTGTCTGTAGCTTTAGCTCCGACCATAGTTATGCAGCTGTTTATCCTAATTAAGTGATTTCTTCTTCTTCTTTAGCACTATAGCCCAACGTGATCCCTGGCTTCCGACACCAGTCTTCTCCAATGTCTCCTATCCATTGCCATCTCACATCCTTGTAACCCCTCACATCCATTCTCCTTAGATCTTCCAGCACCTCGTCCAACCATCTTGTCTTAGATTGGCCCCTCTTTCTGCTTTTGTAGACTTGCGGCCTCAGGATTTTATTTGACAGCCATCCGTTCTAGGTGACCTACCCATTGTATTCGTTGCGCCTTTACGAATCTTACAATTTCTTCATGCTTCAATAGCTCATCTAATAATTAAGTGACTAAGACATGAATATTTCCTTGTGGTGAAGTTTCTTTTTGTTTTTCTCTTATATCCTGTTAAATACTGGTCATTGTATCCTTCTATAAAATCTCCTGCATCCGTCTCCAGCACCATCTCCCAAAAGCTTCGGATCGTTCTTATCTCTCTGATCCATGATTCACAGCCATATAGAGCCACGCTGAACTTAAGGGACCATGAAGTTTCCTTTGAGTCTTTACATACATATATACATACATATCTGACACTAAAGTCCAGGATGGACCTTGACCTCACTAACCTTTGAGTCTATTATCTCTTGAAATAACTAGCCTCTTCTTCGCCAAAAAAGCTGTCTTGGATATGTCGAAGCTGTCCAATTTATTTGTCTGTGTTATCTTAATGTAATGTTTTTGATATATCGTATATCCGCGAAAACTACTCGCCAGGTATCTAGTAGTCTTTACCGCAACATGTATGCAATCTTTCTTAGGTCAGCATCCCGCAAGCTGGTTGACAGTTTCTCTCCACGATTCTCTAGTTTCAGCCTTTCTCATTGTTCATTGTGTCGAAGTATGTAGCCAATTTTCTGATCTCTTATCGTGTTTTAAACGCTTTAAAAAGCTTCTGTTCTCTTGATCTCTCCGAAAACTTCATTCATAAGCTTTTCTTTCCATCTGCGTTCGTCATTCTTTCACAGCATCACACTCGAGAAGTTAAAAGTGTTTCCGTTCTCCGGCTCCTGTGGTCCATAATTACTTCCGTACAAATCACGCTTTAACGAATTATAAACTCTTTAAACACAACTGTCTAACTTTTGCTAATAAGTTGAGTATATTTTATATGTACTACACGGATACGTTAACATTGGATCCGGAGAGGGGAAGCGTAGCAGCTAGGGTTGCCTCCTCTCCCGATTTGATCGGGAGACTCCCGAAATCGTATCGTTTCTCCCGACTCCCGATTTTAATTTTAATCTCCCGACTTTTGTAAAAAAATATTTTTTGTATTAAAATTAATTTTATTTTCTCATCATGAACTCTACAGTTATGTAAAGTACCTTTAAATTGTTCAGAGTACATTGGGTTTATTTTTTTTGTAAATCGACGCATGCGCACATTCATCTACGAGTAAATGGCAGTGCAAGCTGTACATAACCAAATTACCAAACGTTTGTTTACAATGTAGTCCTCGTTGCAGTGATTTTAAAAGTTACTTAAAGTTAAAATGTGATCATTAAATAAATTAGTAAATCTAATTAGTATAAGTTAGTTCGTAACTGTAAGTATTATGAAAATATTAAATATGCATGTCATGTCAATGATAATAACTAAGTTATTTTTTAAAAACACGTTGTGAACAATAAAAATGTTTAATTTATGTTAATTTATTTATAATTTTGGCCTAAAATAAAATAATTATTTAAATTTTGGGTATTTATTTAATTATTAAACATTTATAACTATAAGTTGTTTATTAACACACACACACACACACACACTTACAAATTCATATGCACGAACGAGGATGAGTATATCTCCCGACTTCGTGATACTTTGAGGTGGCAAATCTCCCGACTTCGTGATACTTTGAGGTGGCAACCCTAGTAAGCAGCACTGGCACTGCGAGTTGCGTGGGGATACAGTACGTTCCCCTACGCCGCTTGACGTTTGTGCAATCAAAGTAAAACTCATACGCGACCTGAAAATTTACCCATCCGAAAATTACAGTAAGAGCATTAGAATACTTAAACTTTATAGATCGTTTCAAATGACATACTTTCTAACACGAACACGCACAAATATTAGCCTATACTTGTGATACAAAACGACGCTCACGATATTCACAGCTGGGAAACATACATACAAACTTTTGAGTATGACTGTAGACTGCTCGGTAGTGTGAGACGCGCTTGCGCGTTTCTCTCTAAACTTCCGTAGTTCACATTTTTCCCCATCCTTTGTTAAATTTGTCTAGTAGTACGTCGGAGTATCAGATGCGGCTCTTAGTTTGGAACCTTTTATTGTACCGTTGTTCTTATCTTTATTTAGGGCTGTACTCCTATACTTGTCTTGTACACCACCAACTAAGTTTCCTGGGCAGCTGGCTGAGTTGTAACCTCCAGCTGTCACGTCTCGCATACCGAGGTACTCTGTTTCTCCCCTGCTCCTCAGTTATTTCCGATCAGTGGTACGGGTGAGGGATTCTTTTTTGACGGCAAAAGTCACTTGCGCGGATTTCTTCTACTTCCATCTACTATTTCGCTATGCATTAATGGTAATTCTATTTTTTTGGACGGCTTATTTTTAACAGTAACCGTGCACGACGGTTACTGGATCGTAAGGACATTAGTTTGTCCCAACCATCGCACGTCAGTACAGTTAGACGAAAACATTTAGTTGTCTTGATTATTCATCTCTTCTTTCACAGCACTAACACTTAACTAAAATATCGGTATGGAGAACCATACATGACTTCCATATTCTAAGATTTATATTTAAAATCATTTTCAGCCAAACAGCCAGGCTGCGTCTTACCTGCCTTTTTATTGCTGTATTAAATGAAAAATATTATATTACATTAAAATGAAAAAATTATAATTTTATTGCCTGGCAACAAAATTATTTTATTTTTAACAATTACCATTGTTTCAAAAAGTTTAAATAAATTTTCAAGTACTTTACTCTTGTTAAAACGTAAAAGGTTGCAAGTAAACTACCCCTTCCCCTTAACCGATCTTCACCAAAATCGAAAGTCATTGAGACCTCTACAATTCAGGGACGTATGCAAAAAATTATTTGATTCTGTTTGAATTTGCGGCTGTTATCGTTTGCCATAGAAAATACGCTTGATAAAAAAACGTTGCAGGTAAACTACCCCTTCCACTTAACCGATCTTCACCAAAAACAAAAGGTCTTGAGTACTCTACAAATCAGGGCTGTATGCAAAACATTATTTGATTCTGTTTGAATTTGCGGCTGTTATCGTTTGCCATAGAAAATACCCTTGTTAAAAAAACGTTGCCGGTAAACTACCCCTTTCCCTCAACCGATCTTCACCAAAAACAATAGGTCTTGAGAACTCTACAATTTAGGGCTGTATGCAAATAATCTTTTGATTCTGTTTGAATTTGCGGCTGTTATCGTTTGCCATAGGAAATACCCTTGTTAAAACATAAAACGTTACAGGTAAACTACCCCTTTCCCTTAACCGATCTTCACCAAAAACAATAGGTCTTGAGTACTCTACAAATCAGGGCTGTATGCAAAACATTATTTGATTCTGTTTGAATTTGCGGCTGTTATCGTTTGCCATAGAAAATACCCTTGTTAAAAAAACGTTGCAGGTAAACTACCCCTTTCCCTCAACCGAACTTCACCAAAAACAATAGGTCTTGAGAACTCTACAATTTAGGGCTGTATGCAAATAATCTTTTGATTCTGTTTGAATTTGCGGCTGTTATCGTTTGCCATAGGAAATACCCTTGTTAAAACATAAAACGTTACAGGTAAACTACCCCTTTCCCTTAACCGATCTTCACCAAAATCAACAGATCTTGAGAACTCTACAATTCAGGGCTGTATGCGAAACATTATTTGATTCTGTTTGAATTTGCGGCTGTTATCGTTTGCCAAACAAACAAAATTACCCTTGCTAAAAAAAAACCGTTGCAGGTAAACTACCCCTTTCCCTCAACCGATCTTCACCAAAAACAATAGGTCGCGAGTACTCTGCAAATCAGGGCTGCATGCAAAAAATTATTTGATTCTGTTTGAATTTGCGGCAGTTATCGTTTGCCATAGAAAAAAAATCTACAGACAGACACACAGACAGACACACAGACAGACAGACAGACAGACAGACACACAGACACTTTTCGGAAAACGACTTTTTTTCATGTTTTGAGTGTAGTAGAATCAGAATCTGCAATAATCTCGAACACGATTTTTTTTGCCATCACCATACTTCCATTCCTTAAGGAATATGGAAGTAAAATGAACTTTTTCATGTGAAAACTTACTGATTTTGTTCACAAACAAACAGTAAGTTGAATCCCCGCGCCAATCCCCTTCCTGCACACACCACCCCCACTACACCTTCCACACAACCGTTACAAAATGCTGGCAGTCTGTATCAAAGCTGCAGAAGGCGGATACGTAAGCCGAAACGCGTCCAACAAAATCAGTAAGTTTTCACATGAAAAAATTCATTTTTAGTTAAGTGTGGGGGGAAAACATTTATAAGATTTCTCACTGTAATTAGTGTTCAAACAAAAGGAACAAGAACGCTTAGAAAGTTTGAAAGAAAGATCGTAAGACGTATCATGGCCCGGTTAAAGAAGATGACGAATGGAGAATAAGAAATAACCAGGAGATAGATGAGCTACTCAATCATGAGAACTTTGTAAGATTCACAATGGCTCAACGAATACAATGGCTGGGTCACCTAGAGCGGATGGATGATCAGCGTACGCCAGAGAAAATCCTGAGGGCGCAAGTCTATAAAAGCAGAAAAAGGGGCCGACGCAGGATAAGATGGTTGGATGATGTGCTAGAAGATCTCAGAAGAATGGATGTGAGGTGTTACACTGAAATGGCAATGGATAGTAGACTTTGGAGAAGATTGGTGTTGTTGGAAGCCAGGTCTCACGTTGGGCCTTAGTGCTGAAGAAGAAGAAGTCAGAGTTAAAACATTAATTGTGAAACTACCTCCTACGAATAAAGAAGAAGATACCGCGTTCCTGCGACGATTGGGCAGGTTCAATTCTATATAGTTAACAGTTTCTTGTTGAGAAGTAGTTGAAGACTGACATGGATAATATTAATTCCTTTTCAACGGTCATTCTCATCTGCTCAATCTACATTTTGTTCAGCTTTCGGTTCTTGCGCGCGGCTACATACAATTTTTTGTCGCTGTAGTCTCTCCTGACTCGTTGCGCGCACAGGTGAAACAGAACAGCGCGCATATTCGTACGCAGACGTTTGACAATGACAGGGTGGAATAGGAGGCAAGGGGGGACGGACATTCGTGCACGTAGAAGTGAGCAAAGAACCAACGAACGACTGACTGGTAGTCGTGTCAGGTGCACATCACAAATTGCAGACGTGCAAGAATGCTGTAAAAAACGGACAAACTGAGAATTATTTTTTTGGCATCGTGTTTTGAGTTCTGCATCGCTGTCGTGTATATTTCGACTGATCTCCTCTCCGTCTCTCTGACGAGTTCGTCTGCACTCTCTGTTCTCTGTTACATACGCTCGCGTGAGAATGTACGTGCTTCTTCTTTATCGTTTTCTTTCCTTCTCTTTCTCCTTCTTGTCCTACAGTGCAAGCAATAGGTCGCTAAACTTATTGCCGTACCCAACTCCTTGCCGGACACCCCCCCTCCAGTTCTATACTGGATAACTGCGTTAGGCAATTTTTCCTCCGGCATTCTTGTAGAATCTGAAATGATTGCACGTACTCCTTCCGCTCAGATTTCTTCCCTTATACCCAGTGGCGAAGCGTGACAAAATAATTTGGGTAGACATAAAAATACCAGCCAAAAGCAACCTCTTACTAAGATTGTTGACGTTCTTAATGAACCAGTAAAACTATGGTAAATAGAGTTAATGCTCCTGCCTCTATCAGATAATATCTGTCTGAAACACACACATTCGTTATAGGCCTATACTTTGGCCTGAATATCAATAAAAAGCTATCGTATTGTTATTGGTGTCGTTTATGAATCTTAATTAGAAAATATTATAGGAAAAGTATTTTATTCAAATTTTTAATGGTGACAAATCCAGATTACTCTAGGCATTACACAAACGTTTTATATTTTCTTGTAAATGAGTTATACATGCCATGTTTCATTGTTTCTTATTTTTAGCTATAGAATCAGCTCCCGAGAAATTGCCGTGGAATTTTGAATTACTCTGTGTATGCTTTTTCATGAAAGACTCTTCCGTTCCCAGTAAATTTAAAGTTTCTAAATAATTGCCCTTATTAAGAGATTGGTCGTTTTCCTTGTGACCCCTAAAAGCTAACTATTGCCTCCCTAAATAACAATCATCTATCAAATGGCCTACTATCCTTCGATTTCGTGCCACATTTTCATTATACTGTACTCTTTGAATTCTAGATGTTTCGGACAAACAATTTTCAATTCTGTTATGTCCTAGCATGCGAAAGATCTCATAATTTTTTATATGTTTTGGTACCAGCGTGATTAGCGGTTTTAGCTTCATTGTTTTAGGTCCCATGGTTCCTCTCCACTAAAAATCAAACAATAATAGCAGTGCAGAGTTTTGTTTCGCTTACAACCAGAGAGAGCCACCTGTATTTACTACACCAAACTTTCTGAAATTATCTGACAACTTTTCCATTCTTTTCCGACAAATCTAAAGACGCCCGAGATATTTTTAACTTTAGCAATACCTTTTGCTCTAAATGTAACGTACTGATTTCGTATTTTAACAAAAATTCTACTGAATCAAAGTTGTCAGAGTTTATAACAAACACTTCTGCGGCAGACCTGATACTAACTGTATTCATTTTGCTCCTCTAAACCAATTAAACATATGCTTAAAACACTTAAAGTACGACACTGAAAAGTATGTATTATTAAATAATTAGGACGTAAATGATTACACACTTCTTAGTCTACACCATTATACGCAAAATTAAAAACAGTTTATAAACTCAACAAAAGCAAATATTTACTACGTGACACATTGAAACAAACACAGGCGGCCAGGCGAGAATTCTGTGCTCTTTAGTGTGGGGGAGACGTGTCTTCTAATGTGATCTACGGGACGCAATTTTATGCTGGGCGCGCAGGTCCCCTCCCGTTGTCGTCCACCGAAGTCCTCCAGCCTTGTTAAAAAAGACATTTCAAATAATGCCTACCCTGACACTTCGCCACTGCTTATACCTTTGTTTCTTCGTTCGACAAGAAGAGTCATTTTAAAGTTTAAAAAAATAATGTCATTTCAGCACTTTGAATTTTAGTATGGACACTACTTGCTATTATGTACGTCTCTCTCTCTCTCTCTCTCTCTCTCTCTCTCTCTCTCTCTCTCTCTCTCTCTCTCTCTCTCTCTCTCTCTCTCTCGGGCGTATGCCAACGCTGTTATAGAAACTGTCCTATAAAGTTTTATACGTGTTTCGCTTCTGCGTGCTTGGCTTACGTCTGAGATTTCTTTGTGTTACACCACAGACGTTCCTAAATTTGTCAAATCTGTCCTTCATCTAGGTATCAACTTCACAGCTAACTAACTTACTTAGCTGTCTGAAGAACCCTCTCTGATCGTAAATAATCATACAACAAACGACAGAACAATTGAATAAATCACTTTCAATATCTCGGATACGACACGATCTAGGGCAACGTAGTGACATGGGTGTTAAAGTTTCCACGTTCAACTCAGGCTGCTATACTGTTCTACAGCATTTTTGTAGAAAAAAGACAAGAAAGGGCATCCGCTTGTAGATTTACAGAATCACGCTAGTCTCTACTAAGTTGTATGGATCTAAGAATAGGGTAAAAAAAGCAATCAACGTAAGTAGCATCAAAGCTTCCTAGATATAGGCCTACATGCCGAGGAACTAAGACTTTTCAAAAAATATGATTGATGGCTGTCGAAATACACGACTGCGTGACGGCCGACAGATTGCCTTGTCAAGCACTCTTTCATAAGCGAAAAGAGATAAGATCTCCTGGAAAGCAATGAGAAGAAACTTTTTGAACGTGCTGGTTTGCACAGCTGATTTCCCCTAATTCTTCCTAGGTCGTTCTAGTGCAGTAAGTGCCGAGGCCGTTTCCAAGAATCACCTGGACGTGTCGGTACTTGCCAAGGCCGGCTATGAGGGGGTTTGCCTGGGTCCTTGCAGCTCGGACGTAAAATTTACGTGCAAGTCGTCGCACGGTGTCATCCAAGGAGCGGACACCGCGAGTCCACTTCTCAAAAGTCGAGAAGGAAACAGATAGGGGGTTTTGGCCGCTAGCTGAAGACCCCTATCGAGAACGCTTTGCAAGGGGGGGGTTTGGCCGCTAGTTGAAGACCCCTATCGAGAACGCTAAAGGCAACCCCAGACGGGAATGGCATAGGTAATGATCGGCAACAGGTACGCGTTGACAATCAACTTACCTAGCTTGCGGGTCATAGCCTTGTTGACAAGTATTGGAAACAGAGTTGCCAGACGAACGGACGCTCTATTTCTCATCGTCAGTTACGTAGTGGACTAGATGATTTATACCCAGGCGTCCCGACCTGCTGCGTGTGGGTGTGTTAGTAAGCGGCTCGTAATCCCTCAGGTGCCAGTACACCGTATAGGTATTAACGTAGACATGGGCGCGCATGGGTACGTTTGTCAGTGACACAGACAGCTATTCTGGTCTCTTGCTGCACGTTTCTTGCCACACGCATACAGACCGTGCATTAGTGTAACTCGTAGTCTGGCAATAAATCAGACATGGAGCAGACAGGCGTGGTCCACAAACCAAACATGTAGCAATGTTTCCGATACACTTTGTTTTCTTTTTACCAGTTACACAGTGACATTACTTAACGTGGGACGTGTGCGGCGTGCGTATCGTATTTACGTCTAAGTACAAGTAAACGGCGCTCGCTTTCACCCGCTGCGTGTTTACCGGAAACATATCGTATAACGAATTTAAAACGTGTGTTCTATGTTGTACACCACGGTGTTTATCGATTTCATTTTACTCGGCTTGAATTAAGCTCCGAGGTTTCCTTTCAAGTGACGTCACGCATGTGTGCAAACTTAACGGTTGTGCGTATTTTTTGCCCCCCACCCCGCCCCAAACTTTCAATTCGGTGTCTCCACTGTTCTCAAGTCTTTTTCGTCCGCAGTATAACAAGACCGGCTCCAGATCAAACCCAATAAAATAGAGAGTTATTTTTTGTGGGGAAACAAATATAGAAAGATTTTTTTTCAAGTGTATTCTTGCAAAAAATCAGCTGTTTGGCTAGAAATGCTATGTTCTGAGCGTTGTTGAATGTGTTTGAATTTTTTTTTTAAATAAAGTATTTTCGTAGTCTTTATAGCAGTACACAGCACGTAGGCCTAAACTAAAGCCAGCCGAATAAAATTTGAATAATTTTCTGTCAGTTTGGTGTAGGAAATGTTTTTCAAGATTTTGTGGAGGGAAACTTCCCTGATTTCTCCTTCGTAGATCCGGTCTTGGAAAAATACGTCTCTCGTGATTCTAGGGGACCTCTTGACAAAGACGGGTCCCTTCCGTCTGTTCTGGGGAAAGCCCTCTTCAGCCTGTGGTTGCAAAATTTTCGGGGAGACATACGCTGCTGGTGGAGAAGGTAGGGCACTAGTGGGGAAAATATGAGCGCGCACGCGCGCTTTTTTATTGCCGAAAGGGACGGGCGATTCAGGTTGGAGGTGGACTATGGCATGTTCAGTGGGTAACTTCAGAGGTGTCTGTTTATTGATAACGTTAAAGACGAAGAACAGCATCGAGGCGGGCGTTAAAGAATTCGGTGGATAAAGTTAAGCTGGGGTAAAACAAAAAGGAAACGAAAAACTTGATTTGAGCTAAGTTGTGCAGTGACTAGTGTCGACTACCAAGTGTATTATATAGCTACGCGGAGGAGTTAATATTCCCAGTAGTCTGTTGAAAGGGAAGGGCGGGCGTTTGCTATTTCTAATTTCCCTGGTTTATGGATAAGAATGAGGGGAGAAACGGAGTAATCGCTTTGTTTGCATTCCGGCGCGGCGCGATCGTTTTAGGTAAATTGCCCTGTATAACCCGTAAGTACGTATATATCCTGAGACTACGTAAACTCGTGAACAGTCGTGTATGATCGGTCGTGTCCGCATTACACGCTTCAGTACGGTTATCCTATTGGCTAGACTCTTCGTAAATGATCGTCTTCTTGCAGTCAACTCCGGACGTGATTTCAGCGACCGAAACATCTGATAAATTAAAATTACTAATCTGAAAGTCTGAGATATACTTTTAGAACACTGGAGACATCGGGTAGGAGTATTAAGGTCGAAACAATAAACACGCGCGCGCGGTATGGCACGAGTCCACGCGCTCCGAGAAGCCTCTCGAATGGAATGCCTCGTGCACGGAATGTTCTCATGTGCAGTAGACGTGAACGAGTCAATATGAAAAGGATCCCGTTAGCGAAGGTGTCGTCTATGTGTGCAGTTAATAGCTGAAAAACTAATAGAGAAGATAAAAGCTGGTACAGAAGACGAAAACGACGAACAGGTAGAAAATTCTACGAAAAGACTATGGATTGTATTGCCAGACGTAATGAGAAAAGCGCGTCTACCAGTGTGTGCCAAGAACTGACATCAGAAGGTCCGATGTCTTTTAAAAACTTGTTTAGGTCAGAGAAAGATGAATTTGATTTTTTGCTTAGAGCGGTAGATCTCTCATTAAGAAAGCGAAATGCGTGGTTACACGCATGAGTCGATTCTCGTCCGAGAACTCGCACCGTGTGAACGCCGCTTTAAGCTTTACACTGAGTAAAGTGAGTAGTATTTTGTGTAATTTATATGTTTCTAAATTATGATTGTTTTTAATACCAGTAGTGAGTGAAACATGTTAAAAATAACTTTTGATAATTACATAGTTGAACATCCCTCAGTCTGTTTTTAGTTATAATATATTTTACTATGCTATATGTTGACTGCTATATATATAAACGTTTTATGTACCAATCTGATATCTAATGTTGATTATTGCTTTTATAATTAATTAAAAATATCATTACATATAGCAATTTAAATTGTAATAGTGTATAAATTAAGTTCTGTGATATTATAATTTTCTCGTTTTCTTAAAGAAAACATTTGAAGAGGTAAACAAATTATCTCAACTCCTTCACATATACAATGATACATACATACACACGCATACACGTGTACGCACACACACTCACATACACGAACACGTTCACTCAAATAATTGTTCTGTTGTGTTTGACATTTCTTTTGTATTCATACACAGGTCCTGATGATGACAATAAACACTGTCGAAACGTCGACACAAATAAGTTGAAAAATTGTGTTATTTTTGACCGATCCTCACAAACCCTTCACTGAAGAAACTGATAGTAAAACGTTTCCAGTGCGTTACATTTTTGCACTGTATAAAGTGCAGGTTGAACTTAATTCTTACACGGTCAAAGGTCTCTCAGATTAAATACAAAGATATGTCAACGTAGCAGATTTGTAGTATTAAGGATAGAATAGTACATATTCCATCGTTACTATTACAAGATGAAAGGTTTTGAAAAAATTCCCAAGTAGCAAAAATTGTGAAAAACACTTATTCAGACAGTGCACCATGTTTAGATGTGAACACCACGTTTTCCTGGAGAAAGCTCGGAATAAGGTCACTGGCCACCTCTTTTTCCTCAATTAGTATCGGTGCAGAATCAAGTGCGTGTGTTGAAAACCTACTGTTACGGTCACAGATTTCTGTAACGGTGTACCGGACCAGTTAGGTTAACGGTGTAAAGGTATTTTCCTCATAATAAACTACTTTCACTATGAAAAAAAAATAACAGGAAGTGGACTGCCTTGACCAGTTGAACAGAATACTAGTAAAACAGATTACAAAAGTGAAATGTTCCAACATACCTGATCACTGACACATAAGAACAATGGTTATTATAACATTGTCCACGCAGAAATAGTTTGAAGAAAACTAATAGAGATCATTTTCAAATATTTTAATGAGTATAATTATGTAATCTTACTAGTATAATTGAATGAGTGAGAAGAAGAAGAAGGAAAAAAATTCACGGATCATCATTTTCAGAAAATGATATACTGTTTTGTAGCTAAATGAGTGACTGAATGGAAAAACTTCCAATTGTAAAGTTAATCAATAAAACATTAATTAATGATCCCAAATTACAACATTAGCATAATTTTAACATGTAACCATTATATGATGGTAAACTTTGTAGGATCTTTTCCTTTTTGATCTCAATTCCAATTAGGTAACAGATAATATTTTTAAAAAAATCATAATTAAATATTTTACTTGCAATTTCACTGTTGATCACAATAAATCTTACATTTTCAGCAATCTTTTTACGTTTTGCATATTAGAAAATAATATCGGTATGGAGAACCATACATAACTTCCATGTTCTAAGATTTATATTTAAAATCATTTTCGAAATGAAATATTTCCATAGAAACTACTTCTTTCTTCAGCCTTAACCACAGTACTGTGGTCACTAACGTATACCACCTCATGTTAGCGCAATCGATTTTCACTGATGATAGCAGTCGATGGCACTACCGAAACGTCTGATTTTGCAGAAAACATTGGACCACGGCCAAACAGCCTGGGAAGGAATTTTAACAACAAACTTCTTCTTTGTTGGCGATAACGTGGTAGACATATAAAAAATTATCCCCTCCCCCTTCAACTATAATTTTCATTTATAGAAAATTACCTCGACCCCCTTCAACTACCCTTTTCATTTATAGATATTTCATCTACCTTTCTACAGTGGATTATTGTGACCTTTTCAGGACACTTTATCAAAATTAAGTACTTTACTCTTGTTAAAACATAAAATGTTTCAGGTAAACTACCCCTTCCCCTTAACCGATATTTACCAAAATCAGTAGGCCTTGCGTCCTCTACAATTTAGGCACATATGCAAGAAATTATTTGATTCTGTTTAAATTTGCGGCAGTTATCATTCGCCATAGAAAACATTCTACACACAAAAGACACTTTTCGAAAAATGACTTTTCTTCATGTTTTTAGGGTAGTACAATCAGAATTAGCCCTTATCTCGAACACGATTTTTTTCACATCACCATACTTCCATTTCCTTATGGAACATGAAAGTAAAAAACAAAAATATAGAAATTGAAAGAACCAGTGCTTTTCTCTTCCAACATAGGAACACTTTTAATCACTTTGTATATCATTATAAAAACAAACAAAAATATAAAAAGTAAAAATAACTAGTGTTTTCCATTTTCCAATGTTAATAGCACTTTAATCACTTAGTAGTTCACCAATTTGTTTCTGTAAGGGCATGACATAATATTTGTGTCAAATTTTTTTTATGTTTGTCTAGTACAGGGGTCTCCATACGTTTTCACTTGAGGGCCGAATTGAAAAATCTTGGAGTCAGGCGGGCCAACAACACACACACACACACACACACACACACACACACACACACACACACACACACACACACACACACACACACACACACACACACACACACACACACACACACACACACACACACACACACACACACACACACACACACACACACACACACACACACACACACACACACACACACACACACACACACACACACACACACACACAGTAAACTTTTTTTAAGTTTACGAAATAATCAAGTCAATAAAATAGGTATTTAAATAAAAATTAAGCAGAGTGATCCAAAGAAAACAAATTCGTTTGTTCAGAATAGGCCTAATGTAAATAAATATCGGTATGGAGAACCATACATGACTTCCATGTTCTAAGATTTATATTTAAAATCATTTACGAAATGAAGTGTTTCCATAGAAACTACTTCTTTCCACTTATTGCTTCAGCCTTAACCACAGTACTGTGGTCACTAACGTATACCACCACACGTTATCGCACTCGATTTTCACTGATGATGGCAGTCGACGGCACTGCCGAAACGTCTGGTTTAGCAGAAAACATTGGACTACGGCCAAACAGCCCGGGAAGGAATTTTAACAACAAACTACTACTTTCTTGCCGATAACGTAGTACACATATAAAAATTATCCTCTCTCCCTTCAACTAAAATTTTCATTTATAGAAATTTACCCCCACCCCGTTCAACTAGCCTCTTCATTTATAGATATTTCATCTACGTTTCTACAGTGGATTATTAAGATCTTCTTATCAGGATACTTTATTTATCAAAATTAAGTATTTTACTCTTGTTACAGGTAAACTGCCCTTTCCTCGTAACCGATCTTCACCAAAATCAAAAGACCTTGAGTCTTTTACAACTCAGGCACATATGTAAAAAATTATTTGATTCTGTTTGAATTTACGGCAGTTATCGTTCGTAATGAAAAAATTTCTCTTGTTGCAACATAAAATGTTGCAGGTAAACTACCCCTTTCCCTTAACCGATCTTCACCAAAATCAAAAGGCCTTGAGTCTTCTACAGCTCAGGCACATATGTAAAAAAGTGGCAGGTAAAGTACCCCTTTCCCTTAACCGATCTTCACCAAATCAACAGACATTGAGTTCTCTATAGCTCAGGAAGGTATGCAAAACATTATTTGATTCTGATTGAATTTACGGCAGTTATCATTCGTCATAGAAAAAATTACCCATGTTAAAACATAAAACGATGCAGGTAAACTACCCCTTTCCCTAAACCGATCTTCAACAAAAACAATAGGTCTTGAGAACTCTACTATTCAGAGTTGCATGCAAAAAATTATTTGATTATGTTTGAATTTGCGGCTGTTATCATTTGTCATAGAAAATACCCTTCTTAAAACATAAAACGTTGCAGGTAAACTACCCCTTTACCTTAACCGATCTTCACCAAAAACAATAGGTCTTGAGAGCTCTACAATTCAGGGCTGTATGCAAAACATTACTGTATTTGATTCTGTTTGAATTTGCGGCTGTTATCGTTTACCATAGAAAAAAATCTGTAGACAGACAGACACAGAAACTTTTCAAAAAATGACTTTTTTTCATGTTTTTAGGGTAGTACAATCAGAATCTGCAATAATCTCGACCACGATTTTTTTTGCCATCACCATACTTCCATTTCCTTAAGGAACATGGAAGTAAAAAATTAACCTTGACAAAAAAAAACGTTGCAGGTAAACTACCCCTTTCCCTTAACCGATCTTCACCAAAAACAATAGGTCTTGAGTAGCCTACTCTACAATTCAGGGCTGTATGCAAAAAATTATTTGATTCTGTTTGAATTTGCGGCTGTTATCGTTTGCCATAGAAAACAAATCTACAGACATAAAGACAGACACACACACAGACACTTTTCGAAAAATGACTTTTTTACTTTGGTGATGATTTTGGTGAAGATCGGTTAAGGGAAAAGGGTAGTTTACCTGCAACATATTATGTTTTAACAAGGGTAATTTTTGTATGACGAACGATAACTACCGCACATTCAAACAGAATCAAATAATGTTTTGCATACATCCCTGAATTGTAGAGGACTGAAGGCCTATTGATTTTGGTGAAGATCGGGTAAGAGAAAGGGGCAGTTTACCTGGAACATTTTATGTTTTAACAAGAGTAAAGTAGGTACTTAATTTTGATAAATAAGGTATCCTGATAAGAAGCTCATAATAATCCACTGTAGAAACGTAGAGGAAATATCTATAAATGAAGAGGTTAGGTGAACGGGGTGGGGGTAATTTTCTATTAATGAAAATTATTGTTGAAGAGGGAGGGGAGAATTTTTTATATGTGTACTACGTTATCGGCAACAAAGAAGTAGATCTTTGTTAAAATTCCTTCCCGGGCTGTTTAGCCGAAGTCCAATGTTTTCTGCAAAGCTAGACTTTTCGGCAGTGCCATCGGCTCCCATCATCAGTGAAAATCGAGTGCGATAACGTGAGGTGGTATACATTAGTGACCATAGTACTGTGGTTAAGGCTGAAGCAATAAGTGGAAAGAAGTAGTTTCTATGGAAACATTTCATTTCGAAAATGATTTTAAATATAAATCTTAGAACATGGAAGTCATGTCTGGTTCTCCATACCGATATTTTCATGTTTTGATGGTAGTACAATCAGAATCTGCAATTATCTCGAACACGATTTTTTTTTGCCATCACCATACTTCCATTTCCTTATGGAACATGGAAGTAAAATTCAGCCTGTCCTCGTAAATAAACGTTCGTTGTACAATAATTATTTGTGTATATATATTCTCTGATGATAATAATTTTATGTTTTATCTCCGTTGAATCTAGATTTGAATTTAGATAAGAGTTATTGATGACGTAATCACACTAATCACCGATATCATTTACGGTATGGTAAATCGGTATGGAGAACCATACATGACTTCCATGTTCTAAGATTTATATTTAAAATCATTTTTGAAATGAAATATTTCCATAGAAACTACTTCTTTCTACTTACTGCTTCAGCCTTAACCATAGTACTGTGGTCACTAACGTATACCACCACACGTTATCGCACTCGATTTTCACTGATGATGAAAGTCGATGCCACTGCCGAAACGTCTGGTTTTGTAGAAAACTTTGGTCTACGGCCAAACAGGACGGGAAGGAATTTTAACAACAAACTACTTCTTTGTTGCCGATAACGTAGTACATATATAAATAATTATCCTCTCCCCCTTCAACTATAATTTTCATTTATAGAAAATTACCGCCAGTTATCGTTGTTTAAATTTGTGGCAGTTATCATTCGTCATAGAAACAATTACTCTTGTTAAAACAAAATGTGGCAGGTAAACTACCCCTTTCCCTTAACAGATCTTCATCAAAATCAACAGGCCTCCAGACTTTTAAAATTGAAGATCGTATGCAAAAAAAATATTTGATTCTGTTTGAATGTGCGGCAGTTATCGTTCGTCATAGAAAAAAATTACCCTTGTTAAAACATAAAACGTTGCCGGTAAACTACCCCTTTCCCTTAACCGATCTTCACCAAAAACAATAGGTCTTGATAACTCTACAATTCAGGGCTGTATGCGAAACATTATTTGATTCTGTTTGAATTTGCGGCTGTTATCGTTTGCCATAGAAAATACCCTTGTTAAAACATAAAACGTTGCAGGTAAACTACCCCTTTCCTTAACCGATCTTCACCAAAAACAATGGGTCTTAAGTACTCTACAAATCAGGACTGTATGCTAAAAATTGTTTGATTCTGTTTGAATTTGCGGCTGTTATCGTTTGCCATAGAAAAAACTCTATAGATAGACAGACAGACAGTCAGACACACAGACACTTTTCGAAAAATGACTTTTTTTATGTTTTGAGGGTAGTACAATCAGAATCTGCAATAATCTCAACCACGATTTTTTTTGCCATCACCATACTTCCATTTCCTTATGGAACATGGAAGTAAAAGTAAGGAAAAAAATAACATTCAAAGATATTTATTATGTATTGTTTTTTGGTTTTCTTATATATGTATGGAATGCGTGGAGTTGCTTCTGACATTGAAGGTACTTTTGAGGTTCATGGTCAGTCAGTCAGAAGAACCTTTTTTGGAAAACATCGCATCAGTGCAGGGGATACAACACCACTATATGTACCAGCCTCATTAAAGATTTAATTTAACTTAATGAAATTTTATTCATTAGAAAAGAGAAAAAATCCAGATAAATTATATTTTTAGAGAAAACAGTATGGATACTGTATATAATATCTAATATCTCTACGTGGATACGTTTAGTGTAACCGAAAAAATAAAGTAATTTCGTGTGTTTAACCAAAATGTCAGTAGTTAATGTACAGTGACAGAATAAAAAGTGGTGATGACATAAATATACAAAACTGGTTAGTGTGTAGGAACTGCGAAATGTCACGTAGTTTAGATTTTGCAATGTACATCTCTCCAAAGCGTTATACAATTTGTGTTTACTGAGTAAGTCTGTCCTTTCACTGCCGCTTTCTCTGTTCTGCGTACCAAGTATCACTGCAATATTATATTTACTCCGTGTGTATTTTTATGTAGATTTATTTATTCTTGCAGAGTGTTATCTCTGATGACTGATAAAAGGAGATAGCAAACATCTGTAGTTTTATGATTTTACTTCAAATATCTGCAAGTTTGTGTATGTACACACGTTGTGAGGGATAGATTGCATCAGGTGGCATTGCATGAAAACTGAAAAACAACATTGTACGTTGACAAAACTGTATCTCATGGAAGACTTACTCAACAGACAAAAGAGATTGTAGATTTTGTCAAAAGATGTATTCCCTTATAAAGTAGTGAGTAGTAATTATGCCATGAATTTCACAGATCTATGTACTGTGGTGTCCTGCCATCTGCATGGAGTATTCTGACATTAAAATATCGGTATGGAGAACCGTACACGACTTCCATGTTCTAAGATTTATATTTAAAATCATTTTCGAAATGAAATATTTCCATAGAAACTACTTCTTTCTTCAGCTTTAACCACAGTAGTGTGGTCACTAACGTATACCACCTCACGTTAGCGCACTCAATTTTCACCGATGATGGCAGTTGATGGCATTGCCAAAATGAAATGTCTGGTTTTGCATAAAACATTGGGCCGCGGCCAAACAGCCCGGGAAGGAATTTTAGCAATAAACTACTTCTTTGTTGCCGATAACGTAGTACACATATAAATAAAAATTATCCACTCCCCCTTCAAATACCCTTTTCATTTATAGATATTTCATCTACGTTTCTACAGTGGATTATTATGACCTTATTTTCAAAATACTTTATTTATCAAAATTAAGTACCATACTTTACTTTTGTTAAAACGTAATGAAATATTTCCATAGAAACTACTTCTTTCTACTTACTGCTTCAGCCTTAACCACAGTACTGTGGTCACTAACATATACCACCTCACGTTATCGCACTCGATTTTCACTGATGATGGAAGTCAATGGCATTGCCGAAACGTCTGGTTTTGTAGAAAACATTGGACTACGGCCAAATATCCCGGGAAGGAATTTTAACAAAAACTACTTCTTTGTTGCCGATAACGTTGTACACATATATATAAAATATATGCATAAAATTAATGGCTTGTATAAGTTAATGATTGATCTCCATTAAGTAGTGCTCAAGTTTCCAAAGTTTTAATATTATGATGTCCATAATTAAAACATCAGAGCAGGTTTAGTGTGAATGAGGGTACACTGTGGACAAAAATTTTCAACATTTCCTGTTGAGCGATGCTTAGAGTAAAGCTGCGAATCTACAGTGTATGTTTCACAGAACAAACACGCGAAAAAGAAGGAGCGCTCCGAAGTCACTCATGGACCCTCAGCATCTTGCAGAGGGTTCATTCCCTAAAGACGAAAAGTCTGTCTATGAATCGTTCCTCTGTAAACACGTGCAGTTACATTGCCCAGCGATCCACAGGAAGCAAATTGATGTCCATTTTTTCGGCTTGCACGCGTTATGTTGGTATGGGTTTCGGCACTTTCCATTTAAAAACCGTGCAAATGTAAGAAAATAAACATGAGTGAGGCCAGAAATAACGTGAATTGTGTGTGTGTGTGTGTGTGTGTGTGTGTGTGTGTGTGTGTGTCTTACCTGCCTTTTTATTGCTGTAGGAATAATAATAAAATGGAAACGTAAACATTACATAACTGAGATATGCTTACCTGCTAGGAACGATATATTATTTTATACATGGAGGAGTTCAGTGGCATACATACGTACAGAAGTCATCTTCAAAAATACTAGAAGTCGTCCACGCTTTTATGTTGGCAGTGTAACTTACAGGAAGTTTTTTGATGTTTTTAAAACATCTAGGATGCAAACTTTTCCCGATAACTAAAAGTTTCCTTTTTTCGGTTCCCGTCACGTTCGCACAAACAAAAACTGTAACTCTTTGTTTAGAGAGCTTCCCAACAACGCACTTTTCATTTTTAAATTTGAAAGTCTTATCTGGAGTTAATTTATAAAAAATTCCGGCTTCATGTCCATTAAAGATGTCTTCATCTTTATATGATCGTCTAATTTCTGGCCAAGTGTTACGCACCCAATCGCCTGTAACGTTCAGATCTACGCATTTTGCCTCACCACAAATTTTTGCAAAGGAAATCGAGTGTCGGGCCTTAAATCGATCTAGCCATCCGTTGGAGCACGTAAAATGGCTGGCGCCGGCAGTCCTGTTACAGTGCTTATCGCTTGCATACAACGTATGTCTGTAGCCATGGGCTAGCGCGCGCGCACATATATACGTTTACATGAAATTTAGAGTAAAATATCTGAGAAATATTTGACGCTATAACAGAGTAGTACAATATTTAGTGACGTTAAAACCGGGAATTTTTATAATGTTAAAGATATCAGTTTGACCGGACTTATGACAAAATAACGCTACACCCGAGTTGACGTAACAGCCGAGGCCGTAATAACCAAGTTCCACTGTATATATAAAGATATTAACTCAAACATAATTTACATTAAAATGAAAAAATTTTAATTTTATTGCCTGGCAACAAAATTATTTTATTTTTAACAAATACCATTGTTTCAAAAAGTTTAAATAAATTTTCAAGTACTTTACTCTTGTTAAAACGTAAAAGGTTGCAGGTAAACTACCCCTTCCCCTTAACCGATCTTCACCAAAATCGAAAGTCCTTGAGACCTCTACAATTCAGGGACGTATGCAAAACATTATTTGATTCTGTTTGAATTTGCGGCTGTTATCGTTTGCCATAGAAAATACGCTTGATAAAAAAACGTTGCAGGTAAACTACCCCTTCCCCTTAACCGATCTTCACCAAAAACAATAGGTCTTGAATACTCTACAAGTCAGGGCTGTATGCAAATAATCGTTTGATTCTGTTTGAATTTGCGGCTGTTATCGTTTGCCATAGGAAATACCCTTGTTAAAACATAAAACGTTACAGGTAAACTACCCCTTTCCCTTAACCGATCTTCACTAAAAACAATAGGTCTTGAAAACTCTACAATTCAGGGCTGTATACGAAACATTATTTAATTCTGTTTGAATTTGCGGCTGTTATCGTTTGCCAAAAAAAAAATTTCCCTTGATAAAAAAAACCGTTGCAGGTAAACTACCCCTTTCCCTCAACCGATCTTCACCAAAAACAATAGGTCGTGAGTACTCTACAAATCAGGGCTGTATGCAAAAAATTATTTGATTCTGTTTGAATTTGCGGCAGTTATCGTTTGCCATAGAAAAAAAATCTAGAGACACACAGACAGACACACACACTCAGACACTTTTCGGAAAACGATTTTTTTTTATGTTTTGAGTGTAGTACAATCAGAATCTGCAATAATCTCGAACACGATTTTTTTTGCCATCACCATACTTCCATTCCTTAAAGGAATATGGAAGTAAAATTCTACACACATACACTTTGTGGAAAATGACTTTTCTTCGTGTTTTGAGGGTAGTACAATCAGAATCAGCCCTTATCTCGAACACGATTTTTCCCCCATCACCATACTTCCATTTCCTTACGGAACATGGAAGTAAAAATATATACAAAATTTACTTTTAAAATATTATTATCCTGTATTTTTAAGCATTAGACAGAACAACATAGTTAAAGTATATTTTTTTGTGAACCAGAGAAACGTTTGTATTAATATTTTCTTATTCTGAGGTGTTTGGCCATGGTCCAGTGCTATACACATTAGCAGACGTTTTGAACGTGCCATTGACGGCCATCATCAGTGCAAATTGAGCTTCGTCTAGTGTAGATGTCATACATTAATGACCACAGTACTGTTTTGTGACAGTAGGTTAAACAAATGGCCGTCTAGTGGCATGGACGAAACGTCTGCTAATGTGTATACCCCTGGACCCGCGGCCAAACAGCCCGGAATCAGAAACGTCTGCTAATGTGTATACCCCTGGACCCGCGGCCAAACAGCCCGGAATCAGAAACGTCTGCTAATGTGTATACCCCTGGACCCGCGGCCAAACAGCCCGGAATCAGAAACGTCTGCTAATGTGTATACCCCTGGACCCGCGGCCAAACAGCCCGGAATCAGAAACGTCTGCTAATGTGTATACCCCTGGACCCGCGGCCAAACAGCCCGGAATCAGAAACGTCTGCTAATGTGTATACCCCTGGACCCGCGGCCAAACAGCCCGGAATCAGAAACGTCTGCTAATGTGTATACCCCTGGACCCGCGGCCAAACAGCCCGGAATCAGAAACGTCTGCTAATGTGTATACCCCTGGACCCGCGGCCAAACAGCCCGGAATCAGAAACGTCTGCTAATGTGTATACCCCTGGACCCGCGGCCAAACAGCCCGGAATCAGAAACGTCTGCTAATGTGTATACCCCTGGACCCGCGGCCAAACAGCCCGGAATCAGAAACGTCTGCTAATGTGTATACCCCTGGACCCGCGGCCAAACAGCCCGGAATCAGAAACGTCTGCTAATGTGTATACCCCTGGACCCGCGGCCAAACAGCCCGGAATCAGAAAATATTAACAATATTGAGTCCAGCCGTGTAAGCGTTAGACGACACTTTGTGAAACATTTTCTTTGAATGATTAAGAAATTTTACAATTTTCTAAAAAAATGTGGTTTGTAATTTACTTGAGTAAAGCTAGTGTAATAATTGTAAAATTTAAGGCACTTGTGCTTTAAAATTTAATTCACTGAAAAATAGGTGTCTTAAAAAAATAACTTATATTTTTCTTATAAAAAAAAAACAAGTTTATAGTGATTTAGATTTCATTAGAAACATAAAGTTTCTTTCATCAGATTACGTGGTGTTCATCCTGAGGTAATTTTACTGAAATAAAACTGTAAATGGAAGTGGTGGACAATTTCACGTATCTCGGAGTGAACCTAGCAAAGACTGGATCAGAGGAGCCGGAGATCCAAAGACGGACCACCATGGCTAACAAGGCATACTTCGCATTGCTGCCATCATTTAGGTCTGGGGATGTACACAGAGAAACAAAAATGAAAATATATAGGACTGTATTCAGACCGGTGTTATGCTACGGGTGTCAGGCATGGACAATCACACAGAAAACAGCCGACATAGTAGACACCTTTGAAAGGAAAATCCTCAGATGCATTATAGGCCCAATACAAGAAAATGGCTCACGGAGACTGAGATACAACAATGAACTGCATAAAATATATAAAGAGATATCGTACCCGTCTCAAAATTTATAAGAATGCAAAGACTGCGTTGGGCCGAACATGTTATGAGAATGGAGGAGGATGGCAGGAACCCCAAAACGGCTCTGCTGGGTACATGGAAGGGAACGAGACCTTGAGGCAGACTAAGGAAGAGGTGGGAAGATGGCGTTGCAGAGGATGTGAGGGAGATGGGGATAAAAAACTGGAGGAGGGTTACAATGGATAGAGTAGATCGGAGGCGGAGACTGGTGGAAGCCAGGGCCCGACTTGGGCTGTAGCGCCATAGGAGGAAAACTGTAAATTGTACATCTGAAGCGTGTACAGAATTGTCATAAATATGTTGCAACCTGAAGCCATTGTAGTTTGGAGGACTCCAGTTTACTGACCTGGTTTGTGTGTTTATGTTTAACAGAAGACCATGTCATTGTTTCGTGATATCTTTCTCTGGTCAAGTGTTTTATTTTTTTGTGTCATTTTTGTCTGATTTGTCATGTACAACGACCGGCTACGGAGATAGTGACAATAATTGATATGCAACTGTCACTTTATAAAAATAAAATGTATTTCTACACACACACACACACACACACACACACACACACACACACACCTTCTTTCTTACACATGTGTATGTTATTATAAATAATGATTATTTCCTTATAAACACTTTAACTCATTGATTAAATAATGTACATTTGATTTGTCAAGAAAGAATGTATGTTTTGTATAAACGAGAGTACATTCTTTGAACAGTTTTAATCTTGTATTTAAAGTGGCAAAAAACAATATTTATCACTGACAGTTTAACTGTAGGTTAAGCCTTGTCATTGATAATCCGACTTTTCTGATCATTCATTATCTGTAACAACAAGTTACGAATATTACAAGTGGTGCCCGTTTTGGCTATTATTCTTAATGTAAGATGAAAATACAGTCTTATACTGTAATTATCCTATAAATAATATACACAATATTAACAACTATAAAACTGGATTTTATTCAAAGAATAAATGATTATGATTGTATTAAAACCATATTATATGATTTGCGAGGCTGTATTTAAGATCTATGAGGTGTTGATGGTTGCTTAAAATAAGCACCCATCCAATGTATTAAAAAGAAAATATATGTTATCTGTTAACATTCTTTTATAATTTTTGGATGAAGAGTCATTATTAACACCGCAGAAGTCTAATTTCGTAACAAATCATTCTCAATACACGTTTCTTAATTTTTGGATTTCGTTGTCCATGACGTGTCTGTTACTTAACTAAATACAACTATTATATTAATGACTTGGAACTCTTAATTTTTAGTTTTAGGACCTTTCAGCGAATGAATTTGGTATCATCATTGATAAAATGACAAAGAGACTTTTGTGTTCAGCAACAGTCCTGTAATTGATAAGATGGTGGTAGGCCATTTTTAAAGTAAAATATTACATAAGAAATTTTTCTTGGGGTTTTTGTAATTGATTTTCAGTTCACTTCTTCATCTTCTTTAATGTGTTCTTCACCAACTTTACTATCACAATTCTTATAATCCATGAAACAGATCCAGTTTTTCCATTTCTTCTTCTTCTTCTTCTTCTTCTTCTTCTTCTTCTTCTTCTTCTTCTTCTTCTTCTTCTTCTTCTTCTTCTTCTTCTTCTTCTTCTTCTTCTTCTTACGTGTTTCCGGATTGTTCTCCAATGACACGATGTCTCCTGTAGATGTTCTCCGCCACTGTCCAATATGAGTTGTCGTTCAATACTGTATCCATATTTGTTTTCAGTCTTGGCACTCCTGGAATGTCTGTCTGGTAATCCACTAATATGTGCTGTAAGGTCTCCATGTTGATGACATAGTAGACAGGTAGCAGTTTGGGTCAAGTTGAATTTGTGCAAGTATGACTGGGTTACGATATAGTCAAGTCTTCCTCTGGAGCCGAAAGTTTGAACCCTTCTAGGGATGTTTCTATATATGGAGATATCTTTTGTACTGACATGCTGTTTGTATGTTGAACCTTTGGTGGAATTCAAAAATGCATCCTTCCATGTCTCTGTGAGTCTTCTGTCTTTTTAAGTATCTCTAGAGATGAAAGCATTCTTCAGATAATTATGACCTAAATACGTCATTTTGATTATAAAAAGTAAAGGCAGTACATAAAAGTTAATTGAATCTATTCAAGAGTAATAAAGTCTTTAATAAATCCAAATATATGGAAATCACATACATATGATTCACAGTGTAATTTAAAGTTCATAACCAAGGTGGCAATGATCACCAAGTAAGAATCTAAGGTTATCTCGTCCTGTGAGATCAGAAACTGCAGTTGTGTTGTCACTGAAATAGGAATGCAGATGACAGTAGATGTCGTAAGAAACTCTACCAAAAATATGTTTATTGATGAAAAATTTATATGTGTCTATATGCATTTTTCTCTGTATAACATGAAGTTAATTAAGAACATGGTTAGTTTTACAACGGGAATATGAGGTCCCCAACAGTTACTATGTCTACCTGTCACGAAGTATGACCCGAATATTTGGTGTGTGTGTGTGTGTGTGCGCGCGCGCGCACACGCACAGGCATTAGTGCTTCATTTAACTACAGTCAGATTCTTGCTGGAATACGTAAATATAATTATTACAGAAATATCAAAAATTGTTTAAAGTAAAACTTATCGATACAATACGAATTGCCACTGCAATTAATTTATGAGTTAAAATATAATTATTGTATCAGGCAGGTTCCTCTGTGTACACACAATAGATTATGGGAAGCAGGGTAGACATAGGAATGCAAAACATAATGAAGCTCATGTCACCGGAACTGTTAAGTCAGCTGTCTATTATTATCCAATGATGTTACACCAGGGATTCATTTTAATGGGTTCAGTCAATATAAGTGTTGATAACTACACTATGATTGCCTGAGTATCAAACCCAGCTGTATACTGATAACAAAACACTATATCCACTGGACTACCTATTTTACCCTATTCTTATAAAGATAATATACTGTATTCATATTATAATAAAATTATATAATTATAAATATATAACTACTGACTCGGATCACTAATTTTTTATTGGTAAAAATTTAAAACTTTTACCTTGTGGCCTGAACTAGTGTTTGCTGATTACAGGCTTTATCAGAAGCTGCCGCTAGGAGCACTGTCTGTCTTGTTCTTGGTGCCAGCGCCGTCTTTCAAAAGATCGATGTTGTGTGTGTGTGTGTGTGTGTGTGTGTGATATGTTCAAATAGTATGTATGATTTAAATTGTGTCTGTTCGTTTAGGATGTTGTTTTTGTGTTTGTATATTTCTAGTTGTTCTAGAGTGTCTAGCTTTTGGACTTTTGTGTGTACGTGTAGAAATTCCATGTTTCTGTTTATGTTTGTGTATGTGTGGTTTGCTTCAGTGAGGTCGTTTGCGAAGTTGGTTTCGGTGGTGGAGTGTAGTTCCTTTGTGTGTTAATAAATTTGGTTTACCTGGTGTATACAAACTAAGCTGCTCAGGATGTGGCAAATTCTATATAGGCCAGACAGGACATAACTTCAAACAGAGATACACTGAACACACAAAGGCATTACACTCCACTGCCGAATCCACCTTTGCAAACCACACATACACAAACATCAAAAGTAACATGGATATTCTACACGTACACACAAAAGGCCGAAAACTAGACACTCTTGAACAACTAGAAATATACAAACACTCAAAAACACATAAAAACAATATCCTAAACGAACAGACACAATTTAAATCACACATACTATTTGAACGTATTACACCACACACACATAACATCGATCTTTTGAACTACGGTGCCGTCACCAAGAACAAGACAGCTTGTAATAATCAAAAACTAATTCAGGCTAAAAGGTAAAAATTGTACATTTTACTAATAAAAAATTAGTGATCCGAGTCAGTAGTTATATATTTATAATTAGTTAATCAACGGACACGTCATGGACAACTAAATCCAGGAAAATTGTATAAATTAAAGTTGTGTTTGTTATATGGTTGGTAGCATCAGTGAAATTCGGGCTATATTATTTGATGTGTATGTACAGAAGTTGGGATACATACTTCTTTGGCTGAACCACCTTTAACTTACCCAGCTAATGCGGGATGTCTGTAGGAGCTAGGTGGGTCAAAAGGCCAGTTCGATGATGTTGAAATCAATCCAGCGTGAGATGGATTCAAACCCACATTGTTCAGAAGTTGTGATCACTGTGGTCTGTTGTACTCCAGAATCAAAAATAACATGATATTATATGAATATATTAATACATTATAAAATCAGCCAAAAATAAAGTAACTTATATAAGTAATCGGCCATAAATAACTTTATTTTATTTATAAGTTTTAAACTTAGTTGAAGTTTACACTGTTTCTATTCACCCGTAACCTGAGCAAATTATAGGACCATTAACTTTAAATAGGAAAATAATCTCAAATGATGCTTTTCTTTGTTTGTTGTTTTTTTCCTCTGCACTTCAATTTGATTTATATCAAATTTGTGTAGACTTGCGCTTGTGACTTGTATTCAACAATGTAAATATGTAGTGTTGTTAGATACTTTGTTAACCTTTACTCGACATAAGATTATTTGGAAAGTATACTTTTTACAATTTGCATCTACAAATCATCTTGTGTGCAATTAGGCAAATTGATATTGTTTGTACTGTTTAATGAATTCTGTAATCCAATGAGTCTCACATTCAACATGTAACAGTTCTACAAGATGGTAGTGGGATTAATGTTTGATTTCTCTTGTGCTGGTAAGTGAACTGTAAATATTCATTAATCCGAGTTGCATGTTTAATGTTCAACCACTGTGAACACTGGTTTCCAACCTGTTTCTTATTTAGAGTTATTACTCTTATTCATTCTACCTGATGTTATTAGATTACGGAAAATAGTTAATCCAGTCTGAGTTTAACAAATCCAAGCACACATGCTTTTCTACACGTAACTGTATTTTAATATCTACAGTTTGCTCCACTTAAATACTGGTTTACAGAACTAGCATAATGATTAGAAGCAATACTTATTTTTTGGATCAATAAATTGCTTAAAGCATCACTTATTAATGGATCAAGTAGTCTAAACTTGTTTGTCTCGAGATAATTGTTTTCAGTAAAACTCTATATCACAACTAAATAAACATCGGTATGGAGAACCATACATGACTTCCATGTTCTAAGACTTATATTTAAAATCATTTTCGAAATGAAATTATTCTATAGAAACTACTTCTTTCTTCAGCCTTAACCACAGCACTGTGGTCACTAACGTATACCACCTCACATTAGCGCACTCGATTTTCACTGGTGATGGCAGTCGATGGCACTGCCGAAATGTCTGGTTTTGCACGAAACGAAAACATTGGACTATGGCAAAACAGCCCGGGAAGGAATTTTACCAACAAACTACTTCATTGTTGCCAATAGTATAGTACACATATAAAAAATTATCCTCTCACCCTTCAACTACCCTTTTCATTTCTAGAAAATTACCCCTCCCCCTTAAACTACCCTTTTCATTTATAGATATTTCGTCTACCTTTCTACAGTGGATTATTATGACCTTCTTTTCAGGATACTTTATTTATCAAAATTAAGTACTTTACTCTTGTTAAAACATAAAATGTTGCAGGTAAACTACCCCTTCCCCTTAATCAATCTTCACCAAAATCAATAGGCCTTGAGTACTCTACAACTCAGGCACATATGCAACAAATTATATGATACTGTTTGAATGTGCGGCAGTTATCGTTCACCATAGAAACAATTTCACACACACACACACACACACACACACACACACACACACACACACACACACACACACACACACACACACACACACACACACACACACACACACACACACACACACACACACACACACACACACACACACACACACACACACACACACACACACACACACACACACACACACACACACACACACACACACACAAAATTTTCAAAAATGAACTCTTCTTCATGTTTTGAGGGATGTACAATCGGAATCACCCCTTATCTTGAACACGTTTTTTGCCATCACCACTTCCATTTCCTTATGGGGCATGGAAGTAATAAAATTGTAAGTGTAGCTGAGTGAGTGATGAACAAAAGCTAACCAAGGCCCATGTCAGTTCTTTTGAGGATGTGACATGTGTGACGTCTCCCTTGTTAAGACAACACAAAAGTCGGGAACTAGTTCAATTCTTTACCAGTAAATTAAACTAGCTGCCGTTGTTAGTAAAAATACTTACCAACAAATTACAAAACAATTATGATATAGGAAATTGACAAGGTTTGCATAAATTTATTCACTCACTAGGTGTTAGCGAAAACATCTCTTTATTGCTATTCAAATATTATGCTTGATTTTAAAGAAAAGTCATTTTAGTAAATTCTGCTTTTACTGCTTCAAAGATCTTAAGTATATTATTCGTTTTATCTCAAAATTTATTCATATAGATGTTAGTTTTAATACCACGGATCCGGGTCTCAACTTTCTCAAAATAATTAATTTATCAAAACTTCAACCATATTATTGGAAGAATAATATTGGTGATACTCTACATTATTATCTTACATTTATCTATACATTGCGGTTACTATTACTTCATTACAAAATTACAAAATTTACAAATCTGATAATTTGTTCTTTACATTGCTAAAGTTCTTTAAAGTTCTTTGTTACTTCTTTTATTAAGGCGAAATTTACAAAAGTTGTGGTTTGATATCACCTGAATTTCATATGAGGTTGTTGTTGTATCCTTGGGGCATCTCCTGTCGTCTTCTAAGGGTGGAGTACGTTGTTCCTGGTGAATCTACATCGGGTTGATTATTTCTGCTCTCGAAGATCGGTTGTTTACTTGAAGTTCCAACTGTTTACTTGAAGTTCCAACTGAAGTTCACTTTCCTTGGTCCAGACTTTTGTAGTTCACATTTTTTTATTTTAATTATAGTTCTCACTTTGCAGTACTAAAGTCTTACTAGTACTAGTACTTTATAGTAGTTACCTATCTTACACTTACATTTTATATTTTAAAAAGAGATGTGTTGGCTACCTTTATCTTTCTGTATGTATTCTCACTAACTCTACACACTACATTATTCACAATAAAACCATCTCACGCTGGATATACTTTTAAGGACATACACTTACGTGTATGTACACAACAGCAAAACTCACATCTTGTCATGGCGAAGTTCTACTGGCGAATGCGCGTATAGTTTAGGGGCGAGGGCTCAGTAAGCTGGTGCGTATTTACGCACTAAGAAAATAGTTCGTACTTTATATATTATTAATTATTCATTAATTAGAATGTAAATACTTTATGTTAACTTTATTATGACTTAGGGATTTCTTTATTTATATAGTCGCATTTTTAATAATTAAAGTAATTATTATTATTATTCTTTACTTAATACCTTTCTTGGCGTGTTGGTACTGGAAAGTTTCAAGTTGATTCAGGAATCTGGGTATAGGTAAGGGTGTATGATACTCTTACTTATTAAAATTAAAAATTTTAATTTGTGCGATTTTCGATATATTTAAAATCGTCACATCCTCCTGCACTTAACTATGAAAAACGGGGGGGGGGGAATAATAGAAAATCTAATAAACACTTATATTTGAACACAAAATTTCATACTGAAATTTCTCTCTCTCAGATTATTTCTATTCATCAATTGATTATCTTACACTTATGTCACATCTAAATTCTACTACATCTACTATATAAAATACACAAAACGTAAATCTACCTTATTTTAATTCTTACATCTACTACCGGTTTTTTCTTGAATTGGTCACTCGTTTTACGGAGTTATACTCATGAGTATGTTACTAATAATAATCACGTATTATAAGAACAATCGAATTACTTTTAGTTTACAGCGCTAAGGATTACTTTTCTTTCTTTCTTTCTCTCTCTTCATCTTCATTATCATTGTCATCTGATTTCTCATGTATAATATAATTCTTGCAGGACATTAGCTAAGGTTGATCAGGCCTCGCTAGTATTCGTACGAGGGGGTTTTGAGTTTATAGTTACCTATAGTATAGGATGTTGCACAATCTTATCCTATTTCGGTATAAGCATATACACTATATTTTATTCTTAATACTTAAATAGTATTCTAGGATTTCTATCTTTCTCCTGTATTTTGACACGAAAAACATTTTTTTATTTGAGACAGATGGCTTCTGCGAACGTAGTTTTCTGTATTGGGTTCATACAGAGCTACAGTAACGGGGGTGATGAACTTATGAATTTGGTAGGGGCCACACCATCGATATGATAGTTTCGAAGTGGTCCTATCAACTGCCTTACTCATAGGATGAGTTTTATACATTACTATATCACCTATTTTATACTTTATTTGCCTATTATTATGCTCATGATACTTCCTTGATTTTTGTAAATTCGCTCTCAAATTTGCACGAGCTTCGTTCCATATTTTACGTATGTTATTCCCATTCACGTCGCGGGGTAATAAGTCATTGATTTTCCACTTTGTGGTTAAAGGATGGTTGGGTTTGTACTTGTACAGTAAATCAAATGGTGTTGATTTATGACCTTCATGATACGCTGAATTGAATGCAAATTGTATCCACGAAATATTTTGATCCCAGGTTGTCTGGTCTTTAGCATGATAAGATATTAATGCTGATTTTAAGTTACGCAAGTATCTTTCTGCGAGATTTCCTTGCGGTCTGTACTCGGTCACGGTAATATGATTTATACCTAATTTAAAACACATGTCGTTAAATTCTTTCGACTTAAACTGGGGTCCATTGTCAGATATTAAGCTTAAAGGTGTACCATAGTCTTTAAATAGTCGTTCTTGTAGAATTTTAATTGTCGTAGATGCTAATGCACGACGCATAGGATACATCCACACGAATTTAGTGAATGAGTCTACACAAATTAACAGCATAGTATTTCCGGATTTAGAGCGGGGATAAGGTCCAGAATAGTCTATGTATATTTTCGAGAAGGGAGTGGTAGGTATTTCGGAGATTAATTTTCCGACTTGACTGGTTCTTGCTGGTTTGCTCAGGGCACAAATTTCGCATTCTTTCACGAACTTTTTTATTTCACTATTCATGTTTTCCCAGTGGTATTCCTTGCGAATACGATGTATAGTTTTCCTAATTCCCATATGAGCTCCAATTGTCGATGAATGATAGTACTCCATTAACATGGGTTTGATTATTTCCGGGGCGATTATTCTCAGTAATTTTCCGTTTGCCTTTTTAAAACAAAGTACTCTTTTACTCAAGATATATTTGTCAGAGTTATTTCCTTTTTCTATTTGTTCGATTATTTTGCACAATTTCGGATCTTGTTGTTGGTGATATGCTAAATCCTTAAATGCAAGGGGAAAGTTAGTAATTAGTGTATTAACGGTAGTGGTTTCAATCTTGTCTTCTCCAGATCTTGTATTGGGTAGTTGGAACATGTGGGATAGAGTATCGGCTACTACATTTTGAGTACCACGAATATGTTGCACTTTGAACTTGTAGCAATTTAATCTTAACACCCATCTTCCGATACGACCTAACTGTTTTGGGTGATTCAATAACCATGATAAAGCTTGATTATCGGTTTCTAGTAGAAATTCTTTGTGTTCTAAAAATGGTTTGAATTTATCAAAGGCGAATACTACGGCTAAACATTCAAGTTCGTAGGCTGAGAACTTCCTTTCTTGCTCGGTCAATGTACGGGATGCATAGCTGATCGGGAGTCTAGTATTATTTATTTCCTGGTATATTACGGCTCCTAATGCTACACTTGAACTATCGGTCTGTACGATAAATGGTTTACTGAAATCCGCTAACTGCAATACAGGTGGGGATATAATGCTTTCTTTAAGTGTTTCAAATGCTTCTTGATGTTGAGTGGTCCACTGGAATTTCGTTCCTTTCTTTCTTAAGGCATTCAATGGGGCTGCTATATCCGCTAAGTGGGGTATGTACTTATGAAAATAATTAATCATACCTAAAAATCGAGCTATACCTTTGACGTCTCTGGGAGGTAAAAATTCTCGGATTGCGCGTGTACGTTCGGGATCGATGGTAACCTTACCTTCGGCTGATACTATGTGACCTAAGAAGGAGAATTGTTTTACTGCGAAATTAACTTTACTCGGGTTTACGGTCAGTCCGGCTTTCTTTAACCTGGATAATACTTCACGCAAGTGATCAATATGTTGATCCATTGACTCACTATATACTACTATATCGTCAAGGTAATGATATACAAATTTAAATTTAACGTCATGGAAAATTTTTTCTAAGAGTCGGCTGCATACTGAACTTCCTTGTGATATACCGAATGGTACTCTCGTAAATTGATATAGATTAAATGGGACAGCAAAAGGAGTTAAATGTTTTGATTCCTCAGCTAGTGGGATTTGATGGAATGCTTGGTTGAGATACATTATGGTGAAGATTTTCGCTCTTGTAAAATAGTGAAACGCACTGTGTATGTCTGGCAGTGGTATCGATTCAAATTCTATACTCTTATTTAGTTGTCTATAATCCACGACTAGTCTATGTTTGTCAGTTCCTTTTGGTACTAGGAATGCAGGCGATGAATATGGAGACGTTGAGGGTTCAATGACGTGCTGATCAAGGAGTTTGTTAATGCGGTTTCTCATGATTTCGATCTTGGGCGGAGATAATTTGTATGGGTGCAGTCGTATTACCTTACTGTCACTAAGATTTATTTTATATTCGATTAAATGAGTTAATCCTAACTTGGGGGTGAGTACAGCAGAAAATTCTTTTATTAACTTTTGGATTCTTAGTCTCTCATTTCCTTTTAAATGACTCAGACTCGATTCATGATGCTCTGAATGAATAGTTGCGGTTTCACAAATAGCGTCGTTACTTAACTCGGAGTCGAACTGATATTTTCGAGTACGATCAAATCTGAAGAAATATTGTTTTGCATATATATCAAGGATTAAAGCAGTTTTTCTTATAAAATCCGCGCCTAATATTAAGTTTTGTCCTAACTCTTCAGCTACTAGTAGGGGAATATACCAAGTAAAATTCTTTATTTTTAATTTCACCGTAATACTGTGCGATATCTTTAGATTTTGTTTATTTGCGGTGGTACACTTTATGTTCACCATTTGGCTACGTTTAATCAGTTTATGATTAGCTAATAAGGTGGCTAACTGTTTACTAATTATACTACGGGTAGATCCGGAATCAATTAAACCAAGGGTATTCGTTGCTCCAAGGTCTATCTGTACATAGGGTAGTTGGCACATACTTGTTTTATATGCACCAATAGAGTTGCACTTCTCGATAAATTTTGTTAAGTAAGGGTCTATGCGTTTATTTTTATTTGATGCTTAGTATTGTTGTTACCTTTCCTTCTGGTGCTTCGGAAGACGTAGGATTTTCGTTCTTCCAGCTTCACATGTTTTTTGATTGGTCGGTTTTCTGTTGATAGCGCTTTTGTTTACATAACTTGCTAATATGTCCGGCCTTTCCACGGTTATAACATCTTCTTTCCTCATTTACTTCGCTCGTAGGTTGTCGGGGTTTTGGTTTGGAGTATGTTACATGGGGATAGTTTTGGGTTTTATGTGTACTTACGAATCGCTTATCGCGGTAGTTTCGGGTATCATTTCCAATTGGTCGAGTTTGGAAGGAATCTCTGTGTTGACTCAGGGACATAGAAACGCGTCTATTCTGGTCAGAATACCAGACGTCGGACGAATGTATACAACATAGTTCTAGTTCGGTGAAAGTGGTAGGTCGCTTCACGAGTGCTAGGCGAGATCGCTCCTCGGGGGATAGTCCTACTAAGATAGTGTCTACTAACTGTTGTTCACTCCATTTAACTTGTAGCAATAAAGCAGATTCTCTTACCTCAGATATATAATGA
The DNA here is from genome assembly GCA_034769895.1 of Magicicada septendecula. Classification (NCBI taxonomy): domain Eukaryota; kingdom Metazoa; phylum Arthropoda; class Insecta; order Hemiptera; family Cicadidae; genus Magicicada; species Magicicada septendecula. The sequence continues at coordinate 454,199,815 of CM068374.1, forward strand.
GCTAGTCTCTCGTATGTGCCTTGTGCACGAAGTACTAAGTTTCGCTTCAATTGTTCGTAGATACCAGTGGGACTGAAATGTCTTATTAGTGTGGTGTGAAGTTCTTCTACCGATTGATTATACCTTAGAGATTCTAACACTCTATCTTTTAATGGAGGTCTACACTTAGGTAAAATAACTTGCAAAATCTGGTTATCTCGTAGTTGTTGCAGTTCCTTTAATTGTAAGATGTGTTTGATAAAATCAAGCAGCTTTGTAATATTCAGCCTATCAGTGATTGGTATGTCAGGCAAAATACTTTCTACAGGGTGGGTTATCTTTCCATAGAGCTCGGGAGTTAGATTTATTTGACTCATCGTTCTAGGTTTTTCCGCAGGTTGATTAGTCCGCAAGTGAGAAGGTAATTCGTAGGTACTGGTCATATTTTCTAGTTCATTAGGGAGTAACGTAACGTTTACTGGTTGAATATTTACTTGACTATCAGTTAACCGTTCCTTGAATGGATTTATATTTGATTCCTGCAGAGTCTGAAGTTTTGCAGTACCGTTTGGCTGTTCTTGAGTCGGGGATTGGGTAGGTGAAATATTTAATTTCGTCATTGCTTCTTCGATTTCGTCTAATCTAAACGATTCGGATCGTCGACGTAATTCGCGCATTATCTCAGGTAATTGTTGTAATGCTTCCTCGGCGAATTTTTGTACATCATGAGGGGTATCTTTATCACCTGGCCAGTTCAACAAATTGGTGATACGGCGGGTTAGATGCTCGATTCTTTGGGTGGTGCGTAATATTACTGCGGGGGATTTTTCATCACGCAGGGTTTGTGCGATCGACGTTAGTTCCGTATACTTATGATAACACGTTTCTTTTTCGCTTTCGAAATCTAAAACACTCAAACGATTTAATAATGAGGGTTTGTCCGGTTTATTTTCACGTAACGTCTTGCGAAGTTCCGCGACAGTTACATCAGAATAGGGAAGACCACGCAATAATGCTTCATAGCTTAATTCGTCTTTCAACAACAAATCGGGGTTAAATTGAACCATTTTTGATAATAACAACTTTAAATACACGACGTATTACGAACGACAAATCTTATGTCACTTACTTTAATTCGTTTTCTCAATGTTTAACATAGTTAACGTTAATTCATTTAAACACATACACATATATATCTTATTTCATATTAAGCTTCCATATGCAATCTTATCTTAATTAATCAACATAACTTATCTCACAACAATTAAATTCTCAGTATTGACATATATAATTAATCAAAACAAAACGATAATACCATTTTAGTAGAGAGAAATTTCATATACGGAAAGTTCATTGCTTTAACAACAGCACAAAGAGTCAGCTGTTTTGGGGTGTCGTCGAGTTGCGTAGGGTGGTAATTCAGGACAATACAAAACAGGAAAGAGCTTGTCTAATATGGTTTTGTTTTCTTATGGGGAGGAGGGGTTATGAATGAGAAGGGTGTATACAAAGGGGAGAGTTTACATTCCACAACACGTATTTAACATGAACAGACTGGCTTCTATCGACTGGTTTGGAATGGAATACTTACCAGCTATGACTTGCTTAATACGGCAAACTAGCGATACCAATATTATTATAATATAATTAAAATTTTACTCATTTATTTTTTGTTTATTTCAGAGTGAATAAATTTATGTTTGTCCTAGTTATCGTTAACGAATTATCAAATGACACAACCACAGCAACATAATTATGTGGCGCAATTTTCTGTATGTGACACTCTGTAAACAATTAATTAAATTTTTTTTTTTACTTTTTTTTATAGCAAAGTAAATTATTTTTACAATAGCAGAGTGGCGCAATTTTGTGACGTCTCCCTTGTTAAGACAACACAAAAGTCGGGAACTAGTTCAATTCTTTACCAGTAAATTAAACTAGCTGCCGTTGTTAGTAAAAATACTTACCAACAAATTACAAAACAATTATGATATAGGAAATTGACAAGGTTTGCATAAATTTATTCACTCACTAGGTGTTAGCGAAAACATCTCTTTATTGCTATTCAAATATTATGCTTGATTTTAAAGAAAAGTTATTTTAGTAAATTCTGCTTTTACTGCTTCAAAGATCTTAAGTATATTATTCGTTTTATCTCAAAATTTATTCATATAGATGTTAGTTTTAATACCACGGATCCGGGTCTCAACTTTCTCAAAATAATTAATTTATCAAAACTTCAACCATATTATTGGAAGAATAATATTGGTGATACTCTACATTATTATCTTACATTTATCTATACATTGCGGTTACTATTACTTCATTACAAAATTACAAAATTTACAAATCTGATAATTTGTTCTTTACATTGCTAAAGTTCTTTAAAGTTCTTTGTTACTTCTTTTATTAAGGCGAAATTTACAAAAGTTGTGGTTTGATATCACCTGAATTTCATATGAGGTTGTTGTTGTATCCTTGGGGCATCTCCTGTCGTCTTCTAAGGGTGGAGTACGTTGTTCCTGGTGAATCTACATCGGGTTGATTATTTCTGCTCTCGAAGATCGGTTGTTTACTTGAAGTTCCAACTGTTTACTTGAAGTTCCAACTGAAGTTCACTTTCCTTGGTCCAGACTTTTGTAGTTCACATTTTTTTATTTTAATTATAGTTCTCACTTTGCAGTACTAAAGTCTTACTAGTACTAGTACTTTATAGTAGTTACCTATCTTACACTTACATTTTATATTTTAAAAAGAGATGTGTTGGCTACCTTTATCTTTCTGTATGTATTCTCACTAACTCTACACACTACATTATTCACAATAAAACCATCTCACGCTGGATATACTTTTAAGGACATACACTTACGTGTATGTACACAACAGCAAAACTCACATCTTGTCATGGCGAAGTTCTACTGGCGAATGCGCGTATAGTTTAGGGGCGAGGGCTCAGTAAGCTGGTGCGTATTTACGCACTAAGAAAATAGTTCGTACTTTATATATTATTAATTATTCATTAATTAGAATGTAAATACTTTATGTTAACTTTATTATGACTTAGGGATTTCTTTATTTATATAGTCGCATTTTTAATAATTAAAGTAATTATTATTATTATTCTTTACTTAATACCTTTCTTGGCGTGTTGGTACTGGAAAGTTTCAAGTTGATTCAGGAATCTGGGTATAGGTAAGGGTGTATGATACTCTTACTTATTAAAATTAAAAATTTTAATTTGTGCGATTTTCGATATATTTAAAATCGTCACACATGGAGGAATTCATTTTGAGCTCCCAGCTATGATTACTTTTATATAGGTAAATAACTAAATTTTGTCAGTAGTAAGTACCAAAATATTTTACTCATTATTTAAAAATTTTAACAAAATAGAAAATTGAAGCTCTATATAACAAAAAATCAAGGCAAAATAAACTTTAAAACATTTTCAAAACAGCATATCTTTTTTGATGTATAAAATTTTCTTTGCTTGCCTTTTTTGTCATTAAAATTATAGTTATCATTTTTAAATATAAAATGTCAGTCAATATCTTATAAACAATGTTTCACTAGCACCTATTTTATGTGTTTTTACTGTTTACTTTAATGGAATTCACTTCAGGATGTGATCATACGTTCAGAGCCAGTCCAAGGCATTGTTTAAGCGTAAGTGGGTAAATTTTTGACGCCCCCCCTCCGTCTTCAATATAGTGTGTAAAAAATGCAGGACTAATAATTGTTATTGTTTACTGTTTTTAGGATGGTGGAGGATAGTATTGTCATTAAAAACAAACACAGCTTTGTACCTTGACATTCTTTATTAAACAGGTCTAACTTGACAAACAGTGTAGTTTGTTATACAACTGTTTTAAATCTTTTTTAATTACTGTAAAACTACTTGTTATTAAATTCTGGAAAAATCTTTAACACAGATTTATTTTAAACAAGAAAGTCAATCGTTACATAAGTTTTTTCCAAGACTACAAGCTATATTTCAGCTGGAGAGTAATTTCCTACAGGTCTATTACACTTTTTAACAATTTCTACTAAAACAATGAAATTAAACTACAAGGAAATTTTCCTGGCTTTCATTTTAGCAAAGTTTTTGATGATTAAATCTGTATCAATGTCTTCAAGAATTTCGTTTTCAATGGCCATCAAAGCCAGTCCACTTAAACGTTCTTGACTAATGGTAGATCTTAAATAAGTTTTTATTATTTTCAATTTTGAAAAACTTCTTTCACCACTGGCAACGGTCACTGGAAGAGTCAGAAGTATTCTTAAACTTACGAAAACATTGGGAAATATATCTACAAAGCAATTTTTCGTTATGAAACTTAAGGCTTCCATTGGAGAACTTCCATAGGGTAACATGGGTGCGAGTATCTGAAGCTCGTTAAAGAGGTCTTTTCCGTCAACATCTTGATCCTCTCCAACAGTTAGTGTAGTTTGAAGATTTGTACATACTGTCTTCAACTTCTCTTGTTTCCACGTCCTGAGAGAATTAATGTTATACAGAAATTCAAAAACGTTGCTATGGTTTTCCATGAGCTCAAACCTTTCTTTTAGAGATGCTATTGCTGTGTCAAGTATAACATTAAAAAAGTTCACTTTAAACGATTTTTTGCTATCCAAGTTCACTATAGGTTGATTGTCACTTTCATAAGAGAACTGCCTTTTTACTTTTCTTGGGCGAACTTGGACTTCTTTCTCAAAGTCAGCGATGACTCCAATTTTCTCTGCGAGCTCCTTAGCATCTGTAATTACACTATTGAACCCATCATCAGATCTCATGTTTTCAAGAAAACTTTGAATACTTTTGATAAGACCCATTGAACTTTGTAAGTCAGATGTGACGTTTTGTAAAACCTTGCTCACCATATTTATTTTCAACAGTACTTCATGCCAAGTAACAACACAGCAAAGAAACTTAAAACTCTGTAGTTTTTTGGCAATTCCCAAAGCTGAATTTCTGCCAAAGGCGTCAAGCTTTTGGTCTTGCGAGGCTTCATACACAGCATCGTACACTTTGTCAATGTGATATCTGAGGGGCAACAAAGCGTTAACACTCTCCCAGCGAGTATTACTCAGAGGTTTTACTGTCAAAGCTGATACGTTTTCTGTTAATATACTCCATCTATATGTAGAAGCAGAAAAGAAGGTAAACACTTCTTGCACAATGCTAAAAAAGTCTACTGCAATCGGGCATGACAGCACTGCATCATTAACCACTAAGTTGAGTGAATGGCTTCCACAAGGCACAAAAAATGCCCGTGAATTTAAGTCAAGTAACCTCCTCTGCACTCCAACATGCGTGCCTTTCATGTTGGAGCCATTATCGTAACCTTGGCCTCTCATGTTCTTCAATGGGATGTTGAGTCTTGACAACTCATTTAACAAACACTGTGTGAGTCCTTCACCTGTAGAGTCATTAATAGGCACAAAACCTAAAAAATGTTCTTTTATGGACGCTTCTGCATTCTAATTTACCTGAACAAATCTTACAACCATCGTCATCTCCTCGGTGTGACTGACATCTGGTGTACAGTCCAGTATGATAGAATAATATGTTGCTTTGCTTAGTTTATTTAAAATATGGTCTTGAATTTTAGAGGAAAGGAGACTGATGAATTCATTTTGTACTCTTTTACTTAAATAATGTATTTGTGTTTCTGCAGATGATACTCTTCTAACATGCTCAGCCATAACTACATCAAATTTAGCAGTGTACTCGACTAGTTTAAGAAAATTACCATTATTACTCATGAAAAGAGTATCATTCATTCCTCTAAATGCCAACCCTTGGGTGCCGAGAAATTGAACAATGCACAACAATCTTTTGAGTACTTGATTCCAGTGTTCTGTTTCTGCTTGTATTAATCTTTCATTTTCCTTGTCAATAGTTTTATCTAAACGTAAATGTAAGCACAGTTCTCGCCAGGATTGATAATTCTTTATGTGGTTTGGAGATTTCTCATGACTACTCAAAATCTTTGACAAATTCTGCCAGGCTGAATACCCTTTATCTCCAGCAAGAGATGAATCTAGATTTCCAAAAAGTTTGCAGACAAAACAAAATACAGATTTTTTTGATATAGAATACATCAGCCACATTCTTTGGACTTGTTCCCCATTACAAAGTTTTCTTATATAATGAGTTGGAGAAAATTTCCTACCTTTAGAGTCAAGGGGAAAGTTTATGTCTTTTACTTGTATTGGACCTCGCTCAACAAGCAACTTCCGGACATTACTGGTGATTTTAGATGGCCACTCTCCGCAGTCGGTTGATAGTGGCGAGGACTTGTCTCTCAATACTTCCTATAAAAAAATAATGATTAAAGCACTTCTGTTGGGCAAATAAGATTAATTCAGTATTCAATACAAAAATTGAATTATACTACAATCTAATATACTACAAAGTTATTATTTTGCAACCAGTATACTTTGATATAAATAGTCATAAAAATTAAAATATTTCTGATTGAAATACAGACTTCAGGAAAAGAAACCTAAAGACTTGTTCGCTGGATTTTTGTTAGTAGTATTTTAAAATATTTAGTAGTATATTTCTAAATATATTTATTTAGTAGTATTATACCCTAAATAGAGCGAACGTAATCTTTATCGTTGCGATGACTTACTCCACACGGCGGGCACGTGACATGAATGTGGTCATACAGAAATGTGTACATACGAGCTTGACGTTGCGGCATGGTATGGTTTGTGCACATAAGAATCGTACACGATATTATTTTACACTAAAAATTATGCACCAAGTTTTGTGCACAAGTGCAGAAAAAAGATTTTTATTGTACACAAGTGTTTCACACTTCATATTTAAGAAAATTAAAAGTAAACACTTGTGCATAATAAAAAATTTTTTTCTGTACTTGTGCACAAAACTTGGTGCATAATTTTTCGTGTACAATACTATAGTGTACGATTCTTATGTGCACAAACCATACCATGCCGACGTTACAAAGAGTATGGTAACTCTTTAAATTAACCAGAATGAAAAATTTTACACAATTTTTATATATTAGTATAGATAATTTTTTGTTGTTGTAAGCTTCGTTTGAAAAAAAAAAACATTAAAACAATATTATCTTGATTAAGATTAATTTTATTTAAGCTTACCTCATCAATATTTTGGGAAGGTCCATTTGAATTTTCCGTTTTCTCCATAGATTCAGAGGGTTTCAGGAAAGATGTAGATGTGACATCGTGACAATATTCACTAGCTGTTTCTTCATTTTCGTTATCGGGGTCAACTGATTCTTCATTCAAATCCACTGATTTTGACAACTTATTGTTTGTTAAACTTTTACGGTCTAATTTTATTGGAGTAGATGGAGCCGAAAAAAACTTTTTTAACGATTCAGCTTGTTTTTCATCTGCCTTCGAGTGTAGAAGCTTTCTTTTTCGATAATATGCACCGGAATGTTTCTTGTCGTCAGCCATTCTTTTATTTTAACGAAAAGACTGTTCAAAATGAACTGATATCGTACTGATGGTATGAATGAAGGCAATTTCACAGACGCTGGCGAATGAACAGGTTAGGTTACGCGCACCTAGACGTGACAGGGCGTTTGGCGCCTATGTGTCAATGTATGGGCGAGTCCATTTACATGAATTTTAAATCGCGCCTTTGGCGCCCTTGACTATGCGGCGCTCTCAGCGGCTGCTTACTTTGCTTACCCCTCGGACTGGCTCTGCATACGTTTCTCAGCCACTTTTAAAACTGCAACATTGATTAGTCCTAACTTGGTTTTTCTTATGTATGAAGCTGACATAAACGGACCCTCACCCCCCCTAAGGCAAAATTCTAGACATGCCACTACTCCTGTATCCTGCAATGAGCCAACATTAGTTCCAAGCTGACTCTACAGAGGCTCGCTTATCCTAAACAGGAGAAACATTTAGTGTTAATGAAAGTGAAATGTATGAAATCCCATAACATTGTTGCTCTTAAAAAAACAGACAAAGTAAATTTATGAGCAATATATTTGTAGTTATGTTGTATCATTTCTTCCGTTTGTCTATCTGTATGTTGATTCCCTTTTTTATCCTTAATGTTTGCTTAGTTTTTGTTATATAATGTGTTAATATTGTCTATTAATATAAATGTATTATTTGTTTCAGAAAACAGTGCTCGATAGTATAAAAACAGATGACCCTAACTTCAATGGAGATGGATATACAAGTCTGGCGATCATCTATTTCGTGTTTGCATTGTGTAACTGGTTGGCACCATCGATGATCAGCATCCTTGGACCAAGAGTCACCATGATATTTGGTGGTATTATTTATGGGTGAGCTTGAATATGATTTATGTTTATGGTAATTTTATTTTGTTTTTCATTCAGTCTTAATGTTTGTAATGTAAATGTTATTCCTTCTATATTTATATATATTATAATTAGTTACATCAAGGTTTTTTAGCTATTACTACTTTGTATATTGTAATGATGTGATCATAATGTTTACCGCATTCATTGAGAGAACGTTTGCTAGAGATTTTAGCACTGGACAATGGCCAAACAGCCTGGGATCAAAATTTAACAACATTGTGAAAGCCTTCGAAGTAATTTACTGGTTAAATTGTTTAAATGTATATTGTTTACAGCTACAAGGCATTAATCTTCTTCAATCCACACAATGTCTCCACTGTTACTGCCATTTCTGGAGAGATCTCTGGAAGTCCTATTTTTTAGTCAGCGGTAGCTGCTCTGTCACATTTTGTTTTATCTCTTCCACATCTTGAAAACATTTACCCTTGAGTGGCATTTTTATCTTTAGGAGTAAGAAGTTACATGAAGCTAGGTCTGGTGAGTGTGGAATTTGCTGGACTACTGGGATTCCATGTTTGGCTAAACACAGTTGCACAACAATAGCTGAGTGTGCTGCACATTGTCGTGATGCAGTTTCCAACTTCCTGAGGTTTGGAACCGAGTTTTTATCTTTAGGAGTAAGAAGTTACATGAAGCTAGGTCTGGTGAGTGTGGAGTTTGCTGGACTACTGGGATTCCATGTTTGGCTAAACACAGTTGCACAACAATGGCTGAGTGTGCTGCACATTGTCGTGATGCAGTTTCCAACTTCCTGAGGTTTGGGACCGAGTTTTTATCTTTAGGAGTAAGAAATTACATAAGCTAGGTCTGGTGAGTGTGAAGTTTGCTGGGCTACTGGGATTCCATGTTTGGCTAAACACAGTTGCACAACAATGGCTGAGTGTGCTGCACATTGTCGTGATGCGGTTTCCAACTTCCTGAGGTTTGGGACCGAGTTTTCATCTTTAGGAGTAAGAAGTTACATGAAGCTAGGTCTGGTGAGTGTGTAGTTTGCTGGACTACTGGGATTCCATCTTTGGCTACACACAGTTGCACAACAATGGCTGAGTGTGCTGCACATTGTCGTGATGCGGTTTCCAACTTCCTGAGGTTTGGGACCCAGTTTTTATCTTTAGGAGTAAGAAGTTACATGAAGCTAGGTCTGGTGAGTGTGAAGTTTGCTGGGCTACTGGGATTCCATGTTTGGCTAAACACAGTTGCACAACAATGGCTGAGTGTGCTGCACATTGTCGTGATGCGGTTTCCAACTTCCTGAGGTTTGGGACCGAGTTTTCATCTTTAGGAGTAAGAAGTTACATGAAGCTAGGTCAGGAGAGTGTGGAGTTTGCTGGACTACTGGGATTCCATGTTTGGCTAAACACAGTTGCACAACAATGGCTGAGTGTGCTGCACATTGTCATGATGCAGTTTCCAACTTCCTGAGGTTTGGGACCCAGTTTTTATCTTTAGGAGTAAGAAGTTACATGAAGCTAGGTCTGGTGAGTGTGAAGTTTGCTGGGCTACTGGAATTCCATGTTTGGCTAAACACAGTTGCACAACAATGGCTGAGTGTGCTGCACATTGTCGTGATGCGGTTTCCAACTTCCTGAGGTTTGGGACCGAGTTTTCATCTTTAGGAGTAAGAAGTTACATGAAGCTAGGTCTGCTTTGTGGAGTTTGCTGGACTACTGGGATTCCATGTTTGGCTAAACACAGTTGCACAACAATGGCTGAGTGTGCTGCACATTGTCATGATGCAGTTTCCAACTTCCTGAAGTTTGGGACCGAGTTTTTTCTGCACTCAGCAGCTTGCAAAGTGAAGAACTTCAATGTAGTATTCTTTCATTATTATTTGTCCTGTTGGAGCGTACTCATGACGAACAATATCTTCATATTGAAGTCTTCTTCCGGTAATGGACACCGGCCGTGGAAGCCTACATGAGAATATAATATCTTCATAATCAAAAAAACACAGTATCGCCTTCATCTTGCTGCAAACTTTGCCAAGCTTTTATGGGTTGCAGAGAATCAGACATATTCCAGCTGCCAAGATCAGATATTAGTCTCTGGATCACAGCCATAGACCCACTTTTCATCACCATTAATTACTGATTTTTAAAATTTTCATCAGATTCAGCACACTCTAGCAAATCAAGGGTGATCTGTTTTTGACGTCAGCAATTATGGAATGAACTTTGTTGCCATTCTCATAATCCCCAAATGAAGAGTTAAAATGGTTTAAACTGATCTGAACGAGCTGTTGAAAGTATTGCTAAGCTCTCTGATTGTCATACGGCAATTAATTGAGATGGCTTAGAGCATTTTTGCTATCATCTTATCATTGTGGCTTGTTGAAGGATGTTCTTGTATCCTTCATGTTGACCACTTCCAGCAATCATTATCGCTTCTTTTATTCTTTTATTTTGTAAGGTTCTATGATGGTTTTCCCATTCTTTTGCCAGAATTTGATGCACACACTTTGTTCTGTATTTTCACTCATAATGAATTCTGACAATCATGCATACCTAACATCACTCAGTGGCATGTAACACAGGACTGAGAGGAGACTAGACAGTACAACTAGCCACCCCTCACAACACTTCAAGGTCAACTGATGTATTACATGTGCTTCACCAATTCAATTGCTTAACTAATAATTAAGTCAGACTGTACTTTTTGCTGATAACTTGTATGTATTTATATGCAAGTGCGTGTGTACAGTATTAGTATTTCTTTCTGTTTCAGAACATATCAGTTTATCAGAGGCATAATGCACATTTTTAAGATCTATAAATTCCATGTGTGTTTTCTTCATCAAGAAAAAAGCTTATTTACATGTGAGTTATTTGCATACAGAGTGAGTCACTTGGAAGGTGCACTTTTTCTTAAGAATCTTCATGTCTTCTTTCAGATACATTTTTTTCCATCTCTTTCCACATGACTCCCCTTATAATTTTTAATATGGACCTATATAATTTTATATCGTTATAAAATTTTATTTTCTTTACATTGTTTCTATATGTTGCTTTCATTCATGTGATAAGTCCCTGCATCTTAGTAATAAGCTGAAAGTATATGCTACTAGATCAGTTCTTATTATGCTTATTAGGGCAAAAAATTCATCGTGTATAAAGAATAAGGGTAAATGCTTTTAACTGCTTTTGCATATAACACAGTTCAGTGGGTAAAGTGTTATATGCAAAAGTATTTCAAAGTGGTTCTTATTTTGATGTTTACAGTAGAATGTGCTCAACCTAAATATTTAACACTTTAGGTGCCAGACGTTTCGCCATAAAACTTCTATAGAGTGCCGGCTGCTGACACAAAATACTTCTATAGAGTGCCAGCTGTTTTTAATGTTTTTCAAAAAATTCTTGTGAAACTATAACATAACATAGAAAAATGGTACTTACCTTGTTTTAAACGTTGGACCTTCCTCTTCATAATTGAAGTATAACATTTTATTGTTTGTCTTGATTATTCATCTCTTCTTTCACAGCACTAACACTTAACTACAAATGAACTTTTTTCATGTGAAACTTACTAATTTTATTGGACGTGTTTCGGCTTAGTATCCGCCTTCTTCAGCTTTGGTAACAGACTGCCAGCATTTTGTAACGGTTGTGTGGAAGGTGAAGTGGGGGTGGTGTGTGGAGGAAGGGGATTGGCGCGGGGATTCAACTTACTGTTTGTTTTCTGTATAATTGTGTCAAAAAGTGTATGTGATTTATATTGTAATTGATCGTTGAATATGTTGTTTGGTTGTGTTGTGTGGTGTTTATATATAATACAAAATATATAAACACCACACAACACAACCAAACAACATACTCAACGATCAATTACAATATAAATCACATACACTTTTTGACACAATTATACAGAAAACAAACAGTAAGTTGAATCCCCCGCGCCAATCCCCTTCCTCCACACACCACCCCCACTTCACCTTCCACACAACCATTACAAAATGCTGGCAGTCTGTTACCAAAGCTGAAGAAGGCGGATACTAAGCCGAAACGTGTCCAATAAAATTAGTAAGTTTCACATGAAAAAAGTTCATTTGTAGTTAAGTTTTATTGTTTTATATAAACACTTTCAGTGAAATAAGTAATACATTTCACTGTTGAAACACAAAACATAAGAAATGTATCACTAATATTAGTTTGTGTAATTTTTTTTTAATGAAAAACTTTGAAGCATGGGCCTTTTACACATAGCAATTGGAAATTTGTCTGTAAAATTTTGTCATATTTTCAGTTTGGTTCGGTTGAGCTACCATCTGCTGGCAATTTCAAGAACTAAGAACACTACAAACGTTATGCCAACAGTGAAAACGACGTCATTAGAAGTGATGCCGCATTTAAAGAAATGTAAAACTACATCACGTCAAATGACGTGATCGGCACTCTATAGACGTTTTGTCACCAAGAAATTGACGTGATCGGCACCCTAAGTGTTATTTTATGCTTTAAGATCGTACCAAAACTTACAAAAGAAATTCATAATGTGTATTTTTTTAATAAATTGTGCAATATGAATGGCAGTGGCAAAACCTCTTGACATTTTATAAAAAAAATCATGTTCGTCGAGCACATTCTAAAAGACAGTGTAATCCTGAAGTAGTGTAATACTACTGCATAACGCAATGCATTTACAAAAAAAAAAAAGTGAATACTGTGAAATATAAACCAACAGTTACTATATCTCACTTGTGTTTCAGAAAACAATGTATTGAAGTTTCATTCAAAAACAGTCACACATTATAAAATGAAATGTTATTTACAGGTTGTTCATAGCATCGTTTCTCTCACCTCATACATGGCTGCTGTACGTGGCATCTGCCCTGATTGGAGTTGGTGCTGCCGCTATATGGACTGGTCAGGGCACTTATTTAACACTTAATTCTGATTCGACAACAATTTCTCGTAATTCTGGTGTGTTTTGGGCAATGTTACAGTGCAGGTAATTTTCTGTCCATTAGTATATAAACATTTCCCAATAGTCATAATGATATTTTTGTAAACCAGATGTAATTATTAGATATAAGTGATTTTTAATGTCTTAACATAAAGATAACCGAGGCATCAGTTGTGGTGATTTAAGGGGGGCAGTTGCTAGTCATTGTTTGTTTTTACATTTAACAAATTATGAATGATATCCAGGTGGGTCATAAGTTGCTTGACAACAGTCAAAATCAAAAATGAATTTTTGTCTAGTGACTCATGATCCACCTGTATATCATATACAGTCCCGGATTTAAAATTTTTTAGGCCCTAGGCTAAGTTTTCTGAGTGGCCCCCGGGTGTGACTTTGAAGTTATATATGTACTCCAGAAGTAATTTTATGTCAGATTAATACTGCCAAATTTAAAACCAGTAGGCTACTATAAGAAAGCATACTTTCATTTAGCAAACTTTTTCAAAATATTAACATTTAGTGTATGGATTCAATTCTATGTTCATAAAGTTTTCACACTAATAAATATCAATGAAACAACACACTGCCCACCACACAAAGCTAAAAACCTTCTTTACATTCAAAACAAAATAAAAACAACCTCAAATTGCAAATTGTTCAGTCACAATGCAGATAAATAATGATAACAAACAAGGGTGGTACCACGGTCATGTGAATTCGGGGGGAATATAGTGGACATTCAAAATTTGCATGTGCAGATTAGTTTTCAAGGATGCCAACATCTTAAAAATAAATGCGCAATATTTAAATATGAACTGTCTTCCATTTGTATTATTAACAAAAACTGATCATTTAATTTCAAAAAAATCATACTTAAATAAATCAGAGTGCCTTCTACTTTTATAAAAATACTTCTGTTAAAAAAAAAAATCTGTAGCGTGCGGCCCCCTCTGAGTCCGCGGTCTTAGGCCGCGGCCTAGTGGTAAATCCGGCACTGATTATATAGGTATTGTAGGGGGTAACTTAAGAATTGCCATTGCAGCAACATCATTTAAGAAATATGACAGTGTAAGAACATTTATTTGTTCATTTGGTCCTGCTTGACATTAAAAAAAAAAACAATAAAATCTACTTAAATATTTAAAAGTTTAGACTGAAAAGATATGTGTGTGTGTGTGTGTGTGTGTGTGTGCGCGCGCGCGCGCATATTTAAGATCTATGAGATTTTCAAGACACAACCTGTTATGATCAACTTTCTTATATGACAAAGTAAATACTTTGTATACTTTTACAGTACATTATTAAATATTTTTTCCAGAAAAATGTGTTACCTATTCTATTTAAACTGTGTTAGAAAGAGATTCTGAATTCTCACAAGAGAGGTATAGTATTGTTTTTATTCTAAGTCATATATACAAGGTTTTAAGTCTACAGTTATCTAACAAATTTAACATATTACAATATTAATTAATGACTTGTTGGGCATTTTGTGAAACATATTAATACAAAGGTTTTCAAAAATATATAAACACTTGTTACGTTTCACAGTTTTTATTTAACTCTGACAGCTGTTTCAGCTTATCAAGCTGTTCTCAAAGAGATCAGTGAACAACTACAAAGAATGTTAGGTTGGTGAACATATTGTTAAGACTGTCTACTGATTGTCGTATAGTACAGTGGAAAACAAAATACAAGACACTAATTATGTCACTAATCACCAGCTTTAATTATCACAATTAAACAGTTTGTAATTGACAAGATTACAACAAATCAAATAGAAATTGTTCACACGCTATAAAAATGTCCACTAATAGAGTATCGCACAATTATAAAACACATAATACTTTGGCCAATACTTCAAACCACACTGTGTAAATTGTCACTTAACACATAGAGTAATCGCCTGACAATAACTCTGACATATAATACTACGAACCGCATTCTGATAAATTGCAACTCAAATTGACTGAGCGTCGTTGAGTACTTGTATTTATACTTTGCCGAAAATCCAGAACATTCCACATACTAAGCGTTAACTCTACAGTATGACATAATTGATTGGGGCCTTGACACAGTTCATGCAGCTGGTGGCATCTAGAAAAGTTTCGCGAATGCATATTGAAATCATGTACGCACACAACATTATAACCGGATTCTTCTGCAAAATTCGAGAAACATGTATATTGTTTTGTAATGTTGTAACATTGTCCCCTCCTTAAGCTTGTTCGTCCCGAACTGCCAAACCATCTCTGAAGTAATACTTGGCCACGCGATCTACATATATAGCTGGTCTACTTGCGAAAGATAATTCTTCAGTTCTTTGAATTCAGTTTTGTATGACCCGAACATCAAGTTCCCACGAATATGAGTCTTCCGCTCAACCACTAGTTTTGCAGGAATCACTCCTGTTGCGTCATGTACTGATAGCCTATACGCCACTAGCTGGTCCAAGTCTGATTGGTTCTTGTCAATAACCTCTTGTGTGACTTCATCTTCAGTAATGTTTTCCCTGGGAACAAGCAAGTGTCCTGCCTTGACACTCATATTTAGCTTTTCAATCACTTCTTTTGTTGTTGCACTTATTTGTACTTCCTCTGCTAGTTCTTCCTCCATTTTTACTTGCAATAAGGAGGGTTCCTCTTGACCAGACGTGTTGACTTTTTCTTCGGCCAATGCCACTTGCTTAATTTAATGGTTGGTAGACTCTGTCATTTTAGCCAAGCAAAGCCTTATCTTCTCTTGGCCAACCATCAGGACATTCTCTCTTAAGTCCACAGCAAATCTGTAGGCATTCGTAATGTCTATGCCAAAATCACTTTATCGACAATGTCTGCAATGAGCATTTGGTGACTAAACTCGAGAAGACCCAGGCATACACGTACGTCTACCTTTCCTAGCACCTTGACAGGGCTTCCAGTCACAGTCTGTATTATACAAGAGCTAATTAGAGGCTGGTAGTTGCTGACTAAGTCAGGACGCACAATAGACACTGTTGCACCCATGTCAACTGTCCACTGTAAGTGATGTTGGTTTACCTTCCACAAATCCATTAATGATCAAGTTTCCACTGGTCTTATGTAACATGGAAACTGTGTGCTGTTCTGGGGCTTTACTTCTGCAATAGGTGCAATCACTCTCTTCTCTCGGTATTTTCTTCTCCCAACAGTGTACCTGTAGATGATCACATTTTCCACAGTTGTAACACTTAGGTCTTCTGTCTTTTTCCCATTGTTCAAATCATTGCAGCGCTCTTGAACTTCTGAATTGTTTGTCTGACAACATTTTTGTTTTTCTGCACCCATCATAATGGCAATGTGATACAGGGATCTTCTGACTACAGTGTGATGGCAGAAACCCATTAATGTAGCAGGACGCTGACTTGGCTGCTTCAAACTCCAGGGCGTGAACAAGAGCTTCTGAGCTATTTCGGTGTCTTGCCATTCGTAACACTTGCTGAAGTTCACGATCTCCGATGCCATCAATAAATGTCTGCACCACAAACCTTATTCGAAAATCTTCTGGTACTTCAGGATAGGCTTATCTAATCAGTCTGTCGATACTTGCTTCAAACTCTTGAAGGCTCTCCCCGGAATGCTGTCATCTTGCTCTCAACTGGGAGCAGTACACATCTCGCAAATGTTTATCACCATACTGTAATTCCAGAGCTTTTATCAATTCGGCATAGGTGTTCTGGCTGTCAGGTGGCACTTTCTGTAGTAATTCTTCCAACGGTCCTTTTAATAAGAGAACGAGTGAAACAGCCTTGTCTTTCTCTGTCCAATTATTTGCGCATCAGCAGCTTCAAATTGGCGGAGGTACGTTGCCCAGTGACTGCTTCTATCAAAGGTTGGAGCTTTGACATGAACTGTCCCTACTGCAGGCAAAGTGACTTTCTATACTGACTTGTTTTCTGTGTCTTTATCATTGCTACAGTCTGTTCAGAAATTTGTTTTGGTTGTATATTCATGAACTGCTCAACTACACTTTTAATTTGTTCTCTTATGTTTGCCATTGAGTTTTCTACTGCAGATAATTTATTTGACACAGATTCTTCTATGACAGATATTTTTGTAGACGTCGATTCTTCTATGATAGATATTTTTGTAGACAGTGATTCTTCAACAATCAGACAGAGTTTTATACTTCAGCTATTTTTAATGTCATTGATTCTTGTGCCTCTGATATTTTAGTAACTTGCTTATTAAGCTCACCTCATAGGAGACCCAATTCTACGGTACTGTGATGTTGCAACTGTTTTTGCATAGCTTCAAAAAGAGCTTCCGTTTTATCTGCTTCTTGCTTACATTTTTCATCCTGTCATTTTCTGCTTCTTCTCCTTCTTGCCTTCGTTCTTCTTTTTGTTGTCTTTCTGCTTCTTCCATCTCCTGTCGGCATTGTTCCTCTGTCTGCAACAGCAGCACATGGAAATTTTACATCATCTGAGTGGCATCCATTGTTTACCGATTAATTACGAATAACACTCGTGTACAAAGTGTCCACTGTTTCCACTGTTAACTGTTCTATCCCACTTCCGACACCACTGTTACAATGGTCTATTGATCGTCGTATGGTACAGTGGAAAACAAAATACAAGATACTAATTACATCACTAATCACCAGCTTTAATTATCACAATAATTAAACAGTTTTTAATTGACAAGATAGTCTGTTACAACAAATCAAATAGAAATTGTTCACACGCTATAAAAATGTCCACTAATAGAGTATCGGACAATTACAAAACACATAATACTTCGCCACAATACATCAAACCGCACTGTGTAAATCGTCACTTAACACCCGACAATAACTCTGAACTATAATACTACGAACCGCATTCCAATAAATCGTGACTCAAACTGACTGAGCATCACTGAATACTTGTATTTATACCCCGTTGAAAGTCCAGAACATTCCACATACTACGCATCAGCTCTACACTACGACGTAATTGATTTGACACAGTCCGCGCAGCTTGCGGCATCTATAAAAGTCTTGCGAATGCATGTTGAAATCACCTACGCACACAACATTATAGCCAGATTCTTCTGCAACATTCGAGAAACACATAGATTGTTCTGTAAGATCGTAACAATATGTTTAGGGTGTGTGTATCCAGACATGTGTGGGGTGTGATGGTAGTCTGAATGCAAAATATAACCCCTTTATTAAAAGCTGTTATTTAGTTTAGTTAATTTTTTATATTTTGCATTCAGATTATATTTAGTTTTTACAGACACTTGACCTTCCCTTAGCTTCTCCAACGCCCTCCCACCATCATAACACCCCACACATGTCTGGATACAAACACCCTAAACATATTATTTTGCCAAAGATTATGCCACTGACTTGTTATAATATTATTATATACACACCACCAAAATCAGTAAAATTCCATTTTCAAATCAACGAATAAGGCCTTTTCGAAATATTAAAATTTCATCCTCAGTTTGTATACTGTAATGTTCCTGTTATGATGTTATTCTGTAAATGTATAATTGCTGTTAACTGTGTCTACTACCTCTCACTGTACTTCATTTTGAACTTTCCACTGCCATCATTATTGGGTGAAACCAAGCCAGATATGTATTGAAACACATATCTGGCTTTTCAATACATATCTGGCTTGGTTTCACCCAATAATGATGGCAGTGGAAAGTTCAAAATGAAGTACAGTGAGAGGTAGTAGACACAGTTAACAGCAATTATACATTTACAGAATAACATCATAACAGGAACATTACAGTATACGAACTGAGGATGAAATTTTAATATTTCGAAAAGGCCGTATTCGTTGATTTGAAAATGGAATTGTACTGATTTTGGTGGTGTGTATATAATAATACCCTAAACATATGTTTACCTCCCTAACATCCTTTGTTTAGTTGTTCACTGATCTCTTTGATAATAGCTTAATAAGCTGAAACAGCTGTCAGAGTTAAATAAAAATTGTGAAACATACCAAGTGTTTAAATTTTTAAAAACCTTTGTTTAAATTACAATATGTATTTTTACAAAACAAAACAAACAATATACATAAGATAATACAGTAAAAATATTATATCATCATGGTACACAGAGAATAGTAAAGGTTTTATTATGTATTTGACATATTTACTTAGTAAAATTTTATAACCAGTACTAACAAACTCTCTCTTATCTTATAAGATCTAATTATGTGTAATATTATTATATAAAAAGTTCTAAACCAACAAAGAAGAATACAAACAGGAAATTTTGGAAGTTGCAATTGGTTTGCAAATGGTAGAATCGTTTAAAATTACTTGTAAATTCTTGATACTTTGTCTTGTTACATATTGGAGAATAACATCAAAATCAGTACATTTTTATAATACTTATTGTAAGCACATTTCTCGTTTTATTTTATAAACATCCACAGCATCTCAGATATTTCATATTGAGTATTCAGTATAGTTAATTTTTTTACCTGAAGTTTAAAACCTCTCATTTTGTTTTTAGTCCCTTGTCACTACTGGTAGCAGCCTTGTGAGGATCATATTCTTATAATATGATTTTAAGGTTCTTTATCAATATATGATGTATTTACTTATTATTAACATAAATTTTTTTTTTTAATTCTAGCATGTTTTTTGGCAACATATTTGTTTTCTACGCATTCCAAGGGAAAAAACACATAGATCAAGCAACTCGAACATTAGTGTTTATTGTATTGGTGTCAGTGTGTGGTGTTGGTATAGTAGTGCTATTGTTTCTACCTCGAGCTCGTACGGCGGATGGTGAGATGGTGCCTAGGCCGGATGCTGCACCACTGAGAGCACTAAAGGGTGCTTTCACTCTGTTCACGACAAGAGAAATGCTTCTTCTCTGTGTTACATTCTTGTATACAGGTGTGTACACTTAGCTTCAATGTAAAGTACACCAAATAATAATCTAAATGCATAATATTTCTAATTGTGACAGAATTGTGAGCTCTTACAATAATATAGAAATATTGTATGGTGTGTGTGTGTGTCTGTGTTAACACCTCTAATTCTGCAGTAACACATCAGACGTTAGTGAAATGTTTGGATGTGTAGTTATTTTACTTAAAACCTAGGATACTTTAAAATCAGTATTGGTATTCAAAAATAAAAAACAGCTTGTTGTGATCATCAGGAAGGGGGCTAAAAAGCAGAAACCTCTCTTAAAGAAGAATTCATTCAATAATATTTCTAACAACATGAAATTTTAAAGAACATTATTAAAACAGCATAATAAAAATTTTATGTTTGAAATTAAAATTTTTAATTTTTCCATTTGATTCCTGCAGTAGCTGGTAAGTCAGAAACTTACTTTTGTAGTTACTCAGAGTAGTTGTAGTTGTAGTTGTAGTTGTAGTTGCAGTAGCTGGTAAGTCAGAAACTTACTTTTGTAGTTACTCAGATAACCTCTCAGGTGTGAACTGCCCTAAGAAGCACAGAAAGGAATGAAAAATACAAAACAGAAAAACAATATTATAGTGTACACATAACAAAACTATAGCATATGGTATATTATAGTTGTTTTGATTGTTCATTGTCTTTTTTCACAGCACTAAACTTTATAGAATATTGAAACTTTCAACTTGTGAAACTTACTTGTCTTTTCTTCTCGTACGCGTTTCGGCATGGTGTTCGCCTTTGTCAGCTTTGAGACAGACTGCCATTAACTTGTAACGGTTTTTATTTTGAAAGGTATAGTGGGGGTGGTATGTGGAGGAAGGGGATAGGCGCGGGGATCCAAATTATTGTTAGTTTTATGTATAATTGTGTCAAAAAGTGTGTGTGATTTATACTGTAATTGGTCGTTAAGTATGTTGTTTGGTTGTGTTGTGTGGTGTTTGTATATTTCATATTGTTCTGCTGTGTTAAGTTTTCGACCTTTGGGTAAGTAGTGTAATATTTCAAGATTAGTATCTATGTTGGTGTAGCTGTGGTCTTTTGTGTGTATGTGTGTGGCAAACGCGGAATGTATATTGTTATTATCCAACAATAGTTGTGTTAACGATTCGGAACACTAGGTTTTTTGTAAGTAAAACCTTAAAGTTTTACCTTACAGCCTGAACCGGTTTTCTCCTTTAAAAGGCTTCTTCAAAGGCTGCCGCTGGTAGCGCTGTCCGTAGCACCTCATTGAAGCAAACCACACATATAAAAACATCGACAATAACATGAACATTCATGTACACACAAAAACAAATAAAAACGACATCCTAAACGAACAGACACAATTCAAATCGCACGCATTATTCGAACATATCTCACCCCACACACACAGCATCGATCTTTTGAAATTCGATTCCGTCACCCACAACAAGACGGACAGCGCTACCAGCGGCAGCCTCTGAAGAAGCCTTTTAAAGAAGAAAACCGGTTCAGGCTGTAAGGTAAAACTTTAAGCTTTTACTTATAAAAAACGTAGTGTTCCGAGTCGTTAATGTAATAGTGGTATTTAATAAAATGCTAATTAAACATTCAGTTAATCAGGAAAGTGTATGTGTTCCAAATAGTTTTGTGTATGTCCCTTTTTTCTTTTGCCTTTCTTCCGATTCATATACATGTTTGTGTATATAGGAAGATGTACATCTTCCGATTATAGCAACATGTTCGTGCTATTTGTGTGTGAATGTATGTTAAGTGGGTAGTGGTAGTTCGGTATCACAATATGAACTTCATACAGAATACATGTTAAAAATTATTTTCCTGGAGTACATCATGTAGTACCATGCTGATGATTGGTCCACACTTGTATTTCTCAAGCAGAAAATCGTCTACTGCATGTTTAACTATTTACATTCAGCTACGTGCATAGAGATTATTATTCTGTAGTTTATTTATAATTTGTGCTAGTACATGCTATTAATAAAATAATTTTTATATTGTATCTTTTAGGATTTGAACTGTCTTTCTACAGTGGTGTGTACAGTGCGTGCATCGGTTTCACTACCAAGTTCAGTGATGCCAAACAACTGGTAGGACTTTCAGGAATATTTATTGGTCTTGGAGCAGTACTTGGTAAGCTGCGTTCCGTGCTCTTTTATAATATTAATTGATAAGGCAGCATGTTACTGTTTCCGTATTGTAACTCTCTATAAATAATATTGTTGTGCTTGTTATTCATGGCTAGCTTGGACTTCTGTTCATCAGCATTTTGGCATCCCAGTGTACTAAATTGTATTGCAAACAGAATTATCACTGTTGCACACCACTGGTCTGATGATGAGCTGAGAAGCGCTAAAAGTGCTAATCAGAATAATTGTTCTATAGTGGTGCGCAACAGTCATAATCCTGTTTGTGATTATAACCACTAACACAACTTTCTTAATTAAATTGTATTGATTTACTTAAATAATTAGGGGTTTGTGCTTGTGAAGATTAAGTAACAAAGCCATAAATGTGCTATACAAAAAAAATGTTACTCTATGAAGTCATTTTCCTGGTCGCCAGTAAAATTTTGAATTTACGAGGGCTATTCAGAAAGTAAGTTCTGATTAGATATTAAAGGAAACTAAGAATATATTTACAAAACATTTTTATTGCTATTTGAAGTACATACCTTAAACTACTTTTCTATATAGTTTCCGTTATTTTTGAAACATATTTCATAGCGAGGCCCAAGTGTTGTATACCTTCGTCATAAAAACTTCCCGCCTGTGATTTGAACCATGTATTAACAGCTTGTTTGATGTCATTTGCTACCAAGGAAGGATTTCCAATGCTTGAAATGGGTTGTAAGGTGGATGTTCAAATTGTTCCCAGCTAAACTTTGTGAGATGTTGCGTTGCAACACCAGTGTGTGTACAGTGACACGATGGATCGCAATATCCCGGGTAAGCATCCTATGTCACTTACTCTGGATCGGACTAAGCAAAAAAGTCGTATCCATCTTGGTACCATTGAATCGCTCACTGCTTCTTCTCCATAAATGTTCAAAATCTGATGGTGAATTTAAATCGTTTTAATGCCTTTCACATTCACAAACTGAATCACATACTTACTTTTACACGTGACGGGGGTCTCGAATTTCTTTGACATTATAAACATGACCAATGAAACTTACTCAGTGCACAGTTGTTTACAGTTGGTGTTGTTGGCTTGCCAATGAATCTACAAATTGGGTGCGCATATGCAACAGCATAACGGTATCGATACCGCGGCAATATTTAACCCTCCGAATACCACGGTCGAGATGGAACATAGAATACCACGGGGGTCTTTGTGAGACCTCATTCTTAATTTTGGTTCTTGACGACACTTTGTGTGTCGGGTGGTTCAACTCTTTCACTTCATACCTGTTGGTACTTAGGAAAAGGAAAATCATTTTAGAAAATGATTAAAATTAATAATGCTTGCTCAGAAAGTATTTATTTGGAAAAAGTAACAATTATGAAGTGTAGTGTTTTTAAGCCAAAAAGTATCACCCTTTGAGACAAACATATCTCCAAAGTCTCCCACAATTTCTTCATCAAGTTCATCGCCTTGAATTTCATCATCTGCTTCATCAGCTATTTTAACAACGTCCTCAGCTGCAGAACATTCTGTAGTTTCTTGTACCTCATCGAGAAGGTCATTGGCTACAACTCTAGCCCTCTCCACAAGAAGTTTGGTTCTTGAAGACACAAGACGATCCATTTCACAACACGTACACACTGAACTTAGAATCAAACTGAACTGGAAGGAAAGAGATAACTAAACAACGAGTAGGACAAAGGGCAATGAGTGAACAACAGTGACTGAGGGCAAAGTTTATTACGAGTAGGTAGACGTAGCTACAACTCGATACTCCCAATTTCTAGGAACATCTTGTTTGTAAAAAGGGGAAAATGACTTTTTGGAACCGCAGCTGTGTTTACACTTTGTAATGGGGCAGAAAGGGGTTTTTTATTTTTTTATTAAATTTGTTTAAAATTGGTTGTAGTCCACATTGCAAGTCCCATATGGAATACGGTTTTATTCAGACAATGAACACAGTGGCATAGCTGTTGGAACGAGGTGTTGTAATGGAATGCGATGTATGTTTTGTAACTCAAGTGGTTCCAAAAATTTGTTTCGCACAATGTACACACACACACACCAGCGCGCGCGCAGATACGACGCACATATGTCCGAAGAGACGCTTCAAACAATGGCGAGCCAGAACCACTGCATCGACAATGTGCTTTTAAGATGCCGGATATTAATTTGAGGCTCCGCCTACCACGGCCTCTATGTTGTAGTTGTTTGATATCGTTGACAACTTGGAACGTTGAAAAGTCACAGTACGTTTATGGTGACAAACAGTTTGTGATCCGGAGGCATTGCCTTCCCTGTTAAACCACCAGCCAGAGTGGGGACTTGATTAACAGTTGCCGTTCCGAGTCGACTTCACCTATAGACCGCATGTGGTCATTTTAATTTTCTGCTCGAGCAATTTTAAGGTCGGCCGACCGATCCAGTATATAAGAAATATGTAAAACAGGGTATCACTTCAATTTAAACATGTAATCCAGTGAAACAAGTGAAAAATTTTTATAAAAATGACAAAACATTCGGACATAAACTCAGTGCGGCACGAGATGACGAGGATCGACGATGGTTAAGTAGCACACAAACAATTGCATTTTAAAAGGGTCTAAAGTAAATAAATAAGGGGGTGCTGTATGAATGAGTGAATGTAGCAATCTGGGTTGCTTTTGTAGATAATAAGTTAATCATTATGTTATAGTCAGTAGTAAATGAATTTTGATAGCATGCACATGTGAATTAAATATTGCTCGGAGTGTTACTCCTAGAAAAAAAATAACTTAACAGTAAAAGTCACAATTTGAAGTAGTTTCACAATTCATTATGTATCATGTCGTACGATAAAAGGAATGGAGTGTATCAGTAGATTCAAACTAGAAATAAAAAAGAAAAAATGTCATGCGAAATAAATAAAGTAACATTTTATTTGAGTTTATAAAAATATGTGTTTGTTAATTTGCATTCACCTGTGGTTTTACTCTGCCAGAGTACATCAGACGACACCTTGGTAAATTATCGGTAAGGTAACTGACTAGAATTTCAATATTTTAAACATTAATAAACATCTACAGCTTCAGTTGATGCCCTAAAAAGGGATAAAATTTAAATATTTCAATCATTAATTAACTCGTAAAGCTTCAGTTGATGCCCGAACAGGGACGTTGTAAATTAATTTTTAATTTAATATAAATTGAATTAATTTACAACCTGATCGAAATGGCAGAGAAAAGCAAGAATGTAAATTTATGTGAAAGTAGTGTAGAGAAAGCTATTTTAAACATTACGCAAGACAGTTTAGTATTGACGAGCATGTAAACGATACAGACGATACAATAGACGAAATTGAGGTAGTAGACGCTAAAAATAGCAAAAGCGATAATGCAAATATATTTAACCAATTAGCGTTGATGATGGAAATGATGTCAGGAATGAGAACTGAAATGCAAACAGAAAATAATAATTTAAACGCGTGTTTAAATGAATTTAAAACTGAAATGAAATCAGAAAATGATAATTTAAAAACGAGTTTGAATGAATTTAAGATTTAAATTAAGTCAGAAATAAATGCTAGTAACATAGAACTGAAAACGGAAATAAACAAACAAGACAAAAAATTAAGAGAAATAGACATTAAGTTAGAAGAACAGAATAAGATTATTGCGGGAATGAAAGGTGGGATAATTATAAATATAAATAAAATACAAGACGAAGTAAACGAAACTAGAACGCGGAAGGAGGTAGAAAATGACACATTTACGGGTGAATGTGACAAAATAACAGACGACGAGGGTAATAGTAAAATAACAAATAATTACGAAGGGATCATCAACAAGGTAGGTGTTAGTTACGAAAATGAATTAACAACTAATAGTAGTAAGATAGTTGAAAACGAGATATATAAAAATAATACTATGAAAATAATTAGCGATCATAATAATATAGAAACAGTGAGAGAGAGCGAGAGAGTAGAGATCAGTATTTGTAAGTTAGAGAGAGAGTATGAAGAGAATGATTTTGTGAATATAGGGCAG
Source organism: Magicicada septendecula (assembly GCA_034769895.1). Taxonomy (NCBI): domain Eukaryota; kingdom Metazoa; phylum Arthropoda; class Insecta; order Hemiptera; family Cicadidae; genus Magicicada; species Magicicada septendecula. The sequence goes on from CM068374.1 coordinate 454,226,074, forward strand.
AGGGTAGATTTTCCCCAGTTTTATGGTAAACCAAGCTGGTTACAAATGTTTTTGAAGGGCAAGAGTCCCTTACAGGAAAACAACGTGTTTTCGAATAGGTCTTTAATTTTTAGTAGGCGTTTTTATGATTTAATACCCTCTGTATGGAATGATAGCAAAAGTATGAATTGGTGTTATGATGAAAGGTATGTTGATAAGAAGGTAGAGTTATTTAAGGTTAGTAGAGGTTATGACGAATTAATAAAGAGGTTAGATATTGAAAGAGTTAGTGATAATAAGTACTTACCTTGTGAAATAGTTAGTACAGCAATTGATGATATTGATTGCTTACTTTATGACAAAGCTAATACAGCAGTAGATAATAATGATAATGAAACTGTAATTGACATGACTATGACAGATCATACTAAGGGTGACTGGACTATACTCAATGATAATAAATTATATGATTTAATAACATGGAATAATCCTGTTGCTATTGTGGAAGAATATAAAAGTTTGGATAATCCTTATATTAATAAAAATGATATAATGAGTTTAATAAAAAATGAACTGTGTAAACGTAAAGCCAGATTTTTGTACGATGATGGGGGGTAAAAAACAATAAATGTTTATGAACGTTTAATTATGTAATTAATGGTTTTGGATTGGACTGCTTTACAAAATGAGGTGTGGTAAACAATAAAATAATGACAAAGAATTGTAAATAAATTTAGAGTGAAATTAATTGTTTGTGTTGTAAAATGTATTGTAGGTAAACAATATGTGTGTGTAGCTGAAATTAATTTAATAATAATAATAATATTTTGTTAAACTAAATAAATAATAAGAGGTGATAATAAATGAATTGTAATTGTTTTGGAAGAAGGTAATTAAAGTAATGTTGTGTTTTAAATAATTGATGGAATTAAAATAAGTTGAGATGAATTAATTAATTAAGTTAAAATGTTATATAAAGAGATTTTGCTAATGAATTTAAATGATTTTTGTGATTTGAACTTGGTAATAATAACCAGTAATTGAATAAATGTAAGATGTATTTAGTTGTGGAATCATATTATCGTTATTGTTTCAGAAGGTACATGGAGATGTGTTTATTATTATATGGGTCACTTTATTACTATATAGTTATACTATTACATTGTTTATTTATTTATTAAATTAAATGCATTTGGAGAATTTAGGAATGTTTTTAAAGAAAAAAAAATTTTTTTTATGATTAACTTCACTAATTAAGGTAAACCATATGACTCATCTTATGTAATTGATTTGAGAAATTATTTTTGAGAGCTGATGTCAAGAAGTAGGGAGTTTGTGTTTAATTAATAATGAAAATGTGTACGCACCCAGTAATTGCTAAAAGCGACCCAGTATGCATGTAAGGGGAAACATATCGGTTGAGGATCTGGTATGGTATAAGGCCAGTGTTTTGATTTTGGGCGGAATGTTAGAAAGTTAGGTGTACTATGGTGAGTATCTGTCCGATTTTATGGTGTTGGGATCTCGAACAGAGAAGTCCAGTAATCTCATTCAGGTGCAGCCATAGTCGCTGAGCTAGGGGGGTAGTTTACCCATGATGTGTTTAAAGAATTAAAAGGGGGTTGTTGGCACCATATCCTCACCGATCCTCTTAGGGGTAGCAATGAGAGTTCTCCTGTTTCGACAGAAGACCTCTCATTGGGGGGGTATTGTAATGGGGCAGAAAGGAGGTTTTTACTTTTTTATTAAATTTGTTTAAAATTGGTTGTAGTCCACGTTGCAAGTCCCATACGGAATACGGTTTTATTCAGACAATGAACGCAGTGGCATAGCTGTTGGAACGAGGTGTTGTAATGGAATGCGATGTATGTTTTGTAACTCAAGTGGTTCCAAAAATTTGTTACGCACAATGTACGCACACACACCAGCGCGCGCGCAGATACAACGCACATATGTCCGAAGAGACACTTCAAACAATGGCGAGCCAGAACCACTGCATCGACAATGTGCTTTTAAGATGCCGGATATTAATTTGAGGCTCCGCCTACCACGGCCTCTATGTTGTAGTTGTTTGATATCGTTGACAACTTGGAACGTTGAAAAGTCACAGTACGTTTACAGTGACGAACAGTCTGTGATCCGGAGGCATTGCCTTCCCTGTTAAACCACCAGCCAGAGTGGGGACTTGATTAACAGTTGCCGTTCCGAGTCGACTTCACCTATAGACCGCATGTGGTCATTTTAATTTTCTGCTCGAGCAATTTTAAGGTCGGCCGACCGATCCAGTATATAAGAAATATGTAAAACAGGGTATAACTTCAATTTAAACGTGTAAGCCAGTGAAACAAGTGAAAAATTTTATAAAAGTGACAAAACATTTGGACATAAACTCAGTGCGGCACGAGACGACGAGGATCGACGATGGTTAAGTAACACACAAACAATTGCATTTTAAAAGGGTCTAAAGTAAATAAATAAGGGGGTGCTGTATGAATGAGTGAATGTAGCAATCTGGGTTGCTTTTGTAGATAATAAGTTAATCATTATGTTATAGTCAGTAGTAAATGAATTTTGATAGCATGCACATGTGAATTAAATATTGCTCGGAGTGTTACGCCTAGAAAAAGCATAACTTAACAGTAAAAGTCACAATTTGAAGTAGTTTCACAATTCATTATGTATCATGTCGTACGATAAAAGGAACGGAGTGTATCAGTAGATTCAAACTAGAAATAAAAAAGAAAAAATGTCATGCGAAATAAATAAAGTAACATTTTATTTGAGTTTATAAAAATATGTGTTTGTTAATTTGCATTCACCTGTGGTTTTACTCTGCCAGAGTACATCAGACGACATCTTGGTAAATTATCGGTAAGGTAAGTGACTAGAATTTCAATATTTTAAACATTAATAAACATCTACAGCTTCAGTTGATGCCCTAAAAAGGGACAAAATTTAAATATTTCAATCATTAATTAACTCGTAAAGCTTCAACTTCATGAACTGATTGGAGTGACGCAATATTATGAAACTACACAACGATTTCATTTTCAGAAAAAGGGTACTCAGAATACCACGGGGGTCTCGCGAGGACCCTAGCGACATTTTTTAGGAAACACTATGTGATTACAGTTGTGATATTGAAGTATTCAGCGGGAATGAAGATGAAAGTGGCAGTATGTAGTGTTAAATTACTCATAATGTGTAAATTAAATAATTATTAATACTGAATGTATGATAGTTACTATTTATGTAATTTGCATAATAAATCTTATCACCGGAATAACACGTGTTCAGCTCAGTTACATGCATTAGGCTTTTGGTCCAGAATTGCGTTAAGCAGACAGCGGCAGAGGTCGTTGGGTATAGAAATAACATAACACCTTAGATAAATGTAACGAATTTTGGTTTTATTTCAGCATATACGTGGCAAATTAATATAAGCATAATCCAAGTTAATGATTTAGATTTCAAAATGGCGGCGATGATATTCCGCCCTTGACTTTGCTCAAGGTTAATTGTATACACTTTATGATCTTATGTTATGTAAATGACTCTTTTTATATTCTTGTTAATATCATCATTAAACAAATTTTAGATTTTCTTCCATACTTTAATCTTAATACGGATCAAAACAGCATCACAAACCAACGCCTCATTTAATATTGGGTTGATCAACACCGGTTTACACACTCGCTTTCTCTCTCTCTCTCTCTCTCTCACACTTAAATTTAAACAAATTTTATAAAAATTGGGGTACATCTTTCTAATTTTTGAAAATAGGTAATGAAATGTAGGGCTTTCCTGAATAGACGTGGTGTAGCTTCCTCCTCAGCGGTTCCATGCGGTTGACAGGCGTTCGTCCAGTTTGATGACAGTCATTTCCCACTGACTCTACTTTTAATACATTTTTGCTAAGTTCACTGATTCTAGTAAATGTTAGTGTTTACTATGGTATTGATTAAATCATTTTAAGCAGTAAATGTTACATTTTGATGGCAGAAAACTGCCCACTACTGTTAGAGCGTGTATGCTCTCTGAGTTACTTTTGAAGACTGAGGCTGGGTCAGACGTAATTGTTATGTAAGTGGTCGTGCATCTGACGTCATTGTCTATTGTTTTCCAACCACCGCCTTGGTTAATACGTAATGGTTTTATATCGTCATTGTGTTTTTGGTGACGATATGTTACAATGGACCAATAGAAAGTCAGTATTGTCAATTTGTAGCGCCTAAAACTGCCATTACCGTTGTTTCACTTCACTCGTACGCCGCTGACCTTGGATCGGCTCCCCTCTGGTGAATTTGCGTAGCCACTGGGACTTGTGTCAAAACTAACTTGCCCTGGTTAACTTCATGATTATAATAAGATTTACAATAAAAATATCCCTACATACCATTATTCTGGTATGGTTAATTCGGTACTGTTACAAAACCCCCTCAATGAAAGGTTTGGTGTCGAGACACAAAAACTTTCATTGACTCATTCATACTCTTCTAAAAGGATCAGCTCAGATATGTGCCACAACCCCCTGTAGTGTTAGTAAAAAGAAAATCTCAATCACTTACCCTTGGTCTTATAGTATCGATCGTACCCGTCTGACCCTACTGGACTTCTCCTGAGAGATCCCTACACCATAAGGCCATGAGGCACTGTACGCTCCTGTTCTGACGCTCCGGCCAGCACAGGACCGCGGTCACAACACCATAAAAACTCTGAAACATTCAATACAAAACTTTAAAATAGTGGCCTTATTCATTTACATATCCGCAACTGATATGTTTCCTCTTAGATGCATTGGTTTGTGATTTGAGGCGTTGGTTTCATTTATTTATAAAATACCAAATAACACAATAAAATATAACAAGATTTAGGATGGATAAGCCTTCTACTTGACAACACTCCTACATATTTGTATCAATTGCTCTGACTCCCGTCAATATTAAATTGCCTCTTTCATCATAACATTGTACTCTTATACTAAACACAACATAAATTTTTTGATTCTCACACAACAACTACTATTTTTATTCATTTATTTCAATTAATATCAGTATATTTATCTAGCATGGCAGCATTTTTTTTTCTATCTAAATTTCTTTACTCATTTCTTTACTTTAATCTTACTCCTTTTTAACAGAATAATTTTTTCCCAGAGACTTGTTACTCTAACACAAAATTTAATATTATCATGGTCACTACCCTTACAGTAGCCTCCTAACCACACACACTATTGCTTCGAGATGAATGAACTGTGACGTTCATTTGCTTCCACAAGGACTGTACTTGTTTTCGAGGAATCTATTGCCTCAGTGCCCTTGCTTCGGCATTACATTGAAAATTTAGGTATCAACATACCCCTGTAATATAGTCACATGCCCTTAATGCGGTTCTACCACCTGTCTTTGCTGTTCCTCCTCGAACAGAGTGGCAGCCGCTGTTCCATAGTTCCGGGGGATTTCCCCTAATTTCACCCCCCATTTAATTTCTATTGTTAACCAATTTCAAGTCAGCTATGGTCAAGGGACTTGGTATGACCATAGCTGATCGCTAGCCAAAGCCACGATCAGTGCTGGTAAGGCAGTAATCGCCCGAAAAGTCGGGGAAACCTAATTTACTTTCAAACATGTTCTACATCATATAGTACTCATACACTGCACGCTCAATAATTATATATATAACACAAGATTATACTAAACTTTGTGCAGTGTACTTACGCCTTATGTAGGCCTCCGATGATGGCAACGGTTCTTGCGTCACTCATCAACCCACTCTGCTAGCTACAATAGCATATAACACTACTGCACTAGCCAGTTTACTACTAACTTACTTCCATCTACATATACTGTTCATACAGTCCATTTTGACTTACTTTTCTAACAACAAACAACTATAAAACACCCTTTTACCTTGCTCAAAAACAAGTTCGTTAATTATTTAAAATTTTATTCACATAGACACTTTACAAGTTCTAGCTTTCACTTTCACTGACAACTTCTTTTACTATAAATTAGGAACTACGACAATGGACCACTTTATAAAATTACATGAAACAACACATATTTTCTTTCTCTCTCTCTCTCACACTTCTCTTTTTTCTCTCTCTCCCTTTTTTTTTTTTTTTTTATGTGCAACCTTGTCTAAGCTCTAATGTGACCAATATAATTTTAAGTTTGTGGCATTGTGCGTTCCTACTACCTTCCCTGTATCCATGTCCTGCAACACATATGAATTTTTCATCTTTATCCCTACTATCTCGTAAGGCCCTTCATAAAGCAGGAAGAATTTCTTTATCTCCTTTTCCTGAGCACTCGACAGATCGTGCCTCCTCACTAATACCAACTGTCCTATTTCATACTTTACCCACTTACCTTTTGTGTCGTGCCTATGTTTCCTGCGTTCGCCTTTGCTTAATAAATTCTCGTTGGCCAACCGGATCTTAATGCTCACATCCGTCTGCTCGCTCTCCTCTGGATAATCAAACAGCTGCTCCAAAATTCTTGGGGGGCGTGTTCCCTTTATTAACTCGTGAGGTGTATAGCCGGTGGACTCGTGGGTGGTACTGTTCAGCCAATTTTCTACCTTCATTACGTACAACGGCCACTTGCTGTGTTTAGCGTGACAATAGGCTCTAAAGATCCTGCCTATCTCTCTCATGACAAGCTCAGCCTGGTTTGACTGGGGATGATACACAGCCGTATGCTTCGTGAGGATTCCTTCCCATCCTAAGGTCTGGCGCCATTTCCCACTGATGAACTGTGGCCCGTGGTCCGACAAAATCACCATCGGCTTACCCACGTTAATCATGTAATCCTTAGTCACCTTCTCACTCAATACCTTACTGGTAGCTCTCTTTACGCTATACAATTTCACATACTTCGAAAAAGTGTCAAGTAATACAAAAATATACACAACTCCGCCTCTACCCTTTGGCAACGGTCCAAACAAATCTACCGCAACTAAATCAAATGGTCTCTCTACCCTTATAAAATTCAACTCACCTCCAACCCTATAATTTACCACTTTTGATTTCTGATACAAATCGCAACTCCTCAATAAATCACTCGTCTCTCCATATTCCTGAAAACACATGACTCCTTCAATACATTAACACACTTCTTCGCCCCAAAATGACCGTATCTAACGTGACAATCCCAAATGATCTTCTCTCCCAACCCTTCTGGTATCACTAACTTCCAATCACGCTCACCCCCTACTACCCTTTTAAACAATAGTCCTTTGTAAATTTGGAAAAATTGGCTATACTCTGATTCCTCCAAGTCCGTTTCTAAGCTGTTGATTATCTTACCCGACTTACCATCTGCTCTTTGCATGGTGCTGATATCTTTTAACTCTTCTCCAAATACCTTATCCTCCCTTGTTATCTTGAAAATCTCGATCTCCTTTAGATCTCTACCTGTCCTGTTATTTTCACTGTCTAGTCTGGAGAGAGTGTCAGGTACCTTGTTCTCTGTCCCTCGGATGTATTCCCACTCGAAGTTGTATTCCTGTAGTACGAGCACCCATCGTGTGAGACGGCTGTGAGCAAGCTTGCAAGTGTTCAAAAAGGATAACGCCTTGTGGTCCGTTCGTATGATGGTTCTGTTTCCCAGAATATATGTTCTAAATTTTCCAACGGCGAATACAATACTCAACAACTCTTTTTCTGTTGTCGTATAATTTTTCTCCGCTGACAGTAAGGATCTACTTGCAAAAGCTATAGTGAGGTGCTCCTTTTCCTCATCCTCCTGGTACAACTCTGCCCCGACAGCTACATTACTGGCGTCTGTCTGTAGATAGAACACTTTCTCAAAATCCGGGTGGTTCATCATGATCATTTCACTAAATTTCCTTTTAATTTCCTCGAAAGCCCCGCGCTCTACTTCGCTCCATTTTCACTGATGACTTTTCTGTAGTACGGTGCTTAACCTTGCCGTCACGTGGGCGTAGTTCCTCTGAAATTTTCGGTAGAAATTGCACAGCCCTAGAAAACTTTGAAGTTGCTTTATATTCCTCGGTTCAGGGAAGCGCATGATTGATTCGACTTTGTCCGGGTTTGCAGATATCCCTTGCGGTGTAATAATAAAACCTAAAAATTTAATCTCCGTTTGTAAGAATTCTGATTTATCCCAATTCACTGTAAGTCCTCCTGCTTCTAATTTCGTTAATACGTATTTTATATGTTCCAAATGCTCCTCGAAAGTCCTGGATGCTATTAGGATGTCATCCACATAAACAGTCAAGAAATTCAGATCCTTAGGTCGCAAAATTTTGTCTAGGCATTTTATGAAGCTTGCCACACTGGTATTCAATCCAAAAGGTAGTCTCCTGAACTGGTAATTCTTTCCATTGAATAAAAATGCGGTGTATTTTCTGCTTTCTTCAGCTAACGGTACCTGCCAATATCCTGCAGTAAGGTCCAGCGATGTCATAAACTTCACGCCGCTAAATTTTTGGAATATTTCATTTATCGGTTCTGGTGACTCTCGGTCGGGTATAATTATTTGGTTTATCCTTCTTGCGTCCAAACACAGTCTGACTCTGCCATCCTTCTTGATTACTACCACCAAAGGATTCGAGTAGGGCGATACTGATCTCTGTATTATTTTACCTTCCAGCATTTTATCTAACTCCTCTTGCACCGCTCGTCTTTTGGAATAAGGTACGGGATAACTCCGTTGCATGAAGGGGGTATGTTCTCTAATCTGTAAAGTACACTCGTAATCCTTTGCCCTTCCCGGTATGTCGGCAAACACTCCCTTAAACTGCTCCACCACCTGCCACAACGCTGCACGCTGGCCATTCCCAACACCGGACCCTTCACTCCGAAACGTATCTGCCCTTATCTCCCATACTGCATCATTAATATTGCTCATTTCGTTATCATCATCAAAAATATACTCCGCCTCTACACACCAATTGATTCTAGTATCGCTATTTTTCTCATCTACTCGCTTTTTCAATAATTTTACCCCAGTTGTTTTGATTTTATCTAACAACCGTTCAAAATTAACTCTTACCGACCGGTCACCCCCGTCTAATTCTATCACCTTTTCTTTAAAATTTATCACCGCTCTATTCCTTTGTAAAAAATCGTTACCTAAAATAATATCCAAACTCAAACCCTTAACTACCAAAAATGTACTAAAAAATCTATACCATTTATCAAAAAGTTCAAATGTATCTGTTTCGTCACCCGCTTACTCCTTACCCCTGTAACTCCTATCACCGTAACCCCTGCTACTGGCAACACTGGAAGGTTTTTATTAAATTCTCTCAATTCGGTTAAAATGTTTTCGGCTATCACTGAAATTTCGCTCCCTGTATCTACCAGTGTTCTATAATGCTTACCTTCTATATTTACCTGAATTTCTGTTAATCCTGCTCTCCCTTCCGTCAAAGTGTGGTTCTCCTCTTCTAATAAATCCTTTACTATGTCTGCTTGGATTACGTTGCTGGAGATGTCTTCTGTTGGTTAGACCTCATGCGCTTCTCTGAACAGTGGTTGGGTCCTGGCTACCACTGTCGCTTCTAGTTTTCCGGCTGTCTTCTACTATTTCTCATTTCCTGTTGTTGTTGTTGATCGTTAGGTCGTCCTTGCCTGTGGTTGGATGTTCCACTGGTACTTGGTCCTCCTTTGTCGGCTGATGTGTACTGTTTCATATGTTCTCTCCTCCTGTGTTCTTCCTTAGGCAATAGGCATTTGAAACATTGTCGTCGGTGGGCGTAGTTCCTTCTTCCGCATCTGGAACAGTTCCACTCACCTGTCTGTTGAAAATTATTTCTGGGTCCATACCTATTCTCGTGGTTGCTGTTTCCTTGATAGTTACTCTTGTGTAGATTAAATTCTATGTTCTTGTCATGGTGATTTGTCGATATAGGCTGCCTAATTATTTCACGGTCCCTAATACTTTGTAAAATATCCAAAATCCGCTCCAACTCACTTAAACTCTCTATCTCCTTCGTCATTAAAGTCACCTGTGCTTCCCTGGGTAGATGTTTACTCACATATCTGACGAACGATTGAAATGGTATTGGCGGTTCGAGATACTCTGCCTCATTATACAACTTCGTCACGTACATGGTTATGTTATTTTGTCCTACAAAACTACCGACTCCCATAATATGACTTCTCAAACTCTCCTGCTCCTCTTCCGTCCAAAATTTATTTTTAAATGCCCTCTCAAATGTTTCAAAACTGTCCCACTCTACTCTATGCGCCTCTACCCATATAACAGAATTACCCTTAAAACATCTGACAATTTTCATTAGTTGTATCTCCCAATTGTGGTTACTAAAACGGCTGTACTCCCGCGCCTGGTTTAAAAATCTCATGGGGTGTATTATTTTACTTTCGTAGTCAAAATTCTCTAACTCGATTTCCTCGTACGCGTCTCTGGTTACAATTATTCTTTCCATTCTACCGGTACAATTTTTGTGAATCTCCCCTCGTAACTCATTCCACACTTGCATTAAATCATTTTCAATCACATTACATTTAACATGCACATTATTATCATTTTGTATAACTAGGTTATCTATCTCTTTAATTTTATTCTGTAACATGCTCATTCTCTCGCTTGTGTTATTCTCATTTTTTGATACTATTTTGTCTACTGTTTCAAAATGTTTGGTTATGTTTACTACATCTAATTCGCACTCTCTCAGTAAAACACTAGCTTTCATTTCTATTTGTTTATTTGTTTCAAAATTATCAGTACTCTCTATCTGTTTACTAATTGTAGTCAAACATTGGTTTTCTATTTTTTCACATTGTATTTCTATTTGATTCTGTACTTGTAGCGGGTCAAATTTTGGGTGTTTTATTTTAACCGTTTGGGACATTATTTATATTTTTATTTATTTCATTTTGGGCGTATTATCATTGTGCAACGTATTTGTTCGTATAACAGAACAGTGAAACAACGCTATAAGACGCAGTTGTTGTTGAGGAATGCGGCTGAAGAATTTACCTCCACAAAATTCTGAGAACTTTGTACCTGTGTGTGGCAGCGCACATACGCAACTGCTCAATCACGCTCCAAGTGACGCTCTAACAAAAACCAAGATGGCTAGAGAGAATAATCTTTGTCGTTTTCTTCAAGATCTTGCGGAAATGCTGTTTTAAGTCCGGCCCACTTAAATGACATCAGCAGAGCAGAAGCCAATATTGTCCTCTGGTCACACACATATACCAGCTCTATGCCACGCATAAAATGGTTACACAACAGCAAAGCATGAGCGACGACGAAAACATTGTGGCGGTAGAGAACCAGTTTCCATGCAGGAACAGGTAGATGTACCTGTTACGTTCTAGGTGACAGTCGACATTAGTCAGAGACGCCAAGCGGTCAACGAGATACAGAGTTCCGCTACAGACGCATATATTTTGTTTCGGACCCGGTTGGTCAAGTTTTCGGAAAATGTAATTAATTCAGGAAGACCGACCGGGACCCGAGGAATTGAACGGTGTTACAAACAGTGCAGTGCAGTGACGATTCGAGAGCAGCTAATAACATAAAATGTGACCGTAACGAAAGCACGTGCTCGGCGGACCTCGCGCATATCAAACTAATTTTTCTGTTAGCTTTTTAGAACATTTTAAAAAGGGTTTAATGTTCAGGGGTTAATAAATTACTGTATGTGAGAGTGTGTGAGCAGCTGGGCTATCTTCTTAGACGTAAGTAATATTATGTAAGGCTATTAAATAAGATGTATAAACAAGAGTGACCCAACCTTTAAAAACATGTAAGACAATTTATTTGGAAAACAAAGTTATAAAATCGCACTATTTGATTATTAAACAAAAATAATTTCTCTTCCAAAGGATTGAGAGTTAGTTTCTTTCAAAACCTTAGTTCGTTTTATGTACTGTCATAGTTCGTCAAACGAAATGGGTGTACCGCCACTACTCGATCCGGCCAGATCCAAGTTGAAAGGTAAGTGGGAGTTATAATCTGAATAAAATAGAATAATAAATAACCAAAAAGAATAAAGTTACATACTGTCTCATTAATCTGTTTAATTTTATCGTCTAATTGGCTTATTTTATTAGTGAATTGCTCGTTATTGTTTTCTGTTTGTCTTTGTATACTATCGCACTGTATTTCTATTTCATTTATTCTCTCATCAAAATTACAACTCTGTTTTTTAATTTCTTTTTTGATCTCGCTAAATTGTACATCAAATTGGTTTAGTTTTTCGTTAAAATTATCTAATTTAGTATCAAATTTGATGCTCTGCTCATTGAAAAGCAGTTTCATCATTCTTATTATGTCATTTTCCTCAACTCTTTTTGTTGGGGCTGGTGTTGAATGAATACTATCACCCATCATTTCTGATTTTGTTCTACTCGTCTCATTACTATTTGCCATTTTTTTTTTTTATATTATTATATTAACAATAATAAATTTATTTTAGTTGTTGTGTTATACTCTACTCGTACCATGCATAACCTATACAGGTAACCTCTATTTTTTCGTATATTTCACTACCCATCTAACCTCTGCTTTTCTGCTTATTTATATATCGAGTCCCTGTTCGGGCGCCATCTGTTAAATTACTCATAATGTGTAAATTAAATAATTATTAATACTGAATGTATGATAGTTACTATTTATGTAATTTGCATAATAAATCTTATCACCGGAATAACACGTGTTCAGCTCAGTTACATGCATTAGGCTTTTGGTCCAGAATTGCGTTAAGCAGACAGCGGCAGAGGTCGTTGGGTATAGAAATAACATAACACCTTAGATAAATGTAACGAATTTTGATTTTATTTCAGCATATACGTGGCAAATTAATATAAGCATAATCCAAGTTAATGATTTAGATTTCAAAATGGCGGCGATGATATTCCGCCCTTGACCTTGCTCAAGGTTAATTGTATACACTTTATGATCTTATGTAAATGACTCTTTTTATATTCTTGTTAATATCATCATTAAACAAATTTTAGATTTTCTTCCATACTTTAATCTTAATACGGATCAAAACAGCATCACAAACCAACGCCTCATTTAATATTGGGTTGATCAACACCGGTTTACACACTCGCTTTCTCTCTCTCTCTCTCTCTCTCTCTCTCTCTCTCTCTCTCTCTCTCTCACTTAAATTTAAACAAATTTTATAAAAATTGAGCTCATCTTTCTAATTTTTGAAAATAGGTAATGAAATGTAGGGCTTTCCTGAATAGACGTGGTGTAGCTTCCTCCTCAGCGGTTCCATGCAGTTGACAGGCGTTCGTCCAGTTTGATGACAGTCATTTCCCACTGACTCTACTTTTAATACATTTTTGCTAAGTTCACTGATTCTAGTAAATGTTAGTGTTTACTATGGTATTGATTAAATCATTTTAAGCAGTAAATGTTACATTTTGATGGCAGAAAACTGCCCACTACTGTTAGAGCGTGTATGCTCTCTGAGTTACTTTTGAAGACTGAGGCTGGGTCAGACGTAATTGTTATGTAAGTGGTCGTGCATCTGACGTCATTGTCTATTGTTTTCCAACCACCGCCTTGGTTAATACGTAATGGTTTTATATCGTCATTGTGTTTTTGGTGACGATATGTTACAATGGACCAATAGAAAGTCAGTATTGTCAATTTGTAGCGCCTAAAACTGCCATTACCGTTGTTTCACTTCACTCGTACGCCGCTGACCTTGGATCGGCTCCCCTCTGGTGAATTTGCGTAGCCACTGGGACTTGTGTCAAAACTAACTTGCCCTGGTTAACTTCATGATTATAATAAGATTTACAATAAAAATATCCCTACATACCATTATTCTGGTATGGTTAATTCGGTACTGTTACAAAACCCCCTCAATGAAAGGTTTGGTGTCGAGACACAAAAACTTTCATTGACTCATTCATACTCTTCTAAAAGGATCAGCTCAGATATGTGCCACAACCCCCTGTAGTGTTAGTAAAAAGAAAATCTCAATCACTTACCCTTGGTCTTATAATATCGATCGTACCCGTCTGACCCTACTGGACTTCTCCTGAGAGATCCCTACACCATAAGGCCATGAGGCACTGTACGCTCCTGTTCTGACGCTCCGGCCAGCACAGGACCGCGGTCACAACACCATAAAAACTCTGAAACATTCAATACAAAACTTTAAAATAGTGGCCTTATTCATTTACATATCCGCAACTGATATGTTTCCTCTTAGATGCATTGGTTTGTGATTTGAGGCGTTGGTTTCATTTATTTATAAAATACCAAATAACACAATAAAATATAACAAGATTTAGGATGGATAAGCCTTCTACTTGACAACACTCCTACATATTTGTATCAATTGCTCTGACTCCCGTCAATATTAAATTGCCTCTTTCATCATAACATTATACTCTTATACTAAACACAACATAAATTTTTTGATTCTCACACAACAACTACTATTTTTATTCATTTATTTCAATTAATATCAGTATATTTATCTAGCATGACAGCATTTTTTTTTTCTATCTAAATTTCTTTACTCATTTCTTTACTTTAATCTTACTCCTCTTTAACAGAATCATTTTTTCCCAGAGACTTGTTACTCTAACACAAAATTTAATATTATCATGGTCACTACCCTTACAGTAGCCTCCTAACCACACACACTATTGCTTCGAGATGAATGAACTGTGACGTTCATTTGCTTCCACAAGGACTGTACTTGTTTTCGAGGAATCTATTGCCTCAGTGCCCTTGCTTCGGCATTACATTGAAAATTTAGGTATCAACATACCCCTGTAATATAGTCACATGCCCTTAATGCGGTTCTACCACCTGTCTTTGCTGTTCCTCCTCGAACAGAGTGGCAGCCGCTGTTCCATAGTTCCGGGGGATTTCCCCTAATATCACCCCCCATTTAATTTCTATTGTTAACCAATTTCAAGTCAGCTATGGTCAAGGGACTTGGTATGACCATAGCTGATCGCTAGCCAAAGCCACGATCAGTGCTGGTAAGGCAGTAATCGCCCGAAAAGTCGGGGAAACCTAATTTACTTTCAAACATGTTCTACATCATATAGTACTCATACACTGCACACTCAATAATTATATATATAACACAAGATTATACTAAACTTTGTGCAGTGTACTTACGTCTTATGTAGGCCTCCGATGATGGCAACGGTTCTTGCGTCACTCATCAACCCACTCTGCTAGCTACAATAGCATATAACACTACTGCACTAGCCAGTTTACTACTAACTTACTTCCATCTACATATACTGTTCATACAGTCCATTTTGACTTACTTTTCTAACAACAAACAACTATAAAACACCCTTTTACCTTGCTCAAAAACAAGTTCGTTAATTATTTAAAATTTTATTCACATAGACACTTTACAAGTTCTAGCTTTCACTTTCACTGACAACTTCTTTTACTATAAATTAGGAACTACGACAATGGACCACTTTATAAAATTACATGAAACAACACATATTTTCTTTCTCTCTCTCACACTTCTCTTTTTTCTCTCTCTTTTTTTTTTTTTTTTTTTTTTTATGTGCAACCTTGTCTAAGCTTTAATGTGACCAATATAATTTTAAGTTTGTGGCATTGTGCGTTCCTACTACCTTCCTTGTATCCATGTCCTGCAACACATGAATTTTTCATCTTTATCCCTACTATATCGTAAGGCCCTTCATAAAGCAGGAAGAATTTCTTTATATCCTTTTCCTGAGCACTCGACAGATCGTGCCTCCTCACTAATACCAACTGTCCTATTTCATACTTTACCCACTTACCTTTTGTGTCATGCCTATGTTTCCTGCGTTCGCCTTTGCTTAATAAATTCTCGTTGGCCAACCGGATCTTAATGCTCACATCCGTCTGCTCGCTCTCCTCTGGATAATCAAACAGCTGCACCAAAAATCTTGGGGGGGCGTGCTCCCTTTATTAACTCGTGAGGTGTATAGCCGGTGGACTCGTGGGTGGTACTGTTCAGCCAATTTTCTACCTTCCTTACGTACAACGGCCACTCGCTGTGTTTAGCATGTCAATAGGCTCTAAAGATCCTGCCTATCTCTCTCATGACACGCTCAGCCTGGTTTGACTGGGGATGATACACAGCCGTATGCTTCGTGAGGATTCCTTCCCATCCTAAGGTCTGGCGCCATTTCCCACTGATGAACTGTGGCCCGTGGTCCGACAAAATCACCATCGGCTTACCCACATTAATCATGTAATCCTTAGTCACCTTCTCACTCAATACCTTACTGGTAGCTCTCTTTACGCTATACAATTTCACATACTTCGAAAAAGTGTCAAGTAATACAAAAATATACACAACTCCGCCTCTACCCTTTGGCAACGGTCCAAACAAATCTACCGCAACTAAATCAAATGGTCTCTCTACCCTTATAAAATTCAACTCACCTTCAACCCTATAATTTACCACTTTTGATTTCTGATACAAATCGCAACTCCTCAATAAATCACTCGTCTCTCCATATTCCTGAAAACACATGACTCCTTCAATACATTAACACACTTCTTCGCCCCAAAATGACCGTATCTAACGTGACAATCCCAAATGATCTTCTCTCCCAACCCTTCTGGTATCACTAACTTCCAATCACGCTCACCCCCTACTACCCTTTTAAACAATAGTCCTTTGTAAATTTGGAAAAATTGGCTATACTCTGATTCCTCCAAGTCCGTTTCTAAGCTGTTGATTATCTTACCCGACTTACCATCTGCTCTTTGCATGGTGCTGATATCTTTTAACTCTTCTCCAAATACCTTATCCTCCTTTGTTATCTTGAAAATCTCGATCTCCTTTAGATCTCTACCTGTCCTGTTATTTTCACTGTCTAGTCTGGAGAGAGTGTCAGGTACCTTGTTCTATGTCCCTCGGATGTATTCCCACTCGAAGTTGTATTCCTGTAGTACGAGCACCCATCGTGTGAGACGGCTGTGAGCAAGCTTGCAAGTGTTCAAAAAGGATAACGCCTTGTGGTCCGTTCGTATGATGGTTCTGTTTCCCAGAATATATGTTCTAAATTTTCCAACGGCGAATACAATACTCAACAACTCTTTTTCTGTTGTCGTATAATTTTTCTCCGCTGACAGTAAGGATCTACTTGCAAAAGCTATAGTGAGGTGCTCCTTTTCCTCATCCTTCTGGTACAACTCTGCCCCGACGGCTACATTACTGGCGTCTGTCTGTAGATAGAACACTTTCTCAAAATCCGGGTGGTTCATCATGATCATTTCACTAAATTTCCTTTTAATTTCCTCGAAAGCCCCGCGCTCTACTTCGCTCCATTTTCACTGATGACTTTTCTGTAGTACGGCGCTTAACCTTGCCGTCACGTGGGCGTAGTTCCTCTGAAATTTTCGGTAGAAATTGCACAGCCCTAGAAAACTTTGAAGTTGCTTTATATTCCTCGGTTCAGGGAAGCGCATAATTGATTCGACTTTGTCCGGGTTTGCAGATATCCCTTGCGGTGTAATAATAAAACCTAAAAATTTAATCTCCGTTTGTAAGAATTCTGATTTATCCCAATTCACTGTAAGTCCTCCTGCTTCTAATTTCGTTAATACGTATTTTATATGTTCCAAATGCTCCTCGAAAGTCCTGGATGCTATTAGGATGTCATCCACATAAACAGTCAAGAAATTCAGATCCTTAGGTCGCAAAATTTTGTCTAGGCATTTTATGAAGCTTGCCACACTGGTATTCAATCCAAAAGGTAGTCTCCTGAACTGGTAATTCTTTCCATTGAATAAAAATGCGGTGTATTTTCTGCTTTCTTCAGCTAACGGTACCTGCCAATATCCTGCAGTAAGGTCCAGCGATGTCATAAACTTCACGCTGCTAAATTTTTGGAATATTTCATTTATCGGTTCTGGTGACTCTCGGTCGGGTATAATTATTTGGTTTATCCTGCTTGCGTCCAAACACAGTCTGACTCTGCCATCCTTCTTGATTACTACCACCAAAGGATTCGAGTAGGGCGATACTGATCTCTGTATTATTTTACCTTCCAGCATTTTATCTAACTCCTCTTGCACCGCTCGTCTTTTGGAATAAGGTACGGGATAACTCCGTTGCATGAAGGGGGTATGTTCTCTAATCTGTAAAGTACACTCATAATCCGTTGCCCTTCCCGGTATGTCAGCAAACACTCCCTTAAACTGCTCCACCACCTGCCACAACGCTGCACGCTGGCCATTCCCAACACCGGACCCTTCACTCCGAAACTTATCTGCCCTTATCTCCCATACTGCATCATTAATATTGCTCATTTCGTTATCATCATCAAAAATATACTCCGCCTCTACACACCAATTGATTCTAGTATCGCTATTTTTCTCATCTACTCGCTTTTTCAATAATTTTACCCCAGTTGTTTTGATTTTATCTAACAACCGTTCAAAATTAACTCTTACCGACCGGTCACCCCCGTCTAATTCTATCACCTTTTCTTTAAAATTTATCACCGCTCTATTCCTTTGTAAAAAATCGTTACCTAAAATAATATCCAAACTCAAACCCTTAACTACCAAAAATGTACTAACAAAATCTATACCATTTATCAAAAAGTTCAAATGTATCTGTTTCGTCACCCGCTTACTCCTTACCCCTGTAACTCCTGTCACCATAACCCCTGCTACTGGCAACACTGGAAGGTTTTTATTAAATTCTCTCAATTCGGTTAAAATGTTTTCGGCTATCACTGAAATTTCGCTCCCTGTATCTACCAGTGTTCTATAATGCTTACCTTCTATATTTACCTGAATATTTGTTAATCCTGCTCTCCCTTCCGTCAAAGTGTGGTTCTCCTCTTCTAATAAATCCTTTACTATGTCTGCTTGGATTACGTTGCTGGAGATGTCTTCTGTTGGTTGGACCTCATGCGCTTCTCTGAACAGTGGTTGGGTCCTGGCTACCACTGTCGCTTCTAGTTTTCCGGCTGTCTTCTACTATTTCTCATTTCCTGTTGTTGTTGTTGATCGTTAGGTTGTCCTTGCCTGTGGTTGGATGTT
Organism: Magicicada septendecula; assembly: GCA_034769895.1. Classification (NCBI taxonomy): domain Eukaryota; kingdom Metazoa; phylum Arthropoda; class Insecta; order Hemiptera; family Cicadidae; genus Magicicada; species Magicicada septendecula. Next base: position 454,245,054 of record CM068374.1, read on the forward strand.
CCACTGGTACTTGGTCCTCCTTTGTCGGCTGATGTGTACTGTTTCATATGTTTTCTCCTCCTGTGTTCTTCCTTAGGCAATAGGCATTTGAAACATTGTCGTCGGTGGGCGTAGTTCCTTCTTCCGCATCTGGAACAGTTCCACTCACCTGTCTGTTGAAAATTATTTCTGGGTCCATACCTATTCTCGTGGTTGCTGTTTCCTTGATAGTTACTCTTGTGTAGATTAAATTCTATGTTCTTGTCATGGTGATTTGTCGATATAGGCTGCCTAATTATTTCACGGTCCCTAATACTTTGTAAAATATCCAAAATCCGCTCCAACTCACTTAAACTCTTTATCTCCTTCGTCATTAAAGTCACCTGTGCTTCCCTGGGTAGATGTTTACTCACATATCTGACGAACGATTGAAATGGTATTGGCGGTTCGAGATACTTTGCCTCATTATACAACTTCGTCACGTACATGGTTATGTTATTTTGTCCTACAAAACTACCGACTCCCGTAATATGACTTCTCAAACTCTCCTGCTCCTCTTCCGGCCAAAATTTATTTTTAAATGCCCTCTCAAATGTTTCAAAACTGTCCCACTCTACTCTATGCGCCTCTACCCATATAACAGAATTACCCTTAAAACATCTGACAATTTTCATTAGTTGTATCTCCCAATTGTGGTTACTAAAACGGCTGTACGCCCGCGCCTGGTTTAAAAATCTCATGGGGTGTATTATTTTACTTTCGTAGTCAAAATTCTCTAACTCGATTTCCCCGTACGCGTCTCTGGTTACAATTATTCTTTCCATTCTACCGGTACAATTTTTGTGAATCTCCCCTCGTAACTCATTCCGCACTTGCATTAAATCATTTTCAATCACATTACATTTAACATGCACATTATTATCATTTTGTATAACTAGGTTATCTATCTCTTTAATTTTATTCTGTAACATGCTCATTCTCTCGCTTGTGTTATTCTCATTTTTTGATACTATTTTGTCTACTGTTTCAAAATGTTTGGTTATGTTTACTACATCTAATTCGCACTTCTCTCAGTAAAACACTAGCTTTCATTTCTATTTGTTTATTTGTTTCAAAATTATCAGTACTCTCTATCTGTTTACTAATTGTAGTCAAACATTGGTTTTCTATTTTTTCACATTGTATTTCTATTTGATTCTGTACTGTCTCATTAATCTGTTTAATTTTATCGTCTAATTGGCTTATTTTATTAGTGAATTGCTCGTTATTGTTTTCTGTTTGTCTTTGTATACTATCGCACTGTATTTCTATTTCATTTATTCTCTCATCAAAATTACAACTCTGTTTTTTAATTTCTTTTTTGATCTCGCTAAATTGTACATCAAATTGGTTTAGTTTTTCGTTAAAATTATCTAATTTAGTATCAAATTTGATGCTCTGCTCATTGAAAAGCAGTTTCATCATTCTTATTATGTCATTTTCCTCAACTCTTTTTGTTGGGGCTGGTGTTGAATGAATACTATCACCCATCATTTCTGATTCTGTTCTACTCGTCTCATTACTATTTGCCATTTTTTTTTTCTATATTATTATATTAACAATAATAAATTTATTTTAGTTGTTGTGTTATACTCTACTCGTACCATGCATAACCTATACAGGTAACCTCTATTTTTTCGTATATTTCACTACCCATCTAACCTCTGCTTTTCTGCTTATTTATATATCGAGTCCCTGTTCGGGCGCCATCTGTTAAATTACTCATAATGTGTAAATTAAATAATTATTAATACTGAATGTATGATAGTTACTATTTATGTAATTTGCATAATAAATCTTATCACCGGAATAACACGTGTTCAGCTCAGTTACATGCATTAGGCTTTTGGTCCAGAATTGCGTTAAGCAGACAGCGGCAGAGGTCGTTGGGTATAGAAATAACATAACACCTTAGATAAATGTAACGAATTTTGATTTTATTTCAGCATATACGTGGCAAATTAATATAAGCATAATCCAAGTTAATGATTTAGATTTCAAAATGGCGGCGATGATATTCCGCCCTTGACCTTGCTCAAGGTTAATTGTATACACTTTATGATCTTATGTAAATGACTCTTTTTATATTCTTGTTAATATCATCATTAAACAAATTTTAGTTTTTCTTCCATACTTTAATCTTAATACGGATCAAAACAGCATCACAAACCAACGCCTCATTTAATATTGGGTTGATCAACACCGGTTTACACACTCGCTTTCTCTCTCTCTCTCTCTCTCTCTCTCTCTCTCTCTCTCTCTCTCTCTCTCTCTCTCTCTCTCTCTCTCTCTCTCACTTAAATTTAAACAAATTTTATAAAAATTGAGCTCATCTTTCTAATTTTTGAATTTAGGTAATGAAATGTAGGGCTTTCCTGAATAGACGTGGTGTAGCTTCCTCCTCAGCGGTTCCATGCGGTTGACAGGCGTTCGTCCAGTTTGATGGCAGTCATTTCCCACTGACTCTACTTTTAATACATTTTTGCTAAGTTCACTGATTCTAGTAAATGTTAGTGTTTACTATGGTATTGATTAAATCATTTTAAGCAGTAAATGTTACATTTTGATGGCAGAAAACTGCCCACTACTGTTAGAGCGTGTATGCTCTCTGAGTTACTTTTGAAGACTGAGGCTGGGTCAAACGTAATTGTTATGTAAGTGGTCGTGCATCTGACGTCATTGTCTATTGTTTTCCAACCACCGCCTTGGTTAATACGTAATGGTTTTATATCGTCATTGTGTTTTTGGTGACGATATGTTACAATGGACCAATAGAAAGTCAGTATTGTCAATTTGTAGCGCCTAAAACTGCCATTACCGTTGTTTCACTTCACTCATACGCCGCTGACCTTGGATCGGCTCCCCTCTGGTGAATTTGCGTAGCCACTGGGACTTGTGTCAAAACTAACTTGCCCTGGTTAACTTCATGATTATAATAAGATTTACAATAAAAATATCCCTACATACCATTATTCTGGTATGGTTAATTCGGTACTGTTACAATAGTTTAAAAAAAAAGTCACAGAGCCACAATTAATTCCTTCCAGTTTTTCAATATATTTTCGTCGAAATTCCGTGAGACTAGGGTCATTAACGACCCCATGGTATTCGGAGGGTTAAAAACAGAACTTACTTTCCGAATAACCCTCATATTATAAAATTTGTTACCTCTTTTACCTATTGTTACACGTATTTTTGTGTTTTAGTACCATATTACAAAATAGTAAGATAAAAACAGACACAATACACTAATATATCAAAACCGTGTTGGCTACAAGAATAGCTCCAGTATATGTAATCGTTTTTTATTCACAAAAGTAGAAGCAAATGATTTAATTTAATAGTTGAGGGGGGTCAGTGTAAGATAGTGGCAAGCCTCATTTTTGAGAATTTGATAGTTGACAGTTTAATCAAATCCTCGTATCTTTTTTAACTAATTACTTTTAAGAACATAATTATTATCTTTATTCAGTTGTGGACAAACTGCACACACTACTTGCAGTGTATACTATTGCTACACATTGTAGCTACTAAATGCAGTCCACATCTCAATTTATGAGAAAATGTTATTTGGCACTATCTTGCCCCAACCCCCTCAATTCACTCTTTGTCCTGAAAAATTTCATGTATTTGTTGAACTGAAAATAGAGAGTAAATGTAAGTAATTTTTATCCATTTCTGTTACATTCATAGAATATATCACTTGTTCTTGTTCTGCTTTTTCCAAACAGGTGGTGTGACGTTTGGTTTACTTGGATCCCGAACAGTACGCTGGGGACGTGACCCAATCGTTATATTTGGTTTTATAATTCACATTATTAGTTTCTTCATCATCTTTCTCAATCTACCAAATACATCACCTTTTGGCGATACAACTGAAGGTGCATACATTGAAAGCAGGTTTGTGATTTTATTTTGCAGAAAATAAGGCAGTGTGAGTCAGTAATATTGGTAAAGATAACCTCTCTCCAATGAAAGAGCCCTAAATTTATAACTTTTTAATTTTCACAGTATATTCAATAAAAATAAAATAAACATAGCATTGAAATCCTCACTTATTTCTCGATTAGACTGTATATTTTTTTGTTAATTTACATCTAAGAAAAATGTGTTAGAAGTCACTGTTTCTTTGGTCTTCTACCGTAAGCATTGACTTTACTGTGGAAAAAGTAGCCACCAGAAAAAAGTTTCTGCCAAGAAGTTGTTTACCATTGTATTCTATGCAGTATGTCAAATTTTTATCCTTTTGTATTTAATCTGTTAGAAGTTATTAGTATTATGGAAACATGTGATAATTCTATAGTGACTACAGTTTAACAAGTACTTTTTGCACTATAATTGGCAAAAAATTGAATTAATGACTACCGATACACTAAAAACATAGTAAGCATATCTTCCTAATTTATAAAATTAATATTTAACAGAATTTCAAAGCTATGTTTGTGTCTGCTTGTACAGTCAGTTTCTTACTGAGACCACTTTTTCCTAGTGTCAAATGGCACTTTTTCACAACATTGGCAGTAGGAAGAATAATATACTCTTTATACTTAACTTAGTTTATTATTGTGTAAAAAATAAATTAAGTCCCATGCACATGGAGCGGGTGCACACACACACACTTATTTGCTTATTTACGTACTAATAAATAATATGAAGTGAGATTGTACATTAATAGTAAATGTTTGTTAAATATAAGAGGATGTTCAATGTGTCAGCAAAGTATCACATTTGAATTGTTTTGTGACAGATGTCATTTTATGCTCTATCATAAAACATATCAATTCTTGAGAAGCAATTCCTACAAAAATAATAAAACATGAAAACCATGATCACTAATTACTTTCATGGTTAACAAAAATGCTACAAACTTGATAAATTAGTTTGTTTTATGTCGTTTAGAAATGCTGATTAGACATTATGCTTCCGTCTGTAATGTTTAGTGAATCAGGCATATGCAGTGTTTACTTACTTCCACAATAGACAAAACAAAATGCGCACAGTTATTTATTCCACACTTATTTGTGCACAAAGGAAAACGACTTGAATTGCCGTTTGACGACTGTTGGCATTGTGATTGGTTACTCTTTGCATTTCCTTGTGAATTTTTGTGTTTTAATAACTGGAAACTAGTTACTGTTAAAAATAATTTATACAAGTTAAAAAAATGTTCAGTTAAAAGGGAACAATCATTCCAGATCAATCAGGTGCTCGTCTGAGAACATGTTTTCGTTAAGGCTCTAGAATTAAGAACCGTGGGAGAGAAATAATAATGAAAGCTTCAAAATATTTTGATGTTCCAGATATCTCTTGGTTAAAAAAGTTACAAATAGTTACACATATATAATTTTATTTGAAATTACATCTTTAATTTGTAATAAATATTTTGCTTAAAACAAATTAAAAAATATAGACCTGTAAATTTTCAGGTAATACAGGAACACAAACAAACATTTTCAGATGTAATAGAGAACGTATATACAAATACACAACTCTAACAGGAATTTTGTTCTGATGTTGGGCTTATTCACAGTAGACGCTCACATCAGACAGTAGAAAAAACCGACTATTTTTACATTTCACTGCACTATAAAATAATAGAAATCTCAAAAAATATGAACCTATATGGTCGACAGAGAAATAATTGAGGATTACAATGATATTGTTACGACTGTCTAGTGATCGTCGTATGGTACAGTGAAAACAGAATACAAGACACCAATTATGTTACAGTGAAACTTCGATTGACCGTCACTCTTTTAACCGTCAGTTTCTGTTAACCGTCACTCTTTTAACGTCAGTTTCTGTTAACTGTCAGTCCGTACTCTATGTACAGTAACCAGATTGCCGAAAAAAATAATCCTCGCTTTACTGCTGAGTGGCAGAGGTGCCGGAGTGGCGCACTACTGTTCTATTGATGAGTCACGTTCTTGGCCCGCCTAGCTATCGCACACGTGGTCAGTTTCAGTTGTGGCTGAGAAGCTGTTGTGCTCGGTGCTGTACGTTATTTGTTGCGTAAAGGCTTAATTGTTTTGGGCATACGATAGTGACATTCACACCAGTAAGTTTTGTTGTTAAGGTTTCTTTTCTTTTTTGTTTTTGTGCAACAGCTAAAAAATGGGTGAAAAGCGTAAACGGGTCGTGTTAGATCTCAACCAGAAAATTGAGATTATTAAATGTTTGAAAAAAGGTGAAACTTCCACTAGTATTGCTCTCATTTACAGCATTGGAAGAACCACAGTGAATGACATTAAACGTGATGCTGAAAAAATAGAACATCTTTCAAAAATGCAAAACATCGATGGAGATCCTAAGACTCGTAAAACCATGAAATCAGCAAAATATGACCAACTGGACACTGTTATGTATCAATGGTTTATACAAGCATGGAGTCAAGGAAACCCACTTTCAGGCCCGGTAATAATGGCCAAGGTGGTTGAAATGAACAAAAAACTTGACAGAGATCCTAATTTTAAAGCAAGCATAGGATGGCTCGACAAGTTGAAGTGTCACCATGGCATTCGGAAACTAGACATTAGTGGTGAAAAACTTAGTGCAAATAGTGCAGTTATTGTCGAGTACAGAGAACAATTTAAAGAGAAAGTGGGCAAATTAAACCTCGTTAGGGAACAAGTGTACAATTGCGACGAAACCGGGCTCAATTGGAAAGCTTTACCACAAAAGACATTGGCATCACTTTTGGAGACATCAGCCCCAGGTTTTAAAGTCCAAAAAGATCGGATCACTTTAATGGTTTGTGCAAATGCCACCGGCAATCACAGGTTACCCCTGCTTGTGATTGGAAAAGCAAAAACACCTTGTGCATTCAAAATTTTTAATTTGAATGCATTGCCTGCTACCTGTTACGCTCAAAAGAGTGCTTAGATATCTCAAGATATTTTTTCCGATTGGTTCCACAAAGTGTTTGTGCCACAAGTTAGAGCTAATTTGGCTGAAATGCAGTTACCACAGGAAGCATTGCTGCTAATGGACAATGGTCCAGCACATCCCACTTGTGAAATTAAAAGTGATGATGGCAAAATAACATGCCTCTTCCTTCCGGCAAACACAACACCACTAATCCAGCCTATGGACCACGGCATAATCGAAAACATGAAACGTCGTTATAGGAAAGCTTTTATTGGAAGTTCGATTTCATCTAATGATGAAATGTCTGTAAAAGAGTTTCGGAAAATGTACAACATAAAAGATGCAATTTTCATTGTTGCTGCTGCATGGGATGATCTTCAAGTGTCAGATCTTAAAAATGGGTGGAATAAACTCTGTCCTGAAGCTAATGATGGTGAACCTAAGGAAACTGGGAATGTTAGTGTCGACGAAATTGTGCAACTGTGCAATAATGTACCGAATGCTGAAAACAACGCCAGCAGAAGTAACAGAGTGATTGGGATGTGACAAATTGGACGGAGGCTTTGACATTTTGAATGACGATGAAATTGTTTCCAGTGTGATTGACAACGAAGAAGAAGAAATTGACGAAGATGAGTGTTATATTTTGAATGAAAAAACTACGTTAAGCCATACAGAAGCAGAAACAATGTTATCAAAATGCACTGAGTGTTTTGAGAGGCAAGAAGAGACAAACTCAACGCAGATACTTCTCCTACGTAAAGTACGGAACATTGCCGCTCAGAAACCACGAGCCTCGAAGAAACAAAAGAAAATGACAAACTATTTTAAATTTTGAATATGTATGTACGTCTAGAGCGTAAGTTCATGTTACAATATGTACAGTACATATGTTGTACTACGTATACTGTACTTAATGTAAATTGTATATTGTTTGTTTCTGTAATAAATAAAATACATATATGTACAGTGTATTTCCAGTTCGTAAACGTGCATTTTTTATCATTCATTCATATACAATGGACGGGGGTGGGTTGTTGTTTAAGGTTTTTCTGTTATCCGTCTATTCGATTAACCGTCACGGTTCCAGTCCCAACCCTGATGGTTAATCGAAGTTTCACTGTACTAATCACCAGCTTTAATTTTCACAATTACACAGTTTGTAATTAACTCGTACAATATATCCAGTTAGATTTGTCCACACGCAATAACAATTTCTATTAATAGAGTTTCACACAATTATTAACACAATACTACTTTACTTCGACAAACACTCAATCCGCGCTAGTGAAAATCGCTCACATAACTGAACTGACACTTCGGCTGCTATGGCTTTATATATTCCGCGCTGAGGTCCAGTATAGCTTTCCCTCCTTAACTGCATGCCGGCGGTTTAATGCGTATCTCAAGTGTTCCTGGAACTCACTAGAATCACCGACTTGAATAACGCAACAGCTGCCACACTGGACGGGGGGGGAGTGGAGAATGTTCTGGGTTGTTCGGTAGGATTCTTGTAACAATATATTTAATTACTTTTTATCTCAGACATTGTAAAAGTTACAAAGTTTTAAAGCCCTATGTTTGGGCTCTCCTTTGTTTGAATAGTGTATAGACAATTAATGAGAGTTCTTCATCCTGTAAATTTATTTGAAAAAATCTATCGAAAATAATCTGGGTTATGCTAAAAATGTCAGAAAAGAAAGAATACATGTGTTTTCTCAATGATGTAATATACAGTTACAGTAAATTCACAACTATCAGACCTAATGGTGGTGAGTCAGCCAGACTGCATTGTTTGGTTCACAGTACAATTGAATAGTCTGTACGTGCCACTACTAACTAATTGCATATTGTTCTGACGAATACTTTATCTACATCTTTTCAGACCTGTACTATGCACACATTTGATTCCATATTATTCATAAATTCTGAAAATCTTATAACAGCCCTAGTGCCTTTAAGAGATGTTAGAAAATGTCTTTTTATGATCATTCTTAGTGCTTACTTTTAATAATAAGTGCGAACCATGAATAACAGTTGTGAAGTTACATTTAATTGCAAAATATCAATTAATAAATAAACAACTTTATTTATAAAAAATACACATGTTCCAAAATTCTTACCTTTACGGGTCCAGGATCGTTCACGCGAACTCGTGACCTATAAGTGTGATCTAGGGTTCACGTTATTTAATAAATTCGACTCTCATTGCATTTGTTAACTATCTCAACTTTATTTAATATTTCTCTGTATTATCTTTTTTGTAATTTCCGTACTTTCTATTTATTTAATTACTGAATTTTGTGTAACCAAAACAGAATTTAATATATTTCCTTATTATAATATTATATTTTTTGTAAGGCAACCCAGTACCCGCTCATTCATTCTTATCGTTCACACTTCTTTTTTACCCATTTACTTTAGAGCTCATTTTAACTTTTTTATATTGATTTAATTAAAATTGTATGTTTATATAATGTTTACTTCCCTGTTGTCTCCATGAAGAGCACGTGTTGAAATCAGTCCAGTTTTTGTTCACTTGTTTGTTTCGAAATATGTTTTCACTGATTAAAATTTGTTCACTGTTCGTCGTCTGAGCTTTCACTGTTCTTTTAACACTGTTTTACATTATTATTTATAGTTTAATCACATTTTTTAACACTTTTATTAAATTTTATTAAACAGAGCCTGTTTACTGAACCGCGCGATTCTGCTGGGTGACGCTAAGTGGCTCATTTTCAATATGGCCCTTGGCATCCCGAGAGCGGCAACTTGTGTTCTCATTGGCTAATGCTATTTATCGTAGACTCACAGCAGGCGACCAGGGAAACCGTACGTGATCTTCACTCTGTCAACACCAGTATCCGCGCACTCGGACACATTCCAATGTTCCAGGATTCGTCGCATGTTGCCTGGCTTATTGTACAAATCGACAACTGGGTGTTTCAAAAGTACACCTTGCTTATTAAAACTGAAGCTCTGTCTGGGCGATTCCCCGTTATTACACTGGATAAACTAATAAAATGAGTCCCAAACTTCTGTACCGTTACAATACCCCCCCCCCAATGAGAGGTTTTCTGCCGAAACAGAAAAACTCTCATTGCTAAAACCTAAGAGGACCAGCCAGGATATGGTGCCAACAACCCCCCTTATTTCCTTACTTTCTCATGGGCAATTTACCCCCCTAGTTCGGCGACTATGGCGGTACTGCCATAAGACTCTACTGGACTTCTCTGATCGAGATCCCAACACCGTAAAATCAGACAAGCACTCACCACAGTATCACCAAACCTTGTAACATGTCAGATAAATTGTCACTAAATGGCCTTACACTAAACCAGATCCTCAACTGATTTATCTCCCTCTTAGCTGTACTGGATTGCCTTTAGCAAAGTACTGGGTGCCTACATATTGTAACATCACAAAATGTTCCATACTCATAATGAACACCAGAAGGGTGAATAATACTAAAAGAACAATAAATGAGTAACCAGGACGAATGTAACAGTAAAAATAATAAACCAATAAAGAATGAAAGGAGAGAAGGAATTCAAGTAAACAGTGATAAATCCACTATATGTACTAAATGACAATAAAACATAAATAAACAGAATGACAAAGACGAAATGACAAGACAAGTTTCCCACATAAACTGTCAAGTGAGCTCAATAAAAAACCTTTGATAAACAGAATCAAGTAGAATAAGCAAAATAACAAATGACTTAAATAGTATTGTACCATACATTATGAATAAAAAACAGCGCATTAGCTGATCCAAGTCAAAGCGATGATTTAAAAGAGACAAATATAGAGAACTGTGCTAGGAATAGTCACAAACTGTAAAAGATAATGTGAAAACCAAATATGTATTATCATAAATTAAGAATAACTATAAATGTAAGCACTGTATGTGTTTAGGTAACTTCATAAGTAAATAAAATGTGTACAGAAATATAATAATAGTCAGGGAACAAAACATTGTAACATGATGATAACAGACCCTGAATGACCAATTTAAATAAGAATTACGTCAAAATCAAGAAAATAAGAACCAGATAGAAACCCTACTAAGCATAATGAAGTAGAATCGTGACAATGATGAAAAGAATGTAAAGCACCACCACATGTGTGATGTTGCAGACGACGAATGTAAACAATGCACTAGTAAAGTTTAAAATAAAGAAATATTAATGAAAACTGTGACCAAACTGGCATCAAGCCATGTCAAAATAAAGATAAATAAATAAGCTGTACAATGATAGTAATAGAACCCGAATTGAAATTGTAATAACTGAGATATAAACATTAGCATCATAAATTTGGTGAATCTCTAATAAATACAAGGAATAATAACACAAACGACACCAACGATCAAAATACAAATATGTAATGCCTATAAATAGAATTACGTCATCATGACATAATTTCAGACCAATCGCGGACGACTTTAGAAACACTCCTAGAGCGCCAAGCGGCTTTCTGAAAAATGTATATAAACGATTGTCATTGTAAACAGAGAAGCATTTTGTCTAAATTCACTCAACCAGCAACAGCAAATCCAGGCCAACTAATCATCCAAAATTTAATAATCAACGAGAAGGAAGAAGTATAATTCAATCAGTGCATCGACAATAGTAGTGAAACTTTTACAAGAAGTGCGTGTGAACGAACGAGGTTAAGTATCAAACATAACCAAAGCAGTAGCTTATTCAAGAAGAAAATAAACCCGTTCATGTGCGAAATTCAGTGAAGTCTAAACATGATCATTGAATCAGATCGTTAGAAGTGTTAATAAATTAATCATTGCGATTAATCACCAGGGAGTACAGTGCTAATACTTACTTTGTTTACATTTTAGCCAATAACAGTATAGAATAATACACTTGTGCTGATGCAAGAAACAATAATACTATAAGTAACCAACACGGTTTTAAAGTTATGTAGAGGAATTAACATATTCCGACGTAAGATTTCATGTGTTAATGTTCTTATAACTAACTTAAAATTTATTCAGAACAAATGAACTTTTCGTTTGTTGACTTTCAATAACTAAAGGTGTCTAACCTAACAATTTGATATATCATAATAGCATTGTAAAATAAGGCTGTGGCGTTCTATTTCCCCGCTTTCTACGAATTTATATTTTTCTATGGGTACAACTTAACTTTGTAAAAGCACTGTTGAATTTTTTGAAATCGCTTAAATTAGAATCAATGTTTCCTATTGTTGAGATAGCTTTGTGCATTTTCCTTACTATCCCCTCACTAACTGCAGTGGCACAAGATCTTTTTCAGCTTTGAAGAGGGTGAAGAATTATTTACGCTCAAATTTTTCCAGGATAAACTGACCAGTGTAGTCCTCTTGTTCATTGAAAGTGACTTTCTGCAAGGACTTGATTTCAGTGAGGTGATTAAAACATTTGCTCAATCTAAACCGAGAAAAAAGAATCTAGCTTGAACTTTACATGAGTCTTAACAAATCCACAAGATATTTAACTGATTGTCTTCTTTATGTAAATGATGTTAAATGTACCCTTAATAAACCCTTAATACTGTAACTACTTAGTTAATTTTTTCCTTATAAAAACCATGCAAAAAACAAATGGTTGAATGTGTAACTTGTAATGTCTTCTCTATACATATAAGGTTGGTGGGTTAAATAACTACACTATATGAATTGTATATACGGACCGTGGTCATTGGAGTATTATCCTGGGTCTCTATTACAACTCGATAACCCATTGAAATTAAGACTGTACAAAATAACATGAGAGTATCAGGTCGGTCCTGATTGGTTGAGGTTAATACTACTGCGAGCCACGGCCATGCTTTATTGTATCATAGATCATCATTAATACATATACAATATTATTATAGACAACACAAATATAGAATACATATATATAATATTATTATATATAACACCTTCCTACCAAATTTAGAACAAATTGAAAATTACATTGAGTTAAGTTAATGTTCAATTCCAAGTAGGATACATACTGAATGAAATGACCCTTAGCACAATAAAGTAATAAACAACCTAATTATTCACCAAGACAATAACATGATAGCAATAGCACAAAATGATAACAATAAGTAATTACAGATCCAGTCTGTCAATTGGCTTACGAGCTCTGTGTGAGCGTCTAACAACAAAAGGTGAAGGAGCTTTGCTTACATTGTTAGCTGATCGGTTGATAGGTCGAGTTGGAGGGGGGTTAGGAGAGTGAACAGCTGTGAGCGAATGTCGTAAGGGACGAGGAGTGACGTCAGCGGGTCTATGATTGGTAGGTGTGCGGGGTGAGGCTGCATGAGCAGAAGGACCATCAGCTGACTGACTAGGATAGTCAATTTCCAGCTGCTCGCCGACATCCCTTGTCTGATTATTTACATCTAAGCCTACTCCACCCGTATCTGTAGCAACTATTTGGTCTATGCGCCTTTTCCACAATATACCAATACTTATTTTTACTATGTACATGACATCGCTAAGTTGTTTTATCACAATGCCTTCAACCCATTTATTTTTTGAACGATAATCCCTTACTAAAACAGATTGGTCTAAGTACAAATACCTAGTTTTATTACCTCTAAAGTAAGATTTCTGTTTTTCTTGTTTTTGTGCTACAGTATTGCTGAGATTGGGTCTCAACAAACCATACCTGGTTCTTAAATTTCTGCCAAACATTAATTTAGCCGGTGTCTCATTAGTGGTTACATGAATTGAGTTGCGATAATTGAATAGAATTCGACTTAGCGCTACTGATACATTTAAACTGTTTCTAAATGCACCTCATAATTTGTATTTAATATATTTCACTGAGTTCTCAGCCTGCCCGTTTGACTGTGGATGATACGGTGCAGACGTTTTGTGTTTTATACCATTGTTTCCCAGGAACCTTTGAAATTCAGCAGAATTAAATGGCGGGCCATTATCACTGACAACCACCAGGGGCAAACCAAACCTTGCAAATAATGACCTTAAATTGTCAATTGCCAGATGGGCCGCAGTTGAGGCCGTTTCGAAAACCTCAAGCCACTTAGAATGAGCATCAATTATTATTAAATACATTTTTCCTTTGATTGGACCGAGAAAATCTAAATGTAGACGCTCCCATGGTTTTCTGGGATAATGCCATACATGTAATTCTGCTTTTGCTGGTCTGGATCGTTCCATAAGGCAAGAAGAGCAAGTGTTTGTAATACTCTCAATGTCTGAATCAATATTTGGCCAATAAACATAACTACGGGCAACACCCTTCATCTTAACAATGCCCATGTGAGAGACATGAAGCTCTTTTAAAACGAATTCCTGAAGGGATTTAGGCACTACAACCCGATATCCCCACATAATTACACCCATTTCCACAGTTAGCTCGTCTCGTCTTTGATAGAATGCCTGAAGATCCCTATCTTCCCCCGACAGGAAGTTAGGCCAACCATACATAACAAAGTTGTACACTTTTTTTAACAGTTTGTCTTTTTGTGTCTCTACTTTTACTTGCTCACAATCGATAGGAACTGAACTTTCTTTAATACAATGCAAATACATCCCTACCCAAGCTAACTCGTCATTTGTTACATCTTTGTGCTTTACATTTAAAGGTAGGCGCGACAGTGCATCGGCGCTATTTTCCTCGGACTTGACATATTTTATGTCAAAGGTATACCCTGATAAAAACAAAGCATAGCGCTGTAGTCTGCCTGCTGCAAACACTGGAATACCCTTTCTAGACCCAGAAATACTTAGTAACGGCTTGTGATCACATTTGATAGTAAAATATCTACCATACAAGTATTGATGATACTTTTTGACACCAAAAACTATGGCTGTTGCCTCCTTGTCAATTTGAGAATAGTTGCGCTCAGCGAGTGAGAGCGTACGAGAAGGAAATGAAACAGGACGCTCAGCACCCTCAGAATCTATGATACTTAATACACAACCTATCCCTGTTGAGCTTGCATCCACCGTTAGTACGGCTGGCGCATTGGGGTCATAATGAGCCAATATTGGTGCTGTTGTGAGCAACTCTGTGACTTTATTAAAGGCTTTCATACAATTTTCATCGAAAACAAAAGGTACGTCCTTCCTCAAAAGATTGTACATAGGACTCATAATACCGCTTAAATTTTGTACAAATTTACCATAATATTGCACTAGCCCTGCGAAGTATTTTACTTGAGTTACATTTTGAGGAACAGGCACTTCAACGATTGCTTTAACCTTAGACTTGCAAGCATGTAAACCATTTTTATCTATAATGAACCCGAGATACTCTAATTGTTTTGCAAAAAAGTCACACTTTTCTTCCTTAACTGTAAAACCGTTTGAGGAAAGTCGCTTACATACTTCTCTAAGTCTGCTAACATGAGTTTCCTTGTCAGGTGCGGAAATCAAGATATCATCTAAAAAAGATACTACCCCTGGCAAACCTTGCAAAGTTTGGTCAATTTTTTTGTTGAAAAATACTAGGCCCACTATTTATACCATATGGCAACCGCTTATAGGAGAACAACCCCTTATGAGTAGATATAGTACATAGTTTTTGTGACTCTTGATCTAACTTAAGTTGCATGTAGGCTTGGCTTAAATCTATTTTGCTAAATCTATTACCCTTTTGCAATTCCGTAAATAACTCCTTGATTCTAGGTAACGGATACGTTCTATTTCTAGATTCTTGTTTAAGCCTCTATAATCACCACAAATACGAATGGATCCACATTTTTTTAAAAACAGCTACAATAGGAGTTGCATACTTGCTACTAGTTATTGGACACAAAACATCAGCATCAACTAAGCGTTGAAGTTCAGTCTCTACCTTGGCCTTCAGAGTAAAAGGCAAAGGCCTTGGTTTACAATATTTTGGTATTGCTTTTTCTTTTAGTTTAAGTTTAATTGGGTCACCCTTGTATTCGCCCAGTTGATCGGTAAAAACCTCAGGAAAGTCTTGAATTAAATTGTTTACATTGGTTTCAATGAATGTTTTGTCATTTTCTGCAGTTGACTTAGGGTTAGTTAGCCCAAAAAAGTTAGGTTTAAATGAAATTTCTACCCCTAACGCTTGAAGCCAATCACGCCCCATGAGAGGGTGAGCACCCTTTTCAATGACATACAAATCTAGTTTAGTTTGAATATTTTTGTAGGCTACTGAGACACCTAACCTACCTATAGGCACAATGGGGTCGTTAGTATACGAGCTAAGGGACAGATTAGTTGGTAACAATTTCAGTGAATTTAAATTAGTGTTATAAAAGTCCTGGTTACATACACTTACACTAGCCCCAGTATCTACTTCCATAGTTATATTTTTCCCTTCAATGTTCACTTCTACTTTAATAGGGTCAACTCTTAAGGAGTTTAGGCTAGTTAACTTAGGCTTATCACTAGGCCTATCCCTGAAAACAGTTGTTTTAATTTCAAATAGGTTAGCAACACCATCTAGTTTTTCATCAGTACCTTCGAATGTCTCTACAGGTTGAGAATCCACCCCTACATAGTTATGTTTGTTCCCCTTCTTATAACTACTATGAAATGTTATGGATTTACCTTCAGACTGGCGGGATCTACATACTGAAGCAATATGATTTTTCTTTCCACAATTGTTGCACACACAACCGCGTAAATGGCACTCTTTAGAGACATGCCCTACTTTACCACAACAAAAACACTTTACTTGTTGCTTGTTGTAACTGCTGCCACTTGGTCGCTGGTTGTTGTGACCACTGCCCTTTTTTCGTGGTTTCCTTTGCTGTGGACTGGCCTCGGCATTCCGACGTTGAAATGCTGCCATCTGCTGCAACTGGCCGCTGCCCCCGGCATTGTCACTGGCCACCAGAACAGACGCATTCCTCTCCGCCGTTTCCACCGATAGGATGATTCTAACCGCCTCGTCGTAGGTTAAAGAAGCTTCCGCGAACAGTCTCTGCTTGGTCGACTCACTGCGTATGCCGCTTACCAGTCGATCTCGCAAGTAGTCACTGAGAGATGTTCCAAACTCGCAATGGATTGACAATTGCTTAAGACCTGCAATATACTCTGAAACAGTCTCGTTTCCAACTGATTTCTCTTGCTAAATTTGTATCGCTTAGCTATAAATGAAGGTTTTGGATACAAATGTTCGTGTATGATCTTGACAATGTCCTCAAATTTCTTTGTAGCCGGTTTGTCAGGTGTACATAAATTCCTTACTAAAACATATGTCTTTACACCTATTACAGTCAATAGCGTGCTTACTTTCTTCTCACTCTTTACTTTATTACAGTCACAAAATAATTCAAACCGTTCTATATAAGACAACCACGTTTCTTGACTTGCGTCGAACTCACTGATACTCCTGAACATTATGTTCGATGTTTGTACCACACCCACCTTATCTAAAAAAAGTGAAGAAACGTCCTACGGGTCACAAACACAATCTCACACAATTACGGCACAATTGAACACGTGTATTGGCACCTATGGATTCTTGTTATAACCTCGTCGCCACTGTAATGTCTTCTCTATACATATAAGGTTGGTGGGTTAAATAACTACACTATATGAATTGTATATACGGACCGTGGTCGTTGGAGTATTATCCTGGGTCTCTATTACAACTCGATAACCCACTGAAATTATGACTGTACAAAATAACATGAGAGTATCAGGTCGGTCCTGATTGGTTGAGGTTAATACTACTGCGAGCCACGGCCATGCTTTATTGTATCATAGATCATCATTAATACATATACAATATTATTATAGACAACACAAATATAGAATACATATATATAATATTATTATATATAACATAACTCTAAATCAATCTCTGAAAAATAGCCTCAGTTTTCAATTCTTGAGACTATTTCCAAAAACAGTAAGACATTTGAAATATTCCTATCTAAGAAATATATTGTATGGTGTTTAAAGCTTCATTCATCCCCTTGGAAATAAACGTAAGAGTAGCCTATGGGAGATGAGGGGGCGCTAAAATATAATTGGCCTAGGGCGCCAAGATACCTTAATCCGGCCCTGGTGTTTGGTAAAGCAAGGAGGTATGCCACTATTGAAGTGTGTCATACCTCTTTGTTACATGACAATGAAAAAAGTGGTAAGGCTCTTGTATGTATTGGTACCATTTTAAATATAATTAAATCACTACTGACTCAGAACACAAAGTTTTTTATGGGTAAAAACGTTAAAGTTTTACCTTATAGCCTGAACCGGTTTTCGCTTATTATAAGCTTCGTCAGAGGCTGCCACTGGGAGTGCTGTCCGTCTTGTTCTTGGTGACACTGTCGCGAACAGTTACTAACCCACATTAACAAAATACACAAAAACATAACCTTCACTGCCGAATACGAATACAACAGTAGCATAAACTTCCTAGACCTCTCCATCACAAAATTTGAACACAGACACAAATTCAGTATATACAGAAAACCCACTACAACTGACATACTAATACACAACTCCTCCAATCACCCAATACAACACAAACTAGCTGCCTTCAGAACTAAGATACATAGACTTAACTACATCCCACTAGATGAAAAAGACTACAAAGATGAACTAAACACGATAAAATATCTAGCAGAATCCAACAGATACAACAGAACAATAGTCAATAAACTCCTACACAAAACACAAAACAAACAACAGATAAAGACAGAAAACAAGAAATTCATAACACTAACATACATCAATAACCCACAAATTCAAAAAAGCAGGATACAGAATCGCATACAAAACTACAAACAAAGAGAATGCACACTATCAAAACACACACACAAAGCACAAAACAAATTCAATCTACCCGATGTTTACAAACTAAATTGCTCAGATTGCAATAAATTCTACATAGGCCAGACAGGACATAGCTTCAAACAAAGATACATTGAACACACAAAGGCACTACCGAATCCACCTTTGCAAACCACCTCATTGAAGCAAACCATACATACAAAAACTTCGACATTAACATGGATATTCTACATGTACACACAAAAGGCCGAAAACTAGACACTCTTGAACAATTGGAAATATACAAACACATAAAAATGACATCCTAAACGAACAGACACAATTCAAATCACACACATTATTCGAACATATCACACCCCACACACACAACATCGATCCTTCAAAAGTCGACACCATAGCTAAGAACAAGACGGACAGCACTCCCAGTGGCAGCCTCTGACGAAGCTTATAATAAGCGAAAACCAGTTAATGGTTTTAATTATGATTTAATTATATTTAGTTACCGGTAATCAATGGACATGTCATGGACAACAATATCCAAGAATTTGGTACCATTTTATTTAACTAATAAAAGTTATTCATACAAGTTAGTTACTTGTATGAATGGTATCAATTACAAGTTCTACAGCCAAATAAAACATTGCTGCAAAATTCAGTAAGGCTAAAATCAGTGACCATTTTAAACAAAACAAAAAATGGTTGCACAGCAGAAGTATTGTACAGACTGTTGACGACAGAATGTTTGAAATTTACAAACCTCAATAAAATAAACTGAAAAAGAAAAATGAGATCCGTAACGTCTGTAGTCCAAATTCTGTGCATATGCTTCTTGAGTGATTTAATTTAGTTTCAAATACTATAGGGGGCAGCACACTTAAGGTATTTTTTGAATAAGAATATTGTCATTATTATGTACTTTTGCATATTTAAGTGTGTCAGACACAGCCAAAAAGTAAAGTGAAACAATGGATAGATTTAACAAACTGGTAACAAAATAAAACAAAACAAAACAAATTGATAATGTGAAAGGTAACAGTTATTATGTCATGAATTACGTAGTTATCCTTTTGTTTTATTGTGGAACCAGGGACAAAAAGTGAAATACAAATATTACTCAAGTTTTTATCATTAAACTTTCTATAAATTGTTTATTTTTACTCTGTGTGTGTGTGTGTGTCCATGCGCACACATGCACATACAGTAGGCCTATGTTACATTCACATTCTCTAGACAGCTTGTGTATTAAGTTTCAGTAGCATCAGACACACTCAGATTTTAATTGCATTTCATCAATTGATATAATATTTCCTTCGAAATAACTGTGTTCAGGAATTATATTGTGCTCCCTATGTGATTGGAGATTTTGCAGCCAAATAAGTCATTTCTCGAAACCTCTCTGAAGAAACTTATGAAGTAAGTTACTAAGTGTAGATCAGAAAACCAAGTTTCCCTTGTCCCTTGTGTTCCATACGTGCACAAACTTACATGTCTTACCAGTATATATTAATAAAATTACTACCCAAGGTTTCAGAAGTTACTTGATTTCACCCTGAATTTTTTCCATCTGTAAGAAACATAAATAAAGTTAATAATATATAGGAGCGGTAATGACAGTGGGAAGGGAGTCTGGTTTTTATGCCATCCATTGTGCTGTGGATTTGCCTCAGGGTTGAGTCAGTACAGTCTCTTCTATCTACTGTTATGGCAATACAGTATGGAACTCAGTCACTAACAACATAACACTTGTATGCGAATATACACAAAAGTTCCAACTTTGTCGTGTTTACTTGCTGAATTGCTACTTGTCATGTTCAGCAAGTAAACACGACAAAGTTGGAATTACAGACACTGCTAATTCAAATAACAAGATGAATACACAAAAGTACTGGTATGTAGCTTGTTACTGTGTGTGGTCAAATGCAAGCTGATTCTGGTGTTGGTACTGACATGAGCTGTCCTGTCGCTAAAGGATGCAACAGACTGCAGTCATGAATGCTTGAGGGAAGGTGAAGATGAATATAATATAATTGAAACCGTTCATGTGCGATTAATGAACTTGAAAACACACATGTATATAAACTGGACGTGTCAATTGTTACAACGGTCTACTGATCCTCGTATTGTAACGGGACGGGTTAGGCCCACCCAGGGGTAATTTGGGGAGAAAGAATAATTGTAGATTTTATTTGGGAAATTATAACGACGTATGCAATGTGAGCGAGTTAATGAGTCAAGGTCACCATCAGGACGCAAGCGAAGCAGTTATTTTTAGCTGTATGACATTTGAACTATGCACTGGAGAAGTCACATCCGATGACGTCAGGGTCAAACCTTTGAATACGTCACTTGGAATGTCGATCCAAATTAATAACCCTGTCAAATTTGGCTTCAAAACACAATTAGAACAATAGAGTGAAATCACATGACTCCCCCGCTACCTCAGAAATTGAGGAAGTAAAATTCGTCCCAGTAAAGAAATACACCTTGTGCCGGCCGGTCGCAAAAAGTTCCGGAACGA
Source organism: Magicicada septendecula (assembly GCA_034769895.1). Lineage (NCBI taxonomy): Eukaryota > Metazoa > Arthropoda > Insecta > Hemiptera > Cicadidae > Magicicada > Magicicada septendecula. Next base: position 454,266,199 of record CM068374.1, read on the forward strand.
AATCGCGGGCGCCCGTACACCAGAAAATGTGGATTTTAAACGCAACCAGTATTTGGAACAACGATGTAAATGCATAGTGACAAATTTAAATTGGAGTGACAGTTTCGGCTAGAAATCAAAAGTGAAAACAGGGAGTCAGCAATGTTGTGCGCGTACACGAGGAGACATCTTATGGACGTTTGCAAACCAAGGACTACATAAGGGAAGTAAATTATTCAAAATTACAAGTTAAAGTAATCAAAATTATGTAAAATTAAAAATAAAATAAATGGGATCTCTTAAAGAACTGGGATGGAGTATGCGTGTGTGTGTGAGATGAAAATTATTACGTATGATTGTTAAATTAAGTATGAAGCGCTGGTTTGCGTAAAACAGTTAAATGGTACCTTAAATAATGTTAATTTTTACAACTACACTTTTATTATAGTTTGCGTATATAGAACGAAGTAAAATTTTAATTAAGTCTTGTCAAGTACAATATGATCTTGTGTTATATTTGCACAATATATTTTTCTCAAGGAACAACAATGATCAATAAAATTCAAATTTTAGTAAACAAGTAAATGAATTTTTATTTGTGTCGAACAACCATTTTGCTTTTCAGCTCGTCCACTCGAACATTGGACCTGGTAACTAAAAGTTCCAAGGTTGGTAGTCATCAAATATGGCGGCCAAAAGAGTCAAAAATTAATATTGTAAACAAAGTAATAATAAAGTATAAATAGAGATTTAAAGTTTTATTAAATTGTTTAAAACTGGTACAGTGGAAAACAAAATACAAGACACCAATTAAGTCACTAATCACCAGCTTTAATTATCACAATTAAACAGTTTGTAATCAACAAGGGAGTCTCTTATAACAAATAAAATAAAAATTGTTCACACACAATACAATGTCAACTAATATAAGACACAATTGTATTGCAATCGTACCGCACAATTATAAAACACGTAACACTCCACAACAATAAGTCGAAACCACACTGTAATAATTCACAACTCAAACTGAAACTGAATGTCGCTGAGTACTTCTATTTATACCCTGCCAAAGATCCAGAAACATCCATTAACTACACATCAGCTCTACACTAGGATGCAATTGATTGCGGCCTTGACACAGTGCACATGGCTGGCGACATCTAGAAAAATCTCATGAGCACATGTACACACACAACATTACAGCCGGATTCCTCTGGAACACTCGATAAACACATAGATTGTTCTGTGATGTCGTAACAATATAATGCTGAAAGTCTGTTTCAGTACTTTGGTGACTTTCAAGCATCGATTTTAACAGGTAACCCAAATAACCATCCATATTTTTTAACAAATCCAGTGTTGTGAAGGAACTAAATAACACTTTTATCAATATAATATGAAGAAAACTCTGTGTGTGTGTGTGTGTGTGTGTGTGTGTGTGTGTGTGTGTGTGTGTGTGTGTGTGTGTGTGTGTGTGTGTGTGTGTGTGTGTGTGTGTGTGTGTGTGTGTGTGTGTGTGTGTGTGTGTGGTATGAAAATACTTACCACTTACAAACTATCCTCCAACATACAAAACTGATTACAAAATCATTTGACCCAAATTTGGGTATCACTCTCCAATTAGCAACTTCAGGGCTTAGTGGATTTTGACATTTTGTGGCCTAGGTAGTTTACTCCAGGAGGGCCCCCCTTTTTAAACAGGAAAATTTATTTTCATTAAAATACTGTTCTGAAACTGGACGATTTTATTTTATAATAAGACTGACTTTATATTTTTACAAGCTTAGTTATTAGTACTATAGTGTACCCCAGTCAGAAAATATTCCCAGTGCACATGCGCTGGCTTGGTGGAGAAGGCTCTCACCCCCACCCAGAGCATATTTTAAGCAATAAACTAGGCAGCACTAGTGCCGCCTAGTGAAGGACTTGGTGGCAGTATTAGTGCCGGTGCCAAAAAGTGAGAAAAAAGGGGAAATCAGCAAATCATGTTGCATTTGCGTATATTAGCTTTCAGCATTGTCTGTACAGTGTGCAAATTGGGCTCCTATTTTTTACTGCGACTGTACATTGGCCCAAGCCCAATTTAATATTGAATGTTAATGCAGTTTTCATTAAAAAAAAATTACTTAAAATTAAACAAACTTATAGTGTTCAAGCTTTTGTTAATCTCAGTCTGTGTGTGTGTGTGTGTGTGTGTGTGTGTGTGTGTGTGTGTGTGTGTGTGTGTGTGTGTGTGTGTGTGTGTGTGTGTGTGTGTGTGTGTAATTATAGTACTTTACGTATTTTTAAGTAGAACTCTAATAAAGGCTTTGAATTGAAGCCCTAGTAACAGGCCTCCATGTTGTAGTAATGTGCACATCATATTGTAATGTACTTATTGAATATTACATAATTAATTATAGTGAATTCATTTGAGTGTTTGTGGTGTTTTTTTAAATGTTCCTAATGTCTAAATTGTCTAAAGCACTTGTGTCTATTTTTACAGTTAATTTCACGATAAAGAATGAACGTGATCATGGTCAAGTTAAATTTAAATGACATAATTTTCAATGTTATATAAAAATCATGTGTGTGTGTGTGTGTGCGCGCGCGCGTGCGCATTGGTTGGATTAATGCCGCCTAGTGCAAATTCCTTAAAATATGCTCTGCCCCCACCATGTCCGTCAACAACCTTAATGGCTATGTAAATGGCTGTAGTGAGCACCATCTTGTTCAGTTAGATGCATACATGTATTTATGAATAATTTGTGATTTGTTTTAATTTATAGGACTTCTTTACAAATATATGTAGTTTTTATTTAGTATTGTATTATAATACATTGGAACTCATAATGTGTTGTGTACTTCAGTTTATGTTACTTTGTCTAGACGTTGTATTACCATCATTGTCGCACTGTTACCGTAGTGTGTTATTGCCAGTATACAAATGACACTTGTAAAATACTGCAGTAATAGTGTGACTGATGACAATTGTGGGGGTAACGTTCCCCCTTCATTGTGACGCGGTCGTGGCGACAATCCCGTCTTCAGCTCTTTTTGTCTGTGGTTGAGCTATAATAAATTTGAAAAATTCAATGTTTTGGTACAGCTATATATAAGCCTATTGATTTTCTGTATTAAATAATTTCATTTCCCCCAAAAAATTTCCATGTGCCCCTACCCCCAGTATTGCGGCCCTAGGCAATTGCCTAGTTTGCCTATTCGGAAATATAACCGCTTAGTAGCAAAGAACCCCTGTGTATGCATTTTCATTCCTGTAGACAGATAGAATTTTAGGAACTTTGTGTAATTTTACAGTTATTTTTAAGCAACCTCTTTTTTATCCTATTATATTATGAACCAATTTTTGACATTTGTCTATTAAGGTTAATGTAACTTTTTAAATACTTAATGAGATACAAACAGTTAACTATTACATCTTATTTGGTTAGTGGATAAGTTTGTTTTATATTTTAAAAACAATTCAATTTGTGTGTGTTTTTTTTTAGTACATTCTTGGCGATATTGTGCAGTTTGCTGTTGGGTCTTGGGGACAGCTGTTTCAATACTCAAATACTGTCCATACTGGGTGACATGTATACAGAAGACAGTGCTCCTGCATTTGCAATATTTAAATTCACACAGGTAAGAAGTATAATGCAGTAGCGTAGTCAGGATTTTTCCCCTGTGCAGGGGGGGGGGGAGTATTAATGATGATGTTGAAGATTAGTGATTGATAAGTAAAATGACAACATACCTTTACTCTGCTCATGTAATATAATTTTCTCCTTTAGATAGTTGAGCTGTCCACAGACCCTAACATGACATCTTTAGGAAAGATATCTAGTAAAAAGTCTTACTAAATTTTTCGAATAAAATCCTATTGGGACCTCCTCGGCGGGGGGGGGGGGGGGTGAAATCCTCTTGCCTGTACCACTTGTACAGGAATTTTGTGTCTGGATGAACTATATAACACTGTAATCAATATAATGTGAAAACTCTACAAAAGGTGTTGGTGAGTTTAAACAAAATGTAAAGCTACAAATTACCATGAAAATAATATGTCTGGCAAGATAATATTCCCTGACTTAACAGACAAGAGCTCAGTGCAGCACAGACACATTATCTGAAGAAAGTAAAACATATAAATACATTCTAAACATACATACTATTGGAAATCTATCCAACCACTATGTACAGACATATATTTGTAAACAAATAAGGTTTCTCTCTCTCTCTCAACCATACACAAAAGTGATATTCAAATTACTGCACTTTATAATCATGCACATTATAGATTTATTAAACTACAGGAGTTAATTTTTACATAGTTAATTAAGACTCCAACCAGAGAGTAGTTTTCCTGTCTAATAATAGTTTTGTTCTTAACTGTTTGGTGCTGGTACTAAATATCTTTGAGGGAACCTATGACTACACCCACCAGAAGTGTATCCAATGAGTAGCCTGTATGCTTGAATTTAGCATATGTCCAAATCCGTTTATACCAAAATAGTGTTGGCTTTACAAAATTATTCATTTACTTACATAGTTATGTTCACAAAAATACAGTTTTTCCTCAAACTAAATGAAAGAACAAAATTACGGTACATAACAGAATAGAAGTAAAAATAAGTGTGTCTGATATACTGTAACTATATTATCACTAACTAGACCATAGCTTATTACCTCAAGGTAAAGTAAGTTACGTTTCTACCTGTGTACACATTTTTCCATTATCTTCACATCAGTCAACATCTAAAATTCCAGCAACTGTTTAGTGCATGTTCAGAAAATCAGCTTTATGTATGTTTATTCTTTATAATTTGAAGTCAAAGACAGACACTTTTTTCTGCTACCAACAAAAAGGCAGATTTCTGTTTGAAACCACAAAATTATGTTCTGTGTTGTGCAATTTCTTGTAACTGCTAATGTTGATGTCATGATGATGTATCAAGACACTGAATTTTGCTACTAATGATAGTACAACAGTACTAATGATAAATTTCAGTATAAAATTAAAATATTACATCAATAAATAGATCTATATTTGTTTGAAGTACTTATACTTTATAATTTCCTATTATAAACGTAATGATAGATTTTGAACAGTCACAGAGAGATACACAATGGACAACACCTCGTTGTAAAACTAACAGCAGTTTTCAGTCATTTTGCACGTGCGCACAGCAGTCTTGTTTCAGTTAGCTGGAAACTTGATCCAGTTAATGATAATATAGTTACAGTTGGCCTATATCAGAGAACTTATTTTTACTTCTGTGCTGTTATGTACTGTAATTTTTTTTTAATTTAGTTTGAAGCAAAACACTGTATTTTGGGAAATGTTGAGGTCTCTCGACTTGAGCGTTTTAATTAATGGTGGTAACAAGTTTGGGAAGGTGATCTTGGTGCATTCTTCCCAAACGCTTACACCCATTGGCCTTGTATTCCATAATTCTTTCTTGTAATTTAAAAATTTGTAATTCTCGCCTTATCTGTGCATTACTTATTCTGTCTCGTAACGTGCACCCTTTGACCAACCTGAGAAATTTCATTTCCGCTGACCTGTAACCTTCCCTCTGTCTCTCTGTGAAAGTACCCATGTCTAACTCCTATACAGCGCCATCAGTACACCCATAGCCCTATAAGACTTCAGCTTAGTATCTTTTCCTGGTTTTGTATTTTAAGTTTCTACATGGATAGTCCCACATATATGTTTAAATTTATTAAGTTTATTTTTGACATCACAATCAACTGCAGGAGATATTTCGCATCCAAGATAATTTAAACTGGATACCTGCTTCAAGATGTTTCCACTTACCACTGTCTTTATCCTTGCTGGATACTTCCCTCTAAAAGCCATTACTTTTGATTTATGTGGAGGTAGCACCAAGCCATATTCCTCTGCTAAATTCCTCAAGATGAATACTCCTCTCTGCAAGTCATTTTCTGTCTGTTGTATAATAACAACATCGTCTGCATATAAAATAATACATTTTTATAATGTACTAATGTTATTCATTTCCTGTATACATGCTCAAAAATTATTGCCACATTTCAAACAAACAAGAAAATTAGTAAATAAGTAGTCTGTGTTCCTTTTAGTAGTATGAGCTGATAATGTATTAACTATTTATCACAAATTTGAATTGATTAATAGGGAAAGAGGTTTAATATGTATCACACATACGGTGGTCCACAATAATAATAATAATCATATTTGCAGGTTTTTCAGCAAGTTTAGGTATTTGGTGCTCAGGTAACTGACAGTCTACTGTAACTAATATATGCTACACCATTTACAACAGGAGTGAAGTGTTGTCAGGAGTAACATTTTTTATATACATATTTTCAAATATGCATTCATGTCTGTGTGTAAAATTTATTCAAATAAAAATATGTATTCATTGAAAGAAACAGTTCAAACAAAAATCAAATAATTTTTTTTAATTTTATAATGTTAGAGTAGAAGAAACAGGATTTAAAAATTGTACATTGTCCTTTTGAGGAAGCTGACTGGAATATGACTACACACACACACACACACACACACACACACACACACACACACACACACACACACACACACACACACACACACACACAGTCACATCAAGACTTATCCATTCCCTTCCATCATACAAACTTAAAAACATTTCCTAAAAAACAATATACAGTATAAGTGTGACTAACACATAGAGATATTTTTAACAATTTTTCTCAAATTTGTGTTTTACCAGTCGTTATCAGCTGCGGCAAGTTTCTTCTACAGCAACCAGTTGGGTCTGTACGTCCAGATATTTCTGCTAGCCGGATGGGCGACAATTGGAACAATAACTTTCTGTATTGTTGAAGGCATCAACAGGAGATCTCAGTCACATGGTTTTAGCCCTTCTGGTAATCCGGATTTAAGGGCGGCCGAAGAACAACGAATTAAAGATTCTTACAAGCAAAACTAGGCTTTAATATAAAGAAAAGGTTTTTGTATATATTGTGTATTATACATTAATTACAGTAGTGTGTCAATTAATATGAACATGATCTCCTGTTTAATGAAGTGTTATTTCCATACAACATTTTTATATAATAAGTTGTGAAACATAAATCATCTTTAGGATTAATCAATCAATTTGTTTGAATTATTGGCTCAGATTTTATATTTTCAAATCTTGTCTTTAATAAAATTGTAAGACTCACTTTGTTATACAGACATTCTTCATTCATCGACACTATCACGAACTTGGAAGGATTAGGATGGGAACACCTCTGGTTTTACTAATCATGCTGTCTTGTACATGGCCTTCCAATATCATGTTTACCTGTTGGGACTTGTCACACAATTTTCCTTCACTATCTTGAGTGCTCAACATATCTTGCACAGAGCTGCCAGTTTCGTCTACCTTGTCAAGTGTACGAAATAGAGAATACGACTTGTAGTTGTGATGTACATCTTAGTTTCTATTGTAGACCTTCCCCTGCCACCCTTAACATAATTCGAAGGAAATTTCAACTACAGTAGAGTCTTGACAGTTCGAGGTACCCCGATAGAAAAATAATATGTATTGTAGCGGAGACCGGGGCAGGTTGTCACAATTTATGATTTTTAATTTTTGAAGAGGCAGTGTTTACAGTTTCCCTTTCTATCATTAGTGTTTCTCGTAATATGTATCCTTGGCTATATTTTCCCAAAAATTTGAGGCCATAGCAGCATTTAGCTTTTCAGAAAAAAAAGTTGGAGTAAATTTTTGTGACAACCTGCCCCGACTCCGGGTTGGTTGTCACAGACATTGGGGTTGGTTGTCAGGGGTTATTTAGATGGGAAAAAAGAAATTATTTATTCAAAAAAAAGTTGTATTAAGAATAGAAAAATCAAACAATGATATTGATAAAGCACTAATACATATTTAAGACCAATTTAGACACTAAAATAGTAATTTAAGAAAATGTCCTATATTAGCCTAGTCACTTTCGAGCGCACTCTCACAATTTTGACATGTATAAAAGTTATTTGGCCCAGGGGTACATAATTCATGAGCCCACTTCTTACATTCTATACACTGGATCCATTTTTCCTTAGCTTTACTGTTAGAAAATGGTTCAAGACAAACTAAACAAAAACAGTCATCATCATCATCCTCTTCTTCACTAATTGAGATTTTTCGTTTCTTCTTCTTTTTACTTCCTTTCTTATTTTTTGCATTCTCATTATTTTCAGTTGCTTTTCTAAATAGACATTTCATTGATTTTTTTTACTTGCTTTTTCAGCTAGTTCTTCAAGCCTTCTTTTAACTGGTGAATCTGTTAAAATTGCTGTATCTCTTTTTTGGGAGTTATTTCTATCTGTATTTTTCCTATCACCAGCCTTTGGTAAAGGTCTTACTACAAGAGGTGACTTGCGCACATTGCTGGGCCCGGGTTGAGGTTCATCCGTGTTATCTTGAGACATCTCTGGAAGCTGTTTATTGCACACATTGCTGATTGCTGGGCCCGGGTTGAGGTTCATCTGAGTTATCTTGAGACATCTCTGGAAGCTGTTTATTTGGCTGCTCTGAAAGCTGCTTTGCAAGTTGTTCTGGAAGCTGGTTCGCAGGCTGCTCTCTGTCGGTCACATAGCTTGGTGCAAAATCCGCATCTGTGAATATGTCACAATTTAATGGATATATTCCTGTGCACCGAAATCCTGAAGAAATATTAGATGGAGTCATTGCAAGAGGATATGCATGAGAAACGAGTTGTGGTATATCATAAATTGTCATTGTTCTCCCTGGGTTGTTAATCATCCAGTCGTCACAAGCTGAGTTGAAGAATTTCTTGAATGGCCCATAGAAAGTGCGATCAAGAGGCTGGAGCTTATGTGAACAATGTGGGGGGAACGATAACATGACGATTCCATTGGATCTAGCGAAATTGAGCCCTTCTATGCTAAGATGGGAGCCATGATTATCAAGAAGAAGCAGACATGGATTCTCAGATGTGCTTTTTGTGTGCTTATGGAAATGATTTAAAAATAAGATGAAATCGGCTTCTTGCATCCACCCAGATTTATTTGCAGTTCCACCAGAACCTGCACGCGCAGTATCTATAAAGCACTTGTGGTATTTGACCCTTGGAAACACAAAGAATGGTGGGATATGGTTTCCAATAGCAGAGACAGCACAAGCCAAAGTTACTAGAGTACCCCTTTCAGCAGAAACTAGTGCACTGATTTGTTTAGTTCCTTTACGAGCAACAATTCTATCTGGCCTCTGCACTGAAGTAACACCCGTTTCGTCCATGTTCCAAATTTCTTGAGGTTGAAAATTGTCTTCCGAGAACTGTTGTCAAATTATTGAAAAAAGATTCCACATTTGTTAGGTTGAAGCTAGAAGCTCGTGCTAAGCTGGTCGCCTCTGGTTTTCGTAATGAAAGAGTTGGGCGTCTTTTTAAAAAATCAGCAAACCAGTCATCTCCGGCACACCCATTATCCTGCCAAGATTTAGGACATTTAATAGAATTTGCCACGCAAAGATCATAAGCCAAAGTTTTGATTTCTTTTGGCGTTAAACCGTAGTAAACATCGGTTGCTTGAAGAATATATTGCTTTATTTCCTTCTCATCATCAGAAAAAACTTTTTTATTTGGAAAATAACCAACGATGGTGGAAGCCCGAACTATCTTTTGATCGTCAATTTCATCTTGGGGAATTTTCTTACAATATCTTGCTAAAGTTCGATAATTGATTTGATAATCAGCTGCAGCTTTACGAATTGATAATCCCTCCTTTTTTACCTTCCTCACTGCTGCAAGCATGATGTCTGCAGCAACTTCTCCTCGGTTTGTCTTTTTTTTTAATGATTTCTCACCATCTTTACCTGAAACAAGCGAAAAAAACTACTAAAAAAACCTGCCGGGGTAGGTTGTCACATGTGACAACCATCCCCAGAATTTTTGTGGGAACCAACCCCGAACAGACATTTCAGACAAAAACCGAGCTGGAAAACAGACCTTGAACCTAACCTCAATGTTGATACAGAATAACATTGTGCAACTGTTATAAAATAATAGAAAATAGTTGGGATATAGACTTCATTGAATACAGAGTGAATAATGAGAGTTAATTATATCAATAAATGAATACTTACAGCTGCAAAAAACACAAAAACACCAATAAAATCCAGAAAACTGTCGCCAGGAACTAGAAACTGCATACACCCTACTCAGAATATTCTGATCGTACTGTGGTTTGAGTTTAGACCGCTAGGAAGCAGCAGCGACCGAGAACTGAGACTTGTGACAACCTGCCCCGGTCTCCCCTACTCCGAAAATGGCGGGGTATTAGTACCAGAAAAAAATCGTTTAAAAACTTGAGTTGTCCAGGTAGAGTATTAATTTGTTTGTACATATCGTTTTACTACACGTGTACATTTTTTAAAAAGTGAGTTTCATGCAAAGTATTTTGTTTTCAAATATATATACAGTACAGTTTTTAATATTATTGTATGTCATTTTAAATTTTAGCATGTGCATTTAATAAATATATTTTTGAGTAATAATGAAAAACTTTTTGAATTTTTATTTAATCCTCATGAGTATAACCTAATTAAACAAATGACGATTCGCCGTTGATTTTTCATTTTCCTTTCGCTCACGAATGTTCTTGAAAGCTCACGCAAATTAGTAAACAAGACCCACATACACAGCACACAAGTTTACAGACTTTGTACATTTCGGTTCGATAAATTTCCAGCATACACTTTACATTATCACGCAGAGACATTAGAAAGCACAGAGCGTGGCAGATCCGCTAATGGGAGATAATACTGGCATTTTGCGTAGTTCGAGTTTTCGGTAGCTCGAGGTTGGTTTGGTCCCAATTACCTAAAACTATCAAGACTCTAATGTAAATTCACAAATCCCCCTTTCATCTACCCATCATAAAAGTAATGAAACTGCAGTGGCTTTCTAATAATTCACTATGTCTTCCTCAGCAGAAATCTTCTAACATGGTCACATACAGTATGAAACTGAACAAATTCCTTGTCCAATACATGCTCATTATAAAAACAAATATTATCACGAAGTATAAGAAATTACCAACTTTTCTACTGTTTACAGTTACAAGACCTTCATAATAAAGTATTGTTTTGTCTAATGTTCAGTAAAAAAACTGGCAGATACCAAATAGCTGAAATAAAAACTGATCATTTTTGAAAGATTAAGTAACAGGTTGTTAGAAGTAATAATGTTAAGTATGGAGGGTTTCAACTTTGTTACTTGCAAACATAATTTGTTATAGTAGAAACTGTAACTGATAGTAATGTGGTTCTATTTTCTATATAAAATATATAATCTGTATAATATTTACCATATTTCTTCCGTCGTGTGACTTTGTGTTGTGTTCGATTGATTTATGTGTTTCGAAACATATGTGCATCTTCAGAAATAAAAAAGTCACTCAAAGTGAGGTCATTAAATATTAAAATTGCAAATACTGAAAACAATTACATCCGCGTTACATGAGTGCGCACTCATGCAACGTGGATGTGTGTAATTGTTTTCAATATTCGCATAAAACAATCGAACGCAAGACAAAGTTACATGACAGTACAAATACAGTAAATATTATACAGATTTTGTCTATAAGTGACTTGGATACCAATTCAAACATGTTTTTCAAGTAAAATATATAGTACTTACATTATTATTGTAGAATTAGTAATACTAATAGTATACAACACTACACGTTTTATCATATGGTGGGTATGGACACGTAAAAACAATGTGTGATTTTAATATAAGAATTGAACTAACTTCAGATTAATTTGCACACTTCTGTAATACCGTATAAACAGATGACATTCAGTTTTAACTATATTGTACAAATAAAACTGTTTTACAAAACAATACACCCAGTTTTTCAGTCTGTCTTCCAGAAAAATAGCATTATGGTCTTGCTCAAACTGCCACTCCTGCTCTGAATATAGTGTGTCCAGGTAGAGTATTAATTTGTTTGTACATATCGTTTTACTACACGTGTACATTTTGTATGTAATTAGGATTTATAAATTTATATTTGATTTTTCATTGAAGACTGTAAAATTTTATTTATGTACATATTCAATAAAAAATACACTGTCACTGATTGTTGTTATTTAAAAACCTTATTTAGAATGAATTTTCATAGCTTTATGTATTTACTTTGAATAAAACTGCAACCATTTAACATAAGAAATTTGTATTTGATATGCAGTTGATTAGTATATGAACTGTACAGCAGTTTTTTGTCACCAATTCAACTTAATAAATTTTTACAAACCCAGCAACTCATCCCTTCTTATAACCAATATGTATACCTGGGTTAGTGCTACATTAATTTTTTTTGTTAGTGACCACGTCTTAGGGGTCCAAATGGGGGTGTGACATGAACATATGCTTTCATAGAAATGCGCTAGCCTCTCAACCCTCAACTCGTCTTACCTACACATCGGTGGGCCCTGATACGCCAAGCAATCCACTCAAAGCTTGTGGTAACCAAAACGAGAGATAGGGGTCGTCAAGGTAATCTGGGCCCTGGCCTGGGAGGATGTGCATCTAGCGTGGAGGCGGAGATGCTATAGTAGCCCAATGGCTGCACACATGGGGTGTCAGTTAGCCTACTGCGATCAGGCAGAGCCCGTCACCTAAGGTAAAAGCAACCCTCTAGGGGAAGAGCACCCCGAAATCAAAGTTCCTGGTCCTCCAGGTGGGGGGGTTGGATTGGAGAATTCACATATCCCATCTGTCAAACTCTTTTATGTGCAGAACGTATCGGTTTCTCAGCCAGTCAGTTCTGGGACAACTGGCAGAGGCTGTTAAAGGGAGCCTTGGCTCAGTAAATGGGTTGTCGCACCCCTTAAGAAAAAGAAGACAAAGTCTTGTGAAACTTGTTTCAGCATTGACAGGAAATTTCACAAACTTTGTTCGGCAGAATTTGTTTTGCCCGTTATCTAGTACCTATAAATTCATTCTTCACTCTTGTGAAGAATGTTCATTTTACAATTTTCTTCAGAAGTTGAGTGCAAAGCAGCTGACACCAGCAATCAGTCCAAGAGTAGAAATTTTTGTTCAGTTTCTTATCTTAGATCCAGCTGCCCTCTTGGACAACTAGATAGATGACATTTAATCTTGCACATATTTTATTTTAAAAGTATCCTCATTTTTAACCTTATAGAACCAACTGCTATCTCTATAAAACAAAGTTTGTTTTATAAACACCAGTTCATTATATGAAGTGGAAACATCCACTACATGCCACATTGTCCTATTGATTACTTGACTAATCCTGGAAAACATTGGATACAGTACTCATACACTCTTAGTTACCATCCAGCGATAGTTGTACTGCATTAATGGAACTCCTAAAACACGTGCCAACTCTGTATACTTTCTCCCTTATGAAATATTTTAGGAACTGAATGCATTTTTGCCCCTGCAGTCCCACTTCTGCATTATGGAATTCTTATAGGTTACAATGGGGGAGGGGACACTTTCTGCCCATCAAGAAATACTTTAGCCTCAGAATGGATTTTTACCCTCCCCTTAAGAATTGCCACAGAGTTGTTTCTAGTTGATGCACACAACATTCATGACACTTACGTTCCAGTGATCATCAGAAACAAAACGCCTATTAATGTCCCATTTTAAAATACAGTAGAACTCTATTTATCTGAACTAATGAGTCCCAGATGTATTTCGGATAATTGTTACAAATGTAAGAAAAAAAGTTATGAAAAAACCCCACAAAAATCACTTTTTTTTTTTTAATTAAATGAGTACTAATAAAAACCAGGTCACGTGTTTTGCAAAGTTCACTTTTACTACAAAATTAAAAATACACAATTTTTCGGCCGATGTCAAGTTTTGATGTAGAAACTCCTTTGCACCCACAGCCAGGTCCCACAAACGCTTGACGGCAAGAAGCTGCACACATTCAGGCTGCTATTCCATCCACTTAAAGGCACGGTCAAAACAACCGAATGCCTTGTTCACCTTTTTCCGGTTCAACTGAAGCAACGTTGTCATCGTTTATACTTTGGAAAATTTCAGCAGCCAGACACTCCTTTGTCAAGTATTTTCACTTTGCCATTGACAGTACGACACATCCTTTTAGGCTTTTTTTTTTTTTTTAAATGCACTTTGTGAACACAAAATGAAATAAATTGGCAAAACACTGTGCTGTATATAAACAGAACGCACAGCATGTACCACACAATAGGGACAGCAAGACGCTGATCAACTGTAAATGTGAGAGGTGAGTGATCTGGCGGGGTGGGTGCACCCTCAACATTCTATTATAAAGATGTGAGCGGCAGATGAAAAAACATTGTACTAATCAGTACATAAACTATGATGCTTAGCTAACAGTCTTATATGTATTTCATTGCTTACAATGTTTTTTATTACAATTCGAAAATTTTCCTGATACGGATTCAGACAACTGGCAGTCACAGCCTACAAGGTTAGTTACTGAAGTTTGTATTGACGAAGATTCCAAATAGTGGGTGGCAGAAAGCTGATATTGTCACATGGCTCAACTTAAAAATACATTTTGAAGAAAGTTGTGTGAAAACTGAACAATTATAGTTAGTACAAAATTAAAACCAGTTTAAAATGTTTGTAATACATGATGTTGCTGAAAAATCAAGGTACAGTTTGTAAGACTTCCTCCTTACTTATGAATCCCACTGAATTGTCAGTTGAAAGTACATGTTACCTTTCACAACACAGCATATATAAGCTGTCTGACAAAATTTGATAGAAGCCGGTAAATGAAGTAACAGCAGACAGATGGAGTCATTGTGTCAAAGCATATAGCCTAATCACTGAAGAAAAACGGGCACTGTTATAGACAGTCTCATCTTACCAGCAACTCGAGTGATGATCCAAGTTCTGACACTGATACGGAACAGATTGAATTACTCTCCAAAAACAGCAACTAATAGATAGTGAAACCTTGACATAACGTTCTTCTGCGGACTGGCCAAAAAGCACTTTATATAAAGGTCCCAAGTTCAACTTTAATTTGCCGGGACTGAAAAGTTTTATCATAGGGGCGTTATATCAAGGTTCCACTGCATTTTTGTTTTGTAGGGATTTTTAAACAATGGATAAAAACTATTAACTGTTGTATTTCATTGTCGCTCCGAGTCACAAATTTTACTTTGGCCAGGAATATAAAAATTATCACAATTTGTGTTTATACAGTATCAACATTATATGCACTGTCTGTACTGCTTCTGTTAGTGTGACACACCTGTTTGTTTACATCAGAACAGAAATGGTGTGCAAGATTTGTAACCAAACCAACAATGATAAGACTCAAAACGGAAACAGAAAATGTGTTTGTGTAGTAGGGATTTGGTCCTTGCACATAGGGGCGTGCATTCATGTGTGTAGTGGTTTGCTAACCCACTCTGGTAGAAGCAGGAGCATGAATCCTGAGAGTTGTTTGTAGACAGTACACAAAAAAGACCCCAAAATTCCTAACATAAAGTAAGCTCAGATAAGGACAGAGCTCATGAACATTTTGTAGTCCGATACATTGTCAACTGTGGGGCAACTCTGTCCCACCTGACAGAAAATAAGTAAAAGTATCGCCCAAGAGACTAGTAATGCCAATTTTTAATAGATGAAAGCACTGGTTTGGGCAAGAAAATCTCAATAAGTTATACTTGGTGGTTCCACATTTTTCAGCGATTTTTGGTGCTGAAAACTGTTCCAAAACTAAGATAAATAAATTGTTCATTTCAAAAATGGCCCGTCTCATCAGAGCAACATAGTTTTTTTTTTACTGCAAAAGAAGTTTACCTAACATTTACTTATACTTAAACTATATATTGTAACATCACAAGATGTCACCTAACCTAAGTGTATGTTATCAGATTTTATAAAAACAAAACAACCATGTAAATAGATATATAATAGTAGAAATAACCAAGAAAGAAGAATGAAGCAGAAGTGCCACATGAAACAGTAACCCAAGGGCTGTTTGACACTACAACTAGACTGAGACTAAAACGAACTGATGGACAGAGTAAATTTACATTCAGCTGTCAATCCAGTAAGTAGTTGATGTAAACCGAATGTCATATGTAAACAAAAAATGAACTAATGAGCAGTTAAATACTGTGAAAGCAGAATTAGCATTTTGCTGATAATAGATGTGACAATGACCAGTAAATTATGAATGCCAAAACTACTGTTAACAATGGCTACATAGTGAGAACAAAGATGTATTTCAGCATCAAATATACTTGTTAGAAAAGAGAACTATTTATAAGAGAGAATCTTATACAAATAAGATGTCTCCACAATTACCGAATTGAGAACCAATAGGCATTATTAAGGCCAAATTTCAATGTAGGCGATATGTCTTAGCAAGCTTAGACCAAACATTAGTCAGTAAAATGGCTATTGAGGATTAGCACAAGTGTAAACTAAAATACACAGAACTATGGTTATGCCTTGACATAACAAAAAAAATTATTAAAACAATAGGTTTAATCATAATTTTAATTGTTAAATAGTAGTTTAAAACGAATTAGCATAAAACGAAATGTAATAGTCAGTAGGATCATTCATTACAATGTATAGAGTTTAGGTGTACAAGTAATGTTCAGTAAAAAATGCCAGTACAGCATTAATGGTGTTCGCACATAAACATTTGATTAATAAAATGATATGTGAACACAAGCAATATTAACCAAAAGTGTAAAATCGGCGACTCAGAAATAGCAGACGACAGTGAAAGTGATGTACCCGAACGTTGGTTTTATAACAATGTCGGTCAAAGTGAAAGTAATTCGAGAACGAGTGATATCAAATTAAAGGAAAAAAAAACAATCTTTAATTTGATAGTAATATTAACCCAATCGCAATTGTATTTAGTGCGGGAGAGATGTTAGCATCATTCTAAAAATGTACATCAGGAAAATGTTTAAGAATAATAACAAAAACGACAACGAGCTGTCACCGCAACATTTGACGGTTAGAAAAAGCCGTTATCAACTGCCAAAAAGTGACACGTCACACCGACCAAAGCCAATCAGAAAATTAGTTAGTAATTAACATTTTTACCTAAGGCCGTTCAAAGAAGGGGGTATATAAAGACGAAACAGCGAATTTTGAGACCGACCTTTACTGACTAGCGTGTAGCACAGACGTGTGCCCGTCATCTCTACATTTTTTAACAACACTTAGCGTCATTTACATAGTACATTGGAACCAATAGTTCAACAAGAAACGACTACTTCGAGTTCACCTACAACAAACAACAGTGATTAAGTGCAGTATCATTTTAATTTTGTGCGGGAATAACGAACAGAAAATAATTTATTGTTATTATTCACGATCCATTTTAATCAGAAGAGGATCGCATTATTCTGTTCTTGTGCGAGTTTAGTGCCGAAACCCAGTAATCATTATAATCCGATTACTGAAGTGATTAATAAGTTTTAATTAAATAATTAAAACTCAGAAGGTAACAGTGCAATCATTACTAATCTTGATCTGAGCGCCATAACCTGTACTTTTTTCAACAATAACCTGTACTGACGTAAAACACAAAAACATTTTTTAAGATTACACCACGTCTCAATTTATTATACAGATTTGTTATTAGTAATTAAGCTATATGTTAGTTGTAAGGGTTCTCACTTGATAAATATTGTCACTAAAAAAGCAAGCGTTGATGAAACACGCGATCTTTCAACAGATCGTTTTTTTTTTTTTTTTAATTTTGTTTACTTTGCGAAAGTAACCTAAAACTTTGTTGATCAATTTTATGTCAAAAGGATTATTGGATATTGTGTAGGCATAATTGTTTTCTTTCGTGTCTCAAATAATTCACTACCGAGATTATCATAATTTTAATATTAAAAATAAATAGCATCTGGACTTAACCAGATTTATAATTCATGTTCTGAGCAAGCCGTGTAAGGCATATAATAACTGACTTTTAATTGTACAACTTTGTACTACTGAGATTATCATAATTTTAATATTAAAAATAAATAGCATCTGGACTTAACCAGATTTATAATTCATGTTCTGAGCAAGCCGTGTAAGGCATATAATAACTGACTTTTAATTGTACAACTTTGTACTACTGAGATTATTATAACTTTAATATTAAAAATAAATAGCATCTGGACTTAACCAGATTTATAATTCATGTTCTGAGCAAGCCGTGTAAGGCATATAATAACTGACTTTTAATTGTACAACTTTGTATGTTTGCATTATATTTGTTTTTTTTGAATTCTCTATAAGGGTGTAAATAAACCCATTATTAACAGCATCACCTGATTTTGATTTATTTCTATAGGATAATTGAATATTTTCTTTTAACAAGCTTAAACAACCTTCTGTTGTGTTTAACATATTGGAATAGCATTGCCAAAAGGTGGTACTCAACTATTTTAAATTTTCTAATCATCCAGTAATTTTTATGTGTGGGTTTTACACGGGATTTTCCCTGAATAAATCCGTGTGGCGCCCACTAATTAATAAACAAGGTAACCTAACCTTGCAACCAAAGGGAGTTGGTGATTGTAAGCTGAGTTGACAGTTTAGTGAACTTCTAGTAAACACAATCAGGTACGTAAAAGCATATATTTGTTTATGATATTGTCCAGACTTTACGAGACGTGACATACGCAGACTACCTGCAATCTGGAGAAGAAGTTTTTACTACCAGTTTCAACCAGACGAGAACTATTATCAAGCAACCAACTGCTATACTTCATGTTTTAACTTAAGTTAATCTAGCATTTAAGTATAATCAACTTCACTATTTTTTTTATTTAATACAAGGGGATTTTTTTTTTTTAAACAAGTATAATTAAACCATTGTAAACACTGGGAGTAACTTTGAATGTTGTATTTTAAATTACTTTACTACATTAGTAACCTTCAATTAGAAACAACCATTCTCAATATTGAGGTATCTCAAAAGAATACTTCACACATGGTTGAACTTTGCTTTAACGAGACTTTTAATATTTTAACCACGAATATAAGTTTAAATAACCACACATTTATTTTATTTCAAGTTAAATGAAATTTTAAACGTAATTTAAACATTATTTTAATATAATTACTATAAACAAATAAACATAATAATTTTAAACACAACCCCTAATATTGGTTTACTTATAAATTGGCGCACCAACTAGTGTGGCTTCAAAAATATTAAATAAATAAATTTTTTATATTTTATATCAGCGCGGTAGACACGAAAAAATTAACATGCCGCACACCCACCAATACGATACAAGATATAAGGACAGTAGGGTAGGGGAAATGCAACGGGATGTAGATACATACGAAGAGCAACCCACAGATGAGATGGAAGTTATTACAATCAATAATATCGAAACTAGTACCGACGAAATGCCTCATGTAGAACCAGAGATAGAAGTGACAGTAGATAACCAACCCAGACGGCCTGAAGAAACCCCACAGCCAAACAAACCGACTGAAGAGATCAGATGGGAAGCGATGATGAAGGAATTAAAGGAAGACGGTAAGAAATCTCATAAAAAACTGAATGACTCGAACAAAAATATGGAAGCATTGAAGGAAGATAATCGAACTTTAAGGGAAGATGGTAGGAAATCCCGGGAAGAAAATCAAAGGAATGTCGAGGTGTTAAGTAGAAATATAGAGTCGATAAAGGAGGACCTAAATAAAAGGATTGACAATACTCATAAGTCTATAGACGCGCTGAACAGTAAAATCGACGATAACCGTCAAGCCATTAGAGAAGAATTGAACACCACCTTAATTGAAATTAGCAGGAGGATGGAAGAAGGCAGTGATAAAATAAACACAAGAATAGACGTGGAGATTGCCGTTGTGAGGGAGGAAATCGTCAAAATAAATAAAAGGTGCGAACAACACGACCAGGACTTGCAGCGAACCAGAGAAGAGGTCGACGGGAGACTCAATACCATGGAGGAGGTGACCGAAGCAAGGATAGAGTCTTTAAAAAGGACAAATCAAGATGAGATTAAAAGGGTAAGGTTAGACGTAGGTGAGCGCTGCGAAGAAGTGAGTACCTCTGTAGATGCAGTGAGGAATTTAACTGTCGCAAATCGAGAGAGGATTGAAGAACTTAGACAGCAGGAAATAGTGCAAATGCGGGAGGAGATTGAGATTATCCGCAACCGTCCAATACCAGGTCAGTACTTACTACCGAATGATAACCGCGACGCTATCAATTTTAGAAATTATCGACGTAATCCCATCGAATTTTTAGCGCGTGTGGAAGAACACTTGGCGCGGATTAGAGAAACTAGGTGGAATAACATAAAAAGTTTGATCGACGAATACTTCAAAGAAATCTACGACAATTGGTGGACCGCAACGCGCCACGAGGTTCACAGCTACGATGAATTCAAAACTCAATTCCGCGCAAAATACTGGTCCGAGGCGACACAAAACATCGTACGAGACCATATATGTCACGGAAGATACGATGCGAACCGAGGAGGGACCATGACTTCATACTTCTTAGGTCAAGTATGTCTCGCAAGAAACCTAGAAACAAAGATACCGGAGGAATGTCTTGTCACAAAATTGTCTTATCACTTTGAAGAGGGTGTCGCAAAAGCACGTCAGTGGGGACAGATTAAGACAATAGCAGCTATGTCAGCGCTGCTCGAAGATCAGGAGCACGAGGGATATTACCGTAGGAGTCGTCGACGAAATGACCAGTTTAATACCATGGGCGGCAATACGAACAATAATAATAATAATAATAACTACCCTCGAAATTCTCGAAGTAACTTTAATAATAATGGCCAGACAAACCAAAATTATAATAATGCTAATCACAGTAACAATAATAATAGGCCGAATAACCCGAATAATAATAATAACAGTAATAATAATGGCAACCCAAATAACAATAATAATAACAATAACCGGCGACCCAATTTTAATAACAACACCAATCAACCACCAAACCAAGGCGGGAATAACCAACCGTCGCAATATCGACGAGCAAATTATGTACAAGCCAATTACGACTCCGATAGAAGGCGACGATACCAACGTAGAGACAGCTACAGTGGAGACAGAGGAAGCATGAGAGGAGGACGATGGAGGAGTAGTAGCATTGAGGGTGACGACCGCAATAGCAACTACCGACCGCATGTACATTTTGTTCCAGACCAGGAACCCGTCCAGCAAGGAGGACGTACCATGATGGATGATAGGAGTAGTGGGAATGATCAAGACCGACGCAACGAGGAGAGTACAAGCTCTTTAAACTCCTCGCGGCAGTGAAAAATTATGGTAACATAAACCCTTCGCTGAACCACTCTATTGGGTTTGATTACGGCAACAATACGAATAAAATCACTATCTTATTTAACCATTACTTGAAAAATATACGACAGGAATTGCTAGAGGAAGTAGTAACCGATCACCAGCAACACACCCACGATATAGTATATGTGACGGCCACCATTAACAAAGTAACTGTCATGTTAATGGTCGACAACGGGGCCAATGTTTCCCTAATGGATAGCACCGAGCTCAATCGTATTCAGGAGGAGAGCAGAGTCAGCATACCGAAGTTACCTGTTACGAACATCATCCTGATAGGGGCTACAGGACGACAAAATAAATCAGTAAAAAAGCAAGTTAGGTTGGAAGTAACCAGCCAAGGTGTAACCATTCCAATGATTTTTCTAGTAGCAACAGGTCTACCATTTCGTAGCTTGATCGGCTGCGACCTTCTACGTAAACACTCCGCCATAATCGATTTAAGTTCAAATTAACTCTGAAAACGACTGACGCGGATTGGATTGCAGACATTGTAGGAAACCGAGAAGTTCCCCTAGAAAGAACGATATTCCATATACAGCGAACGACCAACCCTAGAAACCAAGTATTTAGGCACGAGCTGGAGTACAATGATGATAACAATGATCTATGGGCAGAAAAAATCAGAGAAATAAGACAATTCCAGTCAACTGATAGAAATAAATTGCAGAGTTCAGGCCAACTTAATAGATTAATAACAATATATAATAAATATAGACACGTATTCTCAGACCTACCAGGAAAAGTTAAAAATTATCAATGTGTATTGCATTTCAAGGAACCAGTAAATTTTAATCGCAAATCTTACCCCATTGCGTATTCCCTTAAGGAGGCTGTTCGGTCCGAAATCAATCAGCTAATAGAGGATGACATAATAGAACCCAGTCAGTCCCCTTATACCAGCCCTATAGTGGCTATTAAGAAAAAGAACGGTAAGGTAAGACTTTGTTTAGACGCACGAGAAATAAACAAACACCTAGTCAATAACCGAACATCTCCAGGCGAAATTGAAGAGATTCTAAAGAAGTTCCATGGTGTACAATACATAAGCTCGTGGGATACGGTCTGCGGGTATTGGCAGGTCGAGCTGCATCCCAACAGTCGAAAATATGTTGTTTTTATATTTGAGGGACGCAACTATCATTTTAAGAGGTTGCCGTTCGGGCTAATAAATTCAGTAGCCATTTTTATACAATGTATGGATCAGGTGTTAGGTCAGGAAGCACTGAAATTCACGACCGTCTATGTGGACGACCTGCTCATAACGTCCACCAATTGGGAAGAACATTGTCAGAGAGTAGAACACGTGTTGAACAAGCTATCCGAGAATCATATTACTCTAAAATTGGAGAAATCCCAACTTATTGCAAGGGAAGTACAGTGTTTAGGTTTTCAGCTCACCGAATTAGGGATAACCCCTTCAACAGAAAAAATCGAAGCTATTCAAAAGTTCCCCACCCCCAAGAACAAAAAACAATTACAATCTTTTTTAGGATTGTGCAACTACTACCGAAAATTTCAAAGTAATTATTCGGAACTAACTACCAAATTGTCTCCGCAATTGTCCTCGAAGGATAGATGGACATGGGGTCCAGCACAGGAAGGTATATTTCAAAAGATCAAAACGAAATTTCTAGAAACAGTAATCTTGCACCATCCAGATTTTGATAAACCTTTTTATTTGAATTGTGATGCCAGTGACATCAGTTTAGGCTCCACATTATACCAAGAAGACGACGAAGGAAACCACCTGGTAATAAGCTTCGCAAGCCGTACCTTAAACAAATGTGAAAGAAACTACAATGTCACTGAAAAAGAACTCCTGAGTGTAGTATTCGCATGTAATAAATTCCGCACATACATATTAGGATACTCGGTTACTGTTAGAACAGATCACAAGTCCATATCCTTTTTAAAGAGCTGCAAATTAAGTCATGGACGGTTAGCAAGGTGGACTTTGGTCCTACAAGAGTATAACATTAATTGGGAATATGTCTCTGGCAGAAAGAATATAGCCGCCGACGTACTATCACGGGTAAACCTTACAAATCAGACTTATGAAGGCGAAAAGGAGACACTAGCTAAAGTGTATAGCATATTAAAAAGCCGGACAGAATTGGAAAGCATTATCAAAGAAATAAAGTCACATCAAAGACAAGACGGTGGACTGGCACAAATATTCCAGAGGTTGGATGATAAAGATGTAAGGATAACTCCGTATTACTGTGTAATTGATAATATATTATTCATTAAAACTAAGTATCACGATCACGGTTGGAAATTATGTGTACCTAAAACCTTAGAGAAAGAAATAATCACAGATTACCATATTCGCTATGGGCACATGGGTGCTGTCAAGGTAATCAAGGCGTTGGAAGAACATATGTATATAAAAGATATGAATAGAAGAGTGAGGCAGTGCATCAGAACCTGTCAAGTTTGTCAGATGGTAAAATGCACGAATGAAAGAAAGGAGGGACAGATGATACCCATAACATCTTCGGGGAAACTAGAAAAAGTTTTTGTAGACATCTGCGGCCCATTTCCTAGGAGCGGAGGTCACCACCAGTACAAGTACTTATTGATTATCTTAGACCTAAGTATATAAAACTATACCCTATGAATCGAGCAACTACCCAAAAGATACTCAACTTAATAATACATAATTATTTACCCGAGGTAGGTTGTCCGAGAACATTGATCACCGACCACGGTACACAATTTAAAGGACGGAGGTGGAAGGACACACTGATGGAATGTGGAATAAAAACATACAAAACTGCAGTGTACCATCCCAGTAGTAACCCTTCGGAAAGAGTATTAAGAGAAGTGGGACGAATACTTAGAACTTATTGTGCAACTCAACAAAGACAGTGGAGTGAGTATGTCTCAGCTGCAGAGGATTTTATCAATCTAGCATATCACCAATCAATTGATACAACCCCATACAATGCCATGTTTGAAAAACCTCCACCCAGAGAGATCAGTGACCTTATTAAATTCCCACCAAGTCCCGAATATCAATTTGATAAAGTCCAATACCATAATAAGATCATAGAAAAGTTAGAACAACGTAGGAGAAAGTATAAACGGCAAGCACCAGCCCGAATAATTAAATATAAAGTAGGAGAACAAGTACTATTAAGAAATAGAGTGCCCAGCACAATGGAGGGCATAACAAAGAAATTATTGTTGTTATATGTAGGTCCCTATGTGATTACCAAGGACAATGAAAACAATACCTACGAACTCACTGACACAGTAAATAAAAAAGTTAGAGGGACATACAATCAAACATCGTTAAAAAAGTATTATAGTTAAAGGAAATTAAGGAGGATAAGTGGTTACAAAATACCAAATGTTCCAAAGATGTAATACTAAAAAACTGATATGAGAAAGGACACCTGTATAACGTAATCATCCCCAATTATAGACCCAATAGAGTGGAAGAGCACAAATAACCCCATGAATATCGATTAATAAACAATGATTAATATTAAGGACGGATAATATGTAATAGTAAGCAACATTTCTCACCCGAACGTTTAGGGTATAAAAGATAAAATATATATATTTAGAAAAAAAAACCCTACTATAAACAAACTCATTTGTTGTTAAGCTACAAAATGTTGAAGGTAACTAATTAACTATAACTAGTCAATTTGCCTTATCAAGTTACAAAAGTGTGTAGATTCAAGATGTAAGCCAAACCATTTGTTACTGGTGAAAACTTACCAGATCTATCACACCAAGGGATAGAAAATTATATAATGTCAATCAAATGATTTAATAAGAAAAGACGTCTATTATGTCACAAAGAGCCAGTAGTGGCTTGTAAATACAACTACTGTACTATACCTAGAGAAAAAAATATGTATCCTGATGGATATTCTATGTAAATTAATGTTTATAAAATGATTATTGTATACCTCTCATAAAACTCAAATGTTAAATTAAATCGTCCAGAATAAAGGTTCACCCAACTAACCTTTGAAGGAGTAGAGAGGCAGTATAACAAAGTGTGTAAAATAAAAGAAGGACATCATTATGGAATGTAAGGAAAGAAAAAAAAAAAAAAATTTGTGAAACAAACCATGTAAACCCCAAGAATGTCTATGAAATTAGATATTAGTATGTTATTATATTGTCAAATGAAATTGTAATTACAGCATAGTATATAAAATCATCCAGAATAAGTGAAAACCACCATCACTTGAAGGAGTAGAGAAGAAAAATAACAAAGAGTGTTAATTGTAAAGATAACTATTGTTATAATGGAATGAAAGGAAAGAAAAATGTTTGTCAATTATCAAATATTATACATCACCAGAATATGTCAGAGAACATCAAACAAAAAAACCATTTAGTATACAAACAATGTAAGCCCTGATAAGTCAGGATGAATATAACTCGTTAAGAAGGATTTATTGGACTATTGTGAAAACAAAAATATTGTAGACTCTAGATAGAACAAACCAAATGCATAAGTACTGTAAACATCAAAACAAGTGTATAATCTTAAGAATATTTAAACGAACCAAAACAAATTGTTAACTAGTACATAAGTAACTATATAGCTGATAAAAGCATAGCTGAAAAACATCAAGTCTAAAAGAAGTAATTACCTGTAAGAAAGAAAGTATGTTAGCAAGTATAACGATGGAAATGTGATCTAAATGAAAACCTCTGATACCTTGAATATTATAGTGAATATATTATATTATTGAATATGAATGATATGTGATATTTTTTTTGAGTTGTGATAGTGCAACTATTGCCAGGTGCAATGTTTATTTTTTCTCAGACAGAGAAGAGTAATGCCTCTGAATCTGAGAATGTGTAGTGAGGAGCGGCAGAGGATGTTAGCCATAGTGAGCCACCCTGATTCCGAAACATCTACAACAGTTAGGGAATTATATTGTTTTATTGTATCAAGGAATATTATGAAAGAATCTGTGAGGTATGAATTATAATAACCATTAAGATAATCACGAACGCAAAGATATGTGATGAGAAAGTAGAATGTGAATAAGACAGGGAATAGTTAACTTGAGAAACAAGATCAATTGTAGTTAAATGACTTAGAGAGTAAGCAACTTGAAAATACTAGTAAATTAAGAATTGTACCATTGGATAAAAAAAAAAACAACCTAGAGTAATACACCAATAGTATGTTTAAAAAATCAAAGAGTACAAGAGAAAAATTTTTTATTGAAGTATACTAAGAAACTGACATGAATTGATAATTTTACAAAAAATAAATTTTTTCAAATGATCAATTTTAAAGAGGGTGTATATGTAACATCACAAGATGTCACCTAACCTAAGTGTATGTTATCAGATTTTATAAAAACAAAACAACCATGTAAATAGATATATAATAGTAGAAATAACCAAGAAAGAAGAATGAAGCAGAAGTGCCACATGAAACAGTAACCCAAGGGCTGTTTGACACTACAACTAGACTGAGACTAAAACGAACTGATGGACAGAGTAAATTTACATTCAGCTGTCAATCCAGTAAGTAGTTGATGTAAACCGAATGTCATATGTAAACAAAAAATGAACTAATGAGCAGTTAAATACTGTGAAAGCAGAATTAGCATTTTGCTGATAATAGATGTGACAATGACCAGTAAATTATGAATGCCAAAACTACTGTTAACAATGGCTACATAGTGAGAACAAAGATGTATTTCAGCATCAAATATACTTGTTAGAAAAGAGAACTATTTATAAGAGAGAATCTTATACAAATAAGATATCTCCACAATTTACCGAATTGAGAACCAATAGGCATTATTAAGGCCAAATTTCAATGTAGGCGATATGTCTTAGCAAGCTTAGACCAAACATTAGTCAGTAAAATGGCTATTGAGGATTAGCACAAGTGTAAACTAAAATACACAGAACTATGGTTATGCCTTGACATAACAAAAAATATTATTAAAACAATAGGTTTAATCAATTTTAATTGTTAAATAGTAGTTTAAAACGAATTAGCATAAAACGAAATGTAATAGTCAGTAGGATCATTCATTACAATGTATAGAGTTTAGGTGTACAAGTAATGTTCAGTAAAAAATGTCAGTACAGCATTAATGGTGTTCGCACATAAACATTTGATTAATAAAATATGTGAACACAAGCAATATTAACCAAAAGTGTAAAATCGGCGACTCAGAAATAGCAGACGACAGTGAAAGTGATGTACCCGAACGTTGGTTTTATAACAATGTCGGTCAAAGTGAAAGTAATTCGAGAACGAGTGATATCAAATTAAAGGAAAAAAACAATCTTTAATTTGATAGTAATATTAACCCAATCGCAACTGTATTTAGTGCGGGAGAGATGTTAGCATCATTCTAAAAATGTACATCGGGAAACTGTTTAAGAATAATAACAAAAACGACAACGAGCTGTCACCGCAACATTTGACGGTTAGAAAAAGCCGTTATCAACTGCCAAAAAGTGACACGTCACACCTACCAAAGCCAATCAGAAAATTAGTTAGTAATTAACATTTTTACCTAAGGCCGTTCAAAGGAGGGGGTATATAAAGACTAAACAGCGAATTTTGAGACAGACCTTTACTGACTAGCGTGTAGCACAGACGTATGCCCGTCATCTCTACATTTTTTAACAACACTTAGCGTCATTTACATAGTACATTGGAACCAATAGTTCAACAACAAGAAACGACTACTTCGAGTTCACCTACAACAAACAACAGTGATTAAGTGCAGTATCATTTTAATTTTGTGCGGGAATAATGAACAGAAAATAATTTATTGTTATTATTCACGATCCATTTTAATCAGAAGAGGATCGCATTATTCTGTTCTTGTGCGAGTTTAGTGCCGAAACCCAGTAATCATTATAATCCGATTACTGAAGTGATTAATAAGTTTTAATTAAATAATTAAAACTCGGAAGGTAACAGTGCAATCATTACTAATCTTGATCTGAGCGCCATAACCTGTACTTTTTTCAACAATAACCTGTACTGACGCAAAACACAAAAACATTTTTTAAGATTACACCATGTCTCAATTTATTATACAGATTTGTTATTAGTAATTAAGCTATATGTTAGTTGTAAGGGTTCTCACTTGATAAATATTGTCACTAAAAAAGCAAGCGTTGATGAAACGCGCGATCTTTCAACAGATCGTTTTTTTTTTTTTTTTAATTTTGTTTACTTTGCGAAAGTAACCTAAAACTTTGTTGATCAATTTTATGTCAAAAGGATTATTGGATATTGTGTAGGCATAATTGTTTTCTTTCGTGTCTCAAAGAATTCACTACTGAGATTATCATAATTTTAATATTAAAAATAAATAGCATCTGGACTTAACCAGATTTATAATTCATGTTCTGAGCAAGCCGTGTAAGGCATATAATAACTGACTTTTAATTGTACAACTTTGTACTACTGAGATTATCATAATTTTAATATTAAAAATAAATAGCATCTGGACTTGACCAGATTTATAATTCATGTTCTGAGCAAGCCGTGTAAGGCATATAATAACTGACTTTTAATTGTACAACTTTGTATGTTTGCATTATATTTGTTTTTTTTGAATTCTCTATAAGGGTGTAAATAAACCCATTATTAACAGCATCACCTGATTTTAATTTATTTCTATAGGATAATTGAATATTTTCTTTTAACAAGCTTAAACAACCTTCTGTTGTGTTTAACATATTGGAATAGCATTGCCAAAAGGTGGTACTCAACTATTTTAAATTTTCTAATCATCCAGTAATTTTTATGTGTGGGTTTTACATGGGATTTTCCCTGAATAAATCCGTGTGGCGCCCACTAATTAATAAACAAGGTAACCTAACCTTGCAACCAAAGGGAGTTGGTGATTGTAAGCTGAGTTGACAGTTTAGTGAACTTCTAGTAAACACAATCAGGTACGTAAAAGCATATATTTGTTTATGATATTGTCCAGACTTTACGAGACGTGACATACTCAGACTACCTGCAATCTGGAGAAGAAGTTTTTACTACCAGTTTCAACCAGACGAGAACTATTATCAAGCAACCAACTGCTATACTTCATGTTTTAACTTAAGTTAATCTAGCATTTAAGTATAATCAACTTCACTATTTTTTTTATTTAATACAAGGGGATTTTTTTTTAAACAAGTATAATTAAACCATTGTAAACACTGGGAGTAACTTTGAATGTTGTATTTTAAATTACTTTACTACATTAGTAACCTTCAATTAGAAACAACCATTCTCAACATTGAGGTATCTCAAAAGAATACTTCACACATGGTTGAACTTTGCTTTAACGAGACTTTTAATATTTTAACCACGAATATAAGTTTAAATAACCACACATTTATTTTATTTCAAGTTAAATGAAATTTTAAACGTAATTTAATATAATTACTATAAACAAATAAACATAATAATTTTAAACACAACCCCTAATATTGGTTTACTTAAAATATATATATATATCTAACAAATATCAACCTTTTAGGCTTTTTTTTTTTTTTTTTTTTTAAATGCACTTTGTGAACACAAAATGAAATAAATTGGCAAAACACTGTGCTGTATATAAACAGAACGCACAGCATGTACCACACAATAGGGACAGCAAGACGCTGATCAACTGTAAATGTGAGAGGTGAGTGATCTGGCGGGGTGGGTGCACCCTCAACATTCTATTATAAAGATGTGAGCGGCAGACGAAAAAACATTGTACTAATCAGTACATAAACTATGATGCTTAGCTAACAGTCTTATATGTATTTCATTGCTTACAATGTTTTTTATTACAATTCGAAAATTTTCCTGATACGGATTCAGACAACTGGCAGTCACAGCCTACAAGGTTAGTTACTGAAGTTTGTATTGACGAAGATTCCAAATAGTGGGTGGCAGAAAGCTGATATTGTCACATGGCTCAACTTAAAAATACATTTTGAAGAAAGTTGTGTGAAAACTGAACAATTATAGTTAGTACAAAATTAAAACCAGTTTAAAATGTTTGTAATACATGATGTTGCTGAAAAATCAAGGTACAGTTTGTAAGACTTCCTCCTTACTTATGAATCCCACTGAATTGTCAGTTGAAAGTACATGTTACCTTTCACAACACAGCATATATAAGCTGTCTGACAAAATTTGATAGAAGCCGGTAAATGAAGTAACAGCAGACAGATGGAGTCATTGTGTCAAAGCATATAGCCTAATCACTGAAGAAAAACGGGCACTGTTATAGACAGTCTCATCTTACCAGCAACTCGAGTGATGATCCAAGTTCTGACACTGATACGGAACAGATTGAATTACTCTCCAAAAACAGCAACTAATAGATAGTGAAACCTTGACATAACGTTCTTCTGCGGACTGGCCAAAAAGCACTTTATATAAAGGTCCCAAGTTCAACTTTAATTTGCCGGGACTGAAAAGTTTTATCATAGGGGCGTTATATCAAGGTTCCACTGCATTTTTGTTTTGTAGGGATTTTTAAACAATGGATAAAAACTATTAACTGTTGTATTTCATTGTCGCTCCGAGTCACAAATTTTACTTTGGCCAGGAATATAAAAATTATCACAATTTGTGTTTATACAGTATCAACATTATATGCACTGTCTGTACTGCTTCTGTTAGTGTGACACACCTGTTTGTTTACATCAGAACAGAAATGGTGTGCAAGATTTGTAACCAAACCAACAATGATAAGACTCAAAACGGAAACAGAAAATGTGTTTGTGTAGTAGGGATTTGGTCCTTGCACATAGGGGCGTGCATTCATGTGTGTAGTGGTTTGCTAACCCACTCTGGTAGAAGCAGGAGCATGAATCCTGAGAGTTGTTTGTAGACAGTACACAAAAAAGACCCCAAAATTCCTAACATAAAGTAAGCTCAGATAAGGACAGAGCTCATGAACATTTTGTAGTCCGATACATTGTCAACTGTGGGGCAACTCTGTCCCACCTGACAGAAAATAAGTAAAAGTATCGCCCAAGAGACTAGTAATGCCAATTTTTAATAGATGAAAGCACTGGTTTGGGCAAGAAAATCTCAATAAGTTATACTTGGTGGTTCCACATTTTTCAGCGATTTTTGGTGCTGAAAACTGTTCCAAAACTAAGATAAATAAATTGTTCATTTCAAAAATGGCCCGTCTCATCAGAGCAACATAGTTTTTTTTTTACTGCAAAAGAAGTTTACCTAACATTTACTTATACTTAAACTATATATTGTAACATCACAAGATGTCACCTAACCTAAGTGTATGTTATCAGATTTTATAAAAACAAAACAACCATGTAAATAGATATATAATAGTAGAAATAACCAAGAAAGAAGAATGAAGCAGAAGTGCCACATGAAACAGTAACCCAAGGGCTGTTTGACACTACAACTAGACTGAGACTAAAACGAACTGATGGACAGAGTAAATTTACATTCAGCTGTCAATCCAGTAAGTAGTTGATGTAAACCGAATGTCATATGTAAACAAAAAATGAACTAATGAGCAGTTAAATACTGTGAAAGCAGAATTAGCATTTTGCTGATAATAGATGTGACAATGACCAGTAAATTATGAATGCCAAAACTACTGTTAACAATGGCTACATAGTGAGAACAAAGATGTATTTCAGCATCAAATATACTTGTTAGAAAAGAGAACTATTTATAAGAGAGAATCCACAAAATAAGATGTCTCCACAATTACCGAATTGAGAACCAATAGGCATTATTAAGGCCAAATTTCAATGTAGGCGATATGTCTTAGCAAGCTTAGACCAAACATTAGTCAGTAAAATGGCTATTGAGGATTAGCACAAGTGTAAACTAAAATACACAGAACTATGGTTATGCCTTGACATAACAAAAAATATTATTAAAACAATAGGTTTAATCATAATTTTAATTGTTAAATAGTAGTTTAAAACGAATTAGCATAAAACGAAATGTAATAGTCAGTAGGATCATTCATTACAATGTATAGAGTTTAGGTGTACAAGTAATGTTCAGTAAAAAATGTCAGTACAGCATTAATGGTGTTCGCACATAAACATTTGATTAATAAAATGATATGTGAACACAAGCAATATTAACCAAAAGTGTAAAATCGGCGACTCAGAAATAGCAGACGACAGTGAAAGTGATGTACCCGAACGTTGGTTTTATAACAATGTCGGTCAAAGTGAAAGTAATTCGAGAACGAGTGATATCAAATTAAAGGAAAAAAAACAATCTTTAATTTGATAGTAATATTAACCCAATCGCAATTGTATTTAGTGCGGGAGAGATGTTAGCATCATTCTAAAAATGTACATCAGGAAAATGTTTAAGAATAATAACAAAAACGACAACGAGCTGTCACCGCAACATTTGACGGTTAGAAAAAGCCGTTATCAACTGCCAAAAAGTGACACGTCACACCGACCAAAGCCAATCAGAAAATTAGTTAGTAATTAACATTTTTACCTAAGGCCGTTCAAAGAAGGGGGTATATAAAGACGAAACAGCGAATTTTGAGACCGACCTTTACTGACTAGCGTGTAGCACAGACGTGTGCCCGTCATCTCTACATTTTTTAACAACACTTAGCGTCATTTACATAGTACATTGGAACCAATAGTTCAACAAGAAACGACTACTTCGAGTTCACCTACAACAAACAACAGTGATTAAGTGCAGTATCATTTTAATTTTGTGCGGGAATAACGAACAGAAAATAATTTATTGTTATTATTCACGATCCATTTTAATCAGAAGAGGATCGCATTATTCTGTTCTTGTGCGAGTTTAGTGCCGAAACCCAGTAATCATTATAATCCGATTACTGAAGTGATTAATAAGTTTTAATTAAATAATTAAAACTCAGAAGGTAACAGTGCAATCATTACTAATCTTGATCTGAGCGCCATAACCTGTACTTTTTTCAACAATAACCTGTACTGACGTAAAACACAAAAACATTTTTTAAGATTACACCACGTCTCAATTTATTATACAGATTTGTTATTAGTAATTAAGCTATATGTTAGTTGTAAGGGTTCTCACTTGATAAATATTGTCACTAAAAAAGCAAGCGTTGATGAAACGCGCGATCTTTCAACAGATCGTTTTTTTTTTTTTTTAATTTTGTTTACTTTGCGAAAGTAACCTAAAACTTTGTTGATCAATTTTATGTCAAAAGGATTATTGGATATTGTGTAGGCATAATTGTTTTCTTTCGTGTCTCAAATAATTCACTACCGAGATTATCATAATTTTAATATTAAAAATAAATAGCATCTGGACTTAACCAGATTTATAATTCATGTTCTGAGCAAGCCGTGTAAGGCATATAATAACTGACTTTTAATTGTACAACTTTGTACTGCTGAGATTATCATAATTTTAATATTAAAAATAAATAGCATCTGGACTTAACCAGATTTATAATTCATGTTCTGAGCAAGCCGTGTAAGGCATATAATAACTGACTTTTAATTGTACAACTTTGTACTACTGAGATTATTATAACTTTAATATTAAAAATAAATAGCATCTGGACTTAACCAGATTTATAATTCATGTTCTGAGCAAGCCGTGTAAGGCATATAATAACTGACTTTTAATTGTACAACTTTGTATGTTTGCATTATATTTGTTTTTTTTGAATTCTCTATAAGGGTGTAAATAAACCCATTATTAACAGCATCACCTGATTTTGATTTATTTCTATAGGATAATTGAATATTTTCTTTTAACAAGCTTAAACAACCTTCTGTTGTGTTTAACATATTGGAATAGCATTGCCAAAAGGTGGTACTCAACTATTTTAAATTTTCTAATCATCCAGTAATTTTTATGTGTGGGTTTTACACGGGATTTTCCCTGAATAAATCCGTGTGGCGCCCACTAATTAATAAACAAGGTAACCTAACCTTGCAACCAAAGGGAGTTGGTGATTGTAAGCTGAGTTGACAGTTTAGTGAACTTCTAGTAAACACAATCAGGTACGTAAAAGCATATATTTGTTTATGATATTGTCCAGACTTTACGAGACGTGACATACGCAGACTACCTGCAATCTGGAGAAGAAGTTTTTACTACCAGTTTCAACCAGACGAGAACTATTATCAAGCAACCAACTGCTATACTTCATGTTTTAACTTAAGTTAATCTAGCATTTAAGTATAATCAACTTCACTATTTTTTTTATTTAATACAAGGGGATTTTTTTTTTTTAAACAAGTATAATTAAACCATTGTAAACACTGGGAGTAACTTTGAATGTTGTATTTTAAATTACTTTACTACATTAGTAACCTTCAATTAGAAACAACCATTCTCAATATTGAGGTATCTCAAAAGAATACTTCACACATGGTTGAACTTTGCTTTAACGAGACTTTTAATATTTTAACCACGAATATAAGTTTAAATAACCACACATTTATTTTATTTCAAGTTAAATGAAATTTTAAACGTAATTTAAACATTATTTTAATATAATTACTATAAACAAATAAACATAATAATTTTAAACACAACCCCTAATATTGGTTTACTTATAAATTGGCGCACCAACTAGTGTGGCTTCAAAAATATTAAATAAATAAATTTTTTATATTTTATATCAGCGCGGTAGACACGAAAAAATTAACATGCCGCACACCCACCAATACGATACAAGATATAAGGACAGTAGGGTAGGGGAAATGCAACGGGATGTAGATACATACGAAGAGCAACCCACAGATGAGATGGAAGTTATTACAATCAATAATATCGAAACTAGTACCGACGAAATGCCTCATGTAGAACCAGAGATAGAAGTGACAGTAGATAACCAACCCAGACGGCCTGAAGAAACCCCACAGCCAAACAAACCGACTGAAGAGATCAGATGGGAAGCGATGATGAAGGAATTAAAGGAAGACGGTAAGAAATCTCATAAAAAACTGAATGACTCGAACAAAAATATGGAAGCATTGAAGGAAGATAATCGAACTTTAAGGGAAGATGGTAGGAAATCCCGGGAAGAAAATCAAAGGAATGTCGAGGTGTTAAGTAGAAATATAGAGTCGATAAAGGAGGACCTAAATAAAAGGATTGACAATACTCATAAGTCTATAGACGCGCTGAACAGTAAAATCGACGATAACCGTCAAGCCATTAGAGAAGAATTGAACACCACCTTAATTGAAATTAGCAGGAGGATGGAAGAAGGCAGTGATAAAATAAACACAAGAATAGACGTGGAGATTGCCGTTGTGAGGGAGGAAATCGTCAAAATAAATAAAAGGTGCGAACAACACGACCAGGACTTGCAGCGAACCAGAGAAGAGGTCGACGGGAGACTCAATACCATGGAGGAGGTGACTGAAGCAAGGATAGAGTCTTTAAAAAGGACAAATCAAGATGAGATTAAAAGGGTAAGGTTAGACGTAGGTGAGCGCTGCGAAGAAGTGAGTACCTCTGTAGATGCAGTGAGGAATTTAACTGTCGCAAATCGAGAGAGGATTGAAGAACTTAGACAGCAGGAAATAGTGCAAATGCGGGAGGAGATTGAGATTATCCGCAACCGTCCAATACCAGGTCAGTACTTACTACCGAATGATAACCGCGACGCTATCAATTTTAGAAATTATCGACGTAATCCCATCGAATTTTTAGCGCGTGTGGAAGAACACTTGGCGCGGATTAGAGAAACTAGGTGGAATAACATAAAAAGTTTGATCGACGAATACTTCAAAGAAATCTACGACAATTGGTGGACCGCAACGCGCCACGAGGTTCACAGCTACGATGAATTCAAAACTCAATTCCGCGCAAAATACTGGTCCGAGGCGACACAAAACATCGTACGAGACCATATATGTCACGGAAGATACGATGCGAACCGAGGAGGGACCATGACTTCATACTTCTTAGGTCAAGTATGTCTCGCAAGAAACCTAGAAACAAAGATACCGGAGGAATGTCTTGTCACAAAATTGTCTTATCACTTTGAAGAGGGTGTCGCAAAAGCACGTCAGTGGGGACAGATTAAGACAATAGCAGCTATGTCAGCGCTGCTCGAAGATCAGGAGCACGAGGGATATTACCGTAGGAGTCGTCGACGAAATGACCAGTTTAATACCATGGGCGGCAATACGAACAATAATAATAATAATAATAACTACCCTCGAAATTCTCGAAGTAACTTTAATAATAATGGCCAGACAAACCAAAATTATAATAATGCTAATCACAGTAACAATAATAATAGGCCGAATAACCCGAATAATAATAATAACAGTAATAATAATGGCAACCCAAATAACAATAACCGGCGACCCAATTTTAATAACAACACCAATCAACCACCAAACCAAGGCGGGAATAACCAACCGTCGCAATATCGACGAGCAAATTATGTACAAGCCAATTACGACTCCGATAGAAGGCGACGATACCAACGTAGAGACAGCTACAGTGGAGACAGAGGAAGCATGAGAGGAGGACGATGGAGGAGTAGTAGCATTGAGGGTGACGACCGCAATAGCAACTACCGACCGCATGTACATTTTGTTCCAGACCAGGAACCCGTCCAGCAAGGAGGACGTACCATGATGGATGATAGGAGTAGTGGGAATGATCAAGACCGACGCAACGAGGAGAGTACAAGCTCTTTAAACTCCTCGCGGCAGTGAAAAATTATGGTAACATAAACCCTTCGCTGAACCACTCTATTGGGTTTGATTACGGCAACAATACGAATAAAATCACTATCTTATTTAACCATTACTTGAAAAATATACGACAGGAATTGCTAGAGGAAGTAGTAACCGATCACCAGCAACACACCCACGATATAGTATATGTGACGGCCACCATTAACAAAGTAACTGTCATGTTAATGGTCGACAACGGGGCCAATGTTTCCCTAATGGATAGCACCGAGCTCAATCGTATTCAGGAGGAGAGCAGAGTCAGCATACCGAAGTTACCTGTTACGAACATCATCCTGATAGGGGCTACAGGACGACAAAATAAATCAGTAAAAAAGCAAGTTAGGTTGGAAGTAACCAGCCAAGGTGTAACCATTCCAATGATTTTTCTAGTAGCAACAGGTCTACCATTTCGTAGCTTGATCGGCTGCGACCTTCTACGTAAACACTCCGCCATAATCGATTTAAGTTCAAATTAACTCTGAAAACGACTGACGCGGATTGGATTGCAGACATTGTAGGAAACCGAGAAGTTCCCCTAGAAAGAACGATATTCCATATACAGCGAACGACCAACCCTAGAAACCAAGTATTTAGGCACGAGCTGGAGTACAATGATGATAACAATGATCTATGGGCAGAAAAAATCAGAGAAATAAGACAATTCCAGTCAACTGATAAGAAATAAATTGCAGAGTTCAGGCCAACTTAATAGATTAATAACAATATATAATAAATATAGACACGTATTCTCAGACCTACCAGGAAAAGTTAAAAATTATCAATGTGTATTGCATTTCAAGGAACCAGTAAATTTTAATCGCAAATCTTACCCCATTGCGTATTCCCTTAAGGAGGCTGTTCGGTCCGAAATCAATCAGCTAATAGAGGATGACATAATAGAACCCAGTCAGTCCCCTTATACCAGCCCTATAGTGGCTATTAAGAAAAAGAACGGTAAGGTAAGACTTTGTTTAGACGCACGAGAAATAAACAAACACCTAGTCAATAACCGAACATCTCCAGGCGAAATTGAAGAGATTCTAAAGAAGTTCCATGGTGTACAATACATAAGCTCGTGGGATACGGTCTGCGGGTATTGGCAGGTCGAGCTGCATCCCAACAGTCGAAAATATGTTGTTTTTATATTTGAGGGACGCAACTATCATTTTAAGAGGTTGCCGTTCGGGCTAATAAATTCAGTAGCCATTTTTATACAATGTATGGATCAGGTGTTAGGTCAGGAAGCACTGAAATTCACGACCGTCTATGTGGACGACCTGCTCATAACGTCCACCAATTGGGAAGAACATTGTCAGAGAGTAGAACACGTGTTGAACAAGCTATCCGAGAATCATATTACTCTAAAATTGGAGAAATCCCAACTTATTGCAAGGGAAGTACAGTGTTTAGGTTTTCAGCTCACCGAATTAGGGATAACCCCTTCAACAGAAAAAATCGAAGCTATTCAAAAGTTCCCCACCCCCAAGAACAAAAAAGAAACTACAATGTCACTGAAAAAGAACTCCTGAGTGTAGTATTCGCATGTAATAAATTCCGCACATACATATTAGGATACTCGGTTACTGTTAGAACAGATCACAAGTCCATATCCTTTTTAAAGAGCTGCAAATTAAGTCATGGACGGTTAGCAAGGTGGACTTTGGTCCTACAAGAGTATAACATTAATTGGGAATATGTCCCTGGCAGAAAGAATATAGCCGCCGACGTACTATCACGGGTAAACCTTACAAATCAGACTTATGAAGGCGAAAAGGAGACACTAGCTAAAGTGTATAGCATATTAAAAAGCCGGACAGAATTGGAAAGCATTATCAAAGAAATAAAGTCACATCAAAGACAAGACGGTGGACTGGCACAAATATTCCAGAGGTTGGATGATAAAGATGTAAGGATAACTCCGTATTACTGTGTAATTGATAATATATTATTCATTAAAACTAAGTATCACGATCACGGTTGGAAATTATGTGTACCTAAAACCTTAGAGAAAGAAATAATCACAGATTACAATATTCGCTATGGGCACATGGGTGCTGTCAAGGTAATCAAGGCGTTGGAAGAACATATGTATATAAAAGATATGAATAGAAGAGTGAGGCAGTGCATCAGAACCTGTCAAGTTTGTCAGATGGTAAAATGCACGAATGAAAGAAAGGAGGGACAGATGATACCCATAACATCTTCGGGGAAACTAGAAAAAGTTTTTGTAGACATCTGCGGCCCATTTCCTAGGAGCGGAGGTCACCACCAGTACAAGTACTTATTGATTATCTTAGACCTAAGTATATAAAACTATACCCTATGAATCGAGCAACTACCCAAAAGATACTCAACTTAATAATACATAATTATTTACCCGAGGTAGGTTGTCCGAGAACATTGATCACCGACCACGGTACACAATTTAAAGGACGGAGGTGGAAGGACACACTGATGGAATGTGGAATAAAAACATACAAAACTGCAGTGTACCATCCCAGTAGTAACCCTTCGGAAAGAGTATTAAGAGAAGTGGGACGAATACTTAGAACTTATTGTGCAACTCAACAAAGACAGTGGAGTGAGTATGTCTCAGCTGCAGAGGATTTTATCAATCTAGCATATCACCAATCAATTGATACAACCCCATACAATGCCATGTTTGAAAAACCTCCACCCAGAGAGATCAGTGACCTTATTAAATTCCCACCAAGTCCCGAATATCAATTTGATAAAGTCCAATACCATAATAAGATCATAGAAAAGTTAGAACAACGTAGGAGAAAGTATAAACGGCAAGCACCAGCCCGAATAATTAAATATAAAGTAGGAGAACAAGTACTATTAAGAAATAGAGTGCCCAGCACAATGGAGGGCATAACAAAGAAATTATTGTTGTTATATGTAGGTCCCTATGTGATTACCAAGGACAATGAAAACAATACCTACGAACTCACTGACACAGTAAATAAAAAAGTTAGAGGGACATACAATCAAACATCGTTAAAAAAGTATTATAGTTAAAGGAAATTAAGGAGGATAAGTGGTTACAAAATACCAAATGTTCCAAAGATGTAATACTAAAAAACTGATATGAGAAAGGACACCTGTATAACGTAATCATCCCCAATTATAGACCCAATAGAGTGGAAGAGCACAAATAACCCCATGAATATCGATTAATAAACAATGATTAATATTAAGGACGGATAATATGTAATAGTAAGCAACATTTCTCACCCGAACGTTTAGGGTATAAAAGATAAAATATATATATTTAGAAAAAAAAAACCCTACTATAAACAAACTCATTTGTTGTTAAGCTACAAAATGTTGAAGGTAACTAATTAACTATAACTAGTCAATTTGCCTTATCAAGTTACAAAAGTGTGTAGATTCAAGATGTAAGCCAAACCATTTGTTACTGGTGAAAACTTACCAGATCTATCACACCAAGGGATAGAAAATTATATAATGTCAATCAAATGATTTAATAAGAAAAGACGTCTATTATGTCACAAAGAGCCAGTAGTGGCTTGTAAATACAACTACTGTACTATACCTAGAGAAAAAAATATGTATCCTGATGGATATTCTATGTAAATTAATGTTTATAAAATGATTATTGTATACCTCTCATAAAACTCAAATGTTAAATTAAATCGTCCAGAATAAAGGTTCACCCAACTAACCTTTGAAGGAGTAGAGAGGCAGTATAACAAAGTGTGTAAAATAAAAGAAGGACATCATTATGGAATGTAAGGAAAGAAAAAAAAAAAAATATTTGTGAAACAAACCATGTAAACCCCAAGAATGTCTATGAAATTAGATATTAGTATGTTATTATATTGTCAAATGAAATTGTAATTACAGCATAGTATATAAAATCATCCAGAATAAGTGAAAACCACCATCACTTGAAGGAGTAGAGAAGAAAAATAACAAAGAGTGTTAATTGTAAAGATAACTATTGTTATAATGGAATGAAAGGAAAGAAAAATGTTTGTCAATTATCAAATATTATACATCACCAGAATATGTCAGAGAACATCAAACAAAAAAACCATTTAGTATACAAACAATGTAAGCCCTGATAAGTCAGGATGAATATAACTCGTTAAGAAGGATTTATTGGACTATTGTGAAAACAAAAATATTGTAGACTCTAGATAGAACAAACCAAATGCATAAGTACTGTAAACATCAAAACAAGTGTATAATCTTAAGAATATTTAAACGAACCAAAACAAATTGTTAACTAGTACATAAGTAACTATGTAGCTGATAAAAGCATAGCTGAAAAACATCAAGTCTAAAAGAAGTAATTACCTGTAAGAAAGAAAGTATGTTAGCAAGTATAACGATGGAAATGTGATCTAAATGAAAACCTCTGATACCTTGAATATTATAGTGAATATATTATATTATTGAATATGAATGATATGTGATATTTTTTTTGAGTTGTGATAGTGCAACTATTGCCAGGTGCAATGTTTATTTTTTCTCAGACAGAGAAGAGTAATGCCTCTGAATCTGAGAATGTGTAGTGAGGAGCGGCAGAGGATGTTAGCCATAGTGAGCCACCCTGATTCCGAAACCTCTACAACAGTTAGGGAATTATATTGTTTTATTGTATCAAGGAATATTATGAAAGAATCTGTGAGGTATGAATTATAATAACCATTAAGATAATCACGAACGCAAAGATATGTGATGAGAAAGTAGAATGTGAATAAGACAGGGAATAGTTAACTTGAGAAACAAGATCAATTGTAGTTAAATGACTTAGAGAGTAAGCAACTTGAAAATACTAGTAAATTAAGAATGTACCATTGGATAAAAAAAAAAACAACCTAGAGTAATACACCAATAGTATGTTTAAAAAATCAAAGAGTACAAGAGAAAAATTTTTTATTGAAGTATACTAAGAAACTGACATGAATTGATAATTTTACAAAAAATAAATTTTTTCAAATGATCAATTTTAAAGAGGGTGTATATGTAACATCACAAGATGTCACCTAACCTAAGTGTATGTTATCAGATTTTATAAAAACAAAACAACCATGTAAATAGATATATAATAGTAGAAATAACCAAGAAAGAAGAATGAAGCAGAAGTGCCACATGAAACAGTAACCCAAGGGCTGTTTGACACTACAACTAGACTGAGACTAAAACGAACTGATGGACAGAGTAAATTTACATTCAGCTGTCAATCCAGTAAGTAGTTGATGTAAACCGAATGTCATATGTAAACAAAAAATGAACTAATGAGCAGTTAAATACTGTGAAAGCAGAATTAGCATTTTGCTGATAATAGATGTGACAATGACCAGTAAATTATGAATGCCAAAACTACTGTTAACAATGGCTACATAGTGAGAACAAAGATGTATTTCAGCATCAAATATACTTGTTAGAAAAGAGAACTATTTATAAGAGAGAATCTTATACAAATAAGATATCTCCACAATTTACCGAATTGAGAACCAATAGGCATTATTAAGGCCAAATTTCAATGTAGGCGATATGTCTTAGCAAGCTTAGACCAAACATTAGTCAGTAAAATGGCTATTGAGGATTAGCACAAGTGTAAACTAAAATACACAG
Source organism: Magicicada septendecula (assembly GCA_034769895.1). Taxonomy (NCBI): domain Eukaryota; kingdom Metazoa; phylum Arthropoda; class Insecta; order Hemiptera; family Cicadidae; genus Magicicada; species Magicicada septendecula. The sequence continues at coordinate 454,308,817 of CM068374.1, forward strand.
AACTATGGTTATGCCTTGACATAACAAAAAATATTATTAAAACAATAGGTTTAATCAATTTTAATTGTTAAATAGTAGTTTAAAACGAATTAGCATAAAACGAAATGTAATAGTCAGTAGGATCATTCATTACAATGTATAGAGTTTAGGTGTACAAGTAATGTTCAGTAAAAAATGTCAGTACAGCATTAATGGTGTTCGCACATAAACATTTGATTAATAAAATATGTGAACACAAGCAATATTAACCAAAAGTGTAAAATCGGCGACTCAGAAATAGCAGACGACAGTGAAAGTGATGTACCCGAACGTTGGTTTTATAACAATGTCGGTCAAAGTGAAAGTAATTCGAGAACGAGTGATATCAAATTAAAGGAAAAAAACAATCTTTAATTTGATAGTAATATTAACCCAATCGCAACTGTATTTAGTGCGGGAGAGATGTTAGCATCATTCTAAAAATGTACATCGGGAAACTGTTTAAGAATAATAACAAAAACGACAACGAGCTGTCACCGCAACATTTGACGGTTAGAAAAAGCCGTTATCAACTGCCAAAAAGTGACACGTCACACCTACCAAAGCCAATCAGAAAATTAGTTAGTAATTAACATTTTTACCTAAGGCCGTTCAAAGGAGGGGGTATATAAAGACTAAACAGCGAATTTTGAGACAGACCTTTACTGACTAGCGTGTAGCACAGACGTATGCCCGTCATCTCTACATTTTTTAACAACACTTAGCGTCATTTACATAGTACATTGGAACCAATAGTTCAACAACAAGAAACGACTACTTCGAGTTCACCTACAACAAACAACAGTGATTAAGTGCAGTATCATTTTAATTTTGTGCGGGAATAATGAACAGAAAATAATTTATTGTTATTATTCACGATCCATTTTAATCAGAAGAGGATCGCATTATTCTGTTCTTGTGCGAGTTTAGTGCCGAAACCCAGTAATCATCATAAACCGATTACTGAAGTGATTAATAAGTTTTAATTAAATAATTAAAACTCGGAAGGTAACAGTGCAATCATTACTAATCTTGATCTGAGCGCCATAACCTGTACTTTTTTCAACAATAACCTGTACTGACGCAAAACACAAAAACATTTTTTAAGATTACACCATGTCTCAATTTATTATACAGATTTGTTATTAGTAATTAAGCTATATGTTAGTTGTAAGGGTTCTCACTTGATAAATATTGTCACTAAAAAAGCAAGCGTTGATGAAACGCGCGATCTTTCAACAGATCGTTTTTTTTTTTTTTAATTTTGTTTACTTTGCGAAAGTAACCTAAAACTTTGTTGATCAATTTTATGTCAAAAGGATTATTGGATATTGTGTAGGCATAATTGTTTTCTTTCGTGTCTCAAAGAATTCACTACTGAGATTATCATAATTTTAATATTAAAAATAAATAGCATCTGGACTTAACCAGATTTATAATTCATGTTCTGAGCAAGCCGTGTAAGGCATATAATAACTGACTTTTAATTGTACAACTTTGTACTACTGAGATTATCATAATTTTAATATTAAAAATAAATAGCATCTGGACTTGACCAGATTTATAATTCATGTTCTGAGCAAGCCGTGTAAGGCATATAATAACTGACTTTTAATTGTACAACTTTGTATGTTTGCATTATATTTGTTTTTTTTGAATTCTCTATAAGGGTGTAAATAAACCCATTATTAACAGCATCACCTGATTTTAATTTATTTCTATAGGATAATTGAATATTTTCTTTTAACAAGCTTAAACAACCTTCTGTTGTGTTTAACATATTGGAATAGCATTGCCAAAAGGTGGTACTCGACTATTTTAAATTTTCTAATCATCCAGTAATTTTTATGTGTGGGTTTTACATGGGATTTTCGCTGAATAAATCCGTGTGGCGCCCACTAATTAATAAACAAGGTAACCTAACCTTGCAACCAAAGGGAGTTGGTGATTGTAAGCTGAGTTGACAGTTTAGTGAACTTCTAGTAAACACAATCAGGTACGTAAAAGCATATATTTGTTTATGATATTGTCCAGACTTTACGAGACGTGACATACTCAGACTACCTGCAATCTGGAGAAGAAGTTTTTACTACCAGTTTCAACCAGACGAGAACTATTATCAAGCAACCAACTGCTGTACTTCATGTTTTAACTTAAGTTAATCTAGCATTTAAGTATAATCAACTTCACTATTTTTTTTATTTAATACAAGGGGATTTTTTTTTAAACAAGTATAATTAAACCATTGTAAACACTGGGAGTAACTTTGAATGTTGTATTTTAAATTACTTTACTACATTAGTAACCTTCAATTAGAAACAACCATTCTCAACATTGAGGTATCTCAAAAGAATACTTCACACATGGTTGAACTTTGCTTTAACGAGACTTTTAATATTTTAACCACGAATATAAGTTTAAATAACCACACATTTATTTTATTTCAAGTTAAATGAAATTTTAAACGTAATTTAATATAATTACTATAAACAAATAAACATAATAATTTTAAACACAACCCCTAATATTGGTTTACTTAAAATATATATATATATCTAACAAATATCCGTTTTTTTATTTAGAGACCTACCAGTCCAATATGCCATGAAAATGCTTCTTCAGCAAGCAACTGTCCCTACAAAAACTACAGTGAAGACACTTTAAGGGAAGTTGTAGTCAAAGAAAAGCAGTTACATGTTATGAAACGCTTACAACTATACTGAAGAATAAGTTAATGGCATACAATGTCACTGGGAGAGCAAGATTTCAGTGAGCGAGTGATTTTAGAATGGTTGTTTGATACTATTTGGAACCTAAAGATGGAAGACTGCATAACTCAACGACAATATTCCAGGATGTCTGAATCAAAAGGTTTCTTCGCTCATCCAGATTTATCAGGGAGACTTCCACAGCACACGCAGACTCATGAAATCTGGATGCCTCAGCTATGGACGTGTGATGTCACATAATGTACTTGCACACATTATAGCCGGGCGCCACAGGAATAGCGGAGAAAAGCACAGCATGTTCTGTAATATCATACGCTGTATCTGCATTACATTAACAGAATAACTCGGTAAAAGTTCTTAGGATCCCACACCATAACATGGAATTATGGCAAAACAAATGTTATCTAACCACCACGTAATACAATTTGTAAACTTGGAATGAAATATGTGAACCACATATGTAATCACAGCAACACAACTACTTGTTTTGCACCAATGCAGGAGGTAAACTATTGCCACTCTTATAATAATCTTATGGGTGATCATATATGGTCCAGAAGGTGCAAGATAATTGTACAAAGAGCAAGGACTGGTTCAGAACTCATTTTATTTCTTCCTGCTGTACACAATTCAAAAGGAGGAAATCACCCTGATTGAAAACCAACTGAGTAACCAGAGATGCATAAAGATAAAATGGAAATAAATACAAATACCGCTTTTTACTAAGCAGATTCACTTTATTTGCATACCTTGGGGGAGAAATTTTTACAATATTTTATGTGCGAGAATAGAACTGTCCATGATATGGCTCGTCTCTCTGGTCACTGCCCAGGGGCTACAGAAAGATTATGGAATATACCAGGACACCACCTCAGCTGCATGAGCGAGGCAGTGTTAATATTTGATGTTACAGCTCACAACACTGTACGAGACAGTGGCCACACTGTTCCTGGAAGCAGAACAACATCCCAGTAGGACACTGTTCCACGACCAAAACATCAGCTTTTATCATGCATTTTCTGTACAGTCTGTATGTGACAAGAAATCAGTTTCAGCGTTCCCAGATACCTTATAGAATTAACTGACATACCCTACTAGACAACTGGAAAAGAAATATTTTCCCTTTTCAAAGATTTTTACTTACTATTACAAGAGAACTGCATTTTTTGAATGCTGGATAAATACAAGTTGTTCGCAATTTTATACAACACTGTGCTCCAAAATATACATTTTCAAATTGTCCCATATAAGATCCTCACTGAACTGAACATCTTATTCAGTTAACTAGATACTCTTACAATAACTAGTAAAAATAGTTTGTACACACCACTTGTTTATTATATATCGTTTTAAACAAATTCTGAAATGCCGTAACTATACATGTACTCAAAGTTAGTGATATTTACTATCACTATAGCGAAGATGAATTCCAAAAGTGAATTTGTTGTAAAAAACCAAACGACTTCTATAATCACAAAACTGTATGATTACGTATGTGCAAAATATATCTTCAGATTACATCTGTTAAGCAACATTTGAACTGTCCATGATATGGCTTGTCTCTCTGGTCATTGCCCAGGGGCTACAGAAAGATTATGGAATATACCAGGACTCCACCTCAGCTGCATGAGCGAGGCGGTGTTAATATTTGATGTTACAGCTCACAACACTGTATGAGACAGTGGCCACGCTGTTCCTGGAAGCAGAACAACGTCCCAGTAGGACACTGTTCCACAACCAAAACATCAGCTTTTGTTACTCCATCTATGGCATGCATTTTCTTTACAGTCCACACATGGCAAAAAAAAAATCTGTACAATCAAATGATCATGGCTACTGGCCTACGACTGATAACAAATTTTGTTTTGTTTCATAACTAAAAAAAAAATCAGAAAGCTACCAACAATTACGAGTACTTTGTATGTGAACTGATCTGAAAGATACGTGATTGGATACAAAACTTGCGATGATGCTAATGTGCTGTGTATAAAATTTCTGAACTATGTTACAAAACATTACCCAATTTGAAGAGTACAGATTTTCTGGAACTTGATGAATATATACAATGCAATTTGGCCAAATAAACAGCTCCATTTTATACTCACAAGCTCTTCAAATTATACTCAGCTTCAAGTAAACAAACTGGAGTAATGTTTAATTGGAAAATATGCCAACACTGTTATCTCAGTCCGCCCCAGTGGCATCAGAATTTTCAGAGTAACATAACCATAAACTTTTGATATTTTATCATCATTGATAACTTGTTGGCTTCTGTTGCTCCCCAATGCATCATACTAGAGCTACAAAAAGTATGCAACCAATCCAATCTTTCATCTGGCATGCAAAGATAATTTTAATTCAGATCATGATTATTATTAAATAACTGACACTCCAGGAAGAAAGAAACCTAACATGATTCTTTAACATTCACTGAGGCACAGATTAAACTATTTTTACACAAGTCTGTTACAATTCTTCTAATCAGACGCTGCTAAACCAATATTCAACAACCAGCATGAATGAAATGAATATTAGCAGTTCAACATATTTCTGACTGACCAAAAACTTTCTAAATTAAATAACAAACTATACCCAAAAAAGAACTGGTGAAATTATAAATTAACCGTAAAGAAAAGGCGCACTACTGATCACTTAATAGCACAGCTTACCATTGATGGAATATTGAATTTTTTTAAATGTCTGTAAAATATTAAATTAAGAAAGATTCTTCATTTTTAGACATTTATTTACAAAGTCATAACAATATGAAATCAGACAAGTTCAGAACTAAGCAGCAGCTTCTTCCTTCAGCCTGTCCTTCTTGAGCACTCCCATAAAAGCAGCCTTGTCTGCTGGTGTCTGGAAGCGACCATGTCCAAACTTGGATGATGTGTCGATAAACTTGAGATTGATTTTCTCCAAAGCAACACGCTTTGTGTGTACCAACAGGGACTGTAAAATTGAATTAAAAAAAGCTCAATAACTTTTCACTTATGGTATGAATTTAAACCTTATTACACATTTCATGAATTAACTTGTGTTAACTTTCTGAATTTCATCTAGTGAAATTACAAAAATACACCTCAACTTACAAAACTGCTTGGAAAAAATGAACTTTAATAACGTTGTCTCAGGCCTATCATTGACAATCATTATGACTTCATAGTAATAAAAGGCTCTGTGAATTCTCATCATTGACAATGTTTTTATACAAATTTAAGTCTACAAAATTAAATAAAACAGATTACTCACTTTTCGCATTGTGATAACCCTCTTCTTGGGACCAACACAGCAACCTCTGATCATAACGTAATCATTGTTAACTTCACCATAGTGCGGGAAACCCCCCATTGGTGTGATGGTCTTTTCAGAAAGATCATATTCAGTGGATGCATTATTCTTGATCACCTAAAGGACATACAATTTTTTTAGGGATCAACCACACAGTTTCATGCAACTAAACAGTCTCAAGGACACAAAATGTCAAGTTTCTATTTCCTATCACAACACCAACATTTGTTGTTTGTGACCAATGTCAAAAGTTAATTGTTATGACTCGATATTAATTTGATAATAACAAGGTAACAGTTACAATAGATAACGTAATTGGTTTAAACTTCTTTTACAATGAAAAAGGAACAATAAAAATAATATTTATTACAAAAAATGACATTTATCACTTTTCATACCAGAGGACTGGTTTTTAGTTAGCAATACAGAGAATTATGCAGAAATTACATACCTTGCCATCCTTGGTGTGTATGCCCTGGCCAATACGGTAAATTTTCTTATTGATTTCTGTACGATGGTGATAGCCTTTCTGACCAGCACGAGCGACTGTGAACTGTACTCTGCTGGGATGCCATGCACCAATACACGCAACTTTACGCAGACCTTTATGTGTCTTGCGTGGCAACTTCTTTGTATGCCACCTAGAAGTTACACCTAACAAAAATAAAATCTCTTTCTTATACCAGAATTCTTACATCACATTTTTAATAAAATCTAATATTACACAGTCAATGAAAGTCTATAACTACTCACAAAAGTTACTTTCAATTCCTTCACAGAATTATTGTCTGAACTGGAAAATTACAAAGCACGTAGTTCATGCTGTTAAGTCAAAAGGCAAAATTATGAGCACATTATATCCGAACACTGAAATCTGTTACAAGAATTAAGTCAAGTTCAAAAACCTCACATTTTTATTATTATACATACCCTTCAAAAATAAAGAATTAAGTGATATGTACAAAATACTCTAAGTACAAAATAATTCTGGCAATTTTTTTCTCGAGAAACTTCAAATGTTTTGATAAATTTAGGGTAATTCTGATTGAATATTTGAATTAGTAACTAGTCTAAAAGTTGATGGACACATACCAAATTTCAACACAAAGAGGTTAGTGTTGCTTACATTATTCAATATAGTAAAACATTGGTAATTTTGGGCACTATTAACATCTTGAATTCTTTTATATTGAAAAACATTGCTGTTTTACTGTACACATGCTGGCATGGTAGATTTCATTTTTCCTTTTATTATGGGAGATAAAAATATGAAGCCAGTAAAATACAAAGGCCTTAACACCATAACACCTACTAAAACATTTGTTTATGAAATAAGTGAAAATAACTTTATATACACCTTTATCTTTTAAACCAAATCCTTATTAAACCTGGCACACAGATTTTGTTTCCTTGTTAACTGTCCTTTGAATCAGATCATTTGAGTCTTTCACATCATCATCACTGGCCAAACATTTTTATGGCAAGACATTTCTTCAGATAAAAAAACTGATTACAAGATCCCCACCACCACCAAAATTACACAGCGTCATTAAAAACAGCAGTGTTTTATCTATAAATTTCTGCCAGATACCGACACTTGTATTTAGAGAAATGCATCTCAGAATCAAAACGATCTTTGGATTGATGGGTTTTGGATCGGGACTGCCACTTCTAAATACATAACATGAATTACTCGAGCAACATCCATTTCTCTTACTGAATATGAGAAACTGGCATCAACCAACAGTAACAGTAGTGTTACAATCACAGCAAAACCCCTTCCAGTCTAGACCTTTACTTAACAGAGACACACCTTCTGTGTCAGTACGACTACCAGTACTGGTAGAGACTGGTTTTACGGGCAGTGAATTTCAGATATTTGTGTCAAGGCATGTCTGATCTCTGACCATGCCACTACTGAATTAACTTACAAGGTTTGGTTTGTGTTGTGTAATATTCATGTCCCTTTAAGTGCAAAACAAATTTAACAATTTTAACCCTTCGGTTTTACTGGTAAGAAGAAAAACACGGTTATTACAATGAAATAAGGTCTTAGAGTTATCAAATTTCCCTACCATACAGCAGTTGTCTTAACAAAATCACACAGTGATCAATCTAGAAGTTATATTTCTTTGTTTTGTATAATCTCATAATCGTGACAAGAAATGCAAACTAGTTGAGACCATTAGTGCAACAGAACTGATTAAATGAATCGGTTGCATGCACAGCATTCTGCAGCAGGCCAACATAAGTAACCTTTGAACATTGTGGTAAAAACTTAAAAAACCGTCATTCTGTCTTTGATAAAATAGTCATTAGTACACTCAAACAGAAATACATTTGAATATGCAAGAAAACGAAGGTGACGCGCGTCAATAATGCCATAATTATCAAACATTGCAGAGGAGGCCCATTAACTCATAAAACTCAATTTTCAAAATGCATACATGAGAAAAAACCACTGGTTTGAAATAGTTCATTATCTTGTCTCTTCTTTATGTTAATTTTAACTCGAATGTGTCAGTAAAATGTTATAAATCTGTTGAAACATTTGCTGGCTCTACACGTGTTAACGTTAACGCTCTAAACACATCAAATAACAACGTACAGTAAATTCGCTTTAGTAACTAAATGGTTGACACTACCCATCAGCCACATATTTTTGCTAAATCTTGCATAAAAAGTATGCTAGAAACACAAGCATTCAGAAAACACAAAAAACCAAATAACAATTCATATGGTACAAAGGATGTCAGAAGGAAGGCAGCATGAGTGTTTTCCACATTCTTTAAATCAGAAATGCACACATCATTTTTTTCATCATGCATCCTTGTCATGTACCCTGCTGTAATGACATGTATTACTGTAAAAATGTGATGGTATACTTTTGAGATAGTATCTGGTATAGTCTCCATGTAGCTGTCATTGTTTTGCATAAATTGGATATGTTATTGACAAGTTAATTTACTCATATAAATACAATTCCAAATGTTAACAAAGGAGTAAAAAATTACATTCCAGTCACTAATTCAATGGGCACTCGCATTCCAATTTGTGATTAGATGCTTTACACTTACCCTTATAGCCCTTTCCTTTAGTTACTCCAATTAAATCAATCATTTCATCTGTTGAAAACACAGTTGAGACTGGAACAGGTTTCTCCAAATGTTCTCTTGCCCACTGCACTTTCTGCTCAACATTACCTCCGTTAACTTGAATTTCCATAATATGAGCTTTCTTCTGTCTCTTTTTCAGAAGTTTCATCTACAAAGCAGTAAATACAATATTCCATGATTAACGTGCAGCATATACCTGATTGTCTAGAATACGCATAACATATATTACATAAAGAAAATTAAATAATAAATGTCCATGATATGGCTTGTCTCTCTGGTCACTGCCCAGGGGCTACAGAAAGATTATGGAATATACCAGGACTCCGCCTCAGCCAAACTGGCGAAGCAGTGCTTATATATGATGTTACAGCTCACACACTGTATAAGACAGTGGCTGCACTGTTCCTGGAAGTGAAACGCCTAACAGAAATGGAAGGCATCTCACAACCAAAACATCAAAACCAATATTACCTACATTAAATTTATGTTAAAAAAATTAAGCAATTAAATTTAACTTTTAATACTGAATTGAGTTAATAAAGTTTGTCTTACCTGTGTGTGTGCAATTACACGAATGACTTTGCAGTACTTGATCATTTTCTGGAAATCACTTTCAATAGATTTACGACCCAGTTCATCCTGCCATCTTTTTGATGCCTTGGTGAAAGCCTTCTTCTTTGATTTGTACCTATAGAACACAGAGTGAGTGGAAAGGAATACTTGGAGGTGAATTGTGGGGATGAGAGTGCCCTCATCTCGGAAGCGAGAGCGGAGAACACCCTCTGTTGTTCTACTGACAACACCAGTATCCCTTCATGGGAGCGGTTTCAGTCAGAACAGATTGAAACTCTCTTCACAATGAGCGGAGAGCTGGGGAATGATTATTTTAATATTAAAAACTTTCCTTTTGTTCTAAACATACAATTTTAACAAACAGGTCATCTCAGATCGCCCTAGTTCAGTGCATGTAACATCACTTTTTTCAGCTTTTTCTAACCATACATGTTTTAATCATCATAGATAACCTGCTGGTTTATGTAATGCATATGGTGAAATGTATGATATGGCACATACCATTAAAAAATATTCTATAGAACTAATATCAAAATATATACTAGCTCTGTAAAAAGTTTAAACAAAATGTACACCAATGATATGGATTTCTGTTCCTATTTCATATCTTTACTTATGGAAATAGGATTTTTTTTTGTTTTTTAGACTTCAAAAAGAAAAGTACCTCTACTAGGTTCTTCTACTAGCATTCAAATTTCTAGCAAGTTCAGTCTGTAATGTTCAAAAGTGTCTCCCATCAATTGAAAATAACGATTCAGAGCAGTGGTTCCCAAACTTTTCAGTCCGGGACCCCCCCCAAATAATTTAAAAATTCACGGACCCCGTCCGAGTTCTGAAATAAAACGTTGACTATGATAGAAACTCTTAATTTTAATTAAAATGCATTAAATAAAATTTTCTTAACTTGCAAAAGTTATAATATTAATGATATCAAACATAGTTTAATGGGACCAATGCAGCTGCTTTTGATCAATTAGCTCTGCAATGTTAGGTTTAATGTCCGATAATTTCAATATTAAGTCACCCTCAATTTCAGGTTTATTTCTTAACTCTTGACTTTAAGTATGTGAGCTGGGAAAACGCGGTTTTACGCAAATAAGTAGAAGGAAACACAGCTGAACACTTCAAAGATTTTAGCGAGTTCAGGAGTCAGTCATTACATATAACCAGACGTCAACTAGCTGTAATTGTGAAAAATAATTTTAATGAACTGTCAGTTGAAAGTAATGTCAACGTATCTTCTTTTTGTAATGTACGAGAGAGGTCTAGTCAGTTCAGATGATGAACAGATCTGCTACACGACATGGTTTAAAGACTATTAAAGCCATTAGTTTGAAATTACTTTAACAATTACAATTAGTTTGAAAAAAAAACCTGGAATCTTCTACTAATTGTTATATTCTAAAATTTTTATTTTACAGCATTTAAAAATTGGAGAAATTACGGTATATTCGATTTTTTTTCTTAAAGGTGTCTGCAGACCCCACTTTGGGAACTACTGCTTCAGAGCATTATACATCAAAATGTTCTTGGTGCATACAATGGCAGTGTATAATGGTCGTTTTAGTATATGTATGTTATGCAATACCTACCACCAAGAGGTAAAAGTTGAAGATATGAGACTATTGTGCAACATTTGCATTGCACAGTAAACCAGCACTGACTGACAGGTAAAAAGGAAACGGAATTCAGTTCTCCATGCAAACAGACTCTTTCTCCTTCAACGTCCTGCCAAACCAAATTTGCATTTGACACAACACATCTCACCTCTCGAGTTCAACTTACCTCTACACAACTAATTCATACATATTAACTTGTACATATACACACCAGTTCTTGTAGTAGCGACGTCTGCAGTCCTCAGACAGATGCTCAGCCCAAACAGTTACTAGGGAACGCAATCCATGTGGGGTTTCAATATATCCAATGACACCAACAACAACCATTGGAGGCGTTTCCAAAATAGTTACAGACTCTACGATTTCCTTCTTGTTGATTCCTTGAATAAACAATTATGTAAAATTAAAACTAGTTTTACATACACCCAGAATAATTAACTACTTGATACGAATGTGTTCCTGTTATAAGTTAACAAAGGTTAAAAACTCAAGTCACCTCATCACAATTTAAATAAAATCAACAATCTATATTGTATAAGGTATTTGTAACCCAAAACCTACATTCTATTTTGAAAGTACAGAATAAATGCATATAGATAAAAAATGATTCAGACTGGCTTAGCAGAAGCCATACCAGAGCCTAAAACACATTGCATGTGAACACAGAACTTAAACACAGGAGAAAAATAAATAAAAATAAAAACACTGCAGAAAGAAAACATAGCATTACTAATGATAGTAATAAAGCACGATACTCATTTTTTTATGATCAAATGTTGTAGAAAACAAACTGCTCACACTTACTGTCTGGCCGTAATTTTGAAGATCGAGCAGTGGGTAAGGTGGGAGAAGCAGGCCGGGCACTACGGTTGGCTAAGTGGGGGTGTTGTAATCTCTAAACATTATCTTGTCTCACTAGTCCCTCACCCCTCCCGCAATTAGCACGTCTCTTGCTCTCTTAATGCATTCACGCATTCCTCGCGTGGCTTTCACTAGAGAAATGTTTGTGCTCTTCGAGAACACTTCGTTGTTAACCAACGCGTAAAATTCTTCCTTGTAACCGATATTCGTTTTCCCCGCGAAATACGGAAAATTTTCCCATAGAGAGATAGGCTTCATATTGACAAGATAATTTAAAAAAAAAAAGATGTATGAATTACAAAATTTAATTTCAAAAAATAAATTAACTAAGCAAATGCATAAACTAGAAAATTTAATCATGTAAATTAACATTTATTTAGTAGGCTATACACTAAAATTAAGTTACCTGTAATTCACTACAGTTCACTGTAGTGCACAGAATCTCAAGTAAATTTAAATCTAATGTTATAATTCAAATGCCGATATACAACATTTCTTAGACACTGTTGGATTAGAAGTACCGCTTCCTAAATCCCTAGTTAATCGTACTTTTTCATAAACCGTTAAGATTTAATGTTTGATGCCTGATATTCTATGAATTTTAAATACAGTAGACTCCACACTAACAGACAGACGGAAGATTAAAAAAAAAAAAAAAAAAAAAAAAAAAAAAAAAAAAAAAAAACTTTGTAGGCTAAAAGAGTACTTTCATTATCAGTTTGGTATAAGAAAACATTCCATATTTGAAATAAATTGGTCGACAGAACCAAAGATGAATCTATAAAACAAAAGCAAGATGATTATTAAATTAACTAACTGGAATGTTATACGGAGACAGTCTGGCGACAGGAAGTCAGATAACACACAAACACGGGACACAGATTAGCGTACGCAAACCGAACGGCTAGTACACTTATTTTACCCAACATCGCTTACAAGCGGCCGCGTGGTGGGGGAGAGCGAATTCAATCATCCGGTTGTGGCCAGACAGTAGGTGTAACTACACAACACTAACATACTCTGAACATTTGAATGGCTGTTCAGATCAGTATTTTGTCACATGACCACTCTCAACTTTTGGTAAACGGGGCATCACATGTACTGAGGAACTGAGAGGCAACTGGATTGAACCCACATGCACCACACAAATGGTCCAATTTCAAGATTACTTATATTTTTATTTGTTATTAAATGCTTGGTACTGGAAAACACACTACTTCGGCAACTTGTTCACAAGCTTTTTCTATATAGACTTTTTGCACATTTCAACTGCTTTACAGGAATCATGAGCGCGAGTGCGCGCACACATACACACTCTGTTAAATAATGTGATATTTAATAGATACCTACAGTATTTAAAAACTTACTTGAGCCTGGTCTGTCAGCTTCTCTTACAACATGGGTCATACCAGCCTTATAACCAATAAAGGCAGTCAGGTGGACAGGTTTTGAAGGATCATCCTTGGGGAACGCCTTTACCTTACCACGATGACGCCTAGACCTCTTCTTGGGATAGAATCCCATAGACCCATGACGTGGGGCACTAAATTTCCGGTGAGACTGTAATCAAATACATTACTTTAGTATATACTGAAAGTATAATAGTTAAAAAAAAAACTGAATCACACATGCTCACATGACACACAATTCAATTTAATTTAATTTGAACACGGGTACCACTGGTCAAAATTTACAGGATACATCATTAATATATCTTGTTCAACCCTCAACAGTACTGTAACTACTAACATCTATATTTTTCAAAATTATAATTTTTGCCTTAGCCATACAAAATACATCGGACCTTTTAGTTATATTACCTACAATATTTATCACATGCCACTCTTTTGTTCTCTAACCTCTCCATTTATATTGCTATTTTGATCAAGAATTCACTGTGGTAATTCTGATATTTCCGCGTCACTGCTGATATTGCTGTGAAATATTTTTTGTTCTATTCTTCTATGTTATATAAACACGAGAAAAATAATTTTAAACGGCGGTCGAACCTATTTACGGAGAAAAAAAATAAAATAAATACTCCCATAAGAACGCATGCAATTGAGAATGAGCGCCATATTGACTGAGAAATGACAGGTCCAGCTATTGTAGACGCGTGACGTCACCGTGTGTACATCACACAACACAAAAGCGGTTTTAAAGCTTTGCGTTGAGCCCACCGCGAGTTTATTATTAGTAACCTCACCCACGAGTCCTAGTCACCCACGTCCACAAAAAATATTGCGATAATGGCATCACTGATATCACTGTATACTATACCACCTATTTTTCGAATTGTTTCACTATAGTTTTGGATCACGAACATCACAATTCACAATACCACCACTAACCTTTTACTTTTCAACATATTCACGCAGAGGAAGTACATCTGTTATGACGCGATGTAAAACTATCGATGTTTATCATCGTGAAGAGTACATCGATGTTAAAAAAAATATCGTTATTAAAACATCGCTGCTTTTTACATGTTTGTAATATTACAAATAATTGGGGATGAATAATAAATAAAAATAATTGGTAAATAAGTAAAAATAATTAAAGAGAAGAATAATATACCCCTATATTTTATTCACTTACCTTATCAGAAGATTCTGAAAGTGAAAACCTCAACACTTAGGTAAAGGCGAGGTGACGTTAAAATAATTTAACTCATATTCATATTATTATTTATTATTATAATGATTATAAAGTGTTTGATTATATAGTGAACAAACATACATAAAACCACCTACTTTAACAAAAACAGAAAACTCTTTAAATCAATGTCAGGTTTGTTTACTCCTAGTGAAAGTTTAAGTTAGTTTGGTAAATTCTCAACAACAAAAAATGGTATACCAAAAAAATTTTACCGTCTCCACTCTGTCCTAAGGTAGTGGTCGGCAGTGAAAACTGCTATCACAACTTCCTTAGCTGAAGAGGCGAACTGAAGCCGAAACAGAGACAATCAAAAATAACCAGAGCGTAATGCTCAAAGTACAAGTTTGTGTTTGTCAAGCAATCTTTGTCAAACGGTAGTCCTTCAAAGCATTTAGTGAGAATTATTACCAAATTGTAATTTTGATACAAAACTCCTCAGTGCCAAACTTCGCTTGTACTTTGTCTTTCGACTTTGACTCGCGTACTTTGTTCAACTTTTTTAAACTAGTATTCCCAAAGAGAGATAGACCTATAAATTCTCTTACTTTCTTTTAAACAGTAAAAGCTGAAAATCACAGTGTAAAGTAACATTGTTAATACTTTTATAAAACTTTGTGGTAGTTATCGATAGTATGAAAATTGCAACTGAGCCGAAACAGAGACAAACAAAATTAACCAGAGCGTAATGCTCAAAGTACAAGTTTGTGTTTGTCAAGCAGTCTTTGTCAAACGGTAGTCCTTCAAAGCATTTAGTGAGAATTATTACCAAATTGTAATTTTGATACAAAACTCCTCAGTGCCAAACCTCGCTTGTACTTTGTCTTTCGACTTTGACTCGCGTACTTTGTTCAACATTAAATTAGTATTCCCAAAGAGAGATAGACCTATAAACTCTCTTATTTTCTTTTAAACAGTAAAAGCTGAAAATCACAGTGTAAAGTAACATTGTTAATACTTTTATAAAACTTTGTGGTAGTTATCGATAGTATGAAAATCGCAACTGAGCCGAAACAGAGACAAACAAAATTAACCAGAGCGTAATGCTCAAAGTACAAGTTTGTGTTTGTCAAGCAGTCTTTGTCAAACGGTAGTCCTTCAAAGCATTTAGTGAGAATTATTACCAAATTGTAATTTTGATACAAAACTCCTCAGTGCCAAACCTCGCTTGTACTTTGTCTTTCGACTTTGACTCGCGTACTTTGTTCAACATTAAATTAGTATTCCCAAAGAGAGATAGACCTATAAACTCTCTTATTTTCTTTTAAACAGTAAAAGCTGAAAATCACAGTGTAAAGTAACATTGTTAATACTTTTATAAAACTAATTTACTAAAACTTTGTGGTAGTTATCGATAGTATGAAAATCGCAACTGAACTATCGATAGTAAACATTTTGAAAAACCCCGCGGCGACGTCACAACGATTAACCAATTGCATGGGTCTGATGCAAAAAACCCGGGAAGTTAATTAAAACCGCTTTACAAAGCTGATGTTGATTGGTAGATATAAAAAAAAGCGCGTTTATACACCGTTAATTTTAAAATTTTGCATATTGTCAATTCTCATTGGTTGGTAATGTGTGTGGGTGTCAAGAATCGGCGGCAAAAACAGTACTGTCTTCTCAGTTCCGTGTTATAAGTCAACTCGTAAGCCGCTACGGTAATCGTGTATTTAATTATTTTGTGAATTCAGTGTTTTCGTTTGTGTTATTGTGTTGTGTTATTGTGTGGTGTTATTATTAATTATTATTTCTGTTGTTTAGGGTTATTATTATAATATACCATATATTATTTATTTAACATTTTACACTGCAATGGCCTGCCATGATATTCAGTGCGGTGGGACGTCAGACGAATGCATTCGAATGACTGAGTCTGAGATTATTGACTTTTTAATTTCCCACGAGGTTATTAAAGGGTCAATAAATTGTCCTTCGTGTGGGTCCCTATTAGCACTGAATAGACAGACATTATCTTTTCGGTGTCACAATTTGCGAGAAGTGGTAGCTAAAAAGAAGAAGAGGATATGTACAACACGTAGGTCCGCACGAGAAGGTAGTTTCCTTGAAAAGACCCACCATCCTCTCACAACCTACTTTTACCTGGTCTGCCACATCCTTCATACCCGTCCGCCTCGTCACCAGCTTCTCATGTGGAACTATGGTGTGAGCGACCATTTCGTCGTCGATTGGTACAGTTTTTGTCGAGAAGTTTTTATTTTCGACGCCCAGCGCACTTCAGCTAAGCTGGGGGGCCCTGGAAAGACTGTAGAAGTCGACGAAGCCAAATTTGGCAGTCGGAAATATAATCGGGGCAGGTACATTGAAGGACAGTGGGTGTTCGGGGGAGTGGAACGCGGTTCTGGCAAATGTTTTTTGGCACCAGTTGAGCGCCGGGATTCCGCTACTCTCCTCGAAATAATTGAGGAGTGGATTCTTCCAGGCACCACTATAATCAGTGACTGCTGGAAAGCTTATAATTGCCTGGAAGATGCGGGGTTCGTTCACCAACGTGTGAATCACAAACAAAACTTCGTGGACCCCGCTACCGGCGCTCACACAAACACCGTTGAGAGGGCATGGAGAGAAGTCCGCAGTGTTATCCCACGATTCGGCCGGAGGCAACATCATTTCGCGGGATACCTGGCGGAATTCATGTTTAAGAGGCGCTACCCGCTGGAGGAAGGTCTTCGTCTCCATGCCTTCTTCAGAGCCGCAGCCGAGTTATATCCCCCAACACATTAAGGTAAGAGTTTCACTTTTCCATAATTATGGTAATGCATGCATTTCATGTGAGCGCGCGCGCGTGTGTCTGTGTGTTTTCAGTATCTCATTAAATGCATATGCTGTAGGTTATTTAAAATTTACTAACACATGGTATTAATATTGGATGGCTGCTAATTTAAACAATACGAAGAATAAAACATGGTATTAAAGTCAAAAAATTCTGTCAAGAAATATTCAGTCGACTCTTTTAAAATGTGTACATAAATTTACTATTACGTCCACAATTATTTTGACAACTATTATGACACACAATTTACTGATACGAGACATTATACTGAATATTAGACTGTTAATATGCTAACTAGTTAAATAAATTAAATACCTAAAGAATTAACAATTAGGTAATTATGATATTTGTAGACGCCATATTAACTGTGACAAATTACATTAAGAGATTTTTTAACTTTTAATTTTATTTAGTAGTAGAAAAACACGTGTTATTTGGCGCGTAAACTTATGAATTGCAGCGATTGGTAATCCACGTAATGACGTCATAATTCGTCATTCGCTGTGCATTAGTGAGCCGTCGCTCCACTGCGGTGATCCCACTAACTACTCAGTTAATATGGCGCTCATTCACTTTACATGGGCGCTTATGGGAGTATTTATTTTATTTTTTTTCTCCGTAAATAGGTTCGACCGCCGTTTAAAATTATTTTTCTCGTGTTTATATAACATAGAAGAATAGAACAAAAAATATTTCACAGCAATATCAGCAGTGACGCGGAAATATCAGAATTACCTTCACGGTTTCTGGGTATGATAGGTTAGCAGTACATTGTACTTTACATTCATTATGTGGAGAATAGTTCACGATATAGGCAACAGGTGAGTAAAGATTCGTTTTCGAAAATATTTTTTAAAAATCAAGTGGCCCAACTTCAATTAACATAATCCAATTCAGCCCTTTTTAGGCAATATTTTGAGGAAATTAAAAAAAACCCCAACACGTGTTTATCTCATGTCGCAGATACGTTTTTGATTTTCAAAATCGAAATCAACATAACCTACCTATTGATTACAATTTATGTAGTATTCAAATTGAACCATACTAAGAAGTATCTGTATGAAAATCGATAACATACAATTATGTAGTATTCAAATTGAACCATACTAAGAAGTATCTGTATGAAAATCGATAACATACAAGAGAATATGCTGATAATATTATTAAGACTACATGCTTCAAGAAACTGAAGAAAAATAGATATTTTCTGGACGGCTTAAATAAAAAACACAGCTGTACCGGAACTTAACCGTATTACTATTGCATACTTAATGTTGCTTTATTTAGTCCTAACACGAGGTTACACGAAAGAAAAATGGGACTATACATAATCCGACTATTGTAATAAGCCGTTCGTTTTAAACACTGGGACGTACAAAAAGAGTTTGTCGTCCACGCTGCTGACGTAATGGCTTGGGCATTTGACTCCCAAAAATGTGGTTCACGAGCGGAAGTAATTATATAAAAGTAGGCAATTAAGCTTTATAATTTCGTAATAATTAAGACCAAATATGCCGTAATAACTGATGTAAATAAAACTATTACGAAGGCTAATGCAGGACCTTTGAAAACGAGCAACGTGGTTTCTCACATCGTAAATTTTACACAATAAACAATCAAATTCCAACATATCGTATTCACTCTCGTTTAATACTAATATTACGTACGACAGTGTACCAAATACGACTGAAAACAACTACAGATTATTACTGTTAAAATGGATACAATATCAACAAATCACAGAGTAAACCCAACTCACCATGTCAATCCAGCGACGGAAGAAAACGGAATGGGCTTTTCCATCCTTCTTCCTCTATAACTCAACGAACCATTGCTTACTAGATTACGTGTGTACTTCCGCCAGTGAAGTTGTTCTCTAAAGTCGAGTTAAATATGTGTGCATATGACATTTTAGATATCCTTCAAATTCAAATTAAAACATTATTAAACGAAATATAGTGTATTTATGATACTAGGATTTCGACTATTCCGTTAAATCCCCACCAACACAACATTGTTTTGTTTATATTTTCGAGTTATGAGACATACACGCCTATATTATACTGCGTTTTTTAACGCACAGAACGATGTTACGAAGGCATAAACAAAAAGTACGAAAATACTGGCATAAGACAAGCAATGCAGGCGTACTTATAAGAATCGATTTTCTCAACTGATTTTGAAGGTGTACCGGTAGTCAGTGAAATAAAAATGTGAGTACAGCCTGTAAAAAAAAAGAATACGTCTTATATACAAAACAATGCCTTATATAAGTATGCATTTCTTATATATATGGACAACAAAATTATACCTTACCTAACCTTGCGTAGGAAAGTGTTATATTCACACCAAGCTAAAACATACACAGATGCACGCCTGCGAATGTAGCCGATGCCATATATATATATATATTCGTATATATTATTCGTACTCTGTGGCTGACGCCATTGAAGGCGAAAACTCGCACAGTAGCGTGTGGATGTGGTCATGTAAATTGTTAATTGAGAAACAATTATAGCTTGAAAAGAAAATAAAAAAGTGGTAATAGTTCCGGTTGACACCCTTGTCTGGGAAAGCCGCGAAACCTGCAAAAAACGATGTTTTTGCAGGTTTTACGTAAACTACAGACTAAAAATAGGTGCGGAAGCGAATAATCCGCAAACAAAATTGTGGCACCTCCGGTTTTCTTCATGAACCTCTGAAGAAGCTTTTTAAAAGTGAAAACCGGTTCAGGTTATAAGGTAAAACTTTTACGTTTTTAACCCATAAAAAGTTTTGTATTCCGAATCGTAGTGAAATAATTATATTTAGTTAAGTAACGGACACGTCATGGACACGAAATCAAAGAAACTAATACCTTCTTCCACTGATTGAGCCTTAGTTTCACTTTAGTCTTATTTCTGTTCATTTAATCCTATTCATTTTCCTGAGATTCTACAATAGAACATTATAGGAATAGATAGTCGTCACCCACATTATTATTTTCCATAACAATGACAAGTTTTGTATTCATTTGAATTTTCTTTGTCTCGACAGTACAATCATGAAAAGCCATTCAGTGATTCATAATTTGTCTTTACGGTACTTATTTAGATAATTATGTCACAGTATTGATTTTTATTTTGCTTCCTAGCTCAATGATGCCTATCAGAGTGTATCGTTTGCCCTCTATTTTTATACTTTGTTTTTAAAATTTGTTTAAATTAAACAGTCTTGGATAAAGGTATTTTGCTGAAGCCAGCATTGTTGTAAGAGTATTTATTTTATAGGATAATTTGGCAATATAATATCTACAGTTAAGTGTATACCAGTGAATTAAAAGTACGACTTTAATTATTCTTAAAAATCTGTTAAACTTGTCTGAGAGATTTCAATTGTCCTTTTCACATTACCTATTCAATTCTAAGGAAGACCAAGCCAATGTTAGCATTTTTCATTTCTTTTGGTAGTAGGCCTACTCTCTTATTGATGAATTGTTCAATGCCTATTTTAAACATGGTCTTTAAACACATATTTTGCATCTTTGTGTATTTGTAATTTTGAAAAACAGTCCTTGGTACACCTAGCTAATAATGTTGAAAAAAAAAATCATTCCTTAACTGTTCAGTATTGTTTTCTGAAGTTTGGTGAGCATGTTAGGGGCAACTGACAACTCAGATGAGTTTTCTCAGTTTTCAAGATAGCTGGAATAGCTCTCAACTAAACACAGTCTGTCTACACCAAACTCTTTTCACTACTCAATAATCTTGCTTTTCCGGAAAGTTTATTTACACTTAAATGCACACTGTATAACTATATATCTTTTTTTAACTTCTGATGAATTTTGAATTGTGATCTTTCAAAGTCAGTCTCCTGTCTTTCAGATTATTCTCATCTCTTCAAGATCTCTTCAAGAATTCAAGATCTGAAAGTCTGACTAGCCTTTAAATAAGATGAAGTTTCATAAAGCTATAGAAATATGGGCTTTTGAATATAAGTGGTTTTTTTTTCTCTATACAAAATTTCTTATTTTTCTCTACATGGTAAAACAGAAACAAGTGACTATAAAAATACATTTATACACATCTATAAAGGTTCTGATAATACATTAGTAGAAAAATAATTGCCTCCATGATGAAAACAGTTATCAGAAAACTTCAGTTCTGAAATGTTACAATTGAGGAGCAGTTCTTCTATTTTTGATTTTATATTTTGGAAATGCAATTATTATTGAGGAGGTAATTCTGTTTTAATTTTTAATAAAAAATTCATACTTTTAGTGTGTAATCTACTAGTTTGTAATGCGTTCTCAAAAGAAATGTTGAGAAGCTGGAACAGATTGAACCCCTAATATGCTAGTTTCTACTTCAATGTAGAGTTCTCAAAATACGAGGGCAGTCTGAAAAGTTCTCGGCCTCGACCATAGGCGACAGTACTATCGTGAATTTTTTATGTTGGTACTGCTAGCATGTGTGTACAATTTCTGGCCATTCTACCAAATAAATTGTATTATACAGCCGTTTGAAACAGAAGTGTTGTCCATATACCTTAAAATGTAGACAATCTAGTATCGTGCGGTCACAAAGTTCTTTGTAAAAGAAAGTTTAACACCAAACGAAATTTATTCAAGGTTCGTTAAAGTGTATGGGGACTCTTCTTCTTCATTTTCAATGGTTAAAAAATGGGTTGCCAAGTTTAAACATATTCATACCAGCCTGGAAGACGATTCACGTGAAGGACGTCCAAAAACACCAACAATTCCGGAAAATGTCGAAAAAGTGCATAATATGGTTTTGGATGATCGCCTAATTAAAGTGGATGAAATTTCTGAGACTATAGGAATTTCAAAAAAATACGTCGGACACATTTTACATGAGGAATTGAAAATGAAAAAGCACTGTGCAAGGTGGGTGCCACGCTTGCTCACAGCAGACCAAAAACACGTTCACATGAAAATATCTGAACTGTGCTTGGAGCGTTTTATAAGAATAAAGCAGATTTTATTACGCTGGATGAAACTAGGCTATACCACTACACACCAGAGTCCAAATAACAGTCAAAGCAGTGGACAGAAGCTGTTTGTTCAGTGCAAAAGAAGGAAAAGTCAATTCCATCTGCAGGAAAAGTCATAGCGTCAGTGTTTTACGATGCTAAAGGTGTTTTGTACATCGAATACTTTGAAAAGGATGCAACAATAACCGGAGGATAGTATTCCAACCTTTTATCGAAACTGGATGAAAAAATTAATGAAAAAAGACCAGGTTTGCAGAAGAAAAAAAAAATCATTTTCACCATGACCTTGCACCCGTCCACAAAAGTGTTTTGGCAATGGGAAAATTAAGAGATCTCTGCTGTGAACTATTGGAACATCCTCCCTATTCCCCACATTTGGTTCCCTCAGACCTCCATCTTCTGCCAAAACTCAAACTCTTTCTTGCTTATCAGCGTTTCTTATCGGATTAAGAGATGATTTCAGCTGTAGAGGGGTATATTGCAGAGCGTACAGAAAACAACTTCAGGAATGGGATAGTGGCATTGGAACATCGCTGGAATAATGTGTTATGCTGAAAGGACATTATGTTGAAAAAATAAAAATACAGTATTTATGAAAATTTATGACCGCCCTCGAATGTTTACAGGATTCTAAAAATTAAGTTTTGATCTATCCCCCTCCCCCCCCATTGACTTAAAGAGGATTATGTGCAAATGAGGGATATTCAAACAAACAGGTGATACAAAGGTTTTTTAAAAATATATAAACACTTGGTACGTTTCACAGTTTTTATTACCTCTGACAGCTGTTTCAGCTTCTCACGCTATTGTCAAAGCAATTGTTCCACCCTAACCCCCTCTGTTTTAGTTGTTCACTGATCTCTTTGGCAATAGCTTGAGAAGCTGAAACAGCTGTCAGAGTTAAATAAAAACTGTGAAACATGCCAAGTGTATATACATTTTTAAAAACCCTTTGTATTAATATGTTTCACCAAATACCCAATGAGTCATTAATATCGTGAAAAAACAGGTGATGTTTAGTTGATCAGATCCACTCATATTTTCACATAATACCATCTTCTTTGAAAAGTTTAAGTTACAGCTTTATAAGGTAACTGACCATTCTAATGACTTTCCTGAGTTCTTCTCAGCTGTTTTACCTTTATTTCTGAGAATGGAAGACTCAGATTTTCCCAAACTTTTCAGTCCATGGCCCCCCCAAATATTAAAAATTTCATGGACCCCGCCTGAGTTATGAAATAAAACGAACAGTAAATATGATACAAATGCATTTAATGAAAATGTATTAAAATTAAAATTCTCTTAACTTGCAAAATTATAATATTAATGATATAAGACATAGTTTAATGTGAACAATGAAGCTCCTTTTGAACAATTAGCTCTGCAGTACTAATTTTAAAGTCTGATATTAAGTCACTCTCGACATCAAGTTTATTTCTTAACTTTGCCAACCTCGGCTCTATTTTTCCAGCCACACGTGTCAAAATCCAGCTACTTAGGTGTAAAACCAGCTACACAGAAGATGGACCCGTAATACGTCTAGTCTAGTTGTCTAGACAGTTGTTTATGCTAACAGTGTGTTGCTGGTTAAACTGGGGGCACCTCACAGGTTGATACTGACAATTAAAACTGAATTGATATAAAATAAAATTGAAACTGGGGTAGCACACAATTCTGTACCGTTACACGTATTGTAATATTTCCCTTTTGTTTTTTATTACCTTTTACTCCTTGACGTTATTATTTATTTTTAAATAGTTACATTTTATTTTCATTTCTTTATTTGTTAACTTGATTTTATACTTCTTTGTATTTTATTTATAAGAAAGATTGCATTTAGGCATAATTCACAACGAATTTTGATGATTAAATTATATTTATTCTAGGGCATAATCTTGTTATGTTACATAACGGCCCCCCTTTAAGAAGGATTATTTCTGATGGAATATTTATACGACTGAAGAAATCATCATTCATTCTTGTGTAGGGTCTTCATAATATTTTCTCAGTGCAGCTTGGTTGTATGTTCCCTTAATTTGTTGACTAGTTGGGTCCGTTTCACAGTTTTTATTACCTCTGACAGCTGTTTCAGCTTCTCACGCTATTGTCAAAGCAATTGTTCCACCCTAACCCCCTCTGTTTTAGTTGTTCACTGATCTCTTTGGCAATAGCTTGAGAAGCTGAAACAGCTGTCAGAGTTAAATAAAAACTGTGAAACATGCCAAGTGTATATACATTTTTAAAAACCCTTTGTATTAATATGTTTCACCAAATACCCAATGAGTCATTAATATCGTGAAAAAACAGGTGATGTTTAGTTGATCAGATCCACTCATATTTTCACATAATACCATCTTCTTTGAAAAGTTTAAGTTACAGCTTTATAAGGTAACTGACCATTCTAATGACTTTCCTGAGTTCTTCTCAGCTGTTTTACCTTTATTTCTGAGAATGGAAGACTCAGATTTTCCCAAACTTTTCAGTCCACGGCCCCCCCAAATATTAAAAATTTCATGGACCCCGCCTGAGTTATGAAATAAAACGAACAGTAAATATGATACAAATGCATTTAATGAAAATGTATTAAAATTAAAATTCTCTTAACTTGCAAAATTATAATATTAATGATATAAGACATAGTTTAATGTGAACAATGAAGCTCCTTTTGAACAATTAGCTCTGCAGTACTAATTTTAAAGTCTGATATTAAGTCACTCTCGACATCAAGTTTATTTCTTAACTTTGCCAACCTCGGCTCTATTTTTCCAGCCACACGTGTCAAAATCCAGCTACTTAGGTGTAAAACCAGCTACACAGAAGAATGTTTTACTTAGATACAGTGCTTATACGCAAGATACAGTGCTTATAAGCAAGATACAGTGCTTAAACGTGGACTAAAACAGCGCTATCAGTTCTGCATTGATGCAGCGCTCTAGGCAGTTCAGGTGACAAACAGATCTGCTACACAATATGATTTAAAGAGATTATGAAAGCCATTAGTTTGAAATTACTTTTACAATTACAATTTGAACAAAAAAAAATACCGGAATCTGCTACTAATTGTTTTAAGATTCCAAATTTAGATTCTAGACTATAAAAAATCAGAGAAATTTATGGTATATTCTATTTTTTTCTTAAAAGTGACCGCGGGCCCCCTGAAACATCATCGTGGACCCTACTTTGGGAACCACTACTGTAAGATGTTGAAAGATGGGGAACCAGCTTTGAAATACTTTTAAGCATTGGTCTAGTTATTGCAGCATTGCCGAATCGTCTCACAGTTATTGTTATTGTTGCCTGGAAATTTCTCACCACTTTGTATGTTGTATAATTTTCCTTGCACCTATAACCCATACAGTACTGTTGATAAAATAAGTTTTTTCAATCAGTATTTTTCAGTGCTTCTGTTCTAAAATCCTTTGAGTACTTCTGTTGAATATGCCATTTAACCCAGCAGTGCATGGTGAATAACAGATTATGACTTAAAATAAGTTGCTAACAAAAATCAAATTTAACTTACCATGATCGTACATTTAAGAATGTACGGGTAACTAAAACATCACACGCAAAGTTGGCGACACCTTCACTTGCATACCAGCTGATTCTCCGGTACCCTCCCGTCATTCACAATTTCAAAGTGGACTCGTCCATCCATAAATTGGTTTCTGCGCATATGCCCTTAACTTTCAATTTTACTATACTATAGGTCGCCCATTGTTAGGATGAGAGTACAGGCTCTTGTGGGACTCTTATTTTTATCATACTCACCCCCTCTCAGACAATTAGTAGTAGGCACCTGACTCAGCCTTCTATTGTAGATCTTATCGTACACGGAATAAATCTGACATGGCGCTACCTGGCTTTTGAAAACCACTGCAACTACTCCACCCTTTCTCTTTCAGTGTTTTTCTGGGAACTTCCAGTAGTATTAAATGATTTAAAATAACGGGACTCGTTCAAGAGACAAGACGACAAGACATAATTCAGGTATTTAGTGGACAAGCTTCAACTTCTCATAAAAGAAAATTTCAACAACTGATTAATTTTAATCGACTCTATTACTTGACTAAGTAGTTTTGATTGATTAATCGAAGTTCAAATTTTAATCGGATAATCGGTTCGATTAACCGATTAAATCCGCAACACTAATTATAACCACTAACACAATTTTCTTAATTAAACTTATATGTTTTACACATAATCTGGGATCACTGTTTCCATCATACAGTATTTTTTTTAAGTATTTGTTTTGTTTTAAGTTAACCAGGGATGTGGTAGTATAACATCACCTAATTGTCTCGAGGGAATTCAGTATTCAACTGAACACAGTTTTGGTCATGAGTATTATTACAGATCAGCAAAATTCCATGCAAATAAAAAGTAAAAGCAAACTGAACTAAGCATTGTTGTGACATTCAAGCATTTTCTTCTTCTTCATTCATAAACATGCCTAAGCTGCGCTGAAAATGTTGTTCATAATGGACGTATTTTATTACTGTGGGATTATATTTGAACCACACCTAACCTTGCGAACAAAAGTGTTATGTTTTTTTTCCGATTTGTTGTGATTGAAACAGAATATGTTATATTTTTACAGACTGTATTGTAACCATATGCATGGTATACATAAACATTAAAAAATACATTGTAAGTGAAGTATGAAACCAGAGAAAACTCACAAACACAAATAGATTTCAATGATCCAAATAATACATGTGTAAAATTTTCTGTTCAAAGCGAAAGGGAGTTGTGTCATGAGAAGGGAGACGTGTATGAATCTGTATGTAACTCTCCTTACTTCGAGTTGTTTTTTTATCTGGTTTTTACAAAAAAGTAAGTATTATTTTAAAGGCATATTGGTAGATTGGTTTTGGTTTATATTTAGAATAATTGAAAATATTAAAAACTATTTATGAACATTCATAGAGGTATACTGTAAAAGAAGGGTTGTTGCCAATCAAGGGTTATAAAGGCATAAGAATCATTATGAACATTCTTGGATTTTGTTGTCCATGACGTGTCCATTACTTAACTAAATATAATTATTTCACTACGACTCGGAACACAAAACTGGTTATGGTAATGTTCAGGTTATAAGGTAAAACTTTTACGTTTTTACCCATAAAAAGTTTTGTATTCCGAGTCGTAGTGAATAATATTTAATCATGAACATGTCCAGACTCAGTTTTATGTTGAGTATTCAGTCTTGGTAGGTGTTTAGAGAAATGGTCAGACTTAAATTACTGTGCTTGGTAGCAAAGATTACTTGTTCATATTTTAAATGAGTTTTGTCAAAAAAATACAGTGGCTGATGAAATATGATATACCAGATGTATACATAACTGCCACAGTAATCTGTAACATTACAAGCCAAATTTTGTAGTTTGTAATAGTTCCTGTCATAGTAACCACAAGTGATTCAGTAACACTAAGTCCTTTGAAACTGAAATAATTAGACAGTCATTTTTACCAAATGTTGTTGTTGTTTCCAATGGCTCAATGTGGCTCACGCCATTCTGGATCTAGCTTCCCAATAAAGACCAGGTAAGTCTTTTCTATTCTGTCTTTCTTTATCCAATTTTTTTTGCAGACCAGGAGGTGGTCCTTGTCCATTTTGTTTCCAGGGCATTTGCAAAGAGTGCACATCCCAGAAGGGAGGATGTTGATCCTGTTGAGGCGCCCTGCTAAGCAGTCGTGTCCTGTGGCCTGTGACAGAAATTAGCAACCGATGATCTTCTTGAAAGTTCTTTGTTCTCAGTGTAGAGACTAGATATATTTTCAAATAGTTTGCCTTTCAAGTCTTCATTGGTTCTGTGATGGAAGGAAGTCTGGCAATGCTTTTTAAGTTGTTTAATCCTTCTATCTATTGTACTAAGTCTTGAAGGTTTCTGTTTTACAGAGGTGCCCTTTTTAGCCAACTCATCCGCTACTTTATTGCCCTTCAGCCCTCTGTGTGACGGCACCCACTGTATTACCACACTGAAAATATTATTTTTAACTGTCTTGTACTTATCTCTGATGGACTGTATTATGATGCTCTTGGATGAGTCATTATTTTCAATGGCCTGTATTGCTGATTTGACTCCAACGCTTGTTTTTGAAGAGACTTTGCGCAGATTTTGTCAGAATGCTGTTTCAAGGTGAGTTTATTATTGATCACCACTCCTAGATATATGGTACTATCGCTTCTCTGTAGTTCATTATGTTCAATCTTGAGACATATTTCTTTGATTTTTGTTTTTATGGAGAACAGCTGATAGTGTGTTTTTTGGTAATTAATTTCCATATTATTGTCGTCACTCCATTCTACAAGTGCGCTCAGTGTGGCATTCATATTATTCTGGAGAGTGTTGGCATCTTCTTGCTTGAGTTCTTGGCTGCAGTCCATATGACTGCGTCATCTGCATAAAGCGCACAGTTAGCTTTAGTAGAAGATAGAGCAGCAGGTAGGTCATAAATAAAGATGTTAAAGAGCAGCGCACTCAGCACAGATCCTTGTGGTAGACCGACCTTTGTTTGTTTGTGTGATGATACAGACGATTTCCATTTTGTGCACACCCAGCGCTGAGTTAGAAAGTGCATGATCCAGTTAAACATATTTTCTGTGACACCCAGGTCTTTAAGGTTGTTTAACAATTTCTTCCTCCACAGAGTATCGAATGCTCCTCTGAAGTGTACAAAAAAAACTGCCACTGATTCGCCTCCGTTAAAAGAGTCTTTTATGCTTTGAGTCAGCCTCATCACTTGGTGCATGGTGGTAAAGTTTGGTCTGAATCATCCTTGTTCATTGACCAGTAGTCTTTAGCCATTCAGGTAATATTGCAGCCTAGCAGCTAACATTCTTTCCATGGTTTTTGTGATAACAGATGTCAGGGAAATTGGTCTGTAGCTAGATACTTCAGTTTCAGGTTTCTTTGGTTTTTTATGGGAGTCAGTATTGCCTTTCTCCAAATTTTTGCCACATTGGATTGTCCTGACCAGACCTTATTGAAGAAGTTCCCAACAAGAGTCAATTTTGCCTTTGCTCCTAGATTTTTAATAAATTCTGGATGGATCTTATCTGGTCCGGGAGATTTTTTTATTCTTTAGTTTGCCAATTGCAATATCAAGTTCTACCAAACTGTAATTCTGGAAAAGAATGTCATACTTTATGATTCTTTTAGTTTTAGTCTTAGGTACTTTTTAATGCTTTTGTTGTTTCTTTTATTTTTAGTTGATAATGTATGTTCTTGTGTCAAACAAGAACCTAGTAATGTCTTGTTATCACCTAGTAATGCACAATTTGATAACACATAGAGATTATCTGGCTGAGCCATTGTGTGATATTTATTAATTAACAGTTTATCCATATACAATTCTAGAAGTAAGAAACAAGACTTGAAAGATGTCTTTTGAATCTTTATTAGCTTAAAAATAAATTTTTTATTAACGTCTTAACCTGGCACAGAAATTTTGTAATTAGGTATTTAAACATTATAATTAATTGAACAAATAAATTATAATTACTATAACTAAACCTTAAACATAATGTATAAAGTTCTTTTTTAATTATAATTGCAATTAATGAAATTATTTACAATAATCTAGCGGTAAAGAGTTAAACATCCAATAAGTTGGATACAGTGACAGTTACTCAATACAGTGACAGACTGGCCAACTGTATATATAATGGTATTAATGTGTAGTGTAAATAATATAAATAATTTTCTCAGTTAATTGAAAATGATATTTTGCCATTTCATTGGCTAATAATTGAATAAGTTGGGATCTATACATAATTAATTTTTTTGTCCGACTATTAGGGTACAAACTATAAATTAGGGGTCCAAAGGGATGTGATGCAATTATAAGATTTCTGAAGAAAGACTGTCACTAGGAGCATTGCGCCTTGTTTCGGGGGATGACGCTGTTGTTTGGAAGATCAATAATGTGCGTGTGTGCATTTTTCTATAATGTGTTCAGTAAGTATGTGCGATTTAAATTGTGTTTGTTTATTTAGGAAGTTTTTTCCAAATGATCTTTCAAATGACTGTGCCATCTCCAAAAAGAGAACGGACAGTTTGCCTAGTGGTATTGGCCCACCAGCCTTTCCTGAACAGTCATCTGCGCCAACCCAATGCATGAATTACCCCCACTTTCAAGTATAGCTAAGTTATCTAGAGAGAAGAGAGGGGAGACAACGCTCTAACGTTCACTGTCTCACTTCCATATTGTTTCTCTCTCTGTCACACACATGCTTCCGTTGTTATCGCCGGTCTTGTTGCAGCCGATGTTCACACTATGAAACACTGCACAAAACTGTTCTGCGCATGTGCGAAGTGAATGCAAATTTTGTTAGCCTTGCAACGAGGTGTTTTTCTACTGCACATCGAGAGACCCGAGTGTTCAATTTACATCGTCCTGCCTCTTGCCTCTGATAAAGCTTGCAATGAGTGAAAGCTTGCTCTGCTAATAAGATAAAATTTTTTTCTAAAATACTTATGTTATGTGTCAGAATAGTGTTTTTAAGTTCTCAGTAATACTCGGACATGTCATGGACAAGAAAATCCAAGAGTTCAAAACTGAATATTTGCATACAATCACTGCTTTGTACATTTGTAGCCTAAATGAGATGCTCACAAGTTACATTTTTAGTTATATGTAAATTTTTTAAACAAGGACCATTACAAAATTATAATTTTATTAAAATTAGACAAAAATTGGTTTTTATTTTCATATAAACATTAATGTGAAGAAGGAGTCATAGAAGGCTCAAAATCACCAAGGTGGCGAATTCCAAGTTTGGTTTTCTGATGAAAATTCTTAGAAGCTATGATTATGAAAGTTAGCTTAAATCATCACTAAACTTGTGTTTAAACTATATTTAAATGGGGCAATCATAGAATTAATTTTTTTTTTTCGTAATGGTGTTTTTAAAGAGACGCTTAGTTAAAAAAGGTCATTTCGGGAACGTTTTTAAAAATTCAATTGTATATCTAAAAAAAATAATTTTATCTTTTTTTTTTACTTTATACATAGCGTAAGTATATAGTTAGTATTATGAAATAAAAAAACATGTAAAATATTACCTACAATAAAGCTGTGAAGCAAAAGTCCACCACAAATGAGGTAAAGTTACTATTTTCAAGTATAAAATTTTCCAAATGAAAAAATATAAATAACTTTCATAATTAAATTACCTTTACATACAAAGAATTAAACTTTTTCAATAAAATTATAATCTTATTTTATGAAAATATCTAAAGTTGTACGGTTTTTTCGTAATTTAAGAAGTGTTCCCGGAAATGATCGGGTGTTCACAGAATGACACGTGTGTTCCCTCAATGACGATATATGTAGGTACAGTATGGCGATATTGAAATGATAAACGTGTAAAAAGTTTTGGAAATGAATAGTTATTTATTAAACTGGCTACAAGGTTTGTACTTAACATAAAATTAACTTTACTTAGTTTTAATCAGTTCTCATAATGCAGTCTTTTTGATTAAAGTAAACAGCCAAGTACAACTAACAATCACAGATCTATATTTTCAGTACGTTGGTGATAATCACCCATATTAAAGCACAATAATGTCAAATCTAAATTAAATTATAAAACAAAAAAGAGTTTGCTTATGCATAGACAAAAATTACAAAAATATTAGAATTGTTCGAAAACATCAACATCAGTCTCAAAGTAATAATACTCTCGGTTCTGTTCTTTTTTCAGTAAAGGTGTAGGAATAATATTAATTATTTGCTCAAAAGCAATATATGACACGTTTTTTGATTCTAGTTTAAATTTTCTGGCACTATTACGCACAGATCTCAAGAAAGTTACTAAAATTTCCCTCTCATCTTTATCAACACAAGTCTGACTGGTGGC
Source organism: Magicicada septendecula (assembly GCA_034769895.1). NCBI lineage: Eukaryota > Metazoa > Arthropoda > Insecta > Hemiptera > Cicadidae > Magicicada > Magicicada septendecula. The sequence goes on from CM068374.1 coordinate 454,341,330, forward strand.
AACATATCTGTAATAGACATTTTCCTTTTGAGTAGGTACTTTAATTAATAAAAATGTCCCAGGGGAAATTAAATTTGGATGTAAGTTTTCTTTGCTGTGGCCGTAAGATGTACCAGCTTCAACACTATTGGTTTTTTGTTCAGCCTGCTGACGAACAGAGATTGCCATTAAATCTTCCTCATCCGATGAAGATGAGTTATAAATGCTTTTATAAACGTTATGTCTCTTCTTGAATTTCAGCAGGTCTTCAAAACCATTTGTTTCCATGGGTTCTTCCGGATAAGGAGATTCTATCAAAGGCATATAAACATCCATGGATTCAACTACGTTCGCGTTTAAATCACTAGAAAACGTGGATAGTTTTAACTCGTTTTGAAAATGTTCGTGTTGATATACTTGTATTGAAACTTCTGGCCCTCTTTGCCAGGTAATTTTCGTGATATTCATAATACCTGGTATAGCATCTAAAGTTTTCGGGACCATATTTTTTATGCTAGTGATGTCATCATCAGGGATTATTTTTACTTGAATAGCAGACTCTGTGAACAGATTGGCAAAGTCCGAGGCTGTTTTAATGTCCATTCCCATTAACACATAGCTGTCGGCAGTTCTTTTAAGAACGCCACCTACGCCATCCATGGGCCCTTTTCCATGCCCAGGTTCACTGAATGTCCAAGTAGCTTTTGTTATTTGCTGGAATTCATGAATCAATGTTTGAAGCCAAAGATATATATTCGTACGGTTGCGGTGGGATGTTGGACCGTCAGAGTAGATATGGAGAGTGTCAACATTTTTGTTTTCCAGAATCATTGTTAAGATCGGTTTCATATGAGCCCACACTGCATGGGCCTGGTGATCCAAATTTCACTCACTGTAGCAAAAGATCTTGATTGCAAAGCATTGTTAACGTTTCGTGAATAATATACGCCTGTATGAATAGATAACTTGATTTTTAGCAAAATGGGTGGACTGAATTTCATTTGCGTACTTAGTAGTGTAGTTCTCTGAGAAGTCTATCTGTATTATAATCTCTTTTTCAATTAAGTTTTCTTTGAGCTCTTTTTTCAGTTTGTTGTAACTATAAATGCTATAGAGATGTTTTTTCATTACTGGAATGTCTTCAGCTAAAGCCATTTTTAATTCTTTGACTGTACTCGAGATAGCAACCTTTTTTTTAATTTTAAACGTCTTCTTCTCACCTTTTACAATTTTATCCTCATTAATGGACTTCCACTGAAAATATGTCAAAGAATCTTTGTTGTCACCTGGCTCGAACGTTTGATTTTTGCATTTATCACACAAACCATTCATACAGTCATAAGAAGTTACGTCGCAACTGTAATCCTCAATCAACTTTTCTGTGCTCCCGTGATTAAGCTGTTGTAAACTTTTCAGTTTATTAAGTTTTAATTCAAAATTTTCATGCTTAACGCACAAACAAGTTCCTCGGTCTCTTAGTTTTGGAGCTACAACCCAAAATGGCTTTGCCCTTAGTAGTGTAGCATAAGGTAAATTAATACCAGTTTCTTGGACGAATTTTGATGTCAACGCTTTAACTGTGAATAAAAGGATGGGCTTTTGTTTTTTAATACCGTTTTTCTTTACGAAATCTCTCTTAGCTGGGCACATCCTACTGATGTCATCTCTTTCGAAGAAATTTATGACCTTTTGACGAACTTCTGGCTTCAAAACTATCTCGCGAACTTTGGCATCAGATGTCATAATCGATTTTATTGTTTTTCTCTTTTGGTAAAAACTTCTTGGCCATATGTAGTAATTTGTATTTTCTCAAGGTAGTGCCACTGACACATTTTTGGAAGACTTCTCTCTCTTTGGAATTTTTTTGTAAAGTATCAGCCTTTTCTTATAATTGCGTCGTCAATACTTCACTAAACAAAAGGCTTTTGCGCACTTCAGGAGGTACGTGAATATCTTTTATTAAAGCATTAACTTTGCTGTTAGGAGTGGAAGGTAATGCTTCTCTTTTTTCATCCCTTCTTTTTAGTTTTTTCTTTAAAGACTCAATTTTACATTTCATTTGAGCTATGGTTTCTTCCTGTTTTTTTATTTTACAGTATGCTTTTGCTCTTTCCGTACTATTTTTCTTCCTACTTGTCTTCTTACTGAAGGGGTTACGGCTGAATCATCATCTGAATTTGGAGGCGTATTGCTAACTATATTTGCCAATGCCTTTTTCTTTTCCCTGTATTTTTTTGATGCTTTTTTCCAATTTTTCCTCTGCTTTCGCTTCTCCCGCTTTGTCATCTCAGTAATGTTCTTCACTTTCTTTTCTGCTTTTTTTCTGATAGTATGCTCTGTCTTTAGCCCTTTTAATCTCTCTCTGTTCAGGAGTCATCTTATCTAAAAATTTTCTTTTTCTAACATTAGCTTTTTCTCTTTGGTGTAAATAAGCCGAACTATCTTTTTTCAACTGTTTTTTCGGTCTTTTTTATTTTTACCCACTTCGTCAGACTCCATATTGCTACAAAAAACCCATGTATATCTTAATAAAAATTAATTAAACACAGCTTATATAGTAATTTAATTGAGAAATTAATAGCAGATATCACTTCGGGAACGAAACAGTCATCTTGGGAACGCCATAATCATTTCGGGAACGTGTCATCATGTCCGGGAACGTTCCCGATATGACCGTTCACGAAATGACGTTTTCAAATAAACGCTCGCTTTATATTGACGGCAGCCATCTTAGATGCAGTCTAGCAAGGTTAGTGTAAAATATTTGAAGTTATTTTTTAAGCATTGTACTTTAAAAGGTATTTTTTCAATATTTCAAACTAAAAAACGCATTCCCGTAATGATGAACTATTGATGTACACTCTGTAGATACTGAATTGAAAAGTACTTACCACTTAATTTTAATTAATCTGGCGGAAAACACTAACGACAGCTGCACTGACTACCTTTCCCTACCACAACTGCGCACCAGCGTCTAAAGGCGGCGTTCAGTATAAACTATTTTCAGTCAGTTACAGCTGCGTTCACTGAAATGACGCATACGTTGTCGGACAAACTTTTTAGCATATTTGTATATATAATAATTTTATTTTATGATTAATACGGTACATAATTAAGGTATTAGATACAATTGATGGCTAATAAGCACTGAAAACGGTTAAATATTTTTTTTTTTAGGGAATTCTAGGTGTTGGTTACTACAGATCAGTACTTTGGGACGCGTTCTCGAAATGACTTTCCATACATATATTTTGAAATAATATTAAAAATGATTTACTTTTGAAGTATATTGTATGATGTACAGTTAAAACGAATAAATTTTAGTAGTTACTAGTGTTCATTTGTTCAATAAAATTGAGATTTTATTAATTTATTTGCTGGCGAAGCAAATTCTCCACCTTGGTGATTTTGAGCCAGTAGGAGAAAAAAAGAGGGCATAGAAGAATGAAGTTAATAGATAGCATTAAAATCAGAGGGTGTTATGAAGAAACGAAAAGACTGGCATGCAATAGGACAGGTTGGAGAGCTTTAACCATTTTAAGACCTGCCTTAGGGCAGAGCACCAAATAATAATAATAAACATTAAAAATAATTAGGAAACACTTAAACACCTAAAATAAAGCTTCGCCAGGGGCTTATAGTCAGCGAAAACTGGTTCAGGCTATAAGGTAAAACTTTTACGTTTTTACCAATAACAAAACTTTGTGTTCCGAGTCGGTAGTGATATACTTCTATTTAGTTAATCAACGGACACGTCATGGACAACAAAATCCATGAGGAAAATTACTTTAAAGCCTGTAACCTGTAGTTGGCTTCAGAGTTATTACAACCACATATATTTTTATAACATAATGTGAAATTCTCGACCCAAATACACACACACACCTGGACAATTTCTTTTATTAGCAACATCCTTTTATATAATGCATGTGCATGTATACACAGTTATTGGCAACCAAGCATTTAACAATTATGTTTCTAATTATGTTGTGTTTCAGTGTAAGAAAAAACTCTGTGACAATTAACATGTACTTACTAAATGTAAAAACACATTTTTAGTGAATAACAAATAGTAAAATAACTTGTATAATAAGATCTGTCACAACCAAGCACTACTGAATAGTATAATAATAATAATAATAATAACAACAACAACAACAACAATACTAATAATAATAATTGTTTGAGGAATAACAATGCTCTTTTCCTAACAATCTGTTATCCCTCATTAGCCAATCGGGAAGGTTGGAATACACCATAGGGGGGTCCATGGGAAATGAAGGCATTGGTGTTGACCTGGCATTTGGTACCCCTTATCAAATCACTGACTTTGCCTGCATTGATTCTGTAGTTGACTTCATTATCTTTCACATCATCAACATAATAATTCTGAAATCTTGAAGTAAGAACAAATATGTTATCGCCATAAACTTTGACTCCTGTTGCAAACTGAAGATTTACATCATCCTGGAACAGAACACGAAGGAAAATGTGATTTGCTTTAACGCCATTTATTAATTTAATTAGTATTTTATGCATTATTGTAAAAATAAACTTAATCCTCGATGAAATAAAATGAATTAGTTTGATCCATCATAATTTACAATTGTGCAATTTAAGGCATTATATTGTGTGCCTTACTAAGGCATTATTCAAATTAAAAATTAAAAATTTTTAAACTCTAAAATACTACAATGATACAACGTTATTACAAATTTAATATAATTTAAAATTGTGGAGCGCCATTTACTACAACGATATATATAAACGTTATTAGATGTATGCGTGTCATGCCACACGTTGACGGGCAACAAAATTACAACAATATAAATAACGTGTATGTGTAGTTGGGGTTCAGGTGTAATTATAATAAGAGTAACTCTTTTTAGGAATCGTAATATATCTCATTTATTACTTTAAACAAACATAAAAAAAATAATAATATAAAAATAATGATCAATACGCCATATGATATCCATTATCTATGGTTTCAAAGTGTCTTTACTTGCCATGTTATCATCACAAACATATATCTTAAATTCTAGATATTATATTATAAATTGTATTTAAAAACTTTTCTTCATTATATTAAGATTTCTTGACTACTCAGTCTAAATGTGTGCTTTCTTTAAAAATTGTTAATACATTCTTATTCTATATTTTCTTTATACCTTTTTACGGCTTTAAAATCATTTTAACACAATTAATTGATAATTTTCAATGACTCTACGTTATGTGCACTTTTTCTTTAAGAAAAAGTTAAATAAATTAATTACTTGTTCATTTTCCCAGCAATGATTTAACTTATCGTTTCATTGACTGTACGTTCATTAAAGAAAAATAATTAAATAATTTTCTGATTACACATGAATTACATTGATTTTATTTGTATCTACATACTTATTATTTACTCTTACAAAAATGTTTTGTTTTTGTTTTTCTCTTTTTTTTATTAAAGTCTTTTAATGTCTTTCTCTTTGATAATTATGTATTGGTTTTTTTGTCACCTTAAATTCCACAGAGTTGTCCCATGTCCTCCAGTGATTCCTTCGGTTCGATCCTCCTGGATGTCCTCTTGTCCTCACTGCTTATCCTCTCATCTCTCGTCCTTCATGGTACATTGGCTGCTGTACAGTAGACTATGATGACATGTTTCTCTGGATCTGGAGCTGTGATTATAGAAACGTCTCTAGTCCTCTGCATCTCGTTCCTCTGCTAGTTGTGCTCTCGTACTCTGTCAGGAGTTGATGTTCTTAGCTGGCGACTGCTTGTAGACATCCGACGATTTCTTCGTTACGGTACTTTTTTAATTATTGTTTTTATTAATACTTTAAATTAAAATACTTTATAAGTTAAGCTACAAAAATCATACTGATGTTAGATTTAGCATCTAACTTTGTCCAAAGTAGTTAAAAATTCGCGTCTCGGACGGACATAGCGTACCGCCGCGACTGTGGTTTGTTAGAAGAGAGAGTTCATCTCTCCTGGGCTTCTATTTATATCCACCCAGAAAACTGCAGCTGTCGATTCAGGAATCAGCCTGTCGACATTTGAAACATGGCATGATAGCCCCCACTCTCATCTCATTTCACATAATTGCACTTTTTCGCCAATTGCACTGTTTAACGCAGATTTCACAGTGATAAAATATTGTCTAATTTAATGATCTATGTGATGTGCAATTTTCATGATGCTCGCACTACTAGTGTAAGTATAATGCTTTAAAAATCGCACTGGATTCGCACTGCTTGTCCGAATTACGTAAAATTCGCACTGCAGTTGTGTCTGATTTTTACACATTTTTAGAAGTTTTTACCTTCTCACTAACATTTATGGTTTGCTTAAAAATAAATATTTTCTTAATTTAGCATTGACTTGGGGGGTGAGATTGCAACTTTCAGGATCAGATAGGCTTCACACACACACATTATTTACTTGTATACACACATGCAGTGGTAATCGCGTGATGTTTACCTGTTGGTTCCTGCTTGAAAGACAGCTTCCAATCTCACACCTGCTTGTCTATTATATATTGTTGAAATTAACTTAAATATTTATAATATATTATGTATGCGCATTACAGCCTTTGCTTGTATTGTCGCAATACAGTACACTACTGAATCAATTCTTGTTTCAAAAGAATTATAACAAAACTAAATGATTGCAGGCTTAACTAAGCACTACAGAACATTAACAATTAGGCTTAAGAAAAAAATGTTCTTCTATTTATCACTGTTTACTAGTGGGGGTTCATCAGGGGAGGCAAGGAAGGCTAAGCCTCTCCCAATAAAATTTAGAAAAATATTAAAAAATAAACAACTAGTAAAAAGCTCTATTTTTTATTATAACAACCTGTAATCAATCTGCATTTTAAATTATCTGATTAATTACAAAAAAGTTTTAATCACGCGTTATCAATAGTAGTGAAAAATAGCAGAAGACTGAGGTAGGGATCTGAGTAGCCACCGTAGTAGTCATACAGCTAGGTGAGAACTATGCCTGACAAGTGGTGGGGGGACGCTAGTGCATCAGTAACCATGCTTGGGAGGCAACGAGTGATTTAGCCTTTCGGCACGGTTTAAATGTAGTTTGTGGTACTTTACGCCAGTCTTTACATTCTCGTGCTCCTTGTGCATGTATTTATCTCTTCTTGGTTATCAAGATCGTGTGAGAACCACTGCTTCAGTTTCAATGGAAAGAGACTCATCTGAAACTTGGAAAGTCACCCGACATGGTATGATGATGTTATTGACAATAAGAAGGACCGTGAGTGAATCTGCTGTAGGCCTGCAAGTAAATTAATCGCAGCTTACAAAATATATTTCTATTCAGCAGTTTACTTCTTTGCTTTAAGTAAGGTAATCTTCGGTGTGTCTTGTTAAAGATATATTTCTAATAATCCGTATATACATATATGTATATTTCTAATAAGACGTGTATACTGTAAAAATCAGATATCTCTACCATACCAGGCAGAGTGCCAGGAGGGGGGCTGTTATGACTGAGCGCAGTTCAGGTGACTGTCTCGTAGCCTCCACATCCTCAGTACTCACAGGATGCCACTGCTGTTTACCATTTTTGGTGCTTGTTTTATTAACTTTTCAGTGCTACGAATTACAGTGAATGACACTCATTTTATTTCTCTTACCACCTAGCATAACATAATAATCAAATGCTTCATTATGTGAGGGGCTATAATTTATTATATTATATACATAATATAATATATTTTATTAAGTCATGAGTCAAAGCTGCCACTGGACCAGTTTACACGTTTATATTATCTATAACTTATGGATTCTGTACTAATTTTTTGGATTTCATTGTCCATGACGTGTCTGTTGATTAACTAAATATAATTAAATCACTACCGACTCGGAGCACAAAGTTTTTTATGGGTAAAAACGTAAAGTTTTACCTCATAGCCTGAACCAGTTTTCGCTTATTATAAGCTTCATCAGAGGCTGGCACTGGGAGCGCTATCTGTATTGTTCTTGGTGACTGTGTCAGCTTTTGAAGGATCAATGTTGTGTGTGAGGTGTGATATGTTCGAATAATATGTGTGATTTGAATTGTATTGTGTCTGTTCGTTTAGGATGTCGTTTTTATATGTTTTTGTGTAATTGTATATTTCCAGTTGTTTAAGAGTGTGTAAAGGAATTTAACTTTTTTCAAATCTATCCTCCCAAAATATCACCTACCTTATCGATTTAATTCTCTCACCTACCTTACATCTCATCAATACGTCATAGGGTTGCCAGCATATTTAAAGTTAATATGCAACTATTCCATGCTTTTTACTATACAATACCTGTATGATTTAAACCCTTTATTTCCCTGGACTCAGAAGACTCTAGAATTTGTTATGCGAGATTTGGATGCAGCAAACAGACGAGGTTGCAATGCAATAATTACATTCAACACGTGGTCTTTGTGATATAGCAATTGATTTTTATTCTCATTTTTTGCAATTCAAACGGGCGTTGCCCTTATATATCTAGGTGATTAGTCAGTCACTCAACATTGAACATATATATACCATTATTTGCACAAGATTACTTGATTTAAATCTAGAAAGGCAAACCAGCACTTCGCTTTCATGCTCTCACTCACTCTTTAAAAAACCCCCCTTAGATTTGAGCTTTCTTACGATCTGAATTTAATGTTTTAATACTGTATACATTTTTGTTGATTGCTGTCTGGTCGATTTAGTTTCAAAATTACTTATCTGGAGACGTTATTCCACGTGTGGCATCATCATTCTTGTAGTTCACTTTTGTTGCAACACTCACTAAACTGTCAAAACTGTTAATTAATTTTGGTGATTAACTCGTGTACTCAGAGAAACTTATTTTCACTTGTTTAAAGGCCTAAATCGATTTCGTCCGCGGACTTGGGTTAAACACACCCGTACGGGTTGACTATTTGGTTCAAACAGCAAGATGGCGACTGATGAATGTTTACTAATACAAGGGATTCATTTATCACTGTTTTATGGGCACTTTCACCCTAGTTTATAGACCTACATGCCAATTTGTTGCGTAGGCCTCCTGATGCTACTGCACGGCCTTAAGTTGTTCGTAGACGGGTTGCTCTTCGTAGACTGAAAGATGGCGACGGGCGACTGTACTCTATAAAGGCTGGTCACGTGGTACCCCCCTCTTGCTGTCGACGTCATCTCGAAACACCTAGAACCTTGGAGAAGTTTGTATTGCGTCTCTAGTATAAAACACTCGTTCATGTCATTATATTGTTGTGACGTCAGATCGAATATAAAAATTTGTGCCCATGTATGGCTTGGTTTATAGCTCGAAGACGACGACGCCTACGTCACTCTGACTGATTCATACACTTCCCATTTCGAAAGTCATATTTTATTCAATTTTACATAGATCGTGTTATTGCACAATATAAAATAATTATCCCCATTTTGTACTGTCACAAGTGTCTAGGTTTCAGCCTTTTGTGTGTACGTGTAGAATATCCATGTTATTTTCGATGTTTTTGTCAAACCACAAATACAAAAACATTGACAATAACATGGATATTCTACATGTACACACAAAAGGCCGAAAACTAGACACTCTTGAACAACTGGAAATATACAAAAACACATAAAAACGACATCCTAAATGAACAGACACAATTCAAATCACATGCATTATTTGAACATATCACCCCCCCCACACACACAACATCGATCCTTCAAAAACTGACACCGTCGCCAAGAACAAGACTGACAGTGCTCCCAGTGGCAGCCTCTGACGAAGCTTATAATAAGCGAAAACTGGTTCAGGCTATAAGGTAAAATTTTTATGTTTTTACCTATAAAAATCTTTGTGTTCCGAGTCAGTAGTGATTCAGTTTTATTTAGGATTCTGTACCTTAACATTGTGAAAATTAACTTACACGTGCTACAATGTCAAGATACTGAGCAGTAAATGGGAAGCGGGAATTCCAGCAACCGATACTGTTGTCAGCCACCAACCCGTAGAACAGTATTCCATCTTGTGACATCGCTTGGGCTGCTGATTGTGAGCTACGTTCACCTTCGGAAACGTGGAATGAACGTGGTGAGCTGTTGCCGCCATTTTGAAACAAACTCTGGTTACGAATAATGCATGTCGATACCCATGACTCGCGGACACTGGCAAGACTGTGGAAATACAGATAGCGGTTTCCAGCAATTAGCGGTCCTGTTAGAAAACAACAAATATTAAATAAGTAATAAAATATTTTAAAACTATTGGTAATATATTAATAATAATAATATAATGATAATGGCTCCCATGTATATCACCGAAGTAGCTTAGGCGTAAGGGAAGGTAGGCTGCCTTATGTAAGCCTTACGACATACAAGGAAGGCAGTGTGGCCAGCACTACGCTTCAGCCGCCCATTATTATTCCCAGGATGTTATCCCAGGTACTCATTTTCAACAGGCTGAGTCGACCTGGGGGCTGGAAAAATGCATCTTGATTTTATGGTGCGGGCCTGGGAATCGAACCCGGGACCTTTTATAGATTAGTAGCCAGGTGCCATACCCACTGGTCTACTGAGCCGGCTAATAATAATAATAACAGCAATGTAGTAGTAGTAGTAATAATAGTTGTAGCAGTAGCAGTAGCAGTACCAGGAGGATGTGGAGGAGAAGTGGCAGTGGCGGGAGCGGCAGCAGCAGCACTGACGCTGGCAAGGTGATCCAGCTGATGGTGGTGATCCAGCCAGTCCTGTTGTATGGTGCAGAACTGTGTGCAGATGCTCTTGAAAGGGGGTGGTCAAGGTGCAGAGGAGGAGAGCGCTGAGGATAGCCTCTGCTTACCGTACTGTCTCTGAACAAGTTGTTGTGGCAATTGCTGGGATTATCTCTATCAGTTTTCTTGCCAGGGAGTGGGGAACTGTGGATCTTAGGAAAGCTGAGGTCAGCCAGGAGATGACAAAACACTAAAAGAGGCTCTGCACTCTTGAGAGGCAAAGAGCTTTGGATGAGGAGACAAGAGGGTGCTGGGTGCAGCTTCTGAGTGCGAAGATATATATTTCCGATCCTACTTCTATAAGATAGGTAAAACATTGTCTGCAGACTGCTGGTACTGCCTGGGTATAGAGGATAATGCAGAGCACACATTCTTCAACTATGATAAGTGGGCCACAAGGAGAGCATCAGTGGTTGTGGATATAGGAATAGTAGGTCCAGATAACATTGTCTTAGGATTGGGCTTAGGAAAGTAGCCTAATCTGAAGTAGTGTTATCAATGGGTCCAGACTAGTGCTTGATCGAAGGTAGAGGGGTTTTAGCGGATAGTCAACATGAGTCCCACATATCATGCATGAATTGATTTCCACTCCTTAAAAAAAGTAGTGGCAGCATCAGCAACAGTATCAGTTGTAATATAAATAATTACATATCACATGATACCGGTAGTATAAGTGAAACAGGTGACAACAATACCCATCAGATGTGGATTTGGAGATAAAAATTTGTCTCAGATGTAACAATTTATATTCACAACTGTCGAGACTAAGTTTCACAATCATTTGTACTGACGAGTTTTGATTAATTTCCACTCAAGAATTATCTGAGTGATATTTACTTTTGAAATATGTTTTTCAGCTTACAGCAAGTTTTATGTGGCCTGCCTTACTTTAGTTTCATAAGAACATACAGAAAAAACTTGCATATAGTGTGTGAATGTAGAAAAAAAACTATCAGTAACAGTGATAAATAGCTGCCGCACTAGTATAAATTACAAGTATGATAATTTATAATTTAAAGTGGTAGATTATAATTGTATGTTGATGATAACTGCTAGTATGACAGAGGCACAGGTTGTCACGCTTGAACTGTGGAAACAGAATAATTGAACACAGAGAAACTACCATTTGGAATTTAATGACAGTTTTAATAAATAGGTTAGTGGCCTAACTTTTTCCTCCCCCCCCCCCCCCAGCAGGAATCCTCTGCAGGGCCCTCTACTATCCTTACTTAATTTATGCCATTGTTCCTGCTTGAATACTGCCACTTGTTGAGCTGTGGCAACTGCTAAAATTATATAAGTTAAACACAATAACTGTTTTTTCTTGTATGATGTATACTCAAAATAGACGGCTCAGTAGACGAGTGGTATGGCACCTGGCTACTAATCTAGAGGTCCCGGGTTCGATTACCGGGCCAGCGCCATAAAATCAAAAGTGTTTTTCAGCCCATAGGTTGACTCAGCCTGCTGAAAATGAGTACCTGGGATAACATCCTGGGGATAATAAAGGGGCGGCTGAAGCATAGTGCTGGTCACACTGCCTTCCTTGTATGCCGTATGGCTCACATAAGGGAGCCTACCCTGCTTTCTCCTAAGCTACTTCGGTGGTACACATGGGAGCCATTATTATTATGTATACTCAATCAGGGGTGCCCACAGGGGGGATCATAGCGCAAGTTGCGCATTGAGAATTTTTGGGGAGATTTTTCGGGTGTATTTTAAGGATTTTGGGGGGGGGGGATTTTTTCAAGAATAACATTTTAAATCCAACATTGATGGAAATTTTTACCGTGTTTGTGCAACAAACTAAGCTATTAGTAAAAAACTAAAGCAATTGCATATCTTTATGATTGTTTTAACGAACTGGCGGCGTAAATGTCTCTACCAGTACAACTAGTAGTAAATTTTGTTTTGGAATTTGGAAAACTGACCCTGGCAGCCTGCAGCAACATCCTGCCAATGAGTCAAAGGATCCGTGAATAATAAATCGTGAATGTAAAAATGTGTGCGTGTGCTAAACTTGTAGACCGGGGGCAGTGGAGTAAAGGGGGCGGGTCCTCAGTTCTTATCACTGGTCCGACCAGCCGCACGCGCTGGCAGTCTGCCCATGAGTTTTACTCTGTAGTGCGGTGCTTTGTTTGTGTGAGTTGGGGTTGGAATGTAATCTCGTGTTTCATGATAGTTGTCAAAATGCCGAAAAAACTTAAACAATCGTTTAAGTATAAGTGTATGGAGGTTATGTGTAATACAACTCATCGAAAAGACAAGTGGTTAGAACATTGTAAGAAGAAACACGCCTATAAATTTAGACATAACCTAAAAATTAGTTTTAAAATGGTTGAAGTGAAGTCCGGTGACGGTCCGTGGGTGAAATACACTGATCCAGAATCTTCTGCTGGCCCCAGTACCAGTCAACATCATAGTTTAGATTCCAGGTATGTAAAATATAATTATTTTTGTCTCGTTTAGTTACCGTTTGAATAGGCCAAAATAGAAACAACTTTATATAAGATACAAAGGAATCGCTTTATTGCATAATTTTTATTTGGGCTTATTAGCATTTTTGTACTACCGGTAACATTTTATTATATTTGTTCTGTTATTTCCACTAATACGGCAAACATTAAAAATAATAAAATAAAGCAAACAATACAATCATAACTTTGGGGAGGGGAGAGTTCTAAAATCGTTGTATTTTTTTTAGATCGAACGTAACCAGTGATGGTGCTAACGATGACCCTACAACTGAGGACATAGATGTACCATCAACTTCAAGTGCGAAACCCCCAGACGAGTCCCAAGATATAAATCCAACATTTGATGTCATGGAGGGTGGAAATGAAGACAAAATGCAAGCTAAAGCACCTCCTTCGTTTGTGACTTCAAATTTAAATACTAAATTATCGTTACCGCCAAATGTAGAGTTAGAAATCAGTAGCCCTTCAGGCTCAGATCTGAGCCCAGAAAACATTCAACCAGATGATCCAGACCCATTACCTGGTGTTCATGATGTAGAAGACCCTGCATCGTTTGCCAACATCAAACTATCGGCGGAGGAGATAAATTTGGGTCTTCGACTAGAAAATCAAGATTTGTCTTCGATGAGTTTTCCTTCAACAGGAGGAAGAAAATTTAATCCAGCTTGGAAAATCAGCACTTTACCTGATGGGACTAGAAGTAAAAGAGACTGGCTAGTTTATAGTCCGATAACAGATGCAGTTTTTTGCCTGCATTGAACTCTATTTGCTCTGCCAGGAGAAAGAACGGTATGGGGTAAACTGGCTGCAGAGGTTGGACTGAGCATCGAGGCGAGCGCTACATAGAACCGCATGAATAGTCAAAACATCATTTATCTTCCCAAGTCACTAGAATCCAGTGGATATCGCAGAAAAGAGTAGACTCCTCACTTGCTGAAGAATCTGACCAACTCGTTCATCACAACAGAGAAAATGTTGTCGGTAATAATTGATTGTTGTCGGTATTTAGGTGAAGAAATGCTAGCATTCAGAAAAAAGGATGTTTCAGAAGGGAAACTGATGAAACTGTTCTCACTGATAGCTAAGTATAATCCCGATGCCAGAGTGTACCTTGAAAAGATAGAAAAAATCAGAAACCAAAAGGGAAAATTGGGGTCAAATTTTCTCAGTTATCGAAATGTATTTGACTTGATTAATGTTATGAGTAACATTGTAGTCTCAAAAATAGTCAACAATATAAATTTAAGAAACACCTACTCAGTCATCCTGGATTCAACACAAGACATAAGCAAAAAAGAATGCACAGAGGTTTTGCTCCGATATGTTGAGCACCTAGATGAGCAAGGAGCTCCCAACAATCCAGTAAAACCAGAAGAACGGTTGATCGAAGTGTTCACAAGTGGCGACACAACAGGGGAAAACCTAGCCTACGAATTAATGAACACTCTAAAATCCGTAGGAATTAACCCTAATGGCATGGTGGGGTAAAGCATGGACAGAGCAGGGAACATGAGAGGTCGGTACAGTGGCTTAACATCTGTTGTGCTTAGAGAGTGTCCCCGAGCATTTTATGTATGGTGTTGTTCTCACCGGTTTCCATTAGTGGTAGAAAAGTCTATTGATGTTTGCCCTCAAATGCGAAACAAATTCTCCCACCTTCAAGAGATGTATGTTTTCATGTCAGGGCATCGATGTCACCACATGTTTATCGACAATTTGAAAAAGGGCCTAGCACAAAACAAAATGAAAAGTGTTAAATGAGTGCAGACTACTACAAGATGGTCGAGTAAGAGTGATGCTCTCAAAACTGTGCTAACATGTTACAAAACCATCAAAAAGAGACCCTCAAAGAAATCTGTCTTGACAAGAAATCTGACAATGACAATAAAGCGTCTTACTCCAATACCCTTTGAATTTAGCCTGTTTTGATCAAAGTAATAACATACAAAACTTCTAAACAATATTATTAGGGCTAATGATAAAATTCTGTAAGCTTAAACTGGCTATCCACATTCCAATATGACCAATATGTTTTAAAATATCTCTCTCAAATGTTTTTGCTTCTCATCCACACCCACACCAGTGTAGCGCCTTATCTTTTAAAACAATGATACAATTTAAAACAACTTAACAAGTGTAACAATGATCATAAGTGTAGTGTAGGATCTTGTTTTGTTTTTCATGACTTTTTTAACTAAAATAATTTGTATAGGCTTATTGAAAAACCCTGAGATTTAGGTCTAAAATATACCTAAAACTCGAGTTTTGAAGTCTTAATTTTCAAATTTTCCCCTTTTTCTGGGGGGTATTCCATGCCCCCAGACCCCCCAGAACGGCTTGCACCCCCTGGGTCATTATTGGTGGGGGGCTGAGACGTTTGGGGGGGATTTGCGCATTGGGCCTTGGGGGGTGGGCACCCCTGTACACAATTAATAAAATATAACTTGTTTCTATTAATAATTTGATTAGTTCTTTAATATCTTTGATCAATGCAAAAACATACTGATTATCAGACATATAACCAATTATAATTAAGTCATTTGTTGAACTTATACGCGTCTTGAAAAAAGTACAAATTTTATTAAATTTCAATTAATGAAGTCATATTTTTAAACAAACCAAAAAGTCTAAATTACCTTATTTAAATCCGTCGTGTGACTTCGTCGCGTAGTTTTTAATGTGACGCGTTTCGGGAACTATGTCCCATCATCAGACTAATCACTCATAAAGAGATCGTTAAATATTAAAACTCATAAAATACATAAAAGTACACCTTTTAACCACACGTGTTCGACTCGGTGCGCACCGTTCAACGTTCGGTAGGATACTGAATTATTGGACTTGAGTTATTGCCAAATTGTTTATCTCAAGTAACTGCAACGCGGTGTTGTACAGTGGGTTGGATTTAAAGTTCAATTTATCGTTCAGTATGCCATCATGATTGTTCGTATTATTATAACTTTTGTATATTTCATATTCCTCTAATGCATCCATGTAATGACCCTTGTTGCAGTAATGTAAAGGTATAAGCTTAGACCTTAAATCAGTGTAAGTGTGGTTGTTTGAAATCAAGTGGCGTGCGTAATTTGACTTAATGTTTTCAAGTGAATATATGTTCCTGCGTGGTATGTGTTCTTGAAATCTTTTGGCAAAAGGTCTCCCTGTCTGGCCAATATAGAAACTATCACAGTCGTTACATATTAGTTTATAAATGCCTGTTTTTATCTCCAAGTGGGTTTGAATATGTGGGCGAACGAATTTCCATAGATTATTATTAGTTTTGAAATTAGTAGTACTGTAATACCAAATTTATTTAATGTGGATGTTAAAATTCTGGGCATTATATTGGTGTAATTGGTTGAAATGAATGTGGTCTTAGAATTTTTATCTGGTTCAAGTTTGGCCTTTTTATATTTGTGCTTTCTGAGGATGTTATCAATCATTGAACTGTTGTAACCATTGGCTACTGCTATATGTTTTATTGTATTGAGCTCATCGTTGAAATCTTCAATGTCAAGGGGTATCGTTAATAATCTGTGTATGAAGCTATTGTAAGCTGCTATTTTTTGTGAAAAGGGATGATGCGAGTCAGCGTGTATGGTTACATCAGTAGTGGTCGGTTTTCTATATATTTTAAATTTCAGATTATCCATGTGTCTAATGACGGTTAAATCTAAGAAATTTAGCCTATTATCGGTTTCGGTCTCTAGAGTGAATTGGATATTACAGTTTATGTTATTCATGGTGTTTTTTAGACTATTTATTTGGCGTAAAGTGCCATTAAAGATTAAAAAAGTGTCATCTACATATCGACCATATATTACTAGCATAACTATTGTTGGAGAGAAAAAAGGAATTTTCATAAAAATTCAGATAAATATCCGCCAATAAACCGGACAGGGGAGAACCCATGGCCAAACCATCTCCTTGAATGAAATATTGGTCATTGAAGGTAAAATAATTCTGTTGTAGAACAATTTCAAGTAAAAGGATTAACTCATTTATGGTCTGGATACTTAGTTTTTTAGTATCGCACAAATTATTTCTTAAAATATCAATTGTTTCCTTCACCGGTATATTAGTATAGAGATTTATTATATCAAAGGACGCCAGTTTATAATTCGGCAGTAATTTTAAATGTCTAATCTTGTTTATAAAATCTGTATTATTTCTTGGATTTCGTTGTTAACTAAATATCCGTTGTCCGTTGTCCGTTACTTAACTAAATATCGCTATAATATTGACGACTCGGAACACAATGTTTTTTATAAGTAAAAACGTAAAGTTTTACCTTACAGCCTAAACCGGCTTTCACCTATAGAAGGCTTCATCAGATGAAGCCTTCTATAGGTGAAAGCCGGTTTAGGCTGTAAGGTAAAACTTTACGTTTTTACTTATAAAAAACATTGTGTTCCGAGTCGTCAATATTATAGTGATATTTACTGTATTATTTATAATGCTGTGGTTGTTCTTTAAATGAATATTTTCCTTTATTAATTTAACAAGCTTTTTAGCTGCCTTGAAACCTGGTGCCGTGGTGAAATTAACCAAAGGTCTAATCGGTATTACTACTACTTTCAAAACTAATAATAATCTATGGAAATTCGTTCGCCCACATATTCAAACCCACTTGGAGATAAAAACAGGCATTTATAAACTAATATGTAACGACTGTGATAGTTTCTATATTGGCCAGACAGGGAGACCTTTTTCCAAAAGATTTCAAGAACACATACCACGCAGGAACATATATTCACTTGAAAACATTAAGTCAAATTATGCACGCCACTTGATTTCAAACAACCACACTTACACTGATTTAAGGTCTAATCTTATACCTTTACATTACTGCAACAAGGGTCGTTACATGGATGCATTAGAGGAATATGAAATATACAAAAGTTATAATAATACGAACAATCATGATGGCATACTGAACGATAAATTGAACTTTAAATCCAACCCACTGTACAACACCGCGTTGCAGTTACTTGAGATAAACAATTTGGCAATAACTCAAGTCCAATAATTCAGTATCCTACCGAACGTTGAACGGTGCGCACCGAGTCGAACACGTGTGGTTAAAAGGTGTACTTTTATGTATTTTATGAGTTTTAATATTTAACGATCTCTTTATGAGTGATTAGTCTGATGATGGGACATAGTTCCCGAAACGCGTCACATTAAAAACTACGCGACGAAGTCACACGACAGATTTAAATAAGGTAATTTATTTCAGAACGTGACTTGGACCATATTTAACAGTGTTTAAACAAAAAGTCTATTTCACCTTTAAAACTTTCTGTCATCTGCTTATAGTTTTATAATTTCCAATAATTTTAGTATAGGACTAATATTGGCACTGAAATTAAAGAAAAATATTCTGACTTAAAGACATTTCATTCTACAAAAATATGATTTCTGTATTTCATAACATTACTTGAAATGCAATTATTAACTGGCCTCAGTGATTTCTAAGTGGAATAATCGCTCTATTGTGCAGTTAACCAAACAGTTTGTACTCTCAAAGTACATCGTTAGGTACCGGTAAAATAACCATAAAAATGTAAGGTTATTTGTTTTTGATGTTAAATATATATGGTGAAATCTAGTTTTAATTAGGTTCAGTGGTTGGTCTACCCATTCGTAAACCACCCAATGTTTATGTGGGACCCCGTAGTCCTCAGGTCCCCTGCATTGTGGGCCTGGCTGTTATGCCACTGAAATAGATGCTACAACAAACTGTTATATATACAACACTTTTTAAAATTTGTGTTTGTCCAGCATTCATTAATATAACCTAATTAACAGTGTTGCACTAAATAATGCACGCCACTAATTATACGTAGATGCCTGCACTCAATAATTCACACAACTTTTACAATGCACAATGAATTGTAGATCCATGAAACTGACTAAGTTTGCTTTGAATCCTGTATTTATACCTCAGCTGTGTGGCATAAGTATGTAACAAAAATGATCTGGATGGTGACAGAATAATCAATCATAACCTGGAAGGCGCATCTTGAAAAGTTGAGAAGGTGCACGGGATTGTTTGATGCTACTGCTCACAGAAAGTGTGAAAAGCGTCATGTAGCCACATATGTTATCTATTGTCTCAGCATAGATGTCTGTAATTATTATATATTATTTTCCTTTAATAAACTTAAAAATTGTTCCAGAAGAAGAAATTAATTTAGCATTCTTCTGAAGGAAGATTATCTACAGGTGCACTAAACTGTTTTTGTATTATTCGCTACTGTTTATTTTTGCGTTCTGTGTGTTCTCAAGACATCGCTTCTAATTTTTTCTTGTAATAAAATTACAGACACACACACACACAAAATAAATCAGTATCTTCATGGTCATGATGCCTCAATCATGACAAGGATAGGATACAATCATAACCTTAAATTTAAAATAACTACTCCTCTCATCACCTTCATTTGAAGCAATCATGTAACTGTTGGGTTCACAGAACCCACAATCTGGGGGCCTGTGGACTAGAGGGGCCCACGCAGACATTTCCCTTAATTTTTAAAGAATAAATATAATTATTTCACTACCGACTCGGAACACAAAGTTTTTTATGGGTAAAAATGTAAAAGTTTTACCTTATAACTTGAACCGGTTTTCGCTTTTACAAAACTTTTCCAGAGGCTGCTGCTGTGACCACTGTCCGTCTTGTTGTTGGCAATAGTATCGATTTTCAAAAGATCGATGTTGTGTGTGTGGGGTGTGATATGTTCGAATAATGCATGTGATTTGAATTGTGTCTTTGTTTAGGATGTCGTTTTTCATGTGTTTGTATATTTCCAGTTGTTCTAGAGTGTCTAGTTTGTGGCCTTTTGTGTGTACGTGTAGAATGTCCATGTTATTGTCGATGTTTTTGTATGTGTGGTTTGCTTCAATGAGGTGGTTTGCAAAGGTGGATTCTGTAGTGCCTTTGTGTGTTCAATGTATCTTTGTTTGCAGCTACGTCCTGTCTGGGCTATGTAGAATTTGTTGCAATCCGAGCAATTTAGTTTGTAAACATCAGGTAGATCGAATTTTTGCTTTGTGTGTGTTCTGTTTTCTTAGTAGTTTTGTAAGCGATTCTGTGTCCTGCTTTATTGAATTTGTGGGTTATTTTTTCAGTTTGTTTGTTGATGTATGTTAGTGTTATGAATTTGTTGTTTTCTGTCTTTGTCTGTTGTTTGTTTTGTGTAGGAGTTTATTGACTATTGTTCTGTCATATCCGTTGGATTCTGCTAGATATTTTATCGTGTTTAGTTCGTCTTTGTAGTCTTTTTCATCTAAGGGGATGTTGTTCAGTAAACAAATCCAAGAATTTAAAGAATAGTCATAAACCATTGAACAGTACAACAAAATTTCCCTGTATGTATTTACCATGAAAAAAAGATACGTGCACACTGTATGGAGCCTCTGCCGGGAATTAAAGGTGGGACCACGAGCGCATCAATTGCCCGTGCTAGCCACTAGGCCATCTGGAGGCTCTCACTGTTATTTTACCAGTACCTAATGATGTACTTTGAGAGTATAAGTTATTTGGTTATCTACACAATAGGGCAGTGATTCCAATTAAGAATGCACCGAGGCCACTGGCTGAGCCTGCGTTGCATTGTTATTTGTTATGAAAGGAAACTAATAAATAGACAAAAGTACTGGATCACATTGTAAATGTTACTCTGACATATCTTCATATGTCACCCAACAGTGGAAATGTTTTGGCAATTATCGATCTTTTGGGTAAATACAATCCATTGTTGCAAGAGATAATCAGCGGTTCGAACAACAGTGAGAAGTATACGAGTCCCAAAATTCAAAATGAACTCATTCAGCTTATACCTAAAAAAAAATTAAAAATATCTTGAACAGACTGAATCTGCTCAGTTTTTCTCTGTAATAATGGATACTATATAAGACATTAATAGAAAAGATCAACTGAGTCATATAATCAGATATGTGTCAATTTCTGAAGTAGGAAGGGCTACCAACTTAAAACCCCATGGAAGCTTTTTAGCATTTATTGAAGTGACCAATCAAACTGGGTTTAGAAAAAGAGATTGTAACGGGACAGAATTGGGTGATGGGTTTTAATTTAATTGTAAAGGCGACGCACAGGAGTTACCCACACAGGGCCTCAATTTTAACCATAGACATTCCTTGTCGGAGCACCCAGTCGCACGTTTGGTCTGTACGCCCCGCAATAAGCTACTTTTCCAGGTGCTCAGGTATGTGCACAAGTGTGCGTATGCTTGCCCGCACAGATAAATCAGCACCAACTTTTTGCGAGCCCCAAAACGCAGGTTAATGTTATACAGACTCGCATCACAGAAGATATCATGTGACGACTGATCAGCCTATGAGATTGCAAGTTGCCATGGACTGTACAAATTTTGGCCATCTTGAAACTGTCTGTCGTCTTATAGCTGCGGCTTCGGCCGGTTCAGCATAAAGGCTCGCGAGCCGAAAATTTAGTAAAACTTTCAAAATGTGTTCTAAAATATAATTTAAAGTGATATAAAAATGTGAATAACCTTACAACTAAAAGACCAGCAATTAACTTTGAACGATTCGACAGTGTAACATCAAACTAAAATGCAGTGAACAATTTGGACAAACAAAAATATACGGAGTGCGACACGTGGTTTGCATGGATGCCATGAGTCAAGTAACCGATTATCATAAACCAATCACTATATAAAAAATCTTATCAAAAGCGCTAAATCTAAATTAAAGAGAGTAAAAGTGTGAAAGTGTGTGTGAGTAAATACTGGGTTGCTTTCATTTAATTAATTAATAAAATAAATAATTTAATTTCATTATAAGAAGTAAGAGATAGACGTTTGTTGTTTTGGTCAGATGGGGTTGTTACTTCAGTATGTAATATTGTTCACTTGAAATGTAGAGAATAGAGAAGGAGAAAGCATGTTTAATTTATTCATAAAAAGAGAATGATAAAAGCATAATAAAGGAAGTTAAAATAGTTAACCGTACATACGTTAACATAAAACCCTAAATCACTTATAGGTTGCGAGTTCACGTGACGACCTTGGGACCCAATGAAGGTAAGCAGTGTGAATAATAAATTTTATTAAATATTATTATCTGAAAGAGTGGACGATTACAAGATTTTAACAGCTGTGAGGAGAACATATTCTGATACATTATAGAATGTTAGTATTTGCCACAACTATAGGCAGGGATTAGTGTTTAAGAGTGGCATAAGAGTTCTTGTTTCCACATTCAGATTGGAAACCTGACAGTCATTTTATGTGAAATAGTTTCAACAGTTGGATAGCCTCACATATTTATTTACATTTTCATATGGGGATTTATTTACATTCATAGCGGGTTCAAAGTGAAAGCTGATGTTAATTTGAAATGATTTGTTTTTTTTTTCAATTTCATTGTTTATTTCTGCCATTTTAAATTAAATAACTCTGGTGTGATTATTTTACTTAAAATCATGAGTTTCAAAAATTTTTTTCTTAAAATAATTGAAAACTTCTAAGTTTATTTAAATCTAATTGGAGAATAAAAAATGTTAATAAAAATATGAATAGTTTATTCAGAAAAGGAATAGAAAAAAGTATAGTGTAATTATTTTTTAGTACAGTAATGAATTTTACTTCCTGGATACGTCATGTCATGGACATGGTACTCAAAGTGTTAAACAGAAAGTATGCCAGCACATATTTTCTGTGTATTTCTATTACGTAGCTTCTTACAAACTAAGTTTTAAGAAGTTTTCTTTTTCAAGTAGTCATTGTGAGTTTTTAGTAACACAATAAATGGAAGTGATTTCATTAATTTATATATACATGTTGTAGCAGGTTTTTGGGCACATCTGTGTATGCAGTGCTTATATTGCCGACATTTCGTTTTGTAATCCTGGAATTACAAAACTATGGCACATGTTTTGTATCTTGCTTCCCTTGTGATTTTGTCCATGGGAGTATTAGAGTGTCGGGGTGAATGTGTTGTGCCATATGTTGTTTGTTAATTTGTGAACTGTCAGTTAGGAATTTCCAAGTTGTCGCTAGTTTTGTATATTAATTTCTGTCGTTGACTGCTCCCTCTCTCATCCAGTAAATCTCAATGGCCTCTCTGTACTGTCTGCCTTTCTTATAGTTAGTTCGTGCCAAGATTTTTGTGTTTTTGAATTTGAAAGTGTGTCCTGTTTCTTTGGCATGTTTTGTCTTCTTGTTTTGTTATTGCCTAACATAAATAAATAAATAAATATATATATTTATAAACTCATTTTAGTAAACATGTATCTACTCACACTTGTGAAATAAACTTTATAACTTACCAAGAGCCAGCCCCAAGATACCATCCATCAGATCAAAAGAAACTCCATTAATGTTATAATCACCTTGCAGTGGATATGGATAAAACAGGTTGCTAGTTACTATCCATGATGCTTTTCTTTGTAATTCAAAAACAATCAATTTGAAACTGCCAACGTCTGTGATGTACGCAAATGTGTCACGGCATTGGTTGTCACGAGTATCAACCACTATAGTGCTGAGCAATGAGTCATCATCAAGAACGTTGTCTGGAAACCAGTAACGACCTGGAAAGAGACACTGGAATTAGTGTCATCCTGTTTGCATGCAGTTATTGAAACATTTTCTTGTACGAATCTAAAGTATATAGTTATTGGGTTCTTCAGTCTTTTGACTGGTGTGTGTGTGTGTGTTTCGGAGTCTCTCAAAGGTATATGGGACCTACAGTTTAATGCTGGATCCGAACGGCATAGTTGGGGAGGGTTTATACTAACGTATCTAAATCAGATTGCCCCGGTGGGAATCGAACCCGCATCGACAGCGTAGCAGCGTCAAACGCTAGCCACTACGCCACGACCTATCCACAGTATGTACAGTAGACAAATGAAAATAAAAATTTATGTAATAACAACACCATAATTTAAGAATAATTAATAATCGGATTAGACATGAATAATATATCTTAATGGAAACTATTGCATTGTACCACAAAAATAAAGGCCAAGGCCTACTTACAGAACAATGATGCTGTTAGTTAGATACATTTCTACTTACAACTTGTAGCTACAAAAGGTTGTAACAAAAGTAGCTTAATTTATGCTATAAAATAGGTTATTTACCTTCTGTCGACGTTTCTTAAAATCCCTTTAGGATAACTAGAGTTTCGACACCATTTGGTGTCATCATCAGATCGGAATATGAATTAGGTTAAAACATTTTGATGCATATTGTAACCAGACC
This sequence comes from Magicicada septendecula, assembly GCA_034769895.1. NCBI lineage: Eukaryota > Metazoa > Arthropoda > Insecta > Hemiptera > Cicadidae > Magicicada > Magicicada septendecula. Next base: position 454,365,793 of record CM068374.1, read on the forward strand.
CTGTATGCCGGTCGTTACAAAAGAATAAAATGTAAAAGGAAAATTTTATAAAAAATAGAATTTTCAAATAGTAAAAGATTTTGTTTATGTTTATAAGAGGTGTGTATAAGAAATAAATCTGTTTTAATAGGTTCTTGTAAAAATTTTAATAACAGGTAGGTATTTATTGACCGTCGAGCACTTCTTGAAGATTTGAACCAAGTCTGGAGTTAAATACATTAACTCCAGTTAATAATCGATTGGTGACTTTTCTGACTGGTCCAATATCTTGTTCAAATAAAATATATTCTTCTTATTTAAGTCCTTCAGCCTTAATAAATACTCTTAAATTAACCTGTGAAATAAGTAACAGATACGAAATAATGGAAATATAAAGATTTATTGACAATTTAAATAAATAATCGATATTTTATCGATGGAGAGCAATTATCGACTCTGTCTCGGGAATTATCGATTGTGTCATACAGAACAAAATTTATGATATTTAATATATTATAAGACAGGTTCTTTGAGCGATTAAAATTAATAGTCAGAGAAGGGTGACGAGAAAGTATAACATTAACAATTAACACAAATACAATAATTATTATTCAATAGAATTTAAATAATTCTAATATGTAATGTGTATGAACGTTGTCGTACCATACGCAGACGATGACGTCACTGCTGGATGACGAGAAGAAGGCAGGCTTGAATTTTCAAAATGGCCGCTACTAGATATGGCGAGTTTACTGCAAAATCGGCATGTCCCAAAAATCACGACAAAATTACCTTCGTGAATGTCTGAAATCTTCCCGCACTGGTGTAATATGTCTGTTAAGTTATTTGGTGTATTCTGAAGAAGTGTTCTGTGTAAACTTGTGTTAGTTAGTTTATTTTGTATGTGTTCACTTCTGCGGTTAAGTTTCTCAAGATATGTTTAGGATTTGGTAGAGTGAATTAGATTAAATATATGGTTTTGCTGTTTTATGTCACTCGTATCATGAAGTTAGTTGTTTGTTTTCACTATTGTCGTGAACGTTTTGGTAGATTTAGTTTTAAAAAGTGTCTAATTCGTTTAACTCTCGTTTCACTTATTTTAATGGCTAAACGCTAGTACCATTTTCAACTCGATTTAAAGAACGTTTTGTCACACAACTATTCAGCTTGATATTCAACAAAAGACTAATTAACTTGGTCATAAATCTGGCCCAGTTAATCTTTGAAAAAGTATTGTTAACATATTTCCATTAGCTGTACACATGATAAAATATTACATTATATATGGAATTTATCTATTTTATTCATCACTTTTATGAATTATGAACCTTATTATTGGTTTAATCATCTCATTCCCTTTAAATTGATGTATTATAGTCCATATCTGTAGACATTTTGTGGAAATTAACAAATTCCTTCCACTTTTTGGAAATATAGGCTCAAAAATTGGATTTCCGTCTTTATACGAATTCCCTCCATTTTAAATATTATTAATACTATTATAATAAATTTTAATTAGTCATATTCCTCTTCCTTTCCTTAAATACATATAAATTACACCTTTGAACTGGTTTTTTGTGTTAATCTGTAAATTTGACATTGCTCTTTAAAATTAATTAATTTATATATTTTGAAAATTTACAATATGTTAAGGTATATTTCCTTATTATCATTTTAACTCACAGGATCATTCCCAGTAATGGTTAACTGAGTTATCTTATATAAATCTTGCTAGTTTACAGGATTTATAAGTGAATTATATTGGTTTATACTGTTTCTGTGAATTCACCAAATGGCCTAGATTTTAGAATTTTATATTTCTGTCTTTCTCAACTAAATTTAAACTTAATTCCTCCTCTGACTTTACATAATTACAATTATATGAAAATAACATGGTTTATAACTTATTGTGTGGCGTAGTAGTTAATTAACACTACAGTTATTAAAATAAATAATTATGAACATTGTTTAGCAATCTGCACAATTGAACATATTGCAGACATGATTTGAACATATATCTTTTAACTATTTTTGAGCTAGCATAGCATACCTATTGGAACATTATTAATGGTATGTAGGCTATTATTTAGCAAACATAATTCTTTTTAGAACACATAACATAAATCTTATTTTCTAATAACTCTTACAAATACATTTTACTAACACACTGATTTTAGGACTGTGAATAAACAGTCTAGTTAAACATTTTACACTTATTAATACTATATTAATGCCAGTCCTTTCTGGTCTAAACCATTATTATTTGTGATCCCCTACATCAGTAAACATAAACTCCCATACTCTATTTATTATCATTTTTTACAAATGTCTTGTAAATAAAGATTTACAGTAAAATAATAAAATACTGGAAATCTTCCATTTTATTATTTTATTATGCTGTTTATTATTAGATATTAAAGTTGTGATATAGCATACTGATAAGTTATAGTATCACCAACTTTAAGTTTATTGCATTTCTAAAAAACACTTACACAAATTCACTTTCACTGTTGGTTCTGATATTTTGAGTCTTATTATCTCAGACCAGACCTTTAGTAATCATGGACTGTTAAGACTAGTTTATTTTCTTTATTACACAATGGCTTTAGTCGGTTCACTTCTTATAACGCTATACAGCACTTTAGTTTTCTCAATAATTACATTTTATAGGATTTTGGGTATGTTATACTTTCTTTTGCATAGTTTTTGTGGGTTTGGGGTTGATAGTAGTTTATATAATAATAGGTTTTACAACGGTGTTTCTTTCATACTATTTCTTCCTCTCCTCCTGTCTTCCTTCTTGTCCTTCTTCGTCTCTTCCTTCTGGTCTTCCTTCTTGTCCTTCTTCTAGTCTTCATTCTTGTCCCTCTTCTAGTCTTCATTCTTCTGGTTTTCTTGTCTTCCTTCTTCATTCTTGGGTAAACCAAGGTACTTGGTGTTATCTCGACTGAGGTTTAGTTTGGAGCATTTAATTTATTCACTGATACTGACTTTATTCTTCTCTACAGGTTTCAGGGTATTGTTTTCTTCCTGATCACAAACTTTATTCTTCCCTCATCTTGTTTTTTGGGGTATTTTGGTATTCACCATTCTTTAATTGAGTCTCTTTTTTCTTGATATGGTCTTATATAACTGGTTTACTGCTCTGAGCTTCCTGGGTAACTTACTGATATTATACTATGAGTTGCTTCGATACTTTCTTTGGTTTTTTAAACAGTGGTTTTTATATATAATGTAATGAGGATTTTTATTTTATTGTGGTTCATTCCTTTGATTTATTTAAATGTCATTCAATATTATTATAACATTTGTTGGTGTAATTAAACTTTATGATTTCACATGACTTAAAATGTAGTGGATTTTCTGTCACGCTACAGAATGCTCTTCTCCAGAAGTAATTTTTTCAGACTATACTTGCTTTGTCTGAAACAATTGCTTATGATAATTATTCTAGGTTTGTTACTATTTTGGTCATCCTTCCATTTTAAAATTTTCTTATTTATATTTGAGTTTATATCATTCTCACTTGATCTTCCGTGATAGTAATAGTCATCTGAGTTTCATATTTATTATTTCATTTTTATATTTCTTCTTAGTATTTTCTCCTTGGGATATTTCCTCCCTATCGTTCCCTACTTTGTGAGCTGGTTCAGTTCAGAGAGGCACTGTACGCTACTTTCCTCTGCTGTCCAATACTTCACACATATTTGAGTACAGAGGCAAATCATCTGTGCTCAAAAAACATATTAATCCTGCTGGAATTATCTTCAGACAGATTAAAAAAATTATTCAGAATAGTACACATTTGTTACTATTTAAAAAATATCTTTGGGATACTTCACTTATTACTTATTATACTTCTCAGAGATTTTAATATTCCTATCTCAGTTGTTCTTCTGACTCATTAACTGGATGTTTCTTTCATTTGATATTATGGTAGGAAGCTCTTCTATTATTTCATTTTTCAACTTTTCTTATCATATAAATCTTTTGGTTATAAATTCTTTATTACCTTCTGGTTTTTTCATTATAATCTGCATTATTTATAGTAGCATATCTTTATGACATTTTTAGACTGTTTCTTTGTTCTTAAAATTCCACTTGTTCTATTTTCTAGAATTTTTATAACTGTCATTATCATAATTGTCATTTAATTCATAAATCATTTTATATTAATTCGTTTAATTACATATATCTTTGACATTATTCTCACATTATTCCTGTCATTGTTATTATACTTTCGAATGATGGTTTTTTATTAATTTCATAATGAGGTCATAATTTCTCCTCATACCACTTCAAAGTTTCATTATCTCATAATTCCAAAGAAGTTTTTGTACTTTATTATATTCAATCACTCAAATCGTATTAAAGAATTTTTTTTTTTTTTATTTCCTTTAGCATCATTTTATGGAAAGGTTTTTTACTCTTCATATTGAACTTAGACATGATCATATTGTCCAGAATTATTTGTTTTAATTCTAAAGTCTGTTTCCTTTATTCATCCCGTTATGATCCTTTGTTACCATGGTAATTATCTTCTATGCTTACCATAAATATGGTATGAAATCTCTTCTGTTTATCTCACCAAAGTGTTTTATTAATAATTGGTTGGTAAGTTGTACTTATACTTGTCTTTGGAATTTTGATGATTTTATTTCAAAATTGTTCTTATTATATTATAGCCATAAAGTTTTTCACATTTTTTGTTAGTAAGGTGATCTCACAATTGTTTTTTTTTAGAATTTTGTAGATTTAGTCCAAACTCTTCTTCTATTATTCTTCTTTCCAAATAACTTCTTTCAAATAAATTGTATGTAATTGTCTTACATTGTTATTAGAATTTGGATAATTTTACCTTCAAAATTCTGTTTTATATATCTTCTTCCAAAATGTTTCTTCTCAAATAAATTGTATGTAATGGGCTTACATTGTTTTTAGAATTTGGATAATTTTACCTTAAAAATTCTGTTTTATATATCTTCTTCCAAAATGTTTCTTCTCAAATAAATTGTATGTAATTGGCTTACATTGTGTTTAGAATTTGGATAATTTTTAAAATTCTATTTTATATATCTTCTTCCAAAATGTTTCTTCTCAAATAAATTGTATGTAATTGGCTTACATTGTGTTTTGAATTTGGATAATTTTAATCATAAAATTTCTTCATGGATGCCTGGTTAAAGACACCCTTGACTTTATTTGAATTCATTTCCTTGATCTCGTATGTGTTGTTGTTATTGTCCTTTGAGACAATATAGGGACCCGTGTACAGGAGCAATAACTTTTTTGTTATCCCCTCTAAGGAACTGGGTAATTCCCTATTCTTCAACAACACCTTCTCTCCAACGGTATAATGAATAACCTTACCAATACTTTTATTGTATTTATTCCGCCGTTTCTCCTGATCTTCGGCCACCTTATTACAAAATTGAATTCTATCAAATCTATATTTATGCTCTCTGGGGAACTCCAAGATATCTTCAATCTCTCTAGGGGGTTGTCTCTCGTACATTGCGGAGTATGGGGTTATTCCTATGGCTGGATGGTAGGCCAGGTTGAGGAATTCTTCAGTAGCCTCCAAGTATTCTTGCCACCTTCTCTGCTGATCATGGCAATACGTTCTTAATAGGCGCCCCACTTCTCGCAAGACTCTTTCGGCTGGGTTACTGCTTGGGTGGTATACGGATGTCTTGTATGTATGAACCCCCATGGACAGCAGTGTATCCCGCCATTTCCTCCCCTTGAATTGTGTTCCGTGGTCGGTTATGATCGATACCGGTTTTCTGACGGTTGGGAAGTACTGGTTGATCAGGATCTCAAGAACCTTATTCGTAGTCGCCCGATTCGCTGGGTATAGCTTCACGAACTTGGTATAATGGTCCATTATGATGACGATATATTTGTATCGGTGGCGGCCTCCACTGCGGGGAAATGGCCCACAGATATCCAGGAATACTTTCTCAAGTTTCGACTGCGATGTTATTGGAATCATCTGCCCTTCTCTTTTCTCGTTGTTAGTTTTTACGAGTTGGCAAATGCGACAGTTTCTAATGTACCTCCGAACCTTCCGATTTATGTCCTTGATATAGCAGCTCTCTTCCAGGGCCTTTACCACCTTTAAAGCGCCCATATGCCCATATCGAACATGATAACTGAACACTATCTCTTTCTCGATATCGGTCGGAATTATTACCTTCCATTCCTCCTTATATAATGATGGTTTGGAAAACAGGATTCCCTTATGTATAGTGTAATATTGGGAGATTGTCTCATCCCCTGCTTCCAATCTTGAGATAATAGAAATCAACTTCGGGTCAGCTTGTTGGTGTGTGCTTAATTGTTCCAGAACTGATTGTAGACCGGCGCTGCTGCTGAGAATATGGTATACCTTCAGAATACTCTCCTTCTCCCCCTCGAACGTCTGTTTGTCAATGTCAACTCTAGACAATACGTCCGCGACGACATTCTTCCTTCCGGGGATATACTCCCACTTAAGGTCGTATTCTTGCAGTAATAGTATCCACCGCCTTAACCTTCCATGGCTCAACTTACATCTCTTAAGGAATGAGATAGATTTATGGTCTGTCCGGACGGTAACGGGATAACCAAGAATATATGTGCGGAACTTTCCGCACGCGAACACGACACTCAATAACTCCTTTTCTGTCACATGATAGTTTTTCTCACTCTGGTTCAGAGCTCTGCTGGCAAAGCACATTACAAGATGTTCGCCCTCCTCATCCTCTTGATATAAAGTAGTGCCGAGGCTGATGTCACTGGCATCACAATTAAGAAAGAAAGGCTTGTTAAAATCTGGATGGCGGAGTATAATGTGTTTAAGGAATTTTTGTTTTATAAGAGTCAATATATTTTGTTGTTCATTACCCCAGATCCATTTATTTTTAGATGACAGTTGCGGCTGAAATCTGGCAGTCAGTTCTGAGTACTTTTCCTGGAACTTGCGGTAGTAATTACATAATCCCAGGAACGACTGTAACTGCCTTCGATTCTTTGGTGTAGGAAAGTTCTGAATCGCTTCGACTTTTTCAGCCGACGGTGAGATTCCCTTATCATTTAATATGCAGCCTAAGAATTGTATCTCTTTAGCAATAAAATGAGATTTTGCTAACTTCAGCGTAATATTGTTTGCTGCTAGCTTCTGTAAGACGTGTTCCACACGGTAGCAGTGTTCCTCCCAAGTTTCTGAGGACACTAGCAAATCATTGACGTATACGGTGGTGAATTGTAGTGCTTCTTGGCCAAGTATCTGATCCATGCAGTGCACAAAGACTGCGACTGAGTTTACCAGTCCGAAGGGCAACCTCTTAAACTGGTAGTTCCGCCCTTCGAATATAAAGGCCAGATACTGGCGACTCTGTGGATGTAATTCCACCTGCCAGTACCCGCACACCGTATCCCAGGTAGTGAAGTATTTGGTACCGTGGAATCGTTTTAAGATCTCCTCAATCTCACCGGGTGAAGTCCTGTCATTAATGATCATCTTATTTATTTCGCGCGCATCTAAACACAAACGGACTTGTCCGTTTTTCTTAGGAATAGCCACGATAGGACTTGTATAAGGGGAATGGCTACTCTCTATAATGTCACGGTTAATCATTTGCTCTATTTCAGCTCTTACTGTTTGCTTTCGTGATTGCGCAATGGGGTAAGACTTCCGGTTAAAGTCCACTGTGTCTCGGAATTGTAGAGTACACTGGAAATTATTCACTTTACCGGGCTCATCAGAAAAGACTGATTTATATTTGTTGTATATGTCTATTAATTTGTTCGCTTGGTTTGTTGTTAAACCTTTGCCAGTTATACCGCTCCGGAAATCCCTGATTTCCTGGATTTTTTGTGACCATAAATCTTCATTGGAGGTGTCGTCTATCCTTTTTTCGATTATTGATGTTGGATGGATGTAATTAATTTTTCGGATTTGCTGATGGATACTATCGGGAACGACTTGGTCACTACCCACCAAGTTCGCTGTCCAAGTATGTCCGTTAGAAAACAGCGACAAGGTTTCAGTTCTCAGATCAATGATGGCGGAATTCCTCCTAAGCACATCACACCCGACCAGTATATTAAATGGCAGACCGCTCGCCACCAAGAATTCCATGTCAATCGCTATACCACAGCTCATCACACTGGCGGAGACTTGTCTACGTATAGTTTTGTTTTGTCGGCCGGTTGCTCCCAACAAAACAATATTATTCAACGGCAATGTTGGTAAAGTTCTCCCGCATTCTTGTTGTATCCTCTCCAGTTCCGTCGTACTTATTATTGACACGTTCGACCCAGTATCGATCATTAACTTGGCTGGGATGCCTTCTACCTTGGCGTCAACATGTATAATTTCATTATTGAAGTTATTGGTGGGACTCCTGTTATCCTCTTCCAATAACTCCTGTCTGATGTCCTTTAGGTAGTTGCACCCGATGATTGTAATACGATTGTGATTATTCTCAAAATTGCACTCATTATTATTATTATACCCAGTAGTCAGGAGCAGTAACGGGTTCTGGCGATTTATTACTGCCTGTGCCCGTTTAAAGGCTCGGCATCATTGTTCCTTTGAGCCATACTAGTCGATGCCTCATTCGGGATGCTCAGAGTGGTTACCTGCCGATGTGTCCTATGGTCTTCCGGTCGTTCATGGTGCGACCTCTGTTCAGTGTTGTCCAAACTATTGCTCCTACGCGTCGGATAGTACCTTGGTTGGTCCCGTTCTAGGCTCCTCCGCCTTTCTTCGTATCCGCGGTAACTGTTTTGTCGATTGTGGTTGAATCCTCACTGTCTTCCATCTGTGGCTCGTATGAAGTTCACTCTAGGGCGAGGAAACCTATTATTATTAAAATTACCATTATTGGGACCCGTACGATTGGTATTATTAGGGTAAGGACTATTACCATAATTGGGGCTTCTCTGACTATTTGCGTTATTAGGGTAGGGATTGCGGTTACCCTGATAACCATTAGAGGGTCGATTCGGGTTTTGATAATTTGGACCCGTATTATTATTATCATTGTAATTAGTATTGTTCACATTATTTCCATTATTAGAACCGTTATTTCGTGGGTATGCCCGACCTCCTTGGTACCCAGTATTTATGTGGTTCGTACCCTGGTTATTGTTCTGGTACGTCCTTGGTTCGGGCCCATCACTTCTTCTACGACTCTGTCGGTAGTAGTCTTCATTTTCATAATTTTCTAGGAGTTCTGTCATTGCCTGAATGGTTTTTATCTGGCTGCCCCTCCTCGCACGAATCACCTCCTCATCATAATGGTAAGACAACTTATTTATTAGGCACTCCTCCGGTATGGCTGGTTCCAAGTGCTTGGCCATACACACCTTGCCAAGGAAATAAGCTGTCATTGAACTGCCGACTTGTGGTTTGTAGCGGCCATGGCATATATTATCTCTTATTAGATTTTGCTTGGTCTCTGACCAGTACTTGGCTTTGAACAGGCTCTTGAATTGTTCATAATTGTCGATGTCGCTCCGGTTGGCCATCCACCAATGGTCATTCATCTCCCGAAATGACTCGTCAAGGATTTCTCTGTTCTGGACCCATCGGTTCCCTCGGTGTTTCTCGAGGTACTCCTCTATTCGTGCCAAGAACTCCATAGGCTTCCGTTTGTATTGCCGGAAATTGAGCCATTCTCTGTTCTCTGACATGGGGAAATTGTGATATCCCGATGGTCTGTTTCTTATTAACTCTATCTCCTCCTGGCTCTGACGCACCTGTCCGGTTATGTTCACCATAGCGGCTTCCACGCCGTCGCAACTTTCTGTTACTTGGGTCCTCACTTTATTTACTTCTTCCAAGGCAAATTTCTTGGTCTCCTCCATTCTTGTTTTCTGTTGTTCTTGGACCTGAGTAATCTCCTTAGTTATTACTTCCCGGACTTCCAGCACTTCGTTTTCTGTTTGACGACATCTTTCGTCTACTTCTCGGATCTGCTGGTTAACAACCACGACTTCCTGTTCTAATTTCTTTACAATGGACTTCTTCGTCTCAGTTATCTTTTTATTTATCTCCTCTTTGGCTAACTCAATCCTCTCATCTAACTTATTCATGTTCTCTTGGTTAACTTCCTTTAGTTCTTCTCTCAGCAGTTGATTGTCCTCTCTCAATTCTTCCAATCTTTCCCCCATCGTCTCTTCCATTTTCCTGTTATTTTCCCTTAATTCTTCCTTTGTATTCTTATTATTTTCTTCCATCTTCCTTTCCATCTTCTTACTGGTTTCTTTGATCCTCTTATTAGTATTCTCTATCTTACGGCCTAATTCTTCTTTTGTGGATCGGTTGTCTTCCCTCAAGTCTTCCTTGGTAGAATCCATTCTCTTATTTAAATTCTCCTCCATCTTCTTATTATTTTCCTTACTCTCGTCCATTTTCTCCATCATTAACCTGAACATCTCCTGTATGTTACTATGCTCTGCTTGTGAAGGTTTCTCCTTTTCTGGAACATTGACTTCTCCTGTCTGCGTCGTTACTTCAGGTTGTTCCTCTGGTGGTGCTGGTTGTTTCGGTTCCACCTGGATTAGTAACACTTCCGGATCCTCCACAGGTGTTGCCTCCTTATCCCCCATGTCAACCTCTTTCTCGGCCTCTGCTGCCCTCTTTTTCGATGTAGCTCGTCTTTGCATCTTCCTCTGTCTCTATTTATTAATCGCTGCCAAGCTTAGATTATTAAGCCCTCTAAGTTGGACGCCACTTTGTAACCAGACCCTGTATGCCGGTCGTTACAAAAGAATAAAATGTAAAAGGAAAATTTTATAAAAAATAGAATTTTCAAATAGTAAAAGATTTTGTTTATGTTTATAAGAGGTGTGTATAAGAAATAAATCTGTTTTAATAGGTTCTTGTAAAAATTTTAATAACAGGTAGGTATTTATTGACCGTCGAGCACTTCTTGAAGATTTGAACCAAGTCTGGAGTTAAATACATTAACTCCAGTTAATAATCGATTGGTGACTTTTCTGACTGGTCCAATATCTTGTTCAAATAAAATATATTCTTCTTATTTAAGTCCTTCAGCCTTAATAAATACTCTTAAATTAACCTGTGAAATAAGTAACAGATACGAAATAATGGAAATATAAAGATTTATTGACAATTTAAATAAATAATCGATATTTTATCGATGGAGAGCAATTATCGACTCTGTCTCGGGAATTATCGATTGTGTCATACAGAACAAAATTTATGATATTTAATATATTATAAGACGGGTTCTTTGAGCGATTAAAATTAATAGTCAGAGAAGGGTGACGAGAAAGTATAACATTAACAATTAACACAAATACAATAATTATTATTCAATAGAATTTAAATAATTCTAATATGTAATGTGTATGAACGTTGTCGTACCATACGCAGACGATGACGTCACTGCTGGATGACGAGAAGAAGGCAGGCTTGAATTTTCAAAATGGCCGCTACTAGATATGGCGAGTTCACTGCAAAATCGGCATGTCCCAAAAATCACGACAAAATTACCTTCGTGAATGTCTGAAATCTTCCCGCACTGGTGTAATATGTCTGTTAAGTTATTTGGTGTATTCTGAAGAAGTGTTCTGTGTAAACTTGTGTTAGTTAGTTTATTTTGTATGTGTTCACTTCTGCGGTTAAGTTTCTCAAGATATGTTTAGGATTTGGTAGAGTGAATTAGATTAAATATATGGTTTTGCTGTTTTATGTCACTCGTATCATGAAGTTAGTTGTTTGTTTTCACTATTGTCGTGAACGTTTTGGTAGATTTAGTTTTAAAAAGTGTCTAATTCGTTTAACTCTCGTTTCACTTATTTTAATGGCTAAACGCTAGTACCATTTTCAACTCGATTTAAAGAACGTTTTGTCACACAACTATTCAGCTTGATATTCAACAAAAGACTAATTAACTTGGTCATAAATCTGGCCCAGTTAATCTTTGAAAAAGTATTGTTAACATATTTCCATTAGCTGTACACATGATAAAATATTACATTATATATGGAATTTATCTATTTTATTCATCACTTTTATGAATTATGAACCTTATTATTGGTTTAATCATCTCATTCCCTTTAAATTGATGTATTATAGTCCATATCTGTAGACATTTTGTGGAAATTAACAAATTCCTTCCACTTTTTGGAAATATAGGCTCAAAAATTGGATTTCCGTCTTTATACGAATTCCCTCCATTTTAAATATTATTAATACTATTATAATAAATTTTAATTAGTCATATTCCTCTTCCTTTCCTTAAATACATATAAATTACACCTTTGAACTGGTTTTTTGTGTTAATCTGTAAATTTGACATTGCTCTTTAAAATTAATTAATTTATATATTTTGAAAATTTACAATATGTTAAGGTATATTTCCTTATTATCATTTTAACTCACAGGATCATTCCCAGTAGTGGTTAACTGAGTTATCTTATATAAATCTTGCTAGTTTACAGGATTTATAAGTGAATTATATTGGTTTATACTGTTTCTGTGAATTCACCAAATGGCCTAGATTTTAGAATTTTATATTTCTGTCTTTCTCAACTAAATTTAAACTTAATTCCTCCTCTGACTTTACATAATTACAATTATATGAAAATAACATGGTTTATAACTTATTGTGTGGTGTAGTAGTTAATTAACACTACAGTTATTAAAATAAATAATTATGAACATTGTTTAGCAATCTGCACAATTGAACATATTGCAGACATGATTTGAACATATATCTTTTAACTATTTTTGAGTTAGCATAGCATACCTATTGGAACATTATTAATGGTATGTAGGCTATTATTTAGCAAACATAATTCTTTTTAGAACACATAACATAAATCTTATTTTCTAATAACTCTTACAAATACATTTTACTAACACACTGATTTTAGGACTGTGAATAAACAGTCTAGTTAAACATTTTACACTTATTAATACTATATTAATGCCAGTCCTTTCTGGTCTAAACCATTATTATTTGTGATCCCCTACATCAGTAAACATAAACTCCCATACTCTATTTATTATCATTTTTTACAAATGTCTTGTAAATAAAGATTTACAGTAAAATAATAAAATACTGGAAATCTTCCATTTTATTACTTTATTATGCTGTTTATTATTAGATATTAAAGTTGTGATATAGCATACTGATAAGTTATAGTATCACCAACTTTAAGTTTATTGCATTTCTAAAAAACACTTACACAAATTCACTTTCACTGTTGGTTCTGATATTTTGAGTCTTATTATCTCAGACCAGACCTTTAGTAATCATGGACTGTTAAGACTAGTTTATTTTCTTTATTACACAATGGCTTTAGTCGGTTCACTTCTTATAACGCTATACAGCACTTTAGTTTTCTCAATAATTACATTTTATAGGATTTTGGGTATGTTATACTTTCTTTTGCATAGTTTTTGTGGGTTTGGGGTTGATAGTAGTTTATATAATAATAGGTTTTACAACGGTGTTTCTTTCATACTATTTCTTCCTCTCCTCCTGTCTTCCTTCTTGTCCTTCTTCGTCTCTTCCTTCTGGTCTTCCTTCTTGTCCTTCTTCTAGTCTTCATTCTTGTCCCTCTTCTAGTCTTCATTCTTCTGGTTTTCTTGTCTTCCTTCTTCATTCTTGGGTAAACCAAGGTACTTGGTGTTATCTCGACTGAGGTTTAGTTTGGAGCATTTAATTTATTCACTGATACTGACTTTATTCTTCTCTACAGGTTTCAGGGTATTGTTTTCTTCCTGATCACAAACTTTATTCTTCCCTCATCTTGTTTTTTGGGGTATTTTGGTATTCACCATTCTTTAATTGAGTCTCTTTTTTCTTGATATGGTCTTATATAACTGGTTTACTGCTCTGAGCTTCCTGGGTAACTTACTGATATTATACTATGAGTTGCTTCGATACTTTCTTTGGTTTTTTAAACAGTGGTTTTTATATATAATGTAATGAGGATTTTTATTTTATTGTGGTTCATTCCTTTGATTTATTTAAATGTCATTCAATATTATTATAACATTTGTTGGTGTAATTAAACTTTATGATTTCACATGACTTAAAATGTAGTGGATTTTCTGTCACGCTACAATATGCATCTCGTCAGATATTTAAAAAATTAAAAACAACACATAACATTATATAAAACAATAAATTATCTATATCACAATAAAATAACATTAACAATAGAATATAAAAACAACGCGGCCGCAAACGAACCTGTACAGGAACGCCCCCACGGTGAGACTAATCAATGCCTGTTTGACCTCGGTTCAATTTTATCGATCTGATATAGCTAATTTCTCGTTCCATAAGATTGATTCTGTTAAATAAAACATTATTGCTATGTATTGCTTTTTCATTTAGGACACGATTGTGATCCTTCTTTATGGCTTTGTATATCTCGAATCTTTCAAGGGTGTCCAGCTTTAGTGACTTTTTACATTTATGTAGGATATCTAAATTATCATTGATACTTTTTATATTATGGTTATATGAGCTCAAATGTTCTGCAAATGTAGATCTTGTTACATTTGACTTGGAGCTTGGGATATGTTCTTTATAGCGTAATTTGAAAGAACGACCTGTTTGTCCTATATAGAACTGTGTGCAATCAGAACAATTAAGTCTATATACACCAGTACCATCAAATATATCGGAGGGTATATTTTTGTTAGTAAAAGTGTGTTTTTTCTCAAGTTTATTACTTGCCTTTGAGGCCAATGTAATATTATGCTTTTTTAATAGGTTTTTTAAAATATGGTATAGAGTTTCACCATACTCTATAGCAATGTATTTGTTTTCTTTGGATACATCAATATTTATTGGTTTATTTTGTTTTTTATTAATTAATCTATCTACTATATGACTTTTGTATCCATTGGCCAATGCTATGTGCTTGATAATGTTTAGTTCACTGTTATAATCATCTGTAGATAAGGGCAATGCCAGCAATCTATGAATCATACAGTTAAAAAAAGCCATTTTATGTGACATAGGGTGATACGATGAGGCGTGAATAGCATGATCTGTGATTGTTGGTTTTCTGTAAATATTATAGCTAATTTTATTATTTATTTTAGTTAAAGTGAAATCTAAAAAATTAATTTTATTATTCATTTCAGTTTCTAATGTGAATTGTAAATTATTTGTAATAGTATTCATATATTTTTTAAGCATTTCTAATTGTCTGCAATTGCCATTGTAAATCATTATTGTGTCATCCACATATCGTCGGTAAAATAAAATTTTTGTATAATGTTTGTTTTTAGTCGATAAAATTTCGTTTGTTTCAATATGATTTAGGTAAATTTCAGCCAGGATGCCTGACAATGGGGATCCCATAGCTAAACCATCCCGTTGTAAATAATATTTGTTGTCGAAAGTAAAGTAATTTTGTTCTAATATTACTTTTGTCAAATTAATTAACTCATCAACTGTTTCATAATTTAATGTGGATTTAGATAGTAATAAATTTTTAGCTATTTCTAACGTTTCGGTAATAGGTATGTTCGTGTATAGATTTACTATGTCGAATGAGGCGAGAGTGTGTCTCGGCTCGATTGTAATAGTTTTTGTAAGTTCGACCAGTTCTAAACTGTTTTTCAAGCTATAGTTTTTATTAAACGTTATGTGTTGTCTAAAAATTTTTTCTCGAGTTTTTTGGCAATTTTATATGAAGGTGCAGACATAAAATTAACTAAAGGACGGACAGGCATATTATTTTTATGTATTTTTGGAAGGCCCTTAAGTCTGGGGGCCTTGGGGTCTATCATTTTTAGGTATTTTTTCTCATCGTGCGTTATGACATATTTTGATTTATTCAATATTGATTTCACTTTATTGTTAAATGTAAGAGTGGGATCGCTATGAATCTCAATAATGTTATTGTTTTTAATGAAGTCCAGTCAAATGTAACAAGATCTACATTTGCAGAACATTTGAGCTCATATAACCATAATATAAAAAGTATCAATGATAATTTAGATATCCTACATAAATGTAAAAAGTCACTAAAGCTGGACACCCTTGAAAGATTCGAGATATACAAAGCCATAAAGAAGGATCACAATCGTGTCCTAAATGAAAAAGCAATACATAGCAATAATGTTTTATTTAATAGAATCGATCTTATGGAACGAGAAATTAGCTATATCAGATCGATAAAATTGAACCGAGGTCAAACCGGCATTGATTAGTCTCACGTGGGGGCGTTCCTGTACAGGTTCGTTTGCGGCCGCGTTGTTTTTATATTCTATTGTTAATGTTATTTTATTGTGATATAGTTTATTTATTGTTTTATATAATGTTATGTGTTGTTTTTAATTTTTTAAATATCTGACGAGATGCATATGCATCAAAATGTTTTAACCTAATTCATATTCCGATCTGATGATGACACCAAATGGTGTCGAAACTCGAGTTATCCTAAAGGGATTTTAAGAAACGTCGACAGAAGGTAAATAACGTATTTTATAGTCTTAATCGTTTCTGGAGGCAAGAAAAATGTTTAAATTAATTTATGCCTCACTGATATTATGAAATCCAGTGTAAACCTTAGTTTTTATTCTAGTAAAGAAGCCATGATCTCTATTAGTTACTATAGTTAATTTTTCTGATAAACTCCTGTTTTGTTCATAAGTACACAAAGTACCTCAGAAAAAATAATGGTGGGGACAACCCTCCTTCACAGGCTAGCAGGAAGTTTGTTAATGCTAGCATGTGTGTGTGTGTGTGTGTGTGTGTGTGTGCAGAAGGTGCCTTTAGTGATGTGTGTGACAAGAGCAATTATACAGCACTCTGCACTTATTCAGTATGATTCAAAGGTAATGAAAGAAAATTAATTATAGAAAGCGAGTGACCAGACTTCTTATTTTCAGTTACTGCAATTTTGTTGTCGTTTTTTAAACTTGTTGCTTAAATTTTTAATATTGGTTGTGGAATGTACATTTATTGATATATCAGAAGCAAACTGCAATGATATGACCAACAAAATCGTATT
Organism: Magicicada septendecula; assembly: GCA_034769895.1. Taxonomy (NCBI): domain Eukaryota; kingdom Metazoa; phylum Arthropoda; class Insecta; order Hemiptera; family Cicadidae; genus Magicicada; species Magicicada septendecula. The sequence continues at coordinate 454,382,779 of CM068374.1, forward strand.
TATGAACACAGACTTATACAAACTGTAAGAGGTAGCTGGCAAGAGATACTTATGCAAGTAGACAAGGTGACAGAACAAGGCATGAAGCAAGTGATTCCTTGTTTTCCATGTATTTAAAGATAAGCTGTTGAGACAAGTTTTATATTTATAAATTCAATTCCAGATAAAAAAATAAATAAATAAATAAAAATAAAATGAAACCAAAAGAAAAAGGTGGAAGGTTATGCGTTTCAAGTTTTTTGTTCATTTGTTTTATGGTAAGTCACAAAAATCATAAAGAAACATTATCCTATATTAAATAATTGTACTTTAAGGATTGTAATTACTATATAACTTGTTAAATTTACATTCAGATTGATGAAGATTTTTTTCTTAAATTGTAAAACAGCCTTATAAAAAGAATGTGGGCTGAAGAAAGTTTTTTGATTTTAGTAGTTATGGGGTTACAGACTCCTTGTGGCTAGGTTCGCACCTAGGCCCTGAGGTTTCTGAGGGCTGCTATCCATGGTTGACACACATTTGATAGTGCCAGAGGCGTAGCTAGGAGGGGGCCACGGGGTTAGCCGACCGGGCAGAAAATTGAGCATAGACTTGAAAAAATTGTTTTCAGTTTGTAAAACTACAAAACAACTTGTTTCTTTGATATGACTATTCCTTTCATAAAAGAATCTAGGCTACTTTCAAATCTAGCAGGGTATCAAATCTAGCTATGCCCTAAATACTCCCTAATCTAAATACTTTCAATTGAAAACGACATTGCTCCATCTTTAGATTATAGTGATATAACCGACTTTGCAGTAATTAAAACCGGGAAAGTTACCTTTTAAAATGTCTCGTTTTAAATATTTATTAAATATCAAAAATAAATATTAAGTGTTTATTAATAGAAGACGGAACCATTAACCTGTAATGGTAAGTGATTAATTTTATTATTTTTAATGTAGTTCTTTGTTTAACTTTATGTCGCTTTAGGATATTGTTTTGATGATGCGCTTTACTCTTACAAGGAATTTGCATGTTTATTACAAAATTTTTATGTTATAAATTTTTTATATTACTACATTTTTTTATAGTCTACATCTGTTACTAATAAATGTATACAAACTGAATACCGGTAATATTATAATATGTAATTTCTTAATTTTCACTTAACAATTATTCTTAAGACATTTGCTTGACGTGCTTTCATACAAAAATCTACACATTTGCATTTATTAAGTACTTTGTTCACTGGATGGGCCTTCATTTGTGCTCTTTTGTTCACTTTTAATTGTGAAGGCGAGGCGGCTGATGATCTCCTTGCCCCGGGCGCCAAAAAGCCTAGCTACGCCATTGGATAGTGCTACAAGAAAAACTGACTGAATCTAAAATCGTACTATTGAAATTTATGCAATTTATCCTACGTATAATCTACATGGTGGCTTATTCAGTACTTCAAACTGATACGTTATCATACTTACCCATAAGTTTGTCATTTTGCAAATTGAAAATGAGAATTTTAGGTTTGCAGACTCTGTTTGGCTTGTCTGAAAAAATGTCTATGGTTCCATTGTCTAACACCCACAGTCTTCCACACACATCAATCTGTAATTCAAAATTAACAATGTTGTTTTTTCAGTAATATAAAATTACTTTTTTAAATTATATACTAAAATAAAATATATAATTTAAAATCTTATCTTCTAAACAGTGAATACTATTAGCAAATACTATAATTTTAAATAATTATATCATTAATTCATTAATTAATTTTAAATATAGTTAGCATGGAAATTAATTAAAAGTTTAAAAATTATTCTGTAATTTAAAAATTCCAATACATGATTTCATTCAACTGTTTGTTGTTTTCATTTTCAGGTTCAGTAGAGGATCAATGTTATATGTTCTAACTCAATGGTTCCCAAACTTTTCAGTCCATGGACCCACTCCAAAAAATTAAAAATTTTAAGGACCCCATATGAGTTATGAAATAAAACAAACAGTAAATACGATACAAACTTATATTTTAATTAAAATGTATTAAAATCAAAATTCGTTTAACTTGCAAAATTATAATACTAATGATATCGAACATAGCTTCATGTGAACAATGAAGCTGGTTTTGAACAATTAACTCTGCGATATTAGGTTTAATGTCTGATAATGTCAATATTAGGTCACTCTCGACATCAAGTTTATTTCTTAAATTTGCCAACCTCTGCTCTATCTTTCCAGCCACAAGTGTTGAAATCCAGCTACTTAGGCGTAAAACCAGCTACATGGAAAAACGTTATGTTTAGATACAGCGCTTATACGTGGACTAAAACAGCGCGATCAGTTCTGTATTGATGCGGCGCTGTAGTCAGTTCGGCTGACAAACAGATCTGCTATGCGACATGATTTAAAGGCATTATTAAAGCCATTAGTTTGAAATTACTTCTAAATTACAATTAGTTTGCATAAAAAAAATGCTGGAATCTTCTACTAATTGTTTTAAGATTTTAAAATTTAGATTGTAGACTACAGAAAATCGGAGAAAATTATGGTATATTCTACTTTTTTTCTTAAAAGTGTCCGCGGACCCCCTGAAACATTGTCGCGGGCCCCAATTTGGGAACCACTGTTCTAACTACAACACTATTAGCGTATTTGAACTTGAACTTTCTAAATCTAAAACTCGTATGCACATGCAAACTAAAATAATTCCATTACTTTTGTGTTTACTTTTCATTTACTTAGCTGCATATTAATATTTTAATTATTTAAATATAAAATTTGTAGAAAGTGTGAGAAAAGTGAATTAACAATCAGTCAAATACAGAACAGAACGTTTGCTCTTCTCTGGTCTAGTAATGCCTAGTAAGCACTTTGCGATTCAATTTACATCTCAGATCGAAACCCACCTGATAAGCTTAATCATTTGAAGTGTCTGTCAGCAGCAGAAGCATCTACTGAGTTCCAATAACTCTTTTGTGCATAAACAATCTATAATCCACTAATAAAAGTTCATTAACTTACTAATAAACAAATATTAAGTAGTAGTGTTTTTTTTTTAAGACATGATAAAATATAAAAAATATTTTTACATCTTATTAAAACTAGTGAGCTCCCTGACCTGCAGAACTTGCTCACTGTTTAAATGAAATATTGTTATTATTAGATAAAATTAAATTAATAAAATAACATTTTAAAGCTTAATTTTCTGTTGAGTGTATATTATCAATAAAATAAGTTTCTCAAAATTTGATGACCCACATAGACTTTTGGAATTTTTTGAAAACTTTTAACTTCCATTTTTGACCTGTGGTGTTTTTAAAATTTTTGCCTCCCCCTCATTCTTTGAGTATCAATTCAACTGCAATAGGGAGCTGTGGGGGACACATGCAGAGTTTTCACAAAAAACAGTCTGCTGACTCTGGCCTGTGCAGGACGAAGGGCATGCCCGTCGTCCGCTCGTGTGCTGCATCCTGAGCTTCAAATAGAGCTCCTGCCGCAGGGACCACAGATGGTGCTTGATTTTAGGGTGTGGCCTGCTACTGGCCATGGGTTTTCAATTAATTAATTAATTGAGGGTGAGAGTTCGCTGAGGCCAGGTCCAAGATTCACCTGGCACAGATGGGTAGTGACCGAGGGCACTAATAAGGTGATTGAGTGATTGCCCTGAAGTTGGACAGTGCAGCGATAGAATTTCCGGGACAGTGTCCATATAGTGGCGTTCAGGGAACAAACACATAAGGAGACTCTAATGGTTTTGTTAGATGTCAGGTAGTGGGCTTTGCAAGCCCAGTGCAATCCTCGGTCCAGGAGAGACTGAAGTTTTCGCTTATGGGTCTTGGCCAAGTAGCCCCATACGGGAATCGCGTGGGTTACCATTGGCACCACATAGGTGGAGACAATAAGCTTCCCTAGATGGTGGGTCATAGAATTGTTGTATAGCAAGGGACGGAGTGAATATAGGTGTATGTCGCCTACGTATAGTCTGTCAGGGGGCCTTAAGCGCCTGGAGGAGACTACGGCTGTGCTCTTGGCCACGTTGATGGCGACCCTTCATCTCTCTGCCCATTCAACATATTCGACAAGCTGGTCCTGGAGCCAGATAACTGCCATTTCAGAGCACTACGATAGATGGGGTACACCACCATGTCATTGGCGAACATGGCCAATCTGGTTCCTGGCAACTTGGGCATGTCATTGACATACACAGAGAAAAGCAGGGGCCCAAGTCGCTTCCCTGAAGTACACCAGTCTATGCATTCAAAAGATATTGTCGGACCCCCCCCCCCCCCCTAGACGGAGAGACACAACAGTCAAATTAAAACTGAGAAATTGCTTTACTTGTTCAATAAAGATAGCAATTAGATAACATGACTTTCTGTTTACAAAAGATACATACACTTACATTATTTTGTTTAAAAAGGTTTATTAAAAAAAAATATGAGCGCAACTTACGAAGGTCCGAAAGACAGAAACGATACCTTCACACTTGTCAACACCACCTTGCCATTCCCAGTCTGGGTAGGGTGCCAGCAAAGTTGTGTCCAATCGCATGGTGTTGGTCACCGTTGCCAATGTTACCAGTATGCCGTCCCTCAGTTTCGGCAGCGTGACAAATATCTTTTCCTCCATACGTATCAAGCTTCAAGCAGGTATCAAACTTACAGCAAAAACAAGAAACTTCTGTTTAACACCATAAGCCACAAATATAATTTTCTACTATAACACTGGCCTTATTAGAATATTGACCATCATATTGATATTCACACGTGCGGTCCACATTTGAACACCACAAAGGGGTAACATTTTGTAACACAACAGAAACACAAGCATATATTATAAATACTGTAATGCTTGTAGTATGCTACAAATTTGTCCTTATAAATGATGGTATGACTTTTGCATCTCATATCAGGAATCAAGACGTAGATTGTTTATTGTACCTGCTCTTGCATACAAAGTATTTTCATTATAGTAGAGCATAGATTATTATTAAAATATTAGATGTTACATGCAATTAAAGATGTTGTTAACCTCAAAACAAGATATTTTTTTATCGATTAATTCAGTAGCCTGATTCAGTGAGATAATGAATCATACCAGACAATGTTAAGTGACATGCGCAGAGTTTTTCCAATGGAGAACGCTGAATATAATCTCCCAGGTAAGATTTTATGATGAAATTATATTTTGGCTATCCAAAAATTTACCACCGATTTGGGAATGTATACAAACTGGTTGTCATGGTAACCAGATGTGAATCGCTCGATGTTAAAAGGGCATAATTAACATTTTTTTTAATTTTCATATTTTGGCAGAAATGAATAATACATAGGTAGATGCATCGTTCTGTGTTAAAACGGCATTAATGAATTTAATATGTACGACTGTATGAAGTTTCAAAATTCTTGATTCACGTTAAAAGGGCATCTGAGTGTTTATTATGCCCTTTTAACATGAAACTATCAGCTGTAGTACTAATCAGCTGATCATGTAACTCTAACCTAAAACGTGTCAGTTCGTTCTCGTTGTTGAAAATTTATTAACATCGTTATTCAACTTATATTAAAAGTGTATGGAAAAACAATAATGTCAGACGAAACTGGAACAAGTTTGAAAAAGAGAAGACGAAATTCAGAGAATTACGAAAGAAATAAAAAAAAGAATGCTAGACTTATGGGGTCGCAATACATAAGTCATTCAGGAAAAAATGTTGATTGTAAAACTCTCGGACAACCTTGCAAGTAAGTTAAATTTATTATTTATATTATTGTATTAATAATAATCATGTACTTTGATAAATTTAATGACTTTATCTTATTTAATTACTATTGGAACCGAATAACCTAACAAACCAAATGCATGAAATGTAGCCTAACCTAACAAGACTTTCATTCTTACTTTGCATGCAACAATGCATTTTTATTTTTGTATTCATATTGTTTTTGTTTATTGTTTTGTTTGTTGTTATTGTTTTAATTAAGTATTGTTGGTATTTCTTATTGTTTCAGGTGTAAGAACAAATGTTTTGAAAAATATGAACAGCAGATTTTTCAAGCAGCATTTCATCATTTTTATAACGACTTTAAAACAAAAGACGAACAAATATATTTTTGGAAGGCTTAATTGACATTGAAAAAGTTAAAAGGAGACAGTCAAAGTCAAATGGTAATGAGGCCAATGGAAAGAAAAAACCTTGCTTGAACAATTTTTCGTATAACATCTTATGCAAATCAGAACGGATTAAGGTATGTCTTGAAGCTTTTCTATCTACTTTTTCTATTTCAATGAAAAGAGTTAGAAGAATCAGGGACCTTAAAGCAGCAGGTAAACAAATACAAGACAAAAGAGGAAGGCATTTGAGTTTCTTGATCCAGACATAAAAGGTAAGATCCATGAACATGTACATTCTTTCCCAGTTAAAACAAGTCATTATTCTGGAAAGGAAATTAAATTTTTACCAGCAAATGTAAATGTTAAAATGATGCATTCTCTATTCACTAAAAAGCATCTGGATATAAAAGTTTCTTATACAAGTTACTGGAATCATTTCAAGGACCACTTTGATTTACGTTTCGGCCAGCCACAAGTCGACTGTTGTTGTCAATGTGAAGAACTTAAAATTAAAATTAAATCTCCCCATTTAGGTGAAGCTGCTAAGCATGCAGCTGTTGCAGAATTGGCAATTCACATTAGACGGTCAAAAAAATTTTACACTGCCTTGAAACAAGAGGAATTAGATGCTAAGGAAAACAAGAATACTAATATTTTAGCGATATCAATGGATTTTATGATGAATCTTAGTTTACCTAAAGTACCGGTGCAGGAATTATTTTATTTGAGACAATTAACGATTAACATTTTCTGTATTCACAACATTAAACGTAACACTGCTACTATTTACATTTATCATGAAGGCCAAGCCAAAAAAGGCCCAGATAAAAATTGTTCATTTCTTGAAGATTATTTTTCATCAGTTCCTCCTGAATATGATGAGGTACACATATTTTCTGATAACTGTTCTGGGCAGAATAAAAATCATGCCCTATCAAAATTCTTATTGTCTTTAACTGATACAGAACGTTTCAAGAAAGTAGAGCAATTCTTTCCTGTGCAGGGACGCAGCTTCCTACCATGTGATCGTGATTTTGCGATCATCAAATGAGCTTTAAAAAGGCATGATAGAATATATTCAATTCATGAATTAACTGAAATTATTATTAACAGCAGCATAAGCAATAAGTTTACTGTTGTAGAAGTAGCCAGCAGTGAATTAATATACGATTTCAAAAACTGGTGGCCTCGATTTTATAGAAAGAGTCCTGTTTCCATTGAAACCTCCCAAAAACCAAGGGATCAAAGGAAGTTTTTTGGAATAAGTTCTTTATTTCATATCAGATACAATAGTGAAAACTCAGGAGTATGCTTAGCGAGTGAATTTATAAACAGTATAGTGATGCATACTTTTATACTGAGGCAAACTACAAGAGATGCTGTAACAACCGAGACACTCAGCAAGGCTTACTCTTCAGGAAAGGTGGCTATAAAAAAATTAAAAATTCAAGATATTCAAAAGCTATTACGTATGTTCCTGCTGAACACAAAAACTTTTATAATGAAATTTTGATGTGGCCTACACAAAACATTACCGGTAATGATGAAGGGGAACATGAAAATGTTTAGATTTTTGCTAAAATTACAAAAAATAATACTTTTTTCAGTAAATAGTTTTGTATTACTTTTTTCTATTAATTTGTATTTCTTTTTAAATAAATAGTTTCTTATTATTAAAACTGTATTTATTTTTTGTGTATATTTCAATTCCAAAAGTCCACAGTCACCTGCAAGTTAAGGATTTTTGTTAAAAGGGCATATTTACATGACATTTGAAGGTCTATAAAATACTTGAATTCACATTTTTTAAGGATATTTTTACACAGTAATAATGAAGTTAGCTAGTTGTACGATACCTGAAAGTATAGTGTTAATATAATCATGTAATAAAATGTTATACAGTTTTATCCACTTTACCAAAAATGTGGCGCAATGCAAATATGCCCTTTTAACATCAAGCGATTCATGTGCAGTAGGGATCAGCATCCTTTACATAGTTACTCATAAATCTGTGGTACATTTTGTTTATGTCTGTTTGAGGAGTGAATGATAAAATGTGGAGCCAGTTACTACCTTTCCTGCCAGCTCTAAGATGCGTATTGGTTTCATTGAAATATCCCACTGTCCCCTTGGTACGAATGACAAGGCGAAACCCATGTGAATGGCATTAAAAACCCACGGGACCGTGCTGTGAATGGCCCGACGTGTACAGTGGTTGTCTCAACTAATCACTGTTGCATCAAAGGCAGTACAGGGTGCCGAGTCATTGTGAGCTTATTATTCCTACAATAATTACATAATTTTTGAAAAAATATTTTTGTTGTATCGGCCATCTAAGGACCACATGCTAATTTCAGTTCTTTATTCTGTTCTTTTCTTTTTCTCCAATATTCTTTCATCTTTTCACTGTGTCTCTTCTTCCTGTCTTCAGTCCATTTTGAACCTGCGTTTTTCTCTCTCCTACCCTGGACTCCTTCCATTTTTAACACTTTTGCCCGAAAACTTCCCTTTCAATTGTTTCTTCTGTGTTTACATTATGTTTTCTAAAACCTTTTGGACTTCTTTAGTTGACTTCTTTCCCCACAGATATTTGAAAATGTGCTTTGTTAACCTATTTTTGTCCATTCTATATAAATGTCGAAAAAATCATAGTCTTCTTTTTCTCATTATTTCTGTTATATTTTCTATACTTTGATATATTTCATCATTACTTCTTAATTTCCAACCTTCTGAAGTTTTTTGTGGGCCTAACATTTTCCTAATAATTTGTGTTTCCAATATTTGTAGTTTGTCTAAATTATAATTCAATGTTAGACATTCACTTGCATATATGCATTCTGGCTTCACTACTGTACTGTAATGCCTTATTTTCGCATTTTTAGATATGCACTTTTTATTGTAAATATCTTTAGTTATACCATATGCCCTTTCCATCTTATAAATCCTTTCTTCTATAGCAGATTTTTCTAAACTATTCTCTTGAATTATTTTCCCTAGACACTTCAATTTTTTAACCCTCTCTATTCGACCAACATATGTTAGCAGGAATTTTGGTGCATTTTTAATGTCCATAAGAAATTTGTTTTTTCTGCAGAAATTATTAATAATAAATATTTCATTATTAAATAAATTGATTTATTACAGTTATTATTAGTTTTCTCAGTCTTTAAAACCTCTCCACACTTACATTACAGACACATAACCTTGCATCAATAATGTAATATGCAATTCTGACATCAGATAGTACACTGCATAACTGTGAATGAGGGCACCTTTAATTTATTTATTTACATTGGTTAATAAGAGAATTAATTATATGGCAACTGATGTGCTTATTATGAAAATTTAACAAGACAAATCATTAATGTTTTCAGGCTATTCTGTCGGACTCTGAAAACAGATTGCAGATGGGGATACATTTATTTTCAGAGTTTCAAGACTCTGGATTGCAGATATCCACACGTAAAACCAACGTGTGGCTTTTCATCGAACTGATCCTGTACGGGCAAAAATTGTTATTGATGTCCTGGAACAAGTTACCAATTTTGAATACCTGGGCTACAGTATGTCTTATAATGCACGCAACAACGTTGTGAATAAGTTGCATAAGTTCAGCCTTGTGTGTGGGACCATTAGGCGAACCCTCAAACCAGCAAGTAAAGGAACATGCCTAAAGTTCTACAAAGTGATGGCTCTTCCCACTCTTCTTTCTAGGTCTGAGAATTGGACTTTAATGAAACGCCAAAGTCACATCCAAGCGGTTGAAATGAGGTTTCTCAGGCACGTAGCAGGGTATACTCTCCATGATCATAGAAGAAACACGATATACGGCAGGAACTGATATTATGAGTATACTCGACAGGATCACCCAGTATCGGCTGAATTGGTGGGAACATCTTTGCCAGATGGATGACTGCCCCATCCTCAAACAACTCTAACTATAAGCCAAGGGGACGGAGAGGTTTGGGACGTCCGAGGAAGCGCTGGAGTGACCAGCTCTAATCTTTGCCTATTTGAGACTGGAACAAACTACATCCTTGGTTTAATTTGTGAAGATGATGGTGATGATGATGACAACTCATAAAGCATATAAATAGTAGTTAGCTGTCTGATCTACAGAACTTGCTCAGTATTTTGAACAAAGTACATTTATTATTATATAAATAATTTAATGTTACATAATTTTTCATTTATGGGAAAAATTACAAAAGTTCTTATTAATACTTTACTGTTTCTTTTGTAATATAACAATTGTAGAGCACAAAATTATACAATAAGCATTAAGCATTCGATACATTTGAATTTGGATTACATTTCATATTAGTCTGACATCCTGCTGGATTGTCACATTTTTTTTCAAATTTTTTATCTCTTTCTGAGCCCCGGATCCAAAAATTTTCAAATTTCCTAAACTTAACACTACTTTCAGATGCTAGTTAAAATTGTGTTCAGTTTGATATCCCACACGAGTTTCTGTGATTTTCACTCACTTTTTGGCCCCTGACATAAACAAATTTGAAATTTTGAAAAATGAATACTACATTCAGATTGTGGTTAAAATTCCCTTTAATTTGATACCCTACATGGGGTTTTGAGTTTTTTTCACAATGTTGACCCCCTCAATTTTTACCCCAGCCCCAAATTTTTGTGGAGATCAATCTAAAAAACAACATGGTTCTATACGAGGAAAGTATGGACATGCCAAGTGTTATGAAATTGGTTGATGTGTTCTAAAGTTATCGTGAGACATATACCAAACAGACAGACAGGCAAATGCCAAAAGGTTGAGTTAAAACTGAGAACTCGCTTTGATCGTTCAACATACGAAGAGTTTGTAGAACTTCTGTTCAAATATCTCGTATGACGTCTTACACCAGATGGGTTTTTCAATAGTTGTTTTCTGAGGGACATTAATATCAGAGGTGGATGTTTTTATCTGGCCTCGACTCTTAACTGAGACAAACATTCTGTGTAAACTTTATGGTTGCTCATTGTCAAACATGTTTTTTGAGATTGTCACTGAGACGTTTTTTGTGTGTGCTTACTGCTTTTGATTTGTCACGAGGGCTCGCACAAACAGCAGTTGTGCAAAAAACCAGATACGCACCCACATGTCAATCACACTTCTATGATGTAGTAAACAGACACCTGTTCTCAAATTGGGCATGTTTTTTGGTATGCTCCATGACTTGCAGAGAGGATCTACAGGAGACATCGTGTCATCGGAGAACAATCCGGAAACACGTAATAAGAAGAAGAAGACTTGCAGAACTCGCTCACTGTTGTGAATGAAGTACATTTATTATGGATAAATTTTGATATTAGATAATTTTCCAAGTATCAGAAGAATACTGATTGCCCTACTATTTTTGTTTATATTCATAAATGCTCATATTTTTCTTGTTACATATTTATATTATTATTAATAATAAAAACTTTTTACAAGAATATATTTTTATTATTTTGTAAATTACGGTGTTTCAATAGTATTCAGCTATCATCATAAGATATAAATTAATAAATTCATGTTACTTCCATGTTCTATAAGGAAATGAAAGTATTGTGATGGTGAAAAAAATCGTGTTCGAGATAAGGGCTGATTCTGATTGTACTACCCTCAAAGCATGAAGAAAAATAATTTTTTGAAAAGTGTCTGTGTGTAGAATTTTTTCTATGGCGAACGATAATTCTCACAAATTCAAACAGAATCAAATAATTTTTTGCATACCTGCCGAGTTGTAGAGGACTCAAGGCCTATTGATTTTGGTGAAGATTGGTTAAGGGGAAGGGGTAGTTTACCTGCAACATTTTATGTTTTAACAAGAGTAATTTTTTTATGACGAATGATAACTGCCGTAAATTCAAACAGAATCAAATAATTTTTTGTAAAGTACTTAAAAATTCATTTAAACTTTTTCAAACAATGGTAATTGATAAAAATAAAATAATTTGTTGGCAGGCAATAAAATTATAATTTTTTGAACAAGGATGTGAGTTCTTAGGATTTAACTTGACTCTGGCATTTATCTGTCTGTCTGTCTGTCTAACTAATTGGGTTATGTTTCACAATAATTTTTGTGGTAATTCACGAAAACGCATCAACCGATTTTAGTAAAACTTGGCACACATGTTCACACTTAACCCTTCAGAACCTTGTTGTTTTTGAGACTGATCACCCCAAAAATAGGACGTTGAGTAAAAATTGTGGAATCGCAAAATCACATGTGAGGTATCTCAAATTAAACGAAATTTAAATCACAATCTGAATATAGTATGTATTTTTGAAATTTTCAAAGTTTTTGGACGTCAGAGCCTAAAATGTTGGCGACATTTTTGATAAAATCATAAAAATTCATGTGGCATATTAAGTTAAAACAATTTTATCTAAAATATGGATGTAATGTTCAGTTTTAAAGATCCAAATATTTGGATTCTAGGGACCAGTAGAGTGATAACGAGTTTTTTTTAAAGTGAAAATCCAAACGGGTGTCAGATTAAAAGTAATTGTAACTGAAATCCGAATGTCCCTAAGTGATTGTGTGCTCTGCAGTTGCTGCGTTACTAAAGAAATAGAGTAATCGGGATGTATGTAATTTTTCCCGAAATTGGAAAATTGTGTAATAATAAATGTACTACGTTCAAAATGGTGGGTGAATTCTGCAGCTTAGGGAGCATAGGTTTACTAGTTAATTATAATTAGACAAATATATTTAAAAAGAGTCCGATGTAAGAACACAGATTATTGTGTATGTATGTAAAATTTTTATATAGCAAACAATAACTGCCGCAAATTTAAACAGAATCAAATATTTTTTGCATATGTGCCCGAATTGTAGAGGACTCAATGTCTATTGATTTTGGTGAAGATCGGTTAAGGGAGAGGGGTAGTTTACCTGCAACGTTTTATGTTTTAACAAGGGTAATTTTTTCTATGACGAACGATAACTGCCGTAAATTCAAACATAATCAAATAGGTTTTTGCATACGTCCCTAAATTGTAGAGAACTCGAGGCCTGTTGATTTTGGTGAAGATCGGTTAAGGAAAAGGGGTAGTTTACCTACATCATTGTATGTTGTAACAAGAGAAATTTTTTCATGACGACCGATAACTGCCGTAAATTCAAACAGAATCAAATAATTTTTTACATATGTGCCTGAGTTGTAGAAGAGTCAAGGCCAGTTGATTTGTATTTTACGCGTAACAACAGTAAAGTACCTAATTTTTATAGATAAAGTGACTCGAAATTAAAATTATATTATACGATTGCCCCGTATTAACAAAAATATCCATAAATAGTGAAAATTGTTTGAGGGTGGGAATATTCTTTTAGATATTATCGAACCAAATTCAAGTAAATGATTTAAATATAAGTCTTAGAACACGGAAGTCATGTATAATTAATGCTTGATGCCTTTACTTGGTGAAAATCCATTGTAAATTATAGTAAAAAATAAAACAAAATAGTTTTATTTTTTACTTGAAGTCATGTATGGTTCTCCATATCGATTTTTTTTTATTTAGTAAAGTTACAGTTATAAAGCAACCACACAATAAACACTAAACAATCCTATTTGTGTTAAATTCTCTAGTCTGCACCTTAGTCTGGACTTTTTACAAATATTCGTTGTTTCTGTTCGTGGTACACATAGACGTTAATCTACCATTTTTACGTTTACAAGATTCAAAACTACCTGCCTTATGTTCTACTCGAGGCTTCTTGTTTAAACACAAACGTTTGTACACAGCAGTAAAAGTCACATCAACTTCGTAATTGTCCCGTGTCGCGTTCTCTCGCAATATCAGTCAGGAAAACTACGTATCTTCTAACAAAAATAACACACTGTTCTTATTCTTTATTCCAAAACCCATATAGACAGCAAATCCACGTTAAACATGATGGCTACACTTTAGACATATTCCCAACAAGCTATGTGATGGTTTGGTAATTCTATAACGAGTCTGTAGAGGCTACATAATTTCAAGCAGCGGGAACTTCGTTTTATTCCCTGTTTGAATAAACGAAATTTTTAATTCGCAAGTTTTTCATATTGTTTGCCGAATTTTAAAATCAATAAGATTTTTAAAAATGAAAATTTTTTACTCGAAATTAGTGAAGAATTTTTATAAAGGATCGGGCGGCGCCCTCCCAATGGTTACGGGCGTGTTGTAACACAACTAACCTTCCCAATAGTCTACGTCGATTATGATGTTATTTTTGGGGATGAATTTGCCATTTTGCAGCGCAGCTTCCCTGGCCTTGTCGCTAGGAAACGTGAAGTCCACAAAAGTCCATCCGTTGAGGACTTGCATTTTGTGGGCTACAGAGTACGTAGCCATCAAGAGGACGGTTACCAGTATTTGGAACCTCATCTGGAACGGAAACAGAAACAGTTTAATTTACAGTAAATTGTTCCTTAAATATACAACATATTGTTTCAATTTTGTTAACTAACAAAAGTTTGTGTCATTTATAACTCAAAAAGGAATGCTGCTGAAGATAACTGACGCAGTTCTTTCGCCTATGTCATACAAGCAAGCAGTGGCGTAGCGTGGGTAGGCCTACATAACACCTGTTGCCGGTTGTGATAGACCTAAAACTTAACCTAAAAATTAATTCAAATTTTTTCGTGTGCCAAGTGTCCTTTTTAGAGTAGGGGTGAGTGGGGTAGCCCCGATCACCTAAGGGAGAAATTCGATACAAAATTGAAGAATTGCCTAAAAGTTAAAAACAAATGTAAAAAATTGTTGATATAACAGAGCAGATTATTAGTTATACACTGTAAGCGTTAAAGTTGAAAGGGGCTTTTCTTATTGCATAAAAAGTAAAAAATGGGCTTTGATCGGTACCCCCACCCGCGGGGTAATGACGATCAGTTGATTTCCTATGCAAATTAAATGGGAAAAAATGAAAACCTAAAAAAAATTGTCAATGTAAAAAACAAATGATATATTGATAAAAGATACATTAGAATGTTAGCCTACTTATATCTACAAATGGTCCTTACTACATTCTAAGTCTAAAAATAAATTTTTAAAATTAGGTTTTTTTTTAGTTCATAAGCCGATGTACTAATCATATCCTGTGTATTTTATATGGGAAATAATGCAATTTAATTTTTGTGTGTATATTTTCTCCATATAGGGCTACTAAAAATCTTTCCTATAATATACATTATAATAGTTTCTCATTCAAAAGACACTAATATTGACAATCTTTGACACTGAGGTTAACTTTTAAATTAAGATACGCCATAATAAAAAAAAAAGTTTTTATTAATCAGTACAAAACTCAAAAAAAACCTAGCTACGCCACAGAAAGTATCACGAACATATAAGGGCAACGCATTAGTATTTAATAGTACTTAACTCAGTATGGTGTTGTACGGTTGTAACTCAGTACAGTTGATCGTCATTCCCCCACTCACCTGATCGGTGCTTTAATATATCATTACGTTGCTTTAAAGATGTGAAGAAATAAGAAGAAATTTGTCTAAAACACACTTCTGTAATTCACTGTAAGTACAATGGCGGAAATGGTTAGCGGTCGTTTTTAGTTAGTTCACTGTCCAACTGGCTAGAGTTCAGCATTCAACAGATATCGCTACAGCGTACTATACTCTCGTTACCGATCTGATCGGTGCTACCCCACTCTCCCCTATTTTCTATCATTCGCTGGGAGAAGAAGATGGTCCCGGTTCAACAGAATCTGACTCTCATTATACTTACACAGAATAAATCAGAACACAAGTAATCGAATTATAAATAATAAAGACAAACAGAGGAACACACGACTAAACAAACAAAACACAAATGGTAGGCCTAACTGCTGCACATCGGTTCCGAAAACGAACATAGCTCCTAATTGAGCGTTTTGGCGGTTTATACAGCGGCAACACATTGGGTGGACGAATGTGCCCCCCTCCACAGTTTGTACAGCGACAAATACTACGAGGTCAATGACCGTACGTAGTAAAACATTGCCGATGTCTGAGCCGGCAACACAAGACGGTGCAAGTGCCCAGCATTTCGAAAGCAATGCTACGCTTTTCTTTAAGTTTCCCTACTAACATTGTTCGGATTTCAAATTATTCAATAACTAAAGTATTTATTCTGTGACATAATTAATATTATTTTCTCTTATTTCCAGTAACGTTGCCTCCGGCAACAGCGGTTACATGGACGCCACGCTACTGCAAGCAAATGACTTTGCTCGACTCCAAGACGCCGTACAAGAGACACTGAATCTCTTGACACAAATACCGGGACAAATTTTATTGCTCGTTGTGGATTTCGAAATTGTTCTTAGCCTATGAATCGGGGTTCTTCTAGCCATAAGCCTATCATTATATTCGAATTTTTTGCACAGTAGTTTTTGAAAATTTAACGTGCCGTATTTTGTCCAACTACCACGTTCATTTTTACCATCGATATATACTATATGGATCGCGTGCTGCCAGGCAAAGTGAACGGCAGAAAACGGTCCGAAGCACGTATAGGTTCCCACACAATGGTTGGCAATAAAGCGTTTGGCGCTAAGTTAACACGTGTATTAAACGAGTCTTTCAGTCAGTAATGCACTTGTTTTAACAGTTTACAATTATTACATTTGGGACAGTTCTACTGAAAATTTGTGCTTATGAAGATTTTATTATTATAACAGTTTGTTTTTACTTTTGCCTAACTGATAACAGATGACAATAACTTAAGCGTTTACACTCATTTTACTGATTTTGTATGAAGCAGAAAATTAATTAGAGCGTCACTAGACGTTTTAAAGATTGTAAATATATGTATAATTTATTGATTATATCTGACAGTAAACTTAATACAAAAAAATGATTATATCAGCATGCAAAAACTTTGCCGGCACGGTGTTTAGAAAACATATTTCAAACAATGATTTTTCTGAAGACAGCCATGAAGTGAAACTTATCAAATTAATAGTGACATTATTTTATAAAATCTTGTGCTATAATACTGCTAAGGAAAGAACCGCTGCAGCCTTCTTTTACGCAATAAACATTTTAAAGTTTACTGCTCACGTCTTTTATTCTTTGTTTCCCTTATTCTTATCTTTATTCGTGTGGCTTCAATAATAAATGTTCATAAATAAGAACGCAACAGAACTGTTTATGAACGCAACAGAACTTAGCGATAAACTTAAATAATGTGTCAGAATACTGAAATCTTACATTGAAACAAATGAGTTTATTTTGGAAAAGAACTTATTAAAAACCTCCCACTTTGGAGTCATTAATTGTTAAAATGACACAGCTGTACCATTTAACGCAAAATATAATCCGCTAAAGCAACAAAAGCTATAATAAAGCAGAAATGTCAGACTTTGTACAGGTACAGTATATATAGCATACGCAATGTTCTTGCCAACCACTGATGCAGCGGTCGGACCGAATTCAGTGAATGCGGCACGCGATCCATATAGTATACATGGATGCCAACTACATACATCGATGATTTTACATATGCCAGAAGCTGACGAGCAAATCTACTGAAAGGAAATTTTCCCTCTTTTGGTGTTTTTTAATTGTACTATGACAAACTTTATTCTTGGTTTTCTATTTCCTTATCTATATTGTTTGTTTTCTTTCACAAGTATCGTGAACTATGCGCAGAACGCGTTATTAGTGCACTCGTGTGTATTCAGTTTGATATTTTATCTTTGATTGTTCTCATCTATTTAATTTTGAGTCTGAATTTAATTGTAAATTATATGTATGTTCTTATAATGCTCATTTTAAACATGCTATTTAAAACAAAATATGGGTAAATGTGTTGTGAAATAAGGTATTTATTTGTACAACTATAATTCTTACGCACTAAATTCTATATTTCCATAACAAAACACTGGTTTTTCTTCACTATTTTTTTACCGTCATAAACTGTCGTGTGATTCCGTAAAGGAAAAAAAACGATAAATTTTTCTTACGGAATCATAACACAACACAATCGTATAACTCTTCGTCCTCACAAGAAATAGTTTTTACAACAATAAATAATGAAATATAATTAAATACAACTATTTCGTTAACGACTCGGAACAAAGATTTTATGAGTAAAAACATAAAGTTTTACCTTACAACCTGAACCGGTTTCCACTTTTAAAAAGCTTCTTCAGAGTTAACAACTCTTCAAGTTAACAACCTCTGAAGAAGCTTTTTAAAAGTGAAAACCGGTTCAGGTTGTAAGGTAAAACTTTATGTTTTTACTCATAAAAAACTTTGTGTTCCGAGTCGTTAATGAAATAGTTGTATTTAGTTAAGTAACGGACACGTCATGGACAACGAAATCCATGAAATATAATTATTTCACTACGACTCGGAACACAAAACATTTAGTTAAGTAACGGACACGTCATGGACAACGAAATCCAAGAATAAATAATTATCACTAAAACTGTAGAAAGTCTTTATGTGGTCACTCCAGTAACCAAAACAGAATTGTAATAGATTTCGTTTTTACTGAATTTTCAAACTGGACTAATTTACTTGGTCTTTAGTTATATATCATGACTACTTCATTTGTTTTAATAGTATACTTTACCTTTAATCACTTTAGTTGAGAGATTATATGTTTCCTGTGTATGCGTTCTTTAAATAGATTAAACGGACGAGGTTTTCTGCAAATATTTACACTACTTTGTGTGCGACTGTTGTCCGTCCTTGTCCTTTAGGTGCTTCAAGTCGAATCATCTGGTTCTTGCTCCTGTTGTAATTTTTGTTATCTCTGCACGTAACTGTACGATTCACCAACTTGTATTTGAAGACGCATCTCATATGTTATTCATCTATTCGTTAACTTCACCAACTTCACTTCGTACACCACAAATAATCGCAGTTACAAATGAAGTTTCACAATAAAATAACTCGTAAAAAACAAAACAAAACTACACTAAAACAAAATTCCACGAAATCAACAATAACAAAAAATATTTCTTTTGTGTTCGCTAACCTCCGAGTTAAAATCCCCTGACTGTCCAGGACACATTCTTCATGAAACTCACCCTACTTCTAGCTTTACTCCATTTAACACCTGCCAAGTCTCTCCCCCTCCTACTTAAATTTATCTTTTTATATAACGCCTCGTGTGATTGGTAGATTTTAACCCTTTCACTAATACCTACAAAGAAATATACTACAATTCCTCGGATTCCATCCGCTAATTTTATGGACAATAAACCCAGTTGGTTAACGGTATTCCTACCCTACCAGCTCTTTCCGAGGCGTATCCCCCCCCTTCAAATGTCGTACACAGAGAACTGCGTAAACTGTACCGTTAAGCGATTTCGCTGCCAACCCCTAGGTCGGTCAAGCGGTAGCGACGTAGATCCCTATAGAAACTTAACTTTCTACCCATAGAATATACTGACACAACGGATCTGTAGACTTCACTGTTCTTCTCGTTAACTAATGGGATACCTGCTGATCACGTTTTGTCTCCTTCATAAGTTTCATTTCTGTTGTTAACAAGTATCGTTACTAAATATACGTTGTTTACTCAACAACCAAGTATCTCGAATGAAAATTTAACTAATTGTATAAAAAAAAAATCGACGTCAAACAAAATAGATCTAAAACAAAACGATCTAATCCTTGTTAGTATTAGTATTAGTATTCTTGTTAGTATCCTTGTGAGTATTGTTAGTATTAGTTTGTATGCAATAATAACATAGAAATTTAATTCACTTCGTACAATATGCGTGGTGTGGCTCATTTTCTTTCTTAAAGTCTACCGACGCGTTCGTATGAAGTCCGAGAGTGTGTGACCAACTCTCTATTGGCACGTTGTTTTCATTACGACAATAAATAATTGCCACTTAAACTGTAGACAGCTGTTATATGCTCACTTCAGTAACCAAAAGAGAATTGTAATAGATTTAATTTTTACTTGAATTTTTAAAATGGACTAATTTACGCGTATTTGTTCATTTGTCGTCGTTTTCATTTGTGTGTGTGTTATAAGATTTCTGTATTTGCAACTTTTTAAGGTAACTTGTTTAATTTTTTTAAGCCAATTATTGTAAATTAAGATATGAGTTTTGAGAAGAAAAAGTAAGTTTTGGAAGGAGTCCATTGAAATGTACCGCGTGGGAGGTAATCTTTGTTTGTGGGAGGTAAAATGTAGCTTATTCTAATCGAAATATTCGAAACAGTGATTACGAATCACTCATAGAAAAATGTAAACAAATCAGGCTCGATACTGACCAGAGTTACGTTATTAAAGAGAGACACTCTTTTAGGACATCTGCTAAGGAAGCGAGTCGTCCGTGACGATAGGTTGCCACTACAGGGCAACCTGCAGGCACTTGCACACCTCGCGCTTTCCCATGCTCTGAGTTTCAGCCCAGCCGAGATGCCAAAGCATGTGCTGACTGTATGAAGAAGTCTGAGCTCAGGATATTTTTACGATAAAAGCACCGGAACCAAAATATAATAAAAGTACTATTGTTTTTTTTTTTTTTGTATATTTGAAGTATCTACCGGGCTGTTTGGCCGTGGTCTAAGGTTTACAATGAACCCAAACGTTTCAGCAGCACCACTGGCTGCCATCTTCAGTGGAATTCGAGTCTACCTAACGCAGGGTGTCACACGTCGGCCCACAGTACTGTGGTGAAGGGTAAAGATGTCCCGCGATGCTACCTGTACTTATAAATTCACTAAGTCCTATGTATATGTAAAAATTACACCATCAACCAATCAGAATAATGTAAAGACTGCAGCATCAGCCAATCAGAATAAAGTGGCTGCTGCTGAAACGTTTGGGTTGATTGTAAAGCTTGGACCACGGCCAAACAGTCCGGTAGATACTTCAAATATAACTTACACCGGTCGTGAAAACCTTAGGGACAGTATTACTATGCTTTTGTTTTGCATTTATAAACAAAACAATATAAACCCATATTTCACCAACTTTCTCGTAATTTGTCGCTGAGCTGAGACATCGTGGTGTCGGTGTCACCACCATTATCAAGTCCAAACGACTTGGATTTGGTCGTTTGGACTTTATAATGGCGGTGAAAACGAAATGTTCAGCAGCTAGCAGTTCAGCATCAAACTGGAAGTGATGAAGATTGTTAACACGAAAAACTTGACTGAGAATAAACTAATATTCGTACCAGAACTCCATACACTTATGTGTGCAAACGAGCGAGCAGTACCGTTTTAATTACCTGTCAACTAGTCTCGGTTGGTGTTATTGAAAAGACATCAGTGGGATGCATTCTCTTATTATGCGATTAGCGAAATGTTTATTGACAGACAAGGAAACATACGATAGAATGCAATTTCTGTTGGGTCACTGCCCGGACATTCCGACCGAACAGTAGCCTATAGCGGGTTTGAATTAATACTTTTGACATCTTTAAACTAGTTACCTGTTCGATTCCAGCATAGTCACACTACAACGTACGGTAATTGGTTTATACCTAACAACAATACCCATTTCTTGTGTAATCTACCTTTCAGGCCAGTCACTGCCAATTATTTGCTCGCGTGTGTGTGTTTTGCGCTCTCTCAGTTCGTTTCTCGGAAAAACTTTCCACGTATATGATTATTCCAGTTTATTAATTTTAATAATAAATATATTTACCTTATTTCCTGTCTCGTGACCACATGTATTTAACGCAATGAACATAATTAACGCGTTTCGAGACTATGTATCGTCATCAGAATATATATTAAAATTTTAATCACTCAATGAGGTCGTTAAAAATTAAAACATCAAAATCACAGAATCAAAACCAAACATAAGTATTTATGTGATGCGAGTGCGCACTCGACGAAAGCCGGCCGGACACTGATTGATGTCAGTTACAGATAAATTTTAGTGCTGTGTCATATAATGGATTCGACTTGAAATGTAAGTGGTCGTTTAATATGAAATTACGGTAGTATTTGTCATTATGTGCTCTATATATTTCAAATTCTTCACGTGCATTTAAATAAGCGCCTTTACCACAGACATGTAAGGGTTTCAAGTTGGTGTCAAAGCTTGTGTAATTACGGTTCTCCTGTATAAGATGACGAGCATAGTTAGACTTTATACAAGATTGTGTTGTCAAATCCTTTACATTATGCTTTGGAGTGTGCTCAACGAAACGTTTATAAAAACTTCTCCCTGTCTGACCAATATAAAAGCATTCACAGTCATTACATGACAGCTTATAAACACCTGTTTTCATTTCCAAAGGTGTACTGGTTCTATTACGAAGCTTATTAAACAGATTGTTGCTGGTGTTAAATATTACAGTTCTATTGTTACTATTTAATACTTTTGATAAAATTTTGGGCATAATACTGGTGTAGGCTGTTGAAATATAGGTTGGTTCATTATTTTTTATCATTCGGGGTTTTGACAATCTACGCTTATGCTTTTTAAGGAGGTTATCAATCATGGGAGATGTGTAACCACTGGCAACAGCAATGTGTTTTATAATATTTAATTCAATCTTAAAATCATTTTCATTGAGAGGTATCGTTAACAACCTGTGTATGAAATAATTATAAGCCGCCATTTTTCTGCGAAAATGGGTGGTGTGAGTCAGCAGGTATGGTTACATCTGTGGTAGTGGGTTTCCTGTATATACCGGTACTATATTTCAATTTATCATCACATTTGGTGATGGTCAAATCAAGAAAATTCAGTTTGTTATCTATTTCTGTTTCATGTGTAAATTGAATGTGTTTGTTGATATTATTTAAAAGATTTTTAAAGTTTTCTATTTGACATAATGTGCCCTTATATATTATGAATGTGTCGTCAACATATCGTGCGTAGAATATGATGTTTTTCTTATGATTATTATATATTATTATTATTATATACAGTATTATCCTATTGATAAAATAGGATTTGCTCGAAATGATATGTATTCTCTATAATACCTATCACCTGCTATAACTATGCAATTTATGTCATTTATAGTCCAAGTATTGGGATCTAATAAGAAAAAAGCTACACAAGCGTTTACCACTTGAATCGGTGTTGATCCGTTCATCACCGTGATGAAATGAACCACATAAAATCGCAATGTTATCGGTTATAGTTACTTATTTATTTAACTTATCAATCGATGTTTCTTTGTTGGGTATCGTGAATCTGCATTTGCATGTCATCTCTGTATTCCGCATTTTATATCACCTGGACTATCTCAGAAATATTGTAATTCTAGCGTCAAGATATAAATTGCTATGCTTTATATTGCCACTGAAGTCCAATGCTTAGTCGTTCAATATATATTTGGAATTCTCTGCGCTGCTGCGGAGAACTTTATTACGTTCACGAGGAAGCTCATCACCCAGACACTGGTGAATGAAACAAAGGCGATGCTGGTGCTCTTCATCTGACTCATGATCCAATCGATGACGAATCAAGCTGCGTCTATGCTCACGCTGATCGCTTCATTCGTTGCTCAAAGGTTGACGGATATAATTGAGGTAGGATTAGCTTTTGCAGTAAGCGACTCTTGAGATAATCTAGGAAGCATATAAGCTTTCATTTGCGACAACCTATACATGGTTCAACGAGTGTTTGCAGAAAATGTTGGCCTATTACGACACTGGCGAATGGTAGAGGCCGGTTCACAAGCGGACGTGCGGGGGGGGGGGCGCACGGGCTACCGAGCATCTAATAAATTGATGTTTTGTGATCGGTGGACGTTAGTATTAATAAGCCTCCGAGGGAAACGTCAACCCCTCCACCTTGTCGGAGGTCACTCTTTTTATGCTAGGGGAAAGAGGCTTCCACAGGCCTAGATCACATAAACCTGTGGTACGGAGAACCCCGGACTAAAATTATAACATAGGCAGCCCATTTGCTATCACAATACTAAAATCTACAATGAAATTAATTATAAAATAAGCCTATTTGCTATGATAATACTAACATGCCATTTACTACAATATTTACATCAGCCTATCTACTACAGCATGTACGTACATTGGGCTATTTACAACAATGGAAACTACGTTTATTCCAATTCCATAGCTAAGTCGGAGTCACTGCTACTGTCATCATTACCAACATTTATAATCAAAGGGCCACTCTCCTCCATTTCTTCTATTAAGTTGTCCAATTCCCACAGTTTCGCCTCTTCTTTCTTTACGTGCTCTATACACTTCTTCCAGTCTTCTTCAGTTACTTTTTCCACCCTTTCTTCCAACAGCCGTTTTACATCTGCAAGCTTAAATATTGTGTTGTTAGCCGCAACATAATTTTTCACTTGAGCCCAGATCAACTCGATGGGATTTAACTCACAGTGATAGGGGGGTAATCTCAATACTGTCTTGTTTTCCTTCTTGGCCATCTCATCAATAACATATTTGTCGTAATTTCCTTTTTCTTGTTCTACTATATAAAGAAGTTCTTTCTTTAGATAACTACTATCAGCATTAAAACCTTTTTGTTTTAACCAATTTGCTATTTCATTTTTTCCACGACATGTTCGGAATTTTTTCACACTTTACTGAATGATATGGTGCGTTATCCTAACACCACAACAGAGTTATCTTCCAGGGAAGGTAGGAGTTCTCGAAAGTAATCTTCAAATACATTCCCGGTCATTTCTTCGTGATAGTCAGCAGTAGACTTTGATTGGAACACCATTAATCCATCCTTCAAAAAGCCCTCTTCACAGCCCATATGCACAACTATCAGGCGGCTCCCTTTCCCCTTCGGACTTCGTAGTCCTGTCGACAGACCTTTCAAAAACGCATCTTTCGGCGACTTAATAGTTTTATCTTGCCAAACCTTATTTTTGACATGGCCTGCATTTACCCAAGTTTTGTCTTGATAGTAAATTTTACGGCCTTCTTCACGAAACTGTTTAATTTTGCGTAGGTAATTCCGTCGCCATACAACTATATCATCCCTGTCACAGATAAACATGTTACGTCTTCTTTCATGAAATTTAAAATTCAATGATTTTAACAGTTTATATAGCGTAGACCGTTTGAAATCCGGTAAGTCTTTATCGTTGTTAACTGCACTAAAATTTTATTTATTGTCGGTTGTTAATTTTTGAAAAAAAATTCGTGAACTTTTCTCCTAATAGCACATTTTGTAAATTCGTCCAATTTATCTACTGCCGCTACTCTAGATTTTTTATTTTTTGGTGAACTCAAGCCTAACGTTTTGTTTTTCAAATATACATTAATAACACTATAAACACTCCGCTTGCTAACACCGGTCATTTCAGCAACTTTTTCCATGGCCTTGTCCTTTTTTATGGTAGGATTCTCTGTACTTAAATGTTTAAAATTATTCCCACAGCCCGACTAGTAATACAACAAGAATTTTAACAAGATAAACACTTGTTCTACAAAAAGCAGAGACCTGGTGAAAACCATTTCTAATCCTCCTCCCAGTTACAACGTTAGAAGGGAACAAATGAACAAGTAGGGGGTGATTATAACTCTAATGCATGATTCACGGTCTGCATTTAGCTAAGCTTAATGACGAACAAGTAGGGGGTGATTATAACTCTAATGCATGATTCACAGTCTGCATTTAGCTAAGCTTAATGACGAACAAGTAGGGGGTGATTATAACTC
Source organism: Magicicada septendecula (assembly GCA_034769895.1). Taxonomy (NCBI): domain Eukaryota; kingdom Metazoa; phylum Arthropoda; class Insecta; order Hemiptera; family Cicadidae; genus Magicicada; species Magicicada septendecula. Next base: position 454,408,435 of record CM068374.1, read on the forward strand.
TAATGCATGATTCACAGTCTGCATTTAGCTAAGCTTAATGACGAACAAGTAGGGGGTGATTATAACTCTAATGCATGATTCACAGTCTGCATTTAGCTAAGCTTAATGACGAACAAGTAGGGGGTGATTATAACTCTAATGCATGATTCACAGTCTGCATTTAGCTAAGCTTAATGCCGAACAAGTAGGGGGTGATTATAACTCTAATGCGTGATTCACAGTCTGCATTTAGCTAAGCTTAATGCCGAACAAGTAGGGGGTGATTATAACTCTAATGCATGATTCACAGTCTGCATTTAGCTAAGCTTAATGCCGAACAAGTAGGGGGTGATTATAACTCTAATGCGTGATTCACAGTCTGCATTTAGCTAAGCTTAATGCCGAACAAGTAGGGGGTGATTATAACTCTAATGCATGATTCACAGTCTGCATTTAGCTAAGCTTAATGCCGAACAAGTAGGGGGTGATTATAACTCTAATGCATGACTCACAGTCTGCGTTTAGCTAAGCTTAATGACGAACAATTTTATCTTTTAAAACAATATGTTGTTTTATAAAAAAAGTATTGGCTACAATTTTACAAAATAAAATATAATAGTTATTTAAAAGTATATATTTACTTTTAAGTTTAAATTGAGATTTAAAAATAATTCTGTGGAGCAGAGGCATAAGACACCATGTCACATACACAGTACTTTACAGGACAGCTAAAAACATTTTGTTTGCTTCAAGAAGCAATGTGAGATAGTGTTATTTAAAACATGTGTATTGGCTGCATAAAAATAACTAGGAGATAGTGCGTTATACTACTAGAAAGAGGGCAGTCTGTGCATTAACACTATAAAAAAGCTCTATTTTATAAAAAATGGAGATGGTGTCTTATGGCTCTGGAGCACAAAATAAAAATTTAAATCATAAACCATTTTAATAACATTTAAGGAATACTCACTTTTAAATCACTGAGATGAAAATAGCATTATAACTACAGACTACATTAATTTTATTTAAACAACATTCCTTGAATGGAGTAAAACAAATATCACAGTTTCTTATTTATTAATCGCTTAGAAGTCACAAGGTACTTGCGACTGGAAATTTTCACAGTTCGCTTAATCAAGAAGTCACGATTTTACAAAATTTTCAAGAACGTAACGATCACATTAAAGATAATCATGCTAGATATACTGATGCATGATTAAAAAAATATATGAAGTTATGTGACGATTATTATTGTAAAGATAAATAAAGTTTCGTAATAATAATAATTTTTTTTGTGGAATCGTAATTGTGTATGAGAGGAAGTGCCCGGCTTGAGCCATACAGTGCAGAATACTAAGACTGGTAATATTATTCTTATGCCGGCTGTTACCCAAGATATTACCCTAGAAATTAATGTTCATAGGTTGAGTGTACTCTAGAAATGAATTATGCCTCTCCATTTTGTAATGTTGCGAGCGATCCGAATCGATGTGTGTAGATTGGAACCGCAAACCCATACCTTGTGTTCCACTATTACTTTGTACAAGTCGTTTGAAATAAATAATTTTAACGTGATATACCTTCGTATATCTTTCGTATAACATATTATATTAATACCGTACTGTTAGTTTCCGTAAGACTGTTTCGAAACGGTACAATGTAAATTTGAAAGTGGCAGGCAACGATTTAGGGAATCTCAAAATTGTGAAAAAAATACACAAAAGTCCATGTGGACTTTAAATCAAAATGTGGACTTTAAAGTCAAATTAAGAGAATTTAAACCAAAATCTGAATATAGTGTTTATTTTTTAAAATTTCAAAATTTTTGGACGTCAGGGCCCAAAACGTGGATGAAAATTTGTGTAAATTTGCAAAAAAATTCGTATGCGGTATCAAACAGAAGAGAATTTTAACTAACATCTGAATGTAGTGTTACGTTTTGGAAATTTCAAAATTTTGTAACCCCAGGGCTCAAACAAGAGATCAAAAATTAAAAAAAACGTGTGAAAATTCAGCACCGTGGCAGACACAAAATTGGAACTGTAATCCAAATATTTCAAATTTTTAGTGTTTATTGTATGATGTGTGCTCTACAGTTGTTTTATTACTAAAAATAGTAGAGAGATGGGGATTTTTGTAATTTTTCCATAATTAAAAAATTATTTAATATCAAAGTTCAAGTAATAATGAATGTACTTCGTTCAAAATAGTTAGCAAGTCGTGTAGCTCAGAAAGCATACTAGTTTATTTATTTAATAATTAATAATTTAAATTTAAATAATAAATACTTTTAATACATTTAAAGAATATTTATTTTGATTTCATTGAAATGAAGTTGGTATTATAATTATACCTTTTTTTAAATCTTTAAACAAAATATAACAAATATCTTATTTTATTTAATAATCGCTTGTAGTGTGGACTTTAATAAGTACTTGTAAACTGAAAAGTACTTGTGAACTCAAAATTCACATAACAAAGAAGTTAAGATTCCAAGGAAGGTAAAAATCACATTAAAGACAGTTATGCTGTATGCACTGGTCTATGTATCCTAGGAATAGATGTTTGAAAAACGTCTAAATCGGGCTTGCAGATTAGTAACCAAAAGTCGTAACCATTAATCAACTACTACTTAATTCAAGCCCGTTGGAATAGATAACTTTGAAGTAATATAATATTTGTGTATTAATAACATTATTAATTCCAAATAGCTGCTTCGATAGAATATTATACAGAGCAAATATAATATTTACAAGTAGATCTTACAATAACGACCGCACAACTTACTTTTACTAAGCACCGGAGTCGTCCTACGTTAGATAGGCCTACAATGCTTCCGCAATACGTGTAATATTATAGATCTATCGACTGGCGAATCGTTTCTACTCTGACAGTCAACACTTTGAAAGTAGGGTATCTACGTACGCTAAATCAATGTTCAGTGACCTTCATTAGAAATGTTGATACAAGTTTGATGAACCAAGTGTCACCCCGTTTTGTTTGTTTAGGCATTATCCTCAGCGTGACGAATGTTTAAACACTTCTACGCATTCGCCATAACACAAAGTGAATTTTGGCTTTTATCAATTCGCGCGGTCGGACAAAACTTTGAAAGCAGGTCTCGGCCTCATTAAGTCTGAAAATTTCTTTCTTATATTTGTCCTTTACACGTTAATCGCTTGTACGAGTTACATAATTTTAACCACTATGAACGTCATTATCTTCAGTATTGTTTTTGTGTGTTGTATTGTTTAGTACATAGTTATCATGTGTCGGCTTATCCTGATGCTTTCCTTATTTGAATACAGACATGGGAGTGTGGAGGAGTGGTTAAATGGCCGATGCGATCCCGGGCAGTGCATTTTGTTCAAATCACTGTGTGTTGAAACAGCGTGCTGTTTAGGAGAAGCGGCAATTCATGGAAAACTTCTATACAAATCTGATAATCATTTAATTCTTTAAAAAAATACAAAATTATGTGTTGGTATGTGTCAATTTTGGAATGTTACAATGAAATAACAAAGAATATTAATCGCTTTATTGAGTTTAGTAAAAACGACGACAAAACACTATCGAAGAGAACGAGTGAAGAGTTAAGGCCGTTTCACACTGAATGGTAAGCTAACGTAAGCTGTGTCTCCCTCTCGTTACCTGCTCAGAAAAATAGCGGGTCAAACATTTAAATGCCTCGGTACACGCGAAACGCTAAGGTAAGCTAAGATAAGCTGTGCTATGTAGAGGTGGGCCGATATATCTATAACAGGTATTTTGGAACGATTATTTTTGTGGAACGGATATAACAGTGACTGGAAAGTTTGAATACCTGTTCCGATTCAACGATAACTGAAAAGTCGAAATACCCCTTCCGATTCTCGCGGCCTCGCGGTCCCGAGTCGCGGGATCACCCTACGCAACTAACGAATAAACGAGTACCGGTACTACTAGTATTACGAGTACACGAGTACAAAATCACTTTTTGCTGGTGAATACTTCATTCTGCGCATGTGCCGATTGCCTTACAAGTACGAAATGAAGCAAAACAGCGAGGTTCAGAATATTTCTACGCCAAAGAGACGAAGCTGTTTTTAATAAATGAAAAAAAATTCATACTGATGTTACATTTTATTCTCATGTGTTATGCAGATATGTAATACAAATTATATACTATACTAATCAGCAACTTGGTAAATTTTAGAAAAGCGAGTTATATTGTATTGTAACCTATAGAGTGGCTGATAGGGCATGTAGTACTTTTTGTTAATGTGATTTCGGAGATGATTTTAATTTCATTGCACATCTCACGTAAATTTTTTTTGACATTCTTTGTTGTTCTATTACGTGCACTCTAAATTTCATTGCCTGAGTTTCGCAACTCATTTGTCTAACCAAAATGGAATCAGTAATTTAATATTAAATCTATGTCAGTTTGTTTACTCCTAGTGAAAACTTAATTAGTATTCCCAAGTCGATAGGGCTATAAATTCTCTTGTTTCTTATTTTCTTTTAAACAGTAAAAGCTTAATAAAGTTACAGTGTAAAGTAACACTGTTAAGACTTTTAGTTCACTGTTAAGAATTTATTTCTTATAACAGATTATATATTACAGGTATATGTATAATAGGTATATAATAACAGGTATTTTTACGTGTTATTTTTTGGAACGGTTTCGTTCGTATCTGTTATTTTCAAATACTAGTTTAGCACACCTGCTTTGCCTGTGGGAATATTTCACATCACACATCTTCAGCCAGCAAGCGTTGCGCATGCGTACAACCCATGTTGGGCCACGTGTTGAACGTAAACAGTTCTGAGTGTCAGATCGTTCCCTCCTTTGACGTTTGTTGTGTTGTGCGTGTTGAAAAGATTACTGTCGCCTGTTTGTTATTATATTTTGTTAGTTTAATTTTGGTATAATTTTTAATTCGTCTAGTGTTTTTTAATGTGGAATCATTAGTTGAATTATTGAAACAATATGGAATACAAAATCAGCTGATCATCTACACCTTGTGGTAGAAGAGGATTGGAATAAGAAGAGAAAATCAGCTGATTATCGGGATCAAACTCGAAAGGACGACATGATAAATTTTAGGAAAATTTGTACTTTTGAAGATACTTCGATGAAGCCTGTTTTTTTTTTACACCCTCACACCCTGATTTAAATGTGTAGCCTAAACAGCTGTTCATACATGTACTTGTTTGTGTTAATGTACGTTATACTATATTCAATGAACTGTAGCAGTAAAAATCTTTTATTCTCTTTTCCGAATCTACCTAGGCTATTAGACAAGAGAGCTCTTAAAATAAAATCAGTTACAACCAAACTGTATTTCTCTTTTGAAAGTAAAACTCAACAAATAAATTACTACCAGTTGGTCAGTACTATATTTACTATATTATATTCTCGAAAAAATAACGCCTACCCAGAATGAAACTGTGTCTAGGCTATCATCAGTCTGAACTTAACCAAGACGCTTTAGAGAGCGACACCATTAAACTTACCGAAGGAAACCAGAAACAACACTGAATTAATGAGAAAAGTAGGAACCAGAACTTACTAGTAGCTTAGCAATCAGTGTGAGACCAAAATGGACTAACAGCGCGGCATAGCACATCTTAGCTTAGCTTAGCATTCAGTGTGAAACGACCTTTAGTCTGCTTTGAATCTAGGCGTAGGGCCGGCTTTAGTGATGTAAATGGGATTAGTGGTAAATTATATGAATTTATCACTTCCTCACAGGTATCTAGCCCTGAAGTTGGACGCCATTTACATTTAATGGTGTAAATGTAATTTACATCTGTGGTAATTAATTGTGTAAACCATTTACATCTAGTGAATATTAATCTGTGCTAATTATCTGCTTAGATTAATTACTCAACAATTATGAATCATATTAATTAAAGATTTATGTTATACGTTAAATTTGATACATCTAAAAGTTGTTCCTATTCGTCAGATTAGACTCAACACAGTGACTAATTAAATACGATTTATGAGTCTATTAATCAGACGTTTCAATGGTCGAGTTTATTGTGTCCATTGATGTTTAGCATAAGTTGTGAGATTTTAGTGTAATACTTAGAATGAAATACATCAATAATAAAGGTTAAATTTCAATAATGAACGCATGCATACTGTAAATTAACTACTTATTTATTACACATGTTACTGAAGTAAGTAACTATATCCTGCAAATTACATACATATTAAAACACATGATATAAATACAATTTATCAATTTATGCGATGTTTCCTGAAACATAAACACATGGTACATTCAAATGCAGTAAATAATGTACATATATATAACATATACGAACAATAAACAATTAACAAATATACTTATTCCTACCTAAAATGCGTTCATTCTTTATCAGATAACGAATTACGTTAGTGTTATTTTATAGATTTTATGATTCATATGATTCATATATATTTATTCTCTTGGGGTTAGTTCTTTGAAAAGAGGCAACAGAACAGTAGTATATACTACTAAGATTAAGTAGACATAGAGCTTATCTTTTGAGAGTGTTTATCCATTATTCCGCCGTCGTGAGAAGATGCCTTCTAGATGATTCGTCGAAGATCATAATCACTGTTATGAAGAGCACTAATAACTTCACTTCACTCCACTAAATCTCCACTCCCGTCATGTGTATGGTGTTGTGGTAACCCGCTGATGTCGAGTGTCCGGAGTTCAAATAGTGAGGTGTTAATGTTGTCATTACACTGAATTGTTCTGAAAGTTTGCCATGTTTGTGTACTTGGTTAACTGTTCCGTCTATCTGGGTGTATCGCGTACTGCGTGCTTAATTGTTGGTATAGTTTATTCAATTAATTGTTCAACATGGTGATACATCGTGATGTGAGAATGTTTGAAGTGTCACTCACTGTTCTACTTTAAGTGTTAATTAGTATGCTACTATGTGCGCGTCAGTTGAGGTTTCAAGTCCCGTGCGCACTTATAGTTTATGTTTCCCGCACAGAATTGTGTATAAGTGTGACTATATCGATGTCTCTGTTCACTTATGAATTTACAAATTAGTGAATCCGGTCGGTCGCACAAACTGTTTCTATCACGAACCGTATTACTGTTCCGACATAATCAATCGTCTGTCTATCGTACGTACTAACTTCTGACTATTAATTGCGACTATCAACTGCTACTATTAACTACATACTCTTGACTACCGACTGACTATTAACTGACTGACTGTTCGATTGAATGACTGACTGCCCGATTGAATGACTGACTGCCCGCTCCGCGTCTTCGCCAAACAGTTTTATTGGAACGTCTTACCCATAAGTCTAAGTTTTGGATTTCTACGCCTTCTCGGATTCTTGATTGGTCGTACAAATTCCTACTCTTCTGCCGATCTCATCCTCTGTTTCACGATTCGTCGTCCGAACCCTTCCTACTCTCTCCACCAGCTCTCTTAGAAGATGCTTGACGCTGGTTGGTCGTCGTCATCCCCGGAGTGTTTCATGTGACGAGCGTGGCACGGATTCTTAGAAACTAGGGCAATATCATGGCCTTCTGTTATCCTTTGTTTAGACTTTCCCTAAGGTTCTGACTTGAGCTTTTGTTAACAGGCTCCAGAGCCTTGGTTAATTGTTTAAGTTACTCGACGTTCGTTCCGCCGATTATCAACCCTTCGTTGGCGTCATTCTGGTCGACCTCCATACTTTCCAGTCGTAAATCTCAGTAAACTGTCAAAGGTTTGTTTTCACGCTGTGCAGGATGCACTGGCAGTATTCACTGAGTTACGTCTATTGTCTATCTCTCCGTTAAAGTTGCTCTGTACTCCTTTTGTAACATAGTAAAGCCTTCCATAATTGTGCAGTTACGCCTCACCTCCACAGCAGGCGTTCCATCTCGATTCCGTGTAACTCGGCAGCTGTACGAAGTCTTTGTTTCAGATTGTTGGGTGCTGTAAATTGTGACAAACGGCTAGCTGTCAGCGACGCCCTGAAATACTCATTGTGTGCAGTGCTCAGACGTTTTTTCTTTGTCTTCGCACTGTCGTCGGGTTTGACGTGCCCCTGATTCGTCATTATTTACGACCTGGGCTTGTGTCCGTCGACTTGAGTGTGGGAACGTGTCACTTGATCGTGGAAAAATTTTTTAAAATTTCGATCATTACATTGTCCCCAAATTGGATTGGATGTTGGACTTCGGGAGACATCTGATCCAATTTCTGCGCTCTGTCCCAGTCGTGGATGTCTGCTTCGGAATGGACATGGTTGACTGACATCTATCTCTCATAGGAAGCAATTAATTGTTATTCCCCATCTTAATGTTTTATATGGTCATATGAATTTATTGCCGCACATCTGAGTGAATGAACGCATTTTTTACACTTTGTCTGTCCATATGCGGACTGTACAATACGATTTCAAGTAAATAATTGAATTTAAGACATGGACGTTTGTCCATTTGACAGTTTGTTTCGTTACTGTTTATATACAATGTACTAGATAAGCTGTAGATTAGCTACCCATTATTTTAATCGATTTTATGTCGATGACCTTTATAGCAATAAAATACTTTTAAACTTGTTATTACTGTCTCAAGAATACAGTTGATACTAACAAATATATACATATGATCAATTCGTAACATATTATAAATGATTACATTGATAAAAGAAACATACATATTAATTAAACAGTTAAGGAATCAGCATACTTCGTGATGCATACCCTTAAAGTTATAAAACAATCGTCCATTTTGAATTATTAATTACATAAACAAATTATTCGTCTCTACATTTTAACAAGTTATTATTCATAATTATTAACGTCTTTGGTGTCCTGTGTCATAGTATCACAATGTCCTTCTGACACATGGCACACTTCACAAATCACTTTCTGTATATGTTGATATTTACATGTCTAATAATTAACATAACGAATGATAAATATGTGATGATCATAAACACAGTTAGAATTGAAATACAGACTAAACACAACAAGTAAAATGCACATCCTTTTTTTTTTTTTTTTTTTTGTTAGCTGGACTGGCCGCGCGAGCAAATTACCTAACCTATGTCTTCTGCTGGTCGTCGCTACCACTCGTGTTATCTATACTTCTGTTCGCTGGCTCATGATACGCCTTAATTTGCCGTATGTTAAATTTCCCTCTCATCTTCCCGCTATCGCACTCGACGAGCTCATATGTGGCTTTGTTTTAATTTCATTCATTAATCTTCTACTCTTCATTCATCAATATTCATCTTTAATTATTTTCTTTGGTTTATGTATTCCCATACAACCAATGTATTTAATGTATTTTATTCAGTACTATCTAATTTCATCATTACATTTTCAAACATTCTTAAAATCGTCTTCTTAATACGTTTTCATTTATTCATTCTTAATTTACATTTGTGATGACATATTTTTATGTCCTGTCACTATAGTGCTGTTATTAACGCACGCGTTTTTGTTTGTAAACAGTAAGGTGTTTGACCTTGGGTTTTGCGTCATATATTTTTCCAATGGCTGGTTGGCCGTCCCCGTTATTCCGGTACAATGTGTTGCACTTGTGCGCCTAAGATTTATGACCATTCTCCGTCTCGTTCTATGTGAGTGAGTGAGAAGTGTGTCCCACTTTCCTTTTTGTCGGTCTTCCTCAGGCCAGCACGCTTTAAACTGCCTTCCTTGGCTTAGACAACCCTTCGCAACCGTACTTCCATTGCTCACATATACAGTGAGTAGTTTTTGCCGCTTTTTCCAGTAACTTTCTCTAAGTAAACACGCGCCGTTCTGCTTTTGCCGCCGTTTCCAAGCCTGTATACAATTCCGTTGTTCGACAGTCAGTTTACTACTCGTGTGGTTACATAATAAAATTTTGTTTCTTAGGTTCCTAAGAGATCTTACCCCGAGTGCTTGGACTCTTCCTCCAGTACTATCACGATCCTTTACAACATTTTTAAGTCGTCTAGTAGAGATTTTTCTTCTCCTCTTCCTCATGACGTTTCTTGTCCATGATGAATATGCATACGGATCTTGTAGGTCCTTCCGTTTCACGTCATCCATGGCTTGCGTAAATCTGCTTTTAGCCTTATAACATGCGGTATTTGTTTCAACTTTAAACTTTCCCTTCATGCTTCTTATTGATGCAGCTCGACTACTTCGCCGACCTATACTTATTTCACAAGCTGGATACTTCATCATAGAATTCACTGATGCCGTATCTATTCTCGTGTTTCTTAATTTGTACCTTTTATGCATTCTACTTGGTAGTAGTAAATTTTTACTATCTTTATCCATGTCTGGATACTCCTCTTCCCACTTCCTCATATACAAAGGAACAAAATCATTTTTCTTCTTAATCCACTTGTTTCTTGAACTTACGTTAGATCGAACGGTTGATAATTTTTTAGTATCTGACACATCTGTAAAATCGACAGTGTTATCAGTGTCTTGTACTTTCCGTGCATCTTCGTAATTCTCATTCACCACTTCTTCTTGCTTCTTCTGGACTCCGTTTCCATCCACGTTCCAGGTATCCTTGTATTCACGTATTTCTGTGCGAAACAGCGTGAACTGATCATTCATACTTCGTATTGTTTAAATTAGCAGCCATCCTTACTATTTCTTTTATGAATTTGCTAACTGCTATAATTTTTTTATTGTTCGACTAAGCTTTTCGTCATTACTGACATCTTCAGGTCTTAAACAACCTAAGACTAACTCTTCAGGTTGTTTAAGACCTGAAGATGTCAGTAATGACGAAAAGCTTAGTCGAACAATAAAAAAATTATAGCAGTTAGCAAATTCATAAAAGAAATAGTGATCATTCATATTTTGCATAATTTCTTCTTTATAATTATTAAAATTTTCGTTAATTTTATCGAATTTCTGATTGATTTCTTCTTTAATTTCCTCCTTCTGTTGCTCGAATTTCAGGTTGATTTCTTCTTTATGTTGATCGAATTTCTGATTCATCATCTTGAAGCTTTCATTATTCGTGCGCATGAAGTCCATCAACAATGAACGTAGTGATGCCTCTTCATGTGATTGCTGGGACTCTTGTGGTTGCTGTGACTCCTGTCCCCGCGCTCTGACCTCTGACGACTCCTCAGTCATATTTGGTTCGACGACTGATGAGTTTTCTTCGTTGGTGTCGGGTGCGCCTAACTGGTTGTTAACGTCAAAGTCCATGCTATCGGAACTACCGCTAGCCATTTTTGCCTTGCTTCGCGTTATCATTTACCAGTCAAGCTAACCTTACACTTATTTAATATCTTACGTACTATATTATTTTAACTAATCTAAATACTACTGTCTGCTCTCTTTTGCCATGCGATGGGCGCCATTTATATTTAGTGATGTAAATGGGATTAGTGGTAAATTATATGAATTTATCACTTCCTCACAGGTATCTAGCCCTGAAGTTGGACGCCATTTACATTTAATGGTGTAAATGTAATTTACATCTGTGGTAATTAATTGTGTAAACCATTTACATCTAGTGAATATTAATCTGTGCTAATTATCTGCTTAGATTAATTACTCAACAATTATGAATCATATTAATTAAAGATTTATGTTATACGTTAAATTTGATACATCTAAAAGTTGTTCCTATTCGTCAGATTAGACTCAACACAGTGACTAATTAAATACGATTTATGAGTCTATTAATCAGACGTTTCAATGGTCGAGTTTATTGTGTCCATTGATGTTTAGCATAAGTTGTGAGATTTTAGTGTAATACTTAGAATGAAATACATCAATAATAAAGGTTAAATTTCAAATTAACTACTTATTTATTACACATGTTACTGAAGTAAGTAACTATATCCTGCAAATTACATACATATTAAAACACATGATATAAATACAATTTATCAATTTATGCGATGTTTCCTGAAACATAAACACATGGTACATTCAAATGCAGTAAATAATGTACATATATATAACATATACGAACAATAAACAATTAACAAATATACTTATTTCTACCTAAAATGCGTTCATTCTTTATCAGATAACGAATTACGTTAGTGTTATTTTATAGATTTTATGATTCATATGATTCATATATATTTATTCTCTTGGGGTTAGTTCTTTGAAAAGAGGCAACAGAACAGTAGTATATACTACTAAGATTAAGTAGACATAGAGCTTATCTTTTGAGAGTGTTTATCCATTATTCCGCCGTCGTGAGAAGATGCCTTCTAGATGATTCGTCGAAGATCATAATCACTGTTATGAAGAGCACTAATAACTTCACTTCACTCCACTAAATCTCCACTCCCGTCATGTGTATGGTGTTGTGGTAACCCGCTGATGTCGAGTGTCCGGAGTTCAAATAGTGAGGTGTTAATGTTGTCATTACACTGAATTGTTCTGAAAGTTTGCCATGTTTGTGTACTTGGTTAACTGTTCCGTCTATCTGGGTGTATCGCGTACTGCGTGCTTAATTGTTGGTATAGTTTATTCAATTAATTGTTCAACATGGTGATACATCGTGATGTGAGAATGTTTGAAGTGTCACTCACTGTTCTACTTTAAGTGTTAATTAGTATGCTACTATGTGCGCGTCAGTTGAGGTTTCAAGTCCCGTGCGCACTTATAGTTTATGTTTCCCGCACAGAATTGTGTATAAGTGTGACTATATCGATGTCTCTGTTCACTTATGAATTTACAAATTAGTGAATCCGGTCGGTCGCACAAACTGTTTCTATCACGAACCGTATTACTGTTCCGACATAATCAATCGTCTGTCTATCGTACGTACTAACTTCTGACTATTAATTGCGACTATCAACTGCTACTATTAACTACATACTCTTGACTACCGACTGACTATTAACTGACTGACTGTTCGATTGAATGACTGACTGCCCGATTGAATGACTGACTGCCCGCTCCGCGTCTTCGCCAAACAGTTTTATTGGAACGTCTTACCCATAAGTCTAAGTTTTGGATTTCTACGCCTTCTCGGATTCTTGATTGGTCGTACAAATTCCTACTCTTCTGCCGATCTCATCCTCTGTTTCACGATTCGTCGTCCGAACCCTTCCTACTCTCTCCACCAGCTCTCTTAGAAGATGCTTGACGCTGGTTGGTCGTCGTCATCCCCGGAGTGTTTCATGTGACGAGCGTGGCACGGATTCTTAGAAACTAGGGCAATATCATGGCCTTCTGTTATCCTTTGTTTAGACTTTCCCTAAGGTTCTGACTTGAGCTTTTGTTAACAGGCTCCAGAGCCTTGGTTAATTGTTTAAGTTACTCGACGTTCGTTCCGCCGATTATCAACCCTTCGTTGGCGTCATTCTGGTCGACCTCCATACTTTCCAGTCGTAAATCTCAGTAAACTGTCAAAGGTTTGTTTTCACGCTGTGCAGGATGCACTGGCAGTATTCACTGAGTTACGTCTATTGTCTATCTCTCCGTTAAAGTTGCTCTGTACTCCTTTTGTAACATAGTAAAGCCTTCCATAATTGTGCAGTTACGCCTCACCTCCACAGCAGGCGTTCCATCTCGATTCCGTGTAACTCGGCAGCTGTACGAAGTCTTTGTTTCAGATTGTTGGGTGCTGTAAATTGTGACAAACGGCTAGCTATCAGCGACGCCCTGAAATACTCATTGTGTGCAATGCTCAGACGTTTTTTCTTTGTCTTCGCACTGTCGTCGGGTTTGACGTGCCCCTGATTCGTCATTATTTACGACCTGGGCTTGTGTCCGTCGACTTGAGTGTGGGAACGTGTCACTTGATCGTGGAAAAATTTTTTAAAATTTCGATCATTACACGGCTTTACTACTAATGTGCGTTTACATTATATAACGTCTAGCAGATGTTTGTAGCAAATGTCACAAGAATGTGGTAATGGAATTTGCAACAAAACTGTCCTAAATATGCTATTAACATTTTAGATTATTCTATACAAAAATAGAACACCGCGACCGCATTTAGCCTGCAACATGTCGAGTTGTACTCGTGGCAGGAGCCTGCGTTATTTTGTCGAAACAAAGGAAAAAGAGAAGATACTGGGCGCGGAGGTTACTACAAGCTAGACAACGATACAGTGGAAGCGATCTGATGACTGATTTGAATAGAGATGATACTGATTCGTTAACAGGCGAAATTGGTTGTGATGGCAGTTTTAAAACTTTCTAAGAACGGGACGTTGCGATTTTGAATATTTAATAAATAGATACATGATGAAATAAATAAGAAATCAAATGAATATCACAAAATAAAAAATAAATGAATTAGAACGCTTGAAACAACCGATAGCAAATGAGGACAGTGAGAGACTGTCACAGGGTGTACGAAAAATGAAGATTGGGATGTTATTAGCAAGTAGAACGCGTTCTAACGTTGATATTAGCAAATGTTTGTAACATTCTTGGTTTTTTTTTACCGAAAACTTGCGGATAGCATAATTGCTGCTAATAACATTCTTTGTTACTAACATTTTTCTTTTACTATTCGCTAGCAGTGTTATAATGTATAACACTGGTAAAAAGCACGTTTTGCTACATAATGTAAACGCACTGTAAGCGAGACAGACGGGTGACTAGGGCATACAATTAAGGAGGCTGCAAATTTATAGAGAGAGAGAGAGAGAATAAAAATTACAATCTACAACATTTGAGCAAGAAGTAAAAAGTATTATAATCTTTTACTTTCTTTAAGTAAAAAGTAATGTGCCGGCAAAATTGGGCAAAAAGTATTCTTTAAAGAACATCCCATCGCAAGTGCTGAGAAAAGTTTTATAAAATGACGTTTGTAGAATGTTACCTTTGCAGCCCAATAAGACAAGAAATACTACTCGTTAGTGCGGCCATAATATAAAATGAAAGCAAAAAATGGATTTAAAAGAATTGATGCTGATTTAGGAAATTTGAAAGCAAGAAAAACTCTTATATAAGTAACTTTCTAACTTTTCTTAGCATTTTACTTACCAAATTCCACTTTATTATTTCAACAGCATCCATCAATCAACTGTAAATTTTCATGTGTCCTATTTTTTCTTAAAGCGATCCTTAAATGATGTTTACATTCATTGTTATTCATTAGACGCTATTTTATAATAACATTGTAGTTGTAATATATTTGGTGTTCTGCCCTAAGGTCTTCAAATGGCAAAAGCTCTCCAAGCTCTCCTATCGCATGCCAGTCTTTTCGTTTCTTCGTAACACCCTCTGATTCTAATGCTATCTATTGCCTTCATTCTTTTACACCCACTTCTTTTCTCTCCTCTTATGACACCCTCCATTGGAGTTGTAATTAAGGAGTCTCTTCTTAAACAATTACCTAACCGATTCCTTTTCCTATTTTCTATTACTTAAGGATTTTCTCTCTTCTCCTATTCTTCTTAAAAATTCACCATTCCTTACTTTATCAACCCACCTCACTTTTTCCATTCCTTGCCAAACGCACATCTCAAATGATTCTAATCTTTTCTCGTCCTCTTTCCTCAGTGTCCATGTCTCTGCACCATATAAAGCAACGCTCCATACATAACATTTGGCCAACATTTTTATTAAATTCTTATTAATTTTGCCACACAGCAGTCTTTTCTTCCCATTAAATGCCTCTTTCGCTATAGCAATTCTTGCTCTAATTTCACGAGTGTAGGACATACCTTTCTTTTATCAAGTTTCCAAGATATTTAAACAACTCCACCTGTTATATTTTGTCTTACCCTATCTTTATGTTTGCTCTTTTTCCTCTTTTGCTAATCACCATACACTTAGTTTTTTCCTTATTAATCCTCGTTCCATATTCCTCACATACTAAATTCAAATCTCTTATCATTTAATTAATTGTCTCTTCCTTTTCTGGTAAAACAGCCATGTCATCAGCAAATCTTATACATTCAATTCTTCTTCCACCGACATTCCCACCTCTTTCTTTGTCAAAGCACTAATAATATTTGTAGTTGTAATAATATATTGTAATTATAGTATTGTAATAACAAAAGTTTATCACTGGTAATTCTAACGGCAAAAAAGAAAGGCAGTCCTTTTGAAGTGACAGAAGTGGATACACCAGACTTTATGCTTTTAAAAAAATTTTCAAAATTTTGTGGGAAAAACTTTACAATAACAGAAAATAAATTATAGTATTATATTTAATAATAATAATAATAAAAATAATAAAACTCTTTATACAAGAATATATTTTTTATTATTTTTTTTAATATTACACTGTTTTAACTATCATAACTATTTAACTATCATAATCAGATATACACATTTGTATTCTTGTAAGAAAAGTTTTATTATTATTTATAACAATATAAAAATAATACAAGAATAAGTGAGCAAATATGAATGTAATATTATATGTAAGAGGTAGATAATTTGTAATTTCCTTTTATGATCTTATTGTAATTCGTAACAAATTATTTCATCTAGTTTTATAAAACTGAAAATTTGTTACAGACTTTTAGCTTAACAACATTGGGTACAGTTATGATATATTGGATGCCTTGGTAATTATGAGTTTAATCGAGTTACAGTTATAACATACTGATTAATTGATTTCTCTTCCAGTTATGGTTGGTGCTTTTTTAGTTGAAGGGAGGAGGCGGCACTTCACGGCATACAGGTTTACCTAAAGCCAGCTCTATCTAGGTACCACAATCATGTCGCTCACCTTACGAATACAGTGGTTTTATCTGCCAAAGTAAAGTGGTGAACAATTAGCTGCAGGCTTGCTGTTATGGCACCATTCAGTACTGTCATTTGTTGCACAATTACTATTAATGTGAATAAAGTGTCGAGTGGTTAAGCCTTTTGGTTTAGTGTAACCAATGTTTTGCAAGTATTAAATAAAGTGACTGATGAAAGCTAGGCATGAGAGTAATTTGACATAACGTAAAAATCTCAGGAATTTTTTTAATTTTCACGAAATTTTATATTTAACCTGTTTTGTGATCGCAGGCCAGCGCATTGGTTTTGTTCGCAACTCACAATCACAATGGTTGTGCTGGGGTCGTGGGATCAAAGCTTACGACTCGGTCTTCTTGCCCGCTCATATTTCTAACAACAAATAATACAGTGGTCTTCTCTGGTATCCCTGGGCTAGATAAGTAACAAAGGAACACTTACTCACTTACACTTACTCTACTCACATAACTCCGTCTCCACCATGCAGCTCACACAACTTGTGATTACTTGACAGCTGATTTCTCTCTGGCACTGTTAGAACGTGAGTTGTACCACGGCCAGGGGGTGCAACAGAACACAGCCTAATGCTTGAAAGGAGAAGAAGAAAACCCTATTTTGTAGGTTGTCTATAGCTTTACTGAATAGACTACTAATGTCAGAACTTTATAGCCACAAGCTGCCACTGGTTAAAGTACCGTATGCCTTGTGCCGTGGTTTCTCAAAGAAACCGGGCAACAGTATAAAATATAATTTGTAAATGTAAATTGGGAATTTATGAATTTTGCGATGTTCAGCTGCGCCGTGTTTTGGCGTTACTGCATGCCCGCGCCATCTGTTAGCGGAAGCAGGCAATTGTGTTCTCTAATCCGGCTCGGCTATTGCAAGGTTTTTCAGTTGGCCGGCATCTACTGAAGCGTAAACACCCTTTTCTTCGGCAGACAGAGTTTTGGTTAATTCTTGTATTTTCTATCCTATCATGAGTAGGTAGACTTTTACAGACCTCCGGTAAGTAAATTATATATATATTATTCATTTGCTTGTAAAAGGTACAAATTTAAACAATAATTGGCGTAGATGTGAACGGGTAATGTTTGATAGGCATGGCTCGTGTGCGTGTGTCCTAAAGTATGTTCATTGTCATATATCTTGATTTATTTATCCACTGAAACAGCCTTATACATATGTATTTAGTAATAGTAATTGCCCATGTGAAAAGGGGTGTAAAAGTATGTAATTCTGGGGAACTGTGATGAAGTGATCGTGAGAGCACGTGTCCATTATAAAACTTATAACATGTCGAAGAATGTTAACCTTGCATACGCATGTAGGGGTGCGTTATAAATTAAACCAAATAATGAGGCATTGAGGCTTTGTGTGTGAATTATTAAATCAAGAAAAAAAGTTACACCTATTTATAAAGAACTCAGTGGAGATGGTCAAGGGTGGCAAGTGTTTGATTCATGTTTGGTTTTGTCAATACAAGCTTAGGCAGTTGTACATGTGTGTGTTATGCTCGGGAAAGATTTAGTTTGTCAGCGAATTAATTATTATTCATGCCTAGGGCTCCCGGAGCGACGGAGACTTGATCCTAGCATGGTAGAAATTCCATCCTCTACCATGTCCTGAACTGATGACACCCACACAGACTCTCGTTTCTCACCTACCAGAGGAGTAAAAACAGTAAGGATGCGACTGTAACCACCCTCATCATGACCGACTGACAGTACAGCAAGGCAGAAGTCCACCTGGGTATCATCTGCATAAACCAGGTGACATTCATCCAATGTTTAAATAAATTTGGCCTCTGTATAAAACAACAGATATCGTGCATTAACCATCTACAAAAACTCAAGTTCTACTGAATTGACTTACTACAGCATAAAACCATTTTAATTGTGCGCGTGCCCTGCTGGTCATAATTTTGCATGCAGACTTTCATGTAACATCGCCTTGATGTGTAATTAGTCTCGAGAGCAATTGTAGGCCCGTTCGCTGGCATGCGACCAGCGCTCATTAATTGTTTGTATGCTTTACATTATTTTTTTGTACCTTGGTACTGAATGGGTTTGTAGAAGTTGGGGGGGCTGGTATGTTGGTTAAGTAGGTAGTTGCAGTATGTAACTTGTAGATCTGGACTGGCTGGTCTCGCATTGATTATAATTTCGGGTCTTTTCGCACATAATTTTTTGTATTTCATAAAAGGTTTGGGAGTTTTCCTTAATCTGCAATTAGGTCAGGTTACATTTTAAAATCAGGGGTAGTC
The DNA here is from genome assembly GCA_034769895.1 of Magicicada septendecula. Taxonomy (NCBI): domain Eukaryota; kingdom Metazoa; phylum Arthropoda; class Insecta; order Hemiptera; family Cicadidae; genus Magicicada; species Magicicada septendecula. The sequence continues at coordinate 454,427,316 of CM068374.1, forward strand.
ACCTGTTTGTGCAAATCTATGCAAGCTCCCGGACATGTTACCTTATGTCTGGTCTGGCTCTTGTCCAGCTTTCTTCTACCCTGTCTAGCTTGGGTTTTTTTTCCTAAATTTTGTAATGGTTAATTGCCTTTTCGGATGCCATGTGGAACATGTCAGTGGCCGGGCCAATCCAGGTTTTGTCATTAAATTTATAATTTGTATTTTCTTATTATTACGGCCAATTGCCTTTTAAGTAATTTCGGTGGTTATTGTGTTTTGATAAAACTATACAGGCTGTTCACAAGGCTTTTTAAACTTATAAATTGTGTTTTCTTATTATAATGGCCAATTGCCTTTTGGAGTACTTTTGGGGGTTATGGTATTTTGAATGAAATTATACAGGTTGCCCATAGGCCCTGTAAATATATATATATATATATATACATAATTATATCTGCGATTTATATGTATCGTGTATGTTAAATTATGTGTAATCGTCTAGGCCCCAATAAAGTTGTTATCTTGTTTGTTAATAGAGTATTAATTGCAAGTCCCGTCTCTTGGACTCAGCACACTTATGCTTCCTTCTAGGTCTTCAGCCTAATCTTAAATATTAAGTAACCCTTTTTTGTTAAAAAAAAAAAAAATCATACAACTCCCACACAAATAAAAAGAGGGTCACAGCCTATCAGGCAGATGATTAACAATTAGCAACAAGTGATGCTAATTGGTATGGTAATTATATCAACAAGTGATATAATTGGAAGAAAACAGTATGGTAATTATTATGATTTGTAAAGAACATAAAGAAAGGCTATAAAATGTTTGCTTTTTTTGGTTCAAAATTGCCTAACAATATTTATACACAAAACCATACTCCAATCTATATGGTCCTATGGTGTAGAATTGTGGGGTTTCTCTAAACGTTCAAATACTAAAATTCTCCCAACAGTTCTGTCATATATCTCAAATCGTACTCTCCAAAAAGACTTAAAAATTCCTTAAATTACTGATCCTATAAGAATTAATGTAAGCACAGGAACATCAACATATAACACAGCGAAATTCTAAGCAATAAACTCCTTGATCACTGGAATTAAGAAGGTTAAAAGGGCAGTAATTAGGGGACCTGACTTTATATTATCACTGTATAACACCCACATCAAATGAAAGCTCCTAAACATCACCTTAACTAATTACTCAGCGTCAGTGGAGGCACTGGAATTTGCAATGCCCTAGGAAAAATATTTTTAAGACCACTTAATTATTGAAATGGAAATTGGGAGTTGAATTAATTTGAGTCAGTAATCACATTAAAAATTTTAATATGTTACTACAGAAATTGAAAACATGAAAGATTTAACTGTATAATAACTATCAAAATTTCTACTAAAAATCTCATACAGTCTGTATGGCGATATGTAAAACAATGCTTATCAAACTTAAGTACAAAGTTAATTTTCAGTCTTTGTAGGAAAAAAATTCTACCTTTCTAATATTTGAAAGTTGTGAGGCTCTAGGCGAGCCTTGTTCACCTATATGGTAGAGCCCCTCTGTTTGTGTACTGAGGACTACACAATTGTAATAAATAAATTAAAAACTTGCCAAAGACCTTGTTAAAGTGTATTAAATGTTTTTTCTACTGGTACAAATTATTATAAGAGAAAAACTTGTCTATCTTGCTATTTGATTCGTCAGTGTCTTAGGTATATATCACAATTAGTAAATATGTTTTGAAGGAAAACCGTCAGTAGCATGTGGTCGCATGGTCAACTAGTGATGAAACATGGAAAAAGGAGAAAAATATTGTAATCAATATCGATGAGAGAATCAGAAGAACTTCAAGTCCATTTGGTGAAATCTGAAGTATCTAGATACATCTAACAATCTTGGCTACTTTTCAGTAATAAAATGAAGAGGCAAAGTGTAAGAGACAAAATTCCAAAGGTGGTTTATAATACTAAAGAAAATGTTTATTATATAAAAGACACAGACTTCAAAAAAAAAGCCACTGGCTTTAAAAAGTGTATTGGGATAAAGTTACATGAAAGTTGTTTTCAGCTATGTAGCATAAGATACTAAGTAAATAAATTCATAATCAATGTTGCAGAAACGTTTTTTATTAAATTTCATAATTTCTATATTGCACAGCATTGAATGTAAAATTATTTTTTACTATTAGAGCTTTTTATAAAATAATTTAAGGCGTGTTAAATACTTTCTGGTTTTTAAAGTTGGTTATAATTTTCTTCTAAAGTTTTTTATTTTTCAGGTTTTAGTATTAATTTTATAATTTTTGGTTACATAATAGGTTTAAATTATTTTTTCATAAATGAAATTTGTATCTACTAAAACAGATATTTTAAATTATGAGCAGACTAATGAAAGATGCATCATGTATGAGAAGAAACATTGGGCTAAGGAATCTGAAAAAAGAAAAAAATTCATTTATTAAAAATGCTCAGTGAAATGATAAAACCCGTTTTCAAGAGACCTCTGCTGTTCAGCAAGCTGGGTTGTTGCAGACGAGAGATTTTGTGCTTTCAAATTGTCACAAGAGTTGCCTGCTGCTAAGTTGGTGCTAAAAACGTCTTGAACTCTGTGAAAGCTGATCCTGACTCAATTATATCAATGAACCTTTAAGTATCGAATGAAGTGATCAGCATGAGCATAGACTCAGCTCGATTTGTGATCAATTGGATCATGAGTCAGATGAACAGCACCAGCCTTGCCTTCATGTGATTCACCAATGTCTGGATGATGAGCTTCCTGGTGAATGAAATAAAAGGCAGGATGGGAATGTAGTTGGAAAAAAACAAAACAGAGGAGTAAAGAACACAACACTCAGTAAACATGTACAAAAAATTGCATAAATGACATAATGACTACAACCTGTTTTTAGTCAGTAATTATTTAAAATTAATTTACTGTCTTAAATTTCATTTTAAATGGTGCACAGTAAAGGTTCAATATAGTTGCACAAAGTGAAGTTAATTTACACAATTTAAAATTGCACTGAAATTGTATTTTTGTTCAGTTCTGCACAAAAAACTTTGTTGATACAAATTAAGGACAGAAGGTGGTTGTCAACCTTACCCATGATAGAAAGGAGTTTTGGAGTGACTGAAGGACGCCAGAACTTGACAGCAGGGAGAAGTAAAGGAAAAAGGTTTACAATGTATTTTTAGTTTGTAAGACCAAAAATTAAGCATTCTATGTTGGTTAGACTGGAAGTTGTTAAAAATTTAAATTTTTAATGTAATAAATTAATAAATTGTATTGGTTTTTGAAAGCACAATTAATACTTCTAATATCTATGTACAGAATCTAATTTTAAATAAAATGTTTCTAATACCATAAAGGAAGGGCTCTGAATTTCTCATAGTGGAGAATTTTTTGTTGTGGGAAAAATGAGGGCCCAACCAAGTGCAAATAATAGATGCAACACTTCCCTTCAGTACAGTTTTGACACTGGAGCTGACAGCAACCCTAAAATAGAATTTTGCAGACTGTTTCAGAAAATGATAGAGTGGAATAAATGTGTGACGTTCAAAGAGGACTAATTTAAAGGGAGCCATTGTTATTTATTTGTTAATAACAAATGGCTGGATACTCTTTGAACAAACCTGTATGTTACTATTTTTGTAATATAATGAAATGTGAAGGTATAACTGAAAATATAACATTGAGACTATTGCATGTTAAAAGTAAATGTAGCATTCTTTTTGTATAATGTAAAGTCAATAATTGAATTTATAATTTAATGTGTAATGTTTAAATATAATATAATAGTGTAAGAAATGAATATAATAAAATTATAATTTAAAAATATTTTTATATATTTCTGAAATATCTTATATATATTTCATAATTTCAACATCTTATGTAAAGTTGTGCACATGCTGTTTTTTTTCCTTCTAAATTTTAAGAACAGAATGTTATACCTTCTCCTTTACTGTTACTACAATGTAAAAGAGAATAAAATATTTATTTAAATCCAGAAAAATATAAGATCCTATTTTCACTTTCTCTCAAATACAAAAACAACACTAATGTTGTGTTCCCTCTTACCCTCCATTCTGTTAGTTTATGTGAGTGTAGGATATGTTTTTGACAGTAACAAATTAGTAATTACATAATATGTGAAGGTGTCAATATTGAAACCTCTTTATTGTACTGCTAATTAAAATGTTGTTTACTTCTGTTACCATATGACAATGTAGAGACATAACTGATTATCATTTAAGATTGTAATAATTTTTTTCTTATTCATAAAAAGTCATAGTGGATAGTGGAGGTGTCTCCTCACTAAATTCCTGTGTCTTTATAGATCTCATAATGTATGAAAACAAGAAATTTTAGTAAATTTTTGTTGTTTTATTTAAATTTTAACTCAAAATTTAAAAATATGTTTGATTTGAAACCAAGAAAGTGTGCATTAAACCCCATATATACTACTAAATCTTCATGATACTGCCATTTATTCCAATAACACTTAGGGTGCCAATCACGTCAATTGACATGGTGATGAAACTTTCATAGAGTGCTGATCACGTCATTTGACATGGTGACAAAACTTCTATAGAATGCCGATCACATCATTTGACATGACAGTTTTATGTTTCTTTAAATACAGGATCACTTCTAATGACATCGTTGTAGCTATTGCATAATGTTTGTTAGTGTTCTTAGTTCTTGAAATCACCAGTAGATGGCAGCTCAACTGAACCAAACTGAAACTGCGAAGAAATTTCCAGTTGCTATGTGTAAAGACTCATGCTTCAAAGTTTTTCATTAAAAAAAATTATATAAACTAATATTAGTCATACATTTTCTTATGTTTTGTGTTTCAACAGTAAAGTGTACTAGTTCTATGTAATTTAAAGTGATTTTATAATGTTTTTGTGTGCTACAGTTTTGACATTTTTAAAATAAAAATTGCTTGGATTTCGTTGTCCATGACGTGTCCGTTACTTAACTAAATATCACTGTTGTAATAATGACTCGGAACACTAAGTTTTTTATAAGTAAAATCGTAAAGATTTACCTTACAGCCTAAACCAGCTTTCACCTTTAAAATCGCACGCATTATTCGAACACATCTCACCACACACACACACACAGCATCGATCTTTCGAAAATCTATCCCGTCGCCAACAACAAGACAGACAGCGCTACCTACGGCAGCCTCTGAAGAAGCCTTTTAAAGGTGAAAGCCAGTTTAGGCTGTAAGGTAAATCTTTACGATTTTACTTATAAAAAACTTAGTGTTCCGAGTCGTTATTACAATAGTGATATTTATAAAAATTGCGTATAAGAAAGTAAAGTTTCATTGAAAATATTTATATTAAACAGTAAAATGTTATATTTAATTATGAAGTGGAAGGTTAACGTTTAAAACAAGGTAAGTACCATTTTCTAGGTTATGTAATAGTTTCACAAGAATTTTTTGAAAAACATTAAAAACGGCTGGCACTCTATGGAAGTATTTTGCGTCAGCAGCTGGCACTCGATAGAATTTTGTGCTGAAACATCTGGCACCTAAAGTGTTAAGGTTGCAAAAGTGACTTGCAAATGTTTGCCAGCCGAGCTGAAGTACTTTCTGTAATATGGTCATTGTGGTACAACAAAAATAATAGTTAACACCTTCTTTATTTTAAACTGTGTACATTTTTAAATAAAACATAACATACATTCTGAAACATAATTATATTCTGAAATATTGTTAGCATATTTATTTACTGCAAAGTATTTATTAATTTCTAAAAATAAATATCACAAATATTTTGGATTTGTTTTTATATACATTTTTATCAGAATATCTGAATATACTACCAGAATATTTTTGTTCTTATACAAATCGCTCATATTGTGTGAGACTAAAATGTGTACACAAGGACTAAAGAAATTGGGATTATACAGTGAGTTTCATTAGCGTTGAGTTTATTTATGCTAGGCAAAATTGAAAAAAGGCAGATTCTTTCTTGAATTTGGAACTAAAGTCCATCTGTTTCTACTGATAGCTTAGAAATATCAGTTGATTTATTAAGCACTGTTATATTTAACTATGTACTGTATTGTTACATAATACGGAAAAGTGTTACATAATACAGAACGTTCTACAAGTTTATCGACTGTTTCAGTGGAATCCAGCTGTAATGTGTGTGTGTGTGTGTGTGTGTGTGTGTGTGTGTGTGTGTGTGTGTGTGTGTGTGTACATAATGCTGCTACTTGGTGGTGAAAGAGAATTACGCATTAACTATCGGGTATATACCAGTCCATACAGAATATTTAATCATAAATTTAAAAAAGATTCATACAATAAATATTCGTGGTTACATGGGCGTGACACTAAAATTGCATTATTTTGCTTTCCTTTTGTACTGTTTGGAGGCGAGGAGACTTGGACATTTTCTATTCACAGAATAAAACAATTTAATAGCATCCAACCCAACTCCAACCCCCAAATTTTTCAACCACCAGCTGTCACTGTTATATAGTTATCATCATATATTCCTTCTAAGTAACGTTTTGTTTTGCAATTATAAAGTCTAATGATTTTGATTTTTTGCTAGACCTTGTGCACACAAAATTTTACAAACATGGGTGTATGTGTGTGTGCGTGAGTATACAGCTTATATACAGGGTGTTCCGGGAGGAGAGGGAAATAATTTGAGAAATGGTTCTATAGTGTAAAAGAAGAAAAAAGTTCATATAAACATATGTCCAGAAACGCTTTGTAAGCGAGTTACGGCTAGCGAAAGATTTCGCCCGGGTTTCGGTTCCCCCGGGTAAATGAAGACTTTCTGAAATTCTGGGAAGGTAAATTAAGGGGCGAATTCTGTTGTTTCTTATGGTTTTTGACTTGAAAAATTGAATAATACAGGTCGCAGAACTGTATCTCCCATAAGTTTCATGATATCCGAAGTAAAACAGAAAAATCTTTGCCTAAAAACACGTTTGGAAAATTGGAAACAATTGGAATTTTTTGTTGATTTTTATTGACTTTATTTACACCATTTTTCTCAGAATTAAATTCTTTACAAGTTTTGTTTTTAACTTTTATGCATTTATTAGTCATTTAAAACGTTTTTTTAGGTTAGAAGTACAACAAATTTGTTAAATGACTAATAAATGCATAAAAGTTAAAAACAAAACTTGTAAAGAATTTAATTCTGAGAAAAATGGTGTAAATAAAGTCAATAAAAATCAACAAAAGATTCCAATTATTTCCAATTTTCCAAACGTGTTTTTAGGCAAAGATTTTTCTGTCTTACTTCGGATATCATGAAACTTATGGGGGATACAGTTCTGCGACCTGTGTTATTTGATTTTTCAGGTCAAAAACCATAAGAAACAACAGAATTCACCCCTTAATTTACCTTCCCAGAATTTCAGAAAGTCTTCATTTACCCGGGGGAACCGAAACCCGGGCGAAATCTTTCGCTAGCCGTAACTCGCTTACAAAGCGTTTCCGGACATATGTTTATATGAACTTTTTTTCTTCTTTTACACTATAGAACCATTTCTCAAATTATTTCCCTCTCCTCCTGGGACACCTGTGTATATATATAAATGTATCAGTGTTTATATAAATGATACATAAACGATATATCAGTATATATCAGTAAACGTAAATAATATATATGTTTATATACAGTATATATATGTATCAGTGTTTGTGTGTTGGTTTGTTATAAATTTAGGTTGCCTGTTTCGTATTAAGAAGTACGTCTGACTATTAGCTTATATTACTTATCACACTACTTTAATCGTTAGTACCTACATATTAGTTTTACTATTACACCTGTTTAGTACATGTGTTAATAATAATTATGTACAATAGATTGGTTGTATTTAATACATACCTTTACTTGTTAAAAACAATTGTTAGTTTATTACCAAAGTTGCAGATACACCAGCATGTTTAACTACCAAATAAACTAATACCAAGCAATAAGTTATTTACATGAAATGATTCAAAAATCATGAACAAGTTTTGAAATTCTATTCAGTAAATTTTGTAACTTAAATCTAGGACACAATTAAAATATGTATTTAAGTCATAACTTAAAGTTACATGTTTCTTTAAAGCAGCGGTGGCTCATCAGATGAGGCACCAGTGAAATTTAAAAAAATGTAAAAAAAAATAACAACTAGTAACAGAGTCTGTTTTTTATATTAACTAAACCTGTAATTAATCAGTAATCAAAATTTGGTTTTAAAATATCTGCTTACTAAAAAAAAAACTTTTAATCATGCGTTATCAATAACAGTGAAGAACAGCAGCAGGTAGAGGCAGGGATCTGAGTAGCTACCGTAGTACTAGCACAAGTACATGAGATCTGTAACCATGCCTGGGTGGCAACAAGTGATTTAGCCTCTCGGCATAGTTAAATGTGGTTTGTGTTAGTTATACGCAATATTTACATTCTCACACTGCTTGTGTGTGTGTATTACTATTACTATTATTATTAGTAGTAGTATTATTTGTCTCTTTTTGGCATGTGTTTGTGACCTCTACCATGACGATAAAATGGATTTAGCAGAAGAAAATGAAAGTGATATTGCAGTATCGAACAAAGGCATTATTACAATTCTACTGGATAAACCATTTTCCCTGTTGAGTGATTTTGAGACATTAAAATATTGAAATGACCTACCCCAAAATTTTATTTCTTAAAAGGCACAAAAAGTAATCTAGACTTTCCCAGTCATCATGGTACGATCAATATAAATGGGTATGAGGTAGTGGTATAAATTCTAAGTTATTCTGCTGGCTCTGCTTTCTGTTAAGCACAAACAAGACTATATGATCTGCTGAAGGCTTACAAGTAAATTCATCACAGATTACATATGCTGTAAAAATCAGATAGCTTTACTGTACTTAATGACTGAAATAATGAGTATTGGAGGGGGGGTGCTATGACTTACTGTCTCGTATCCTCCCCTTCTTCAGGACACACTGGCCGCCACTGCTTTAAAGAGAAAATTACACTAGCATAACAAATTATTTCCTGTGGCTGTGTACAATATATTGCAATATAAACCAGACACTAAAAACTATATATAAACTATAAACCTGAAACTAAATAATCATTATTGAATGTTTCCTCTTGGAAGGAACACTTTTCGATGTTGTGTTAACTATGAAATATAACTGTAAAATAAGATGGAGACAATTACGTCTCCCACATAATTCATATTAAATTTTTAGCACAATGTAACATGATTATAGATACTCTCAAATTATCTGCCTGTATTATTATGTGACATTTATTAATTTGTTTCCACTTAGTAAAAGTGTTTTTCATGTATTCATATACAATTGTAAAACTAAGACACAAAACTTAAAACATGATTTTTGAACCTTTATAAGCTTAAAAATAAATTTTTGACTAATGTCTTAGCCTGGCACAGTAATTTTTAAAATTACTTATTTAAATATTGGCACATTAATTATAATTATTATAGTTAAACCTTAAACCTAATGAACAGAGTTCTTTTTCTATTATACTTGCACTTAAAGAAATTATTTACAATAATCAAGTGTTATAGAGGGTTAAACGTCCAATATGTTACTTGAAAATTGACATAGTGACTGACTGGCCAGATGTACATAATAACAGTATTAATGTGTAATGTAAATAATATAAATAATTCTTTTATTAAATTTAAAATGAATTTCTTTACCATTTATTGGCTAAATGTCGAATAAGTTGTGATCCATCTATGATGTATTATTTATGTACGAATTGCCATTAGGATACAAATCATAAATTGAATTCTGTCTGAGGCTTTCACGGCCGGCTTCAATGTTATAAGAACTTCGGCGTGCTGGGCTGTGGTCCATGGTTTATCATTCTTTGTCCATCTTATCTCATAAAACCGTGGACCATGGCCTTACAGCCCGGCAAGCCAAAGTTCTCATAACATAAATTGAATTATTTATTAGCATAATGCATGTTGGATTATAAATTTTATTATGGTATGAATTTTAATTAACATGATATCAAAGTGAAGAAAACTGAATATTAGTGACACATTCTATATTTGTATATTTTCATATATATGTAAGTGTCTGAAAGAAGGACTATTACAAAAATGTTTACTTTAATTAAAGTTAGACAAAAATTGATCTTTCTTTTCATATACATTTTAACAAGTATTAGAACACACACACACACACACACACACCACACACGCGCGTTCGCGCACACAAGCATACTCATTCATTCCTCTTCAATATTTAGTAATGTTTAGAAACCATTATAAAAATACCATAAATGTAAACTTCATAATGTTACACAAGATGATGACTTTGCTGTAGAGTTACTTTATTGTTATTTTTTATCTACTCATAAAACCTAATTTTATGTAAGCTCTGGTTTTTGTTTCAGAAGAATTTTCTTTTCAATTACCAGAATTAAAGTAGTTAAAACAGATTAATTTTTACTCAATAATGTTTAAATAGAAATACCCCAGTTACTTTCAAAAGGGTTTATTTATAAACTAATATAAAAAATATGGATTTTTACAAGTTACATTTAAAAGATTATACATGTTTACGAGAAATTTTATAAATATACAATGGGCCTTTTATTACACAGTTTTATTTTGTTGCAGTGACCAAAAACTTTAGTTTTGTGATTGATACACAAAAATTAATAAACAAGCTAACAATTGAAGTGACAAATTAAAGAATCTACCTATTATGGAAGCTAATCAACAATTCAGTGACACATCAGATTATTAAATACATATTGTGTCACTATGCTAATAAATTTTATTTAGAAAATAAAATAAAGAATATTCGCTACAGGATCATCACATTTTGTAAAAAAATTTAAAATAATGTTTAATTAATATAATAAAGTAAACTAGTTATATTTAAATTATTTAATATGATAAATTATTAAAAATTTTAAATACACATGCCAATATGCCATTTTAATTTAAAATGTATATTTGATATTATTCCATATGACACTAACTCAGAATTTTAAACAAGTTTACATTAAACGTTTGTATTAAATGTTTACACAGACCGAGAATGCAGGCTTTATTGAGAATGTATGTTGAAACAGAATATAATTGACATTTTATTAAACTACTTTAAAACCTGCTACTCTCAGTTGGCTTTAAAGTTCTTAAATCATATTTATGTTTATGGCATAATGTGAAATTCCATGTCTCCAAAACACACACACACACACAATTTATTTTTTCAGCAACATAATGCATGTATATTTATGCATAATTATTAATGATCATGCATTAACAATGATTTCAAATTATCTTGTGTTTCAGTGTAAGATAGAACTTGGTGACAGTTAATACATACTAACTGAATTAAAAAATGTAATTTTAGTGGATAATACTAACATAACTCGTGTAATAAGATCTATCACGACCAAGCACTACTGAATGTCTATAATAATAATTGTTTGTGGATACAACAGTGCTGTATTTCACTGGTTTCCTCCGTACTGAATAGCGGTCCAAATATGAATCTGAACCGCTATTCGCTAACCCTCATGACCCAAACGTGAACGGTCGGAATGCACCGTAGGAGGATCCGGATGAATTGAACGGATCGGCACGGACCTGACACTTGGTACCTCTGACCAAGTCACTGACTTTGGCTGCATTGATCCTGTAGTTGATTTCATTCTCTTTCACGTCGTCAACTATGTAATTCTGAAATCTTGAAGTAAACACAAATATGTTGTCACCGTAAACTTTGACTCCTGATGCAAACTGAAGAGTCACATCATCCTGGAACATAACAATGACTATAAATGTGATTGCTTTCTTATCATTATATTTACTTAATTTTAATTTCGCACATTATTGTAATAAGAAGAGTGATGCTTAATATACTTAATAAAATAAAATAAATTATTTGGTTTTATTGTACTTTGCTCTAGTACATAGCAAATTAAAGTTTGGTATTGTGTTCTAGGGCAGGACATACATATAACAGAGTTTAAAGTCTACTTAGACATTAAAAAATTATTTATAAAACCGATTTTGTGGAAAACAGTGGTATGGATAATCAGATTTTATAAATTAAAACTTTTAACTTGTAAAATCCATACAGGTCTATATATACAAAGTTCTAAAGGTATTGTGAACAAGAAGAGGAGGGAGACTTTACACAATTAACAAATTTTTATTATTAATAAAGTTGTGTTAGTGGTTATAATCACAAACAGAAATAACACTGTTGCACACCACTTATGTAAAAATTCCCGATTAGTGCTGTCAAGCATCACAGCTCATCATCGGGTCAGAAATATACAATAATGGAATGAGGCAATTCCTTTATACCTCTACTTGCCCTACAGTGAGTAGAGGTATACTACAATTACCTCTGAATTAATGTACATTAATTAATTACTACAATTACCTTTGAATTAGTTAATTAATTAATGTACATTAATTAATTAATGTACATTAATTAATTAAGGTACAAAAATGTACATTGTGTACATTTTCATTAGCTAGATTGTAATTATAAGTAAAATAAATATGATTAATTCACTACCGACTCCGAACACAAAGTTTTTTATGGGTAAAAATGTAAAAGTTTTACCTTATAGCCTGAACCGGTTTTTGCTTTTAAGAAGCTTTTTGAAAGCGAAAACCAGTTCAGGCTATAAGGTAAAACTTTTACGTTTTTACCCATAAAAAACTTTGTGTTCCGAGTAGGTAGTGAATTAATTATATTTAGTTAAGTAACAGACACGTCATGGACAACGAAATCCAAGAATATAAGTAAAATAAATATGGTTTAACAAACAATGTCTGAATAACAAAAAATATGTATGGACTGTAGGGCAAGTAGAGGTATAAAGGAATTGTCTCGTTCCATTATTGTATATTTCCGATTCGATGATGAGCTGTGAAGCTTGTCAGCACTAATCGGGAATTTTTACTATAGAGGTGTGCAACAGTGTTAGTTTTGTTCAAAATATTTTTGTGGTTTTAGGGTACCATGAATGACAATACCAAGTTTATACAGTATATTTTAATATTTTTTGTTTAAAAGAAACTATCACTGATACTAACTTAGTTGTGCTGGAGAGGTGTTAACAAATGTATTTAATTATCTAATTATTACTGTAATGAAATCATGAACATGTGTATTGTAACAATACTACACCTTTTGTTACATAATTATCAGGGCCGCTGCTACCATATGTGTGAAAGTGCACCACACACGGGTGGCCATACCAAAGGGCGGCTGTAGACTGCCAAATTCATCAGCAGATATTACAAAAAAATTAAAACACTTAATACCGACTAGGTCTAGGTACAGTATATGACGTTAACATTTATTTAGTTGTTCTTGATATTTGTTTTGTTAGCATTCCAGCAGTGTACTGGCATCAGCCGTTGTTTTGATTGCCAAGAAAGTGTATAGGTATTGTTGCGCGACATTTATATCTGAGTTATAGCTGCGGTGTCTCTGTGGGGTTGTAGACAGGCACGTGCATGTCGATGCTGGAAACTGTTAAGTACCTATCCGATAAAATAAGAAATTATTTATGTTTTATTTTGACGAATGGGCTGGCGCCTTTAGGACTGTCAACTTGTATTCAAAACAACAGCAGTTTGTAAGCAGTAACAGAAATCTGTTAGTTATTTTTAAGACATTTCCAAGTATGGTCTTGTTTTGGTCATGGTCTGGCGGTGTACTTCTGAGATGTGTTGTATTTGTATACAGTTTATATTCGTAATATAATCAAAATGTCTGAAAGAAAAACAAGACGGTTGTCGGCCTTTTAAGGTGAAAATTAAACAATAACAGAAGTTAAGTGGTGCATTAGAAAATTTTTTAGCTGATACCAGTGACAGTGTATCATGTAAGTATTCAGTTAAATAAGGTTTTGAAAAATATATTTATTCTTGTCAATTTTACTATTTATGTTTGTGTAAGTTTTTAATTAAAATAATATTAAATAGTGTGGCAAAGTAGGGATATGAAAAGTATATTCAGGAGGGTGGCAAAGATAAAAATGCACACGGGCGGCAAGCACCCTAGTGGCGGTCCTGATAATTATAGTTATTATATTATATTAGTATATTATAGTATACTAATCTATATATATAAAAGAGAAATACCACTGACTCACTGATTCATCACGAAATCTCCGAAACTATAACACCTAGAAACTTGAAATTTGGCATGTAGGTTCCTTATGTGATGTAGGTATCCGCTAAGAAGGGATTTTTGGAAATTCGACCTTTAAAGGGGTGAAAAAGGGGGGGGGAGTTTTCCTGACTAACTGACATAGAATCAACGTAGAGCAAAAACTACTGAATGGATATCAATGAAACTTTGAACATAGCTTCATCATAGGTCTTAGGTGCTCACTAAGAAACGGTTTTAAAAACTTTCACTCCTAAGGGGCAAACCCCCCCCCTATTGTATGTATGTATCTATGTATGTATGTTCCACATCTCCTCCTAAACCACTGGACCGATTTCAACCAAACTTGGCACAAATATTTTACTCAACGGGAGAACAAACATAGGGTAGGTGTTTTTTCGATACGATCCTTCGGGGGGTCCTTTGGGGTCTTCCACATCTCCTCCTAAACCACTGGACCGATTTCAACCAAACTTGGCACAAATATTTTACGCAATGGGAGAACCAACATAGGACAAGTGTTTTTTCGATACGATCCTTTGGGGTGTCCTTTGGGTCTTAAAAACTATTAGATCTGGGTACTATGGCAACCCAATAGAATAGATTCTGGTTACCATAGCATCGGTGGAAGTCTCCCGCGTAGGAAATAGCACGGGAGTCGTCCGACGAGCCTTCCCCGGAGTTCATCCACGGAACCCGGGGAGTCTTAGGTCGGATCCCGCGAAAGACGGCGGGGCCAGAGTCCACGGTTCTTATAAATAAAGATATAGGTTATGATATCAAAGGTGGTGTATGCATCTTAAGAAACTTCTTAACAGTGTGTGAATTCAGAGTTGTTTCAGTTTGAATTTAAAAGTGGATAAGTTAAGATCGAAGTAAGTTATAAGCGAGTATAAAAAACAAAGTTTTGATAGCAAATGTATTCAGATCATAGTGTTCAGACAATATAAATGCACTTGCTTCAGTTTGAATTTAAAAATTGATAAGCTGAAATCTATAGAGGTATTGTATTGTTAGAATAAGTTTTGTAGACACTAATTTAACAAATGCCTTATTTCAACATTAACACAATGAATTATAAAAGACAGTAAATACGCAGCGCGTGCAAGTACTGTAGACATTTTATTGAAAACTAATTTAGCTGTTCGCCCTCTCCCAGAGTTATAAATCGAGCAGGAGGATCACGCGCAACAGAATTCTTCTCCAGATATAAGAATACAGTTTATGACATGTTCTTAAACAGGTGCGCTACAGAGTATTCCTGCAGTGAGAATGCGAACGTAACAATATAAGGAAGATTATACAATATACAAGTAATATAACGTTAGAACAAGAATAGGTGCCTATGAGCCTATGAATAAATTATGAACCCGAGCAACGCTGGGTAAATCGGCTAGATATAGATATCTATATAAGCCAAATACCACTGACTGTCTCACTGATCACGATATCTCTGAAACCACTGAATGGATATCAATGAAACTTTGAACGTAGCTTCATCATAGGTCTTAGGTGCTCACTAAGAAACGGTTTTAAAAACTTTCACTCCTAAGGGGCAAAAAACCAAATAATGAAATTTATCGCGGGAATTGCATACTTTGTAAATGAAGTGGTTGGCATCTCAGTTTATTGGAAACCCCGAATACAATTAGTTCTGAGTTTTTAATCATTGTTTTAAATTGAAAAACTTCGTTGTTTGCAGGTTCTTATAGTCGAGAAAATTTCGAAGTTCAATTAATTAATAAAAGTATGTCCTTTTTTTTCTCGGAAACGGCTCTAACGATTTTCTCGAAATAAATAATAAATAGCTGTTGCTATGAATGTAAATAAACAAACTAAGAGTTGAGAATTTATACAATCTATCTAATCCTATACTATTAAGCGAGCAATAATTGTACAATTACGTACAACGTGAAACTCCGTAGCGAAGCACGGGTATTTTGCTAGTAACATAATATATTACAGTATTCATAATATATTATAATTTGTAATTATATGCCACATAAGAAATGTAATTATGTTAAAAAGGATAGTTACTAAACTGTGCTGAAAGAGAAATTACTGTTATATACCTACTATTTGATTACATGATCCCAAACCAGTACATCACCAGCGCGCGCGCGCGCGCGCGCACACACACACACACACACACACAATCTACTGCAGCTTATAGATTTTGTTTTTCCAATATTGTAACAATAAACTTACATGTGCTGCAATGTCAAGATTCTCAGCGGTATACGGGAGGCGGGAATTCCAGCAGCCAATACTGTTGTCAGACATCAACCCATAGAACAGTATTCCGTCTTGCGACATTGATTGTGCTCCCGACTGTGAGCTACGTTCACCTTCAGAAACGTGGAATGAACGTGGTGAGCTGTTGGCATCGTTTTCAAACAAACTCTGGTTACGTATTATGCACGTTGATACCCATGACTCGCGGACACTAGCAAGACTGTGGAAATACAAACGGCGGTCTCCACCAATGTACGGTCCTGTTGTTAAACAACAACAAATATTAAATGAATAATAATAATAGTGTATTTGTAAAATGTTGGTAATACAATAATAATATAATATATATATATATATATATATATAAACTTTCACTATGACCTTACTTTATGGTTTTATTTCCCCATTTCCACCATCAACCCCCACCACACATACCTACAGTCCATAACCGTTACTCTGTAAAGACATTCAGTATTTACTCCCACTGAAGAAGACGTATACCTTCAAGTTGAAACGTTTGGGGAAATAAACCATAAAGTAAGTTCATAGTGAAAGTTTATATATATATATATAATATTTATAAAAGTGAACGAGGAGGATGTACCAACAAGATAATTACAATAATAATAATAACAATATCTTTATTTCCACGATTAAAGTTCCTAATATTAATTTAATTCTGGAAATTACCTGCTTACTATGAACTGTGAGCAGTGACAAGATTTTTAAGGCCATTGTTATATTTTTCAGTGAACTTACAGTAATTGTTAATAAGTCTGGTTAGCTCTTATAGCCAACAATTTTTGTCACATATTCATTGTGTAGTCACTGAAATTTACTATAAAATACTTTTTAGTCACTGAAATATACTTTATAGTATACTATAAAAATAGGTCCTTACCATTTCAAAATTAATCCCATCTGAATTATTATTTTTTACCTTAATTTATATCACATTTAATACATATTACTGACAATCGATGATTAACATAGTACAGTAGCATAGCTAGGTTTTTTGGCGGCCGGGGCAAGGAGAACATCGGCCGCCTCACCTTCACAATTAAAAGGGGACAAAAGAGCAAAAATGAAGGCCCATCCAGTGAACAAAGTACTTAATAAATGCAAATGTGTAGATTGTGTAGATTTCTGTATGAAAGCACATCCAGCATAGGAACATTTGATAAGTGAAAATTAAGAAATTACATATACTATTACCAGGGGCAGATTAACCATTAGGCTGACTAGGGCACGGCACTTTGGGGCGGGGGGGGGGGGGGGTGCAAAATTTTAGCTACAAAATAATAAAATTTTACAGCTAAATTTAAAATTGGTAATAAATTACAAGGATAAAAATTTGATTTCATTTTGAACACAGACCCTGTTTGCGAGAAATTATGGTAAAACTGTACATAAGTAATAGAAGTGCTTTCCAAACTGTTTTCTCCGGTAATGAGTCATTGGCGGCCGGCGCTCACAGAACTATGCTGCCGCCCGACTTTCGTGGAATTGTTGACCACATTATCTATTCCATCCACCTCCACCCCACCCCTATACAGCTACTTGCAATCATTTGTTTCCACGCTTCGGGACGAGAGAGAATTTGAGAGATTGGAAAGCGAGGCAAAGGAGATGTGCAAATCAAATGTCGACAAAAAAGATGTAACAAGAAAAAAAATATGAAAAGCGCACTTTGATGAAACATCTGAAGACACTGATGATGCCGCTTTAGATGGGAACAATGGGAGGCAATCTTTCATTGTTGAAAACTACTACGTTGCCTTAGATTCCCTTCTGGTTAATTTGAACAGAAGAAAATCAATTTACAGTGATATACATGACAAGTTTGGGTTCTTATGGAAATTACCTGAAGTTTCTGAACTAAATAATGACATAATAAGACAAAAAGCTAATCACCTTCTAGAAAATTATGCTGTTCACTTGGATCAGACATTTCCTGATGAGTGTGTGCATTTAGCTCAGTTTTTAAAAGACTATGGACCTGTCAACCCAGAACAAGAAGGAGAAGAAAAGAAGAAAAAGCGATCTGAAGCAAAACCACTGTTGAATTTTTTGAAAACACTTAACTTAGAATCAATGTTTCCTAAGTTGAGATAGCTTTGCGCATTTTCCTTACTATGCCTGTCACTAACTGCAGTGGCGAAAGATCTTTTTCAGCTTTGAAGAGGGTGAAGAATTATTTACGCTAAAATTTGCGCCAGGATAAACTGACCAGTGTAGCCCTCTTGAAAGTGACTTTCTGCAAGGACTTGATTTCAGTGAGGTGATTAAAACGTTTGCTCAATCTAAAGCGAGAAAAAAGAATCTAGCTTAAACTTTACATGAGTCTTAACAAATCCACAAGATATTTAACTGATTGTCTTCTTTGTGTAAATGATGTTAAATGTACCCTTAATAAAACTGTTATAATTCTGTAACTACTTAGTTAATTTTTTCCTTATAAAAGCCATGCAAACTACAAATGGTTGAAGGTGTAACTCTAAAACAATCTCTGAAAAATAGCCTCAGTTTTCAATTCTTGAGACTATTACCAAAAACAGTAAGATATTTGAAATATTCCTAACTAAGAAATATATTGTAGCGTGTTTAAAGCTTCATTCAGCCTCTTGGAAATAAATGTAAGAGTAGCCTATGGGAGGTGAGGGGGCACTAAAATATAATTAGCCTAGGGCGCCAATATACCTTAATCCGGCCCTGACTATTACCAGTATTCAATTTCTATACATTTATTATTAACAAATGTAGACAATAAAAAATGTAGTAATATAAAAAATTTATAACATAAAAATGTTCTAATAAACATGCACATTCGTTGTAGGTTTAAAGCGCATCGTCAAAACAATGTCCTAAAGCATCATACAGTTAAACAAAGAGCTACATTAAAAGTAATGAAATGAATCATTTGCAGGTTAATGGTTACATCTTCAATTAATAAATACTTAATATTTATTTTTATATCTAATAAATATTTAAAACGAGACATTTAAAAATGTAACTTTCCTGCTCTTAATTGCTCCAAAGGCGGCTATTAAATCACTATAATCTAAAGACAAAGCAATGTCGTTTTCAATTGAATTTGATACCCTGTCTTGAGATGTTGTTGATTGTGGGTGCGATTTAATCAGTTTAAGTTTACTAAATGATCTTTCACAAGAAGACGCAGCCACTGCTAAAGTAAGAAAATTTTTTAAAGATGCTGCTAGTGTTTTGTAGGCTTCTAATCTCATTGAAGAAATGTATTGTAGCAGTCCCTGATGTGTACAGTCCATTTGTTCTCTGTTAACTTTTGCCCTTTTTAATAAAAGTATGATGTATTTCAAGTCACTGAACAATTCTTCACTGTTAAGGTCATGTGGATACAGTTCTTCAAGCATTGTGCACTTAATACTGATTTGGGAAGCTGTTCCTCAACATGTGTATCCCCATCATTTATGTACGCCTCAAATTTACAGAGGACCCCAAATCGTTTTTCTACCTCTTTTATGTTAGAGAAACGGCTTAAAATTTCAACTGACAGTTTGTCCAAAACTTTTATTTGATAACGTCACCATTTCTTGCCGAATGGTTTGCAGAATCGTCTCCATACTCCCCTGGCGTCGTGCGCTTCCTTTTTATCCTTTTTGTGTTTCTGACACCCCATTCATTATGTACCTGCTCTGCCTTACTAAAGACATTGTCACACAGCTCATTCCTCCAAACTTTTAATTTGTCCATTAGCATCTCCAGAAGTGGCAATGCTTGAATAAAGCTTATTACTTTGGTCTACAAGATTTTCTGGATTTTGTCCATAGAAGAAAGAATATTTGTTCAGAAACAGAGGAAGGCCCCAAAATTAAAGTTTCCTATTGCATTAGTTATTGATGCTGCATCTTTCCTTGTATCAATTGTTTCAGTCGGTATATCCCTCAGCTCAGTTTCTACAGTGCAGCAATCACTTCATCAAGCTGAGTGGATATTGCTTTCACCGCATCTGCTAACAGGTTTCATTACTTCTTGCTAACAGGTTACTTCAGCTCGTAAAGGAAATTTGAGTCCAAATTGATTGCTGTCAAAGGCAACAAAGACCCTCCTATACAAGTCACTGGTTGTCTTAATGCTGTTGTATGCATCGGAGACATGGATTCTGAGCAGAAGCACTACTGAGAATGTGCTGGGAACATCTGAGAGGAAAATAATGAGATGAATATATTGGGCAGTGAAGGAGGGAGGTGTCTGGAGAAAAAGAAATAATCAAGACTTATATAGGCTGCTACACGACATGAACTTATCTCCATGATAAAGAAGATAAAGATAGGACGGCTTAGATGGGCAGGACATATTGTCAGGATGGAATTTCAGGCCCCTGTAAAGCTCATCTTTCTGTATGAGCCAGATGGCAAAGGGAAAGTGGAAAGATCAAAGGTGAGGTGGTGAGATGGGGTGTAGCAGGATGCAGAAAGGGCAGGAATCTGCAATTGGAGGATGGTCGCATTGGACAGAGTTTGCTGGCAAGGTCTCCTTCAGCAGGCCAGGGTTATAGCACCCCTGAAGATGATGATAAATAAAATTATGGAAACAGTTTCAATACAAATTTATTATTAATGCATAATAAAATAACATACAGTAATAACACTGGATTAAAAAAAAATATTTTAAACTTACCAAGAGCCAGTCCAAAGACACCGTCCATGAGATCAAAAGAAACACCATTTATGTTAAATTCACCTTGCAGTGGATATGGGTAAAACAGGTTGCTGGCTATCCTCCAAGACATTTCTCTTTGTGCATCAAAAACAATCAATTTGAAACCAACAACATCTGCGATGTATGCAAACGTGTTACGGCATTTGCTGTCACGAGTGTCAACCACTATAGTGATAAGTAGTGAGTCATCATCAAGAACGCTTTCTGGAAACCTGTAACGGCCTGAAAACAGACACTGGAATTAGTGGCATACTGTTGGCATCTGAGTCCTGAAATGTTTTTTTATATGAGCATAAAGCATGTACAGTAGACAAATTAAAGTAGATTTATATAAATATAATTATTTCACTACCGACTCAGAACACAAAGTTTTTTATGGGTAAAAACGTAAAAGTTTTACCTTATAGCCTGAACCGGTTTTTGCTTTTAAAAAGCTTCTTCAGAGGCTGCCACTGGTAGCGCTGTCCGTCTTGTTGTTGTGGCAGCCTCTGAAGAACCTTTTTAAAAGTTTAAACCGGTTCAGGCTATAAGGTAAAACTTTTACGTTTTTACCCATAAAAAACTTTGTGTTCTGAGTCGGTAGTGGAATAATTATATTTAGTTAAGTAAGGGACATGTCATGGAGAACAAAATCCATAGATTTATATAATAAAAACATCATAATTCAGGAATAATTTATTATCAGATTACACATGCATGATGCAGTCTTATGGGGATCATTGGAAAATTTACAGGAGGAGAATCAGGGGATAATTCCTCTCCCATAGCTATTAGAAATTTCAAGAGAATTCAATAATCACTTGATGTGGGCCTGTTGTGTGTGTTAGAATAAGGCTTATAAATAAATTATAAATATTTGTATTTTTTTATTTTTAATTTTCTCAAAAAGAGAGACGCTGGAATCGTATCTGTTAAGCTCGTTAAGACAGAAATAGTAAAGTCTTAGTTTACAGTGAAATGTGGTTTTATTTCACCTGAATACAATTTGTCTAATAAATATCTTTTTATCAGTTTAAATTATAACGTACAAGTATTCCTTGTTGTCGTCATTGTTGTTGGTATTTTCGATAACATTTGAACACGTTCGATAGTTTCTAATTAAAGTATCCTATTGTGAAATCGATACGAAATCAGTGCGTATCGATCAACTTGTTCAATAACTCACCAGTTAATTAATGGAGTGTAATATATTTGTCTAGTCGCTGAGATTTATACACATCTACACAGCCTATACATAGGCTACTCAGTAGGAGAAGTTTCTTCAACTGCATCTTAGAAAACATTTTCAATGCAAAAAATAGAATAGGAAAGTAAAAGAAAATACAAAAGGATTTTCCTTTGTAGATAAGTCGATTTTAATTTTAATGTATTTAATAAATTTATTATTATTAGCGGGGGTCCTACAGTCTATGCCGCATCCCGCATTTCAATCACCATTTCTCCCTATCCTTTCAGTCATCATCTTCAATAGCTCGATCTCTCATGCTTTTCCTAATTCCTGTTCTCCATTGTGTATTGTGTTCCCCATTGAGTCAGTCTTCCTTTTCTTCTCCTGTTCTGTGATGTGTAAGTCAATGCTTTCTTTGGTCATCGCTTCTCCTGCATCCTCATTACGTGACCATACCATAGCGACTGTCTGGATTCTATTCTTTCTGCTGTTGTAAATACGCGCCCTGTTTTCCTTCTTATATCTTCGTTTCTAACATGTTGCATTCTACAAATATTACATGCTCTTCTTAAGAAGTCCATTTCCACAGTTTCTATCATCTTTTTCTCTTTATCTGAAAGTTGCCAGCATTCGCAGCCATAAGTTAAAATGGGCTCCACAATAGTTGTGTAGATTGTCAGTTTAGTTTGAAGTTTCATTTTGTTCGACCAAAGTAATGAGTTTAGCAAATGAATAGCCTTTTTTCCTGTTGTATCCTATTTTTATATTAATTACAAGTATTTTTGTATTACAAGTATTAATAATTGTATATTAATAAAATAAAGATGTGTTGAACTTTCAAATTAGCCCCTCCCACTATGAGCAACTCCTAGGTACGCCACTGATAGGGGCTATTAAAGTCTACCACAGAAAGAAAAGGTGAGACCCACATATAGTATGATGTTGTTAGTGGCTGTAGAATACAATAAAACGCCTTATTTCACTTACAACCTGTAGCCACAAAAGGTTGGAACTAAAGTAAAGTAGCCTAATTTATAGTTCACTGATATTCTGAGATACAGGTTAAACCCTAGTCTTAAATTCTAGTAGGAAGATAAGAGATTTAGTCATTAAAATTTATTATTTTTTTTTATTAAAATCCTGCTGCCAAGAGCTTTGCCTCAAAATACACAAAGTAAAATACAAAATCTCAATAAAAATATGATGATACAAGTCTCCTTCACTAACAGCAAGTTTCTTCTGTGTGTGTGTGTGTGTGTGTGTGTGTGTGTGTGTGTGTGTGTGTGTGTGCGCGCGCGCGCGTGCAGGGGTGCCGATCCCCCCAACCCCTTTGACGCTTCCCCCCAATTTTATAAAAAATTCCCCCCTTTTTCTGACAAGACCTTTTCTCTCTTTTACAGTAAAATTTCTTACTTAATCGAGCAAAAGCCGGGGTTTTCTAACTCAAAATTATTACAAAATATTACCTTTTACCGAAACGGTATATTGATTGTAGGTAGTTATAAACTAAAAAAATAACGATTTCTAATAATAAATCACAAATTAATATTTTCAGTAAAACGTGATTTGTTTTACAATACCAGTACTCTATGACTTTATTGAAAAGATACTACTTAGTTTTGCAACTTAAATGTCTCACTTAAATCTGTTTTTATCGACAAAATGCTATAAAAATTTCAGTCTATTTTGGACCTTTTCGTAGTGTACTAAAATGTAGCAGAAAGCAAGATAAATAAAAAATATAAACACAAAGATCTATTGCACACTGTACTTTATTAATACAGTAAATAAATTAAAATGTATTTCAAAATTACATTATCATAATATGAACAATGTAATATTTTAAGCTTACAATCACAATATTTGTGGTATCTGAAGTTGTAACATAACATATAAGCAAAAATTAAAAAAAAAAATCGAGAAGAAGACTAGATTCTTTTTTCGGTGCACCACATACAGGCCACTCGAAAAAGTCAACTGGGTAGATTTATTGTGCGTCTGATACGTGTCCGTTATAAGTTTTTTACAGTTTTGTAAAATTCGGGAAGATTTTTCTTGTAATAGTAAACCCCCAAAAATTTTCTAAGCGACACAATCCCCCCCTGTAGGCACCCCTGTATGTATGTGTGTGTGTGTGTGTGTGTGTGTGTGTGTGTGTGTGTGTGTGTGTGCGCGCGCATGTGTGTGTGTGCGTGCGTGCGTGCGTGCGTGCAGATGCACCCTTGTGTGACAGACATGGTAGCTCAGGGTTCTGTACCATACTTGGTAAGAAATAAAGATAACTAAAGAATATGAATAAGAGAAAGGAAGGGAACAAATTGCTTATTTTCAATTATTCTAATTATGTTGTTGTTTTTAAAATCATTACTTCTTAATTTTTTAATCAGTTCCTGATTATATATTTACTCAAATGTCAGCCAAATAATGCAAAGTTATGAAAAATTGACAATTACAGGAGATTCATAGAATTATTGGGAAAGCAGTGCAAGGAATGAAACAAGTCATTCCTTTATGTTTGCCATATAGTGAAAGAGGAAGATGATGAGGCAAGTCTCATACGTATTTATAAATATGAGCCAAGGTTTTATTAAAACATACAAAAGAAAGGTAGGAAGTTTATGGTTTTTGAGGCGTTTGTGATAAGTAATATGAAATAACTTCATCTGTAATTACACTTTAAGCATTATAATTACAAGATAACTTGGTGAATTTAGATTCAAATTGATAAGGAGATTGTTAATGTTAAATAGAAGCATCATATGAAATAGAGCCTCTGATGAAGCCTTCTAAAGGTGAAAGCCGGTTTAGGCTGTAAGGTAAAACTTTACGTTTTTACTTATAAAAAACTTAGTGTTCCGAGTCGTCAATATTATAGTGATATTTAGTTAAATAGAACTTTAAGAAAGTGTTATATCGAATGTGAAGAGTGGTTGACGAGGGTGTCCTTGGATTTTGGGGGCTTATGGCAGTTACAGGGGTTTGCACCTGTATCCCATGAATTTAAGGGCTGTGTGTGTGTGTGTGTGTGTGTTAGCTTCGACAGTGCTGAAAGGATAGTCAGTTGATCCTAAAAGGTTTCTATTGAAATTGTGCACATTATACTATGTATTATTATACATCAGATTTATGTGGTAGCTTATTTAGTGTTTCAGAGTTAAACACTTACCAATCAGTTTGTCAGTTTGTAAGTTAAAAACAAGGATCTTAGGTCTGCAGACTCTGTTTGGGTTCTCTGTAAAAACCTCAACGGTTCCACTGTCCAATACCCACAGTCTTCCACACGGATCAATCTGTATTACAAAATAAAAAATAAATAACATGTTACTTTTTATGTGATATAAGATATTTCAGAATTTATAATTTTACTTATCGATACAGAACAGTGAATAATGCATAATTTCACTTAGCTTATTAATATTAAAATCAACACGATGTGTATATATACACAAAATACACAGTGTTAAAACTTTTAGTATTTAATATTTAGTATTCTACAGTTTAAAAATTCGAATTAGTTACTTCATTTGTCTGTTTTATTCATATACTAAAGACAAAGCAAAGGACTAATGCTATGTGTTCTGTTTACAAAATTGTTAACATGCTAAAAGCCAATTTTTGTAAAGGTATGAATACCCATTCTATCAGCATTTGGTTACTAGTTGTTATTTACTATCTGTGTACAGGCCCAGATTAAGGTATCTTAGCGCCCTAGGCTAATTATATTTTATTGCCCCCTCACCTCCCATAGGCTACTCTTATGTTTGTTTCCAAGGGGCTGAATGAAGCTTTAAACATCCTACAATATATTTCTTAGTTAGGAATATTTCAAATATCTTACTGTTTTTGGAAATAGTCTCAAGAATTGAAAACAGGCTATTTTTCAGAGATTGTTTTAGAGTTACACCTTCAACCATTTGTAGTTTGCATGGCTTTTATAAGGAGAAAATTAACTAAACAGAATTATAACAGTTTTATTAAGAGTACATTTAACATCATTTACACAAAGAAGACAATCAGTTAAATATCTTGTGGGTTTGTTAAGACTCATGTAAAGTTCAAGCTTTTTTCTCGCTTTAGATTGAGCAAACGTTTTAATCACCTCACTGAAATCAAGTCCTTGCAGAAAGTCACTTTAAATGAACAAGAGGGCTACACCGATGACTCATAACTGGAGAAAAAAGTATGGAAAGCACTTCTATTATTTTTGTACAGTTTTATAATAATTTCTACAAACAGGCGCCTGTGTTCAAAATGAACTCAAATTTTTATCCTTGTAATTTATTACCAATTTTACATTTAGCTGTAAAATTTTATTATTTTCTAGGTAAAATTTTGTGCCCCCCAAAGTGCCGCGCCCTAGGCTACAGCCTAGTCAGTCTAGTGGTTAATCCGCCCCTGTCTGTGTAACATAATAAAATAAATATTTTAATTATTTAGATATAGTATTTTATGAATAACTGTGTTAACACCCAAACAAATCTAGAAAACAATTTGTTGCAGTTAACTAGTTTAGTGATGCCTAATAAACACTTTCAAACAATTTAGCTTATACCAAATGAGATTCAAGATGAGACTACTACGCTGCTACGTACTCTCAGGCCTCTTCTACGGTGTAGAATCTTGTACTTTGACTGAAGACACAACTAAGAAATTGGACTCTTTTGAAATCTGGCTCTACCATAGAATACTGAGCATTTCATGGACAGCACATGTAACTAATGTTGAAGTTCTTAGGAAGATGACAGAAAGATAGGGAAGTTATTAACATAGTGAAGATCAGAAAGCTTCAGTATCTGGGCCATCTCATGAGAAATGAACAGAGAGATTTTACTTATTGCAGTCCATACTACAGGGAAAGTACTTAGAAAGAGAGGAGTTGGGCGACCAAGAATATCATGGCTGAGAAATTTAAGGACCCGGTTTTGCATGAATACAACTGACTTATTCCATACAGTGGTGCAGAAAGTTAAAATAGCCTGTATGATATCCAACATCCGAAACGGATAGGAAATGTCAGAAGAAGAAGAAATCAGATTCAAAGCCACTTGGTTATGAGCTCAATCACTTGAAAACTTGAAAGCACTTATCAGCAGTCTTAAACTAGTGTACTTACTACTAGAACAAGTCATATTATACACAATCTACAATCTGCTAATAAAAGTTCATAACTTACAATCTGCTTTAAAGTTATAACCAACAATTATAAATAAAATAAATATAATCTTTTGAAAAACATGATAAAACTTTAAAAACATTTTTTTTAAATATCTTATTGCAAATAATGAGCTACCTGAACTTGCTCCATAAACTGCAGAACTCGTTCACTATTTTGAACAAAGTATATTTATTGTTAACTAAAATCAGACTAACAAATTTTAATTTTTGAAAGCTTGATGTTTTACCAAGTTCAAATGGTGAATAAGATTCCTGACAATTTTATTCCCCACAAACTTTTACAATTTTTTCAAAAGTCTCACTTATATTTAGGCCTGTGGTGCCCTTAAAGTTACATTACATTCAGATTTAGTTAAAAATTCTCTTTAATCTGGTACCCAGCAGGAATTTTTACAATATTTCAAAATTTGTTGAGCTCTTTTCCCTTTTTGGGCCCTGTTGCCATAAAATTTTGTAATTTCCAAAACTGAATTTTGTATTATGATTCTGTTAAGTCTCTTTGACACTCCACATTGACTTTTGCATTAGTTTTTTTGAATACCTCAAATTTGTGTATTCAGCTCCGTATTTCTGAAGGCAGATCAATCTAAAAATCGGTATGAAGAACCATACATGACTTCCATGTTCTAAGATTTATATTTAAAATCATTTTTGAAATGAAATATTTCCATAGAAACGACTTCTTTCTTCAGCCTTAACCACAGTACTGTGGTCACTAACGTATACCATCTCATGTTAGCGCACTCGATTTTCACTGATGGTGGCAGTCGATGGCACTGCCGAAACATCTGGTTTTGTAGAGAACATTGGACCACGGCCAAACAGTCCGGGAAGGAATTTTAACAACAAACTACTTCTTTGTTGCTGATAACGTAGTACACATATAAACAATTATCCCCACCCCTTCAACTATCATTTTCATTTATAAAAAATTACCCCATCCCTCTTCAACTACCATTTTCATTTTTAGATATTTCATCTACCTTTCTAGAGTGGACTATTATGAACTTCTTTTAAGGATACTTTATTGATTAAAGTTAAGTACGTTACTCTTGTTAAAACATAAAACGTTGGAGGCAAACTACCCTTTCCCCTTAACTGATCTTCACCAAAATCAAAAGGCTATGAGTCCTCTACAACTCAGGCACGTATGCAAATTTTATTTGATTCTGTTTGAATTTACGGCAGTTATCATTCACCATAGAAAAAATTCTACACACAGACACTTTTTGGAAAATGACTTTTCTTCATGTTTTGAGGGTAGTACAATCAGAATCAGCCCTTATCTCGAACATGATTTTTTCACCATCACCGTACTTCCATTTCCTTATGGAACATGGAAGTAAAAAACAATAGCTTCTGTGGTGTTCAAATAAACACATTAGGTTTTACAAGAATTGGCTGATGTATTCAAAAGTTGTTGTAACACATTCCCAAATACAAATGCAAAATAGTCAAGTTAAAACTGAGAGCGCTTGTTTAACAAGCCAGTATTGGACAACGTTTACATTGTCTAACTCCTTCTCCTATGGCACTACAGCCCAAGTCAGGCCCTGGCCTCCTCCAATCTACTCTATCCATTGCAACCCTCCCCCAGTTTCTTATCCCCATGTCCCTCACATCCTCTGCAACGCCATCTTCCCACCTCTTTTTTGGCCTGCCTTTAGGTCTCATTCTCTCCCATGTACCCAGCAAAGCCCTTTTGGGGTTCCTGCCATCCTTCATTCTCATAACATGTCCGGCCCAACACAATCTTTGTATTCTTATACATTTTGAGACTGGTATCTCTTTATATATTTGATATAGTTCATTGTTGTATCTCAGTCTCCATGAGCCATTTTCTTGTATTGGGCCTATAATGCGTCTGAGGATTTTCCTTTCAAAGGTGTCTACTATGTCGGCTGTTTTCTGTGTGATTGTCCATGCCTCACACTCATAGCATAACACCGGTCTGATGACAGTCCTATATATTTTCATTTTTTTCCCTGTGCACATCCCCAGACCTAAATGATGGCAGCAATGAGTAGTATCCCTTGTTAGCCATGGTGGTCCGTCTTTGGATCTCTGGCTCCTCTGATTACATTGTCTAACTAGATGAGTGAAAATGCTTTCTGATACAAGTTGTTCCTATTGGATGAAAAATTCTTGTCACATGGTACTGTTCCACTGTTATGATCAAAACAAATGTCTGCCTTATTTGATGAAAAGACTCAAGATTGTGCCAGATACATGTTATTTCCTGTCACAATCCTGAAAAGTTTTATGTATTTCTTCTGTATGTACATAGCTTTACAAATATGAGATATTTCAATCAGTACGTAATAATTTTATTTTAATTCTAATAACTGACTGTAATTATTAGTTTATTATTATGTATTATGTTTTTATTTTATTATTAAATTGTGTACATGTTTGAGAAAATATGAAGAGCATGAGAGAATATTAAATGTTAGAGTGTGTGAAAATTTTCCATTAGTATTGTACATTCATATGGTTTATTCAGAAATTATTTAAGTTTTGGAACAATACATTTCAATAATTATGGTAAAAATTGTTTAGCACTTGATTATGTATCTCAAATTTGACTTTTCTGTTGAAAACCCAGACAGAAATACATTACAGGCATGATGGATTAGAAGTTTAAGTATGAAAATTCAATTATTTATTATTAACAAATATAATTAAAGTTTTAGTGAACACAGACATTGATGTTAAATGTGTTTTCAATATAGTAATGTAGGCATAGGCGTAACTTGGGAGGGGCAAGGGGGGGCACTCGTCCCCCCCCCAGTGTTCTGAGCATTATAAAATTTTGTTTCCAGTTGTTTATAAAAAAACTAACAAATAGTCAAACAGGAGACAGTTTCTGTGCTTGCGAGCACAGTAAGCACTATTTATCAACGTCTGTACTGTTATCAGACGACTAGTTGCTATAAATTTATTATTCTTATTTCTTTCGAAGAAACTTGTAAGGGGAATGTTTGACAGATTTGAATGATATATGTGAAAATAATATTTCTGTTCGGGGAAAAAAACAAATGCTAGAGACCTAATTAACTGGAATACAATGCGTGCCTTTTACACAAACAAAGACTTGTTTTGGAACACCGTAAGACGTCGATGGCTTTGTTCACGAATCTTAAAAGACGGTCGTTTGGAACTGTTATTTGTTAATGATTACTGATACAAGTGCGGTCGGTTACTTGGTCGTGTACGTAGTCCGTTAAAGTACACATCGCTTGTCTCTTTCTTAATTCGTTATTGTTGTGATTGTTTTGGTTTTGTGTGTTGATAAGTGCTGGGAAAAGGGAAATAAGAAACGCAAAGGAGTAACACGGCTTAATTTCTTTGAAAACTGCCTGACTGGCAATTTGAAAATTTCTTTGTGTTGTGACTGATTGGCTTACTGCTACTACTGCCGAGCATTTTGTGACAGTATGCCTAAGGGAGAGGATGCGTTTACAAAAACTGGGTATAAGAAGTGGAAGAACTGCAATTCTTTATGTTTATAGGCCTACAGTATATTTGTTCTAGGTAAACATAACTGGAAGTACAACTTATGAAGAAAGGTTTGTTGATCATTAAAAATGAAATTGTCCCTCATTTACTAACTAAGAATTATTACTAAACTTCCTAATTTTGTACATAATATATTTTATTAATTTTATATATAGATGGTCTCACTACACACTTGAATTTATGAAGCTTTACTCTGCCCCCCCCCCAAAGTTAGGCCCCAAGTTACGCCCATGAATGTAGAGGTTTTGACATAGATAACTATTTTCTCTTCACATTGTCACTTGACAAGAAATGACCAACAAGCTGCTTTTATTATCATTGGGCAGAGGCAGTAAACTTTTTGTTTGGGAAGTTTTCCTTGATTTTCACTGAGGAAAATATGATTGATACAGATATATGAATGTTTAAATGTTCTTTATTCATTGTAATTAAACTGAGGTGACAAGAGTCAAATTTGGCAACTGCCAATATCATCAACGTATTAAACACGGCATTTAAGGAATTACGGATCATTAAGTTTCTTTTCTTCATTGTTTTCATTCCTTGATTTTCAAATCTTTTACAAGCTGAATAAATCGGCCATTCGTTCAGCCCATGTCAATGAGTTGACAATTTCAACTGTTATTAAAAAAATCTTCTCTGGTATTTTATTACAATGAAAACTTTCAAAATTTTTACTTTGGTGACAGATTAAAAAAGTACTTTTATTTTAATTTTAAAAACTTTATATACAAGTAACTGTATTGTATTATATATGTAATAATACATAACTATAATATAATTTGTTTAATGATATATAAATACTGTACTCATGCAATAATACACATATAAGAAAAATAAGAAAGTAAAGTCTATTAGAAAATTTATAATTAAAAGTACAGAGGAAACTAACTAGTCTATAGGATGTAATATAAATGAAAAGCATCTGAGATTTTTTCGACTTTTAGTTTTTCACATGCACTGTTAAGTTGTGAACTGAATATTATAAATATTACATTAGATATTTTGGCGATAAACGTTTTTAAGTACTAAGAACATGAATTACGTTTAATTATCATGTTATGAATTATTAATTATTTTGTTTCAAAATTGAAAGCAAATGACAATTATTATTAACACAGAAAACACGTCCCCCCTGACTTATGTACTTCAAATACCAATTACATAACCTATAACTTACAACAGTCGCTACCAGATGTCAGCGTAATCCTAACAGTACTGCGGAACGTGTACTTGCTAATTTGTGTTTTCTGTGTTATTTTCTGAACAGAGATACGAGAGCTTAGTGACTAGCATAAAGACATTTATAAAACTTTATAATTGTTATTATTTGCATGTTATCTGGTATGATCACTGACCCATAAAAAAATTTGCAATTAACACAACAGTACAAACTCGCAAAAATTAATCGTAAGAAAGAAAAATTTGTCTTTAATATATGATTTTCGTACTATTAATTACAACAGCTTTTGAGTATTATTACAGATATATTTATTTAATATTTTGCTTGTGCACAGTGTCATTCAAAATTTCACGGCAAAATTGACGCATTTTGGTCTGTTTTGTTTTCAATTATATTCAAATTTCTCGAATTTGCATTAATTTTTAATTGACTTTATACACATTAATTTTTTCAGAATCAAATTCTCTACAAATTTAGTTAAAAATTTTTGTTTATTGGCAAATTAGCGAAGTTATTTTATCCGAAATCTAATGGGTTTTACGACTCAAATTTTTTATGTTTTACTCAGTTTTTATTAGTAAACTAATTGAGATAGAGTTCTGGGACCTCTTTTATTCGATGTTTGAGATCGAAAGCCATAAGAAACCACAAAATTTACCCTTCATTTTATACCCCAAAAATTTCAGTATGACTTCATTTTACCGGGGGAGCAAAAATCAGGGCGAAATGTTTCGCGAGCCGTAACTCGCTAACGAACCGTTTTCGGACCTATGTTTCATCATCATCATCATCATCTATCTGTCCAGGATTAGGCAGGTTGCCTGTTCCGGCTTCACCATCTCCGTCTCGGTCTGCCAACATTTCTTCTTCCGTTTGGCTTAAAATTCAGGATTTTTCTTGGAATTCTATCTGGAGACATGCGCATAACATGCTCTTTCCATCTTTTTTTTTAAGTTTTTTCACTAGTTCCGTTACTGGTTGTACTTTTAATTCCTGTCTTATATCTTCGTTCTTTATGTGATCTAATCTTATACAACCTTTCACAGATCTAAGATATTTCATTTCAGACGTTTCCATCTGTCTATAGTCTTTCTTTCTTGGTGCCCATGATTCGGACCCGTATAATAGCATGGGGACTGCCATCACCTTATAGAATTTTATTTGTGTTTCTTTCGTGGTCGACCTATGTTTATATGAACTTTTTTATTATTTTTAGTTATAGAATCAGCTCCCTAGAAAGTGCCGTGCAATTTTGTATCATTCTGTATGTGAATGTGAATTTTTGTTAGTATTATTTAGTTGGCTCTCTATCACAGGTTGATAGAGTATTGTTTATTACTTTTCATGTAATGGTTTTATAATTACCGTGAAGACGTCTGTCGATTGGGTGGCCGAAACGTCGTATTTACATATTTTGTCTGTAATGGCAAAATCACTCCAAGTCAATGTGGGATATGGAGAATGCGTCACAATGAGGAGCTATACAAGCTGTATAAAGACAATGATCTGGCCACCACCAACCGACTGCATAGGTTGGAGCGAGCAGGACCAGTGGCGTACGCAGAAATCAATCTGGGGGGGCTTGAACCTTAGCAGTCCATATGTTAACCTACTCTTCTACAACTTATAGTATAAAATAAAGTATATACTGTATGTCAGTTAATGGTTACAATTTATTACTAGGCGTATTATTTTCAGTAGGTTTCACATTTTCTTTACTAAACTTGTATTATTCGTGATTAGGGGAATTATCCAAAAATTTCGTATAAATGTAAAGTGTTAATGTAAAGTAAGTTTTTCAATATTACAGCAGCATTATTCAAGATATGAAATTAGGAACATTATTAAAATTTTCGTTTTATTTATCGACTGAAATCTGCAAAAGTGCTAAATTTAACTTAAGTATTAAATTTTTTTTTAATGAAAAAGGTTTATGTATTTATTTAAGTTTCAAAAAAAGTATTATTTAATACTTAAGTAAAAATTGTTAGGGTTGACTGGTAGTAGTGGCCGGTGGCCGATGTGTAGTGGGCGTCAAATGAGAGCGAGAGAGAGAGAGAGAAAACAGGTAGCTTACTGAACGTTACACTCAGCGTAATACATCGCTCAATGAACTATTAATTATAACTGAAGTAATAATTGTTATTATACACTACTTATTTTGTTAGTATTTATATCCCCGTCCAAATCGGCCGAAATATGCAATTTTGTAATTTTAAACGAGAGCCTAAGTAAATTAAGGAAGTGCAGATTACACTTTTGGGATTGGGGGGGGGTTTGAGTCCCCTGAGCCCCCCCTGCGTATGCATCTGGGCAGGACACATCATTAGGATGGAAGGCAACCGAAACGTAGGAAGGTACTGTTTAGTCAAATCGAGGGTAGAAGGCCTGTCGGAAGACCCAAGACACGCTGGATTGACGCAGTGGGGAGGGATGCTGATAATTTACTTAAAATAAAACGATGGACATCGATCGCCAAGGACAGGGAAAGGTGGAGGCGGATGATTATATGGAGGCTAAAGTTCGACTTCGAACTGTGACGCCGTAGAAGAAGAAGAATAGCAAAATCCCGTCAGTTGGATTCGAATTCAAATTCTCGGCACATTTTGCAACAAGTATAAACTTGCATTTACTAAATATAAATGATGACAGGCCTACAACACTCTATTTGACTTGTGACGGTGTCCCGGGATGTGAAGACACAGCGATGTGGAGACTCGATAGCATAAGCTACCGTGGAGCTGTGAGAACATTTCCTAGAGTGAGCGAGGAAGATCACGTGTAACGAGAATTCGCGGGTGTTCTATATATATATATATATAGTTATGCCAGTCGTTATATAATGCAAATGTTTAATCTAACTGAGTGTATGCAATAATGTTGCTTTTCTATTTATACAGCATTGTTTCCCAAATTTTGCCTCACTATCCACTTTTCAAAGACAATAATTTTTTAAAATCAGTCGCCCCCGTTTACTTAATAATAAAAATGTAAGCGTAGGGTGTGTTTGTAATTGTTTGAATATCAGACACATAGTTTAAAGATAGGCTACAACTTGAAAACAAAATTCTGAATACTGTATAATACTGTTGAAAAAATGTATATTATTACTGTATAACATTGATAAAAAATGTATATTATTTGTTAAAAAAATTGTAAAAATAAAACTGCGCATAGCTCAATACAATTCTTACTACCATTGGTAAATAATATCAATCAAATCCGTTGGTGAAAACAGCTTGCGATTGGCCGATGAATACTTGACCGATCTGCAGACGATGCTAGAAAGCTACAAGGGATGATGCCCCTAAACGAATGGCGAAGGTACTGATTGTAATGCCAATGCCTGTTCTTAAAATCAAGAAGAAGAATCACAAAGGAATGTTGATTTTATGAATGTCGTGAGGATTAACAAATATTGTGTATATTGGAAAATATTTTTTTGTACTTTTAAGTAATTGATAACAGAGGTGTATTTACGGGGGGGGAGGGGCGAACGGGACCGGACCCCCCTCAGAAGGTCAAAAAAAGTTGACGTATTTGTTAACCTCTGAATTTTATTATTTGTTCACTGTCTACGCTAATATATTAGTAACTCGTTTTTGAATATACAAAACAGGTTTTGACATATGAAATATAGGAAAATCAGTCCAGTCAATACGTTTCTCCTAATAAATGTTTCAATAACGCGTATTTTTAGTATCTTATTATAGTTTACTTTAATGGGATTGATTTCAGGATGTTATCACACGTTTCGCGACCACTTAAAGATAGTAATGTTGATTAGTCTTAACTTGTTTTATCTGAAATTTAATTAAGAAAGTTGTGTTAGTGGTTATAATCACAAACAGAATTATCACCGTTGCACACCACTATGGAAAAATAATTCCGATTAGCGCTTTCAAGCTTCATCGTCAGGTTATTTCCGATCTGACGATGAGCTGTGAAGCTTGAAAGCGCTAATCGGAATAATTTTTCCATAGTGGTGTGCAACGGTGATTATTCTGTTTGTTTTTGTCTGTTGTATGAAGCCGACTCGACCGGACCCCCCCATACAAAATTCTAGATACACCACTGACTGATAGAAGTAACCTGTTAGTGCAAGTGGATCAGTTAGAAGATAGCTGTTGGAAAGAGACCGAGAGAGAGAGAGAGAACAAACGAAGCAATAATGTTATCGATCAGCTGGGACATGTTTACAACCGGACGGAAGTTGAGGTTTACAAGAGTATCCACTTACGAAGGTCCTGAACACGGAGACGATGCCGTCGCAGTCGGCGGTATGACGGTGCCACCCCCAGTCCGGGTACGGCGACAGCAACGTCGTGTTTCGCCGGACCGTGTTCGTCACAGTCGCCAGCGTCACCGGCGTCCCCTTCTTCAGCTTCGGCAGCGTGACGAACATTTTCTTATTTTGCGCCCCATTGCCTGTAAACAAAAAGACAAAACGTCTGATTTTTTTTTCGAATAAATATTTTCTTCGAGTTGTAAATATGGAGTTACAACACCAACCACCTCATTGAATTTGTTTTAATAATTTACGAAATTTTCAAGCGTTTGTGGAAGTATTTATTGTCAAAAAATTTAAATAAACAGTTCAAACGAATGGAAAATGTTAGGTTTTTAGTGGTACTAACATTAAGGTGGACTTAAAAAAAAATAATTAATAAATACATTTCCAGGCAAATTAATTGTGTTTTGGTATCTCAAGTACAAAAAAGAGCATTTCTGTAATACGGAAAATTTGACCGTCCAAAATAATAGTGATTTACGTGAGCCTTTAAAATGTCAGAATAGTCTTACGCTTGATAATTTGACGCATGGTTTTTGGTTACTGTCTGAGGCTGCACCTACATTGGACACAGAACCGTCAATGTCCGATCAGGGGCGGTTGGCTGAGCGGACTTTCAACAAAACAAACTGCTTTGTTCCATAGCATGTGCCTACACTGGACGCGTCGGTCCGTTCCGGCAACTCCCGTTGACATCCGATGCCGGGCACCCCCCCCCGGGCCAGAACAACTTGGTTTGTTTCCAATCCGGCAGCCTGTTCCGTGACTTGCTGAGTAAACAAAAAATGGTATTTGAAAATACAAGCAAACCTGCAGTTGTCAACAGAGACTTTCTAATTGGCTACATCAAAAGGAAAAAGTGAAGGAATTTGGCGTTAATTTTTCGTATTATTAAAATTTTAAGCTTGAATTTTAATTATCTATTGTTTATTTAACGCCATATAATAATAATAATATTGAGTTATTATTGTCTCAAAATCCGCGGACATATAAAACATATGAAATTTAAGTAAATGAATAAGGCAAGCGTAACTTGGGAGGGGGGGCATTAGCCCTGTTATAAAAATGAACAAAGAGTTTTTGTTCATAAATAAAAACGAACAAATACAGGAGACCGTTTATTATATTACAGTAAATAATGCTACAATAAATATATCTTGCAAGAGTAGTTTCCAATGAAGAATAGTTACACATTTATATTAATAATATTTTTCCTACATACTTCAGTACTATTTTTTAGTTGATTAGGAGAGAACACTGTCCTGTTTGTTTGTAATATCTGTCAGAATACTAATAAAGTGATGAGTGTCTATTTCCCCAAGTGATGAGTGTGAATATCCTTAATATATTGTCCACTTTTATTTAGCATAAAATTATCAAACAAAAATCTTTTATCTTTCCAGAATATACAACTGAAAATGAGTACTTCTCTTAAAACCAGTATATGTCAGGATAATAAAACTAAAACCTGGCAATATTATAGTAATTTAATTTTTTTTTTAAATATTACACTCAAGCTCGTTAGTGTATGATCCGTTTTTTTAAGACTGACATTAGTTTAAGTGACAAGTTGTTGACAAATTTTCGTCACACAAAAGTGTATTGTTCACGGTTCATAATTATTAGCACGTACAGGATTTAGAGTCTAGCAGTAATTAGAGTCTAGCAGGAGAAAAAATTCCAAATCTTCCTCCGAATCACTCATGACGTACGAAAGAGAACTTCGTTGAATCACTGACAAGTGGTGGCAGCAAACTGCCGGGAAACGTCCGCCATCAATGTAGCACACTTGCCGGGGGAAATCTGGCCAGACAACCGTGCCTGATCGGATCGGAAGATTTCTGCGTCCAGTGTAGGTCTAGCCTAAATCAGAGAGTTACTGGTAACCTAAGAAAACTCCTCAATGGGACGCAATGAACTTTCCTCACATAACTACGTCCAGCGTAATACGTTTCTATAACCGCTGGGTATTTCAAGGCCGGAATATAGCCGAGTCGATTCCGACGGCGGTTAAGGTTAAAGAGTTCTTTTATTGTTTTTGGCAAAATCGTAGCATTGAGTTTCATGTGCCCTTGGAACACAACGTGTTATACACGCTTGATCTACTGTTGGGTGTATAGGTAATAGGTATGGAGTCCGTTCTTTAACATATTGTCATTCATTATCTTTGTCTAATTAAACACACACGTACACAATCGCGCGACATGCACGCACATCATATAATACCACTTTTTGTGTTTAATTACAAATAGCTTGATTTCTTGTCGTTAAAAAAAGGTTACTTTCCCGACCTTGACAATCACCGAGACACTTCCTACAAGGCCGGTGAAATGTCCATTGAAAAACGTTGTGCAGTAAAAGTGTGATATAACTGGTCACATAATATTTTTAAAACATAGTCATTTTTAATAAATATGTTATTTAACGTTTATAGCTTTTGTTGACTTAGTAAAGGTCTTTGATAACGTTAAGTGGAACAAGCTGTTCAGTATTCTGCAAAAAACAGGAGCGCCCTACAAAGATTGATCCAGAATCTTTACAAGTACGAGACAGGCGTAGTTCGATGTGGAAACCATCAAGGGAAAGCGAACATTGAGAAAGGAGTAAGACAGGGATGTTCTCTGTCTCCATGTTTGTTTAACTTGTACGTCCAAGAAGCGATCGATAGAGTGAGAGAAGACACTCATCTCGGAGTAAACATACAGGGGGAAAAAGTGGACATGCTTAGGTTCGCAGATGACGTAGCAGTGACTGCAGAGAGCAACGAAGATCTACAAAACATTCTTGACACAATGAATCAAGTAATGAAGAATGAATTCAATATGAAAATAAATGAACAAAAGACCAAAGTCCTAGTCTGTAGGCGAAAGGAGAAAGATTCAGTCAGAATAACTCTTGGAAATAATGTTCTCCAGGCAGTTAAAGAATATAATTATCTAGGAAGTAAAATCACAAGTGATGGATGTACCAGTAAGGAAATTATAGCAGAATTAACCAGGCTAAAATTGCTTTCAAGAAACAAAATAAACCTCTTCACTTCAAACACTATCAGCATAAAAATAAGGAAGAATCTAGTAAAGATATACGTGTGGAGTGTTGCCCTAAGGAAGAATCTAGTAAAGACATACGTGTGGAGTGTTGCTCTATACGGGAGTGAATCTTGGACAATTGGAGAAAGTGACAAGAAAAGACTCCAAGTATTTGAGACCTGGTGCTATAGAAGAATACTGAAGATAAGCTGGAGGGAGAAGATAACGAATGAGGAAGTCTTTATAAGAGTTCAGGAGTAGAAGTGCTTTCTACGAAATTTAAAAGGCAGAAGAGCTAAGTTTATAGGGCATATACTACGACACAATGGGTTGGTTAAGAGAATAATTGAAGGGAAGAATCACAGAGGTCGGCCCCGATTAGACAACAAGAAACAGCTTATGGTCGATATGAACTGCACATCCTATTGTGAGTTGAAAAGAAAAGCAGAGAAGCGTGAAGAATGGCGAGCTGCTGCCAACCAGCCTATGGGCTGCTAACCTAGAAGAGATTATGCAATATAAACCATGTAGCCTTCAAGATAAATATCCCAATCTTCCACAAAATCAGTTGAAATTCCAATTCACTTGTATTTTACCCTTTTTTTTTGTAGAATGAAAGTTGGTGTTAAACACCTGATTACCAAGTGTTGAAATCAGCTCATTTTGAATCATCTGTGTAGTAATTATTTACTAATCTGGAAGTGTTTTGAAGTTACAGGCACAGAATGTGAAATCTGCATAACAGTTATACTTTATTTCAACTTATTTTGGCGAGTATAACCATATTTATTCACCTACTTAAATTATTAAGTTGTTAGTTACGTCACGTCCGTTACAAAGAAACAGCAAAAGTTTTAATAACACTTAACCTATAAGTCATATAAACTTGTAACCTGGTGAAAGTGAGGTTATGCTATTCTTCTCTTTAAGAAACTTTTTTACTCATTTTTATATATTTTTTTAATCCTAAATATATTGTGTAACGGACGTGACATAGCTTTGTGCACCGGACGTGACAATATGTACAAAACACTCTTTCCCTCTCTGTTATTAGGCCTAACTACAATGTGTTTGTTTGTTTGTTTGTTAAGATCGTGGCTCCTACCAATAGAATGACAAAATGTAGAGAAATAAGAAGAAAGATCCTGAAAAATAGAAAGAATATTTACAAAAAGCAGAGAACAAAAAAGAATATAGAGAGAGAAAGAAAAGAAGGAATTGGTAACCAACAAACACAAGTTATTAGAAAAAATACCCAAAGATAGAGAAAGACAACAATTGTACAGAGAGAAAAAGAAGTTAAAAAAAAGTAAAGAACAAAATTTAGAGAATCCTCTAAATAAAATAGGATCATATAAAAGCCCACGGACCTTTGGGAAAGCAATGAAAAAAATTAAAAATACACTCCCTTCAAGGCCATCCAAGAAAAAAGCAGTAATCATAAGATTAGTTCATGAGAACTTTGGTTTAAATGTAAGTAAAAATCTGTTAAAAACAAAAAAGACTGGGCCAAGAAAATTGACCGAAGTGTGTATCAAAAGAGTCAATGACTTTTACAATAATGATGAAATTAGCCGCCAAGCTCCAGGAAAGCGTGATGTTAAATCAGTTAAACACACTAAAACTGGTAAATGGAATTTATATCAGCTACGACACATGGTCATGGGTATTGGGGAGGCTTTTGAGGAATTTAAGGTGTTGTACCCTAATGAAATAATTTCCAAGTCTAAGTTTTATGACTTACGGCCAGAACATATTTTAATTGTGGGTGAAATGCCTCACACGGTGTGCGTATGTGTAAAACATGAAAATTTTTTTGTTTTCGATTGATGGAATTGCAAAATCTGAATCTTCTTTAGGAAGACCTAAAGTACATTCACCTCAAGAAAATGTTTGCAGTGAAGTAGGTGTTTCTAATATTTCACCTGAATGTGCTGAGATTTCTCATGTCCTTGTACAACTTGTTAGTTCAAAAGGTAAAGAGTTCAGATATGTAGCAGTTTGTCAGAGGTGCTAATGAAAATGGAGATGTTGATGTGTCATTTTTGAAGAGTTATAATAATGACAGATTATTTAAAATAAATGAAAGAGATGAAAGACTTGTCTCAGTCACAGACATACTTAAATCCTGAACTTAAAACTATTGGCAATCAAGTTATTTATGGATTTAAAAACAAAATTAATGTTTTGGAACATTAAATATTCTGTTTTTGAAATGTGGCAGTTATCACTATATGGATTTTAAATAAAAATATGTGTTTAAAATAAGTTTTTTATATTTGTAGTTTCTGTTGCAACTACAAACACTGATAATTAAGAAAAGCCATTTTATCAATTTAATTCTAATCAGTGGAAAACAAACTGTTAAGTAAATATGTAAAACTTGTAGTTTATTTGTTTATCTAAAGTAAAGGGCATTGATGAAATGACTGTGTCACTTCTTGCAGGAAACCGCGTCTTTGTCACGTCTATTACAGCAGTATTTTACTTTTATTTCTGAAATTAAAATAACTTAAAGAAACATAAGTATATAATTAGAAAATTTATACTTTCGATTATATAATAAAAATAGATATAAAACTATGTTCATAAAGATTTAACTGAGTTTTAGGTTACAACTTAAGCATTCAAGAAGGCAGGTGACTTTCTTGTCACGTCCGTTACAGCTGTTAAAATTTGTATAAAATAACAACTGTCTCACATACAAATATTAAATTCTGTAAACAGTAAAATCAACATGAGAACTTTGTTGTCAATAATAAAATACTTAATAAAATGCCACACAAGACGTAGGCCTTGAAGGAAGCCAGAGAGAGTAGTTGATATAACATTGGTATACGAGATTTTTCGTACATATATTAATGTTACACATTTTAATATGATTTCAAAAAATATTAGCTGTAGTGTATGTCTGTAGATATTTAATGAGAGATGTTTTTATTTACACGTTGACCAGTAAATTAAAGATGGCAAAGATGGGGTCAAAATATGTGTCAGAGGTAACTACAGATTCGTATTTTAAAAATTCCAAAATTAAAACAAATTGTGTATTGAATAATGTGTGTGAATCGTGGAGGGGGGGGTCTGCTCCCCGTCTGCAGATAAGTGAAAGTATGATATCTTTAATGTTTGAACGAGTTTCCGATAAACACTTTTCTCCGCTTTCAGGAGATCATATAACTGCTTCATGGAACGTCTATCTACTGGATGTAGTCCGAAAGATATCCGTTAAGTCTCAAACGTTTTATCATCGATAACACGCGCACAAATTATTCCGCTTTTGAATTTTCAACATATATTGTGTATACATAACCGTTTCTTTTCTTAATAAATTGAAGTATATTTTTAAAGATACAGTGTCTTTAAAAACGAAAATAATCGATTTTTCAAAAACTTTTTAAACAGCCTATTAAAAAAAAAAAACTAACTCCGTAAGTTTCCATACTGTTCTGTGACAAAAAACGGGGCTGTTCCATAATTACAGAATTAATTGCTTGAAAGTACTTTGGTTTTCTGTAAATAAGCAAACTGCACTGTAAAAATTGTTAAATTCTGTGATGTCCCGTTTCAACGGACCCCTTTAAACCGGATTCCGCTTATAAAGGACAGCTGTAAGAAACATGGAATGTTGAATAATCAAAGGCAATCATGTTTAAAAATTTAAAGTGAGCGAAGTATAAGACCAGTTGAACTTTGTCACTGAATATGTTGAGCAATCAAAAAGTGAAAACATGCCGCACCATTATGATCACTTGCGACACTTTCGTGAGTTACCGATTAAAGAAATTTACTATAATCGATTTCATACAAAAATTAGTTTTTTTTTTAGGCGATTTAATTACGGCTGGCGCCGCCTCTCGCATCCTAGCTTCCACTGGCGCCGGCCTAAACAGTCCTGTTCTGTAAGTCCTCTTGCATTCATTGCATCTTCGGCGTCCATTTTCCATGAACGTCTTCCTTTTTTTCTTCTAGAGGGTGGAGTCCATTCCCATACCTTCCTTGGCCATCTCTCATCCGACATTCTTTTTAGGTGTCCAAACCAAATCAGTCTTCTTGCTTCTATTGTTTCTATAATGCCAAGGTTGATTCCCATCGCTTGTCTTATCTCTACAAAAATTGGTAATTTCTTTAATCCAGTAAATATGGAAAGTGCTTCTGGCACATAGCCACCTTGTTTTTGAAGGAGACAGACGCTGAACAAAGTTTTTACTATAACTATGAATTGTAAGCAATGATCTGCAAAACCTGTATTAGAATAAACCAAAACAAACCAAAACATATGTTCTTAGATTATATTAATTCCTTTTATAGTAGCGTGCAATTTACACTTGAAACAGAAAATATGAAAAGTTTGAATTTTTTGGATCTTACCATTACTAGGTCACAAAATAATCTTAGTTTTCAGATATATAGAAAACCTACTTTTACAGATACCGTTATACATAAACAATCACTAACATCATGGCACATAAAATTAAGCAGTTTTCATGCAATGGTTAATCGTCTCCTTATAGTTCCTTTATCCAAAGAAAATTTCAATAAAGAGGTAGATATTATAAAAGCCATAGCACAAAATAACGGTTATGATGAAAGAATAATTGACTCTTTAATTTAAAAAAAAAAAAACAGAAGAAAATTACTTTAAAAGAATTTTATTCCATAGAGCCAGATCAGGGTAACAAAACATTTCACTTAACAAATTACATTCCGTGTATAACAGATAAGATTAATAATAGGTTAAAAAACCATGGTCTTAACATGGTATCAGTAAACAAACGTAATCTTTTTTCACTACTAGTCAATAATAAAGAAAAATCTAATACACTGGAGAAAAATGGAGTTTATGAAATACATTGTGCAGAATGGGATGCTATTTATATCGGACAATGTGGCCGTGCTCTGAAACATCGCATTTCTGAACATAAGAAGGCGATTTTAACCAATAATTATGAATATTTTGTGTAAAATATAAACTGTTCGTTACAATGGGATGTTTTATTACAATTATATTTACAGTATTTTGTATAAGATATAAAAGTTTTTTATTGCTATACTGTTATCTGTTTTATATAAATACAGTAAAAT
Organism: Magicicada septendecula; assembly: GCA_034769895.1. NCBI lineage: Eukaryota > Metazoa > Arthropoda > Insecta > Hemiptera > Cicadidae > Magicicada > Magicicada septendecula. The sequence continues at coordinate 454,471,839 of CM068374.1, forward strand.
AAACAATTTTTATTTTTATCCACATAGTTTAAATGAGTCATATCTACGGATTATAAGATCTATTTGCTACATACAGAGACACCTCACAGCCCCTATTAGTCCGTTATAACGAGGGTTTACTATATCAATTATTATAAAATTAATTCTGTAATGTAAGTTAGGCTAATATTGTTTTATTATTTAATTTATTACGGAGTTAACAAATTACTATGCGAATTATGATTGTAGATTATCATGGCAAAAAAGCATAGAATTCTCATTCTGAACTTTAATAGAACAAAGAGTTTAATCTACCTTGTGACCACGACATAATATATGTATTGTGGGAGCGGGGGACACATGCAAAACTTTAATCAGTTTTGATATTATATGTGCTTTGACATATCCAGCTGGTAATAAAATATAAAAAAAGGATCGGAAGCGAACGTTTACATTGAACAATGACGTAGTGTAATTTATTAACTCTAATTTTTTGTATTTAGTCCTGCCTTAGCTTGTGTTGGGGTTATAGGATTATAATGCACGATTACACACGCGCGCGCGCGCGCACACACACAACCTATAATGGTATTCTGTTACATATACTGAAGTGTGTGTGTGTGTGTGTGTGTGTTCTGAAATATATACTGTAAGATACCCATTAAGGTATATATAATAAATTTACTCGCCTTATGCGGACAGTTAACGTAATTCTTTTTCCTAATTTATTAAGTTCGTTTGATACGGCTAAGCGTCTACTGCATATTGCCTGCTGTGAGATGTTGTTTAATTCACTAGCGTACTCTAGTGATCATTTGTACGTATCACACATGAATGTAATTAAAAGCGATTACTTTTGTGAATGTAAAAAAGGTCATTTTAAAAAGTAAGCGTCTTAAACAAAGCGAAAGAAAAACGGTGTGCTTAAAAAATATTGTTTCAAGCACTATTTTCGATGGAACTGGTGTGACTACATTGTCACTTGTAATTAAATCTTCATTATCCGCTTAAGCAATCATTGTCCGCTCATTACAAGATTAAACGTTGTAGGTAATTTTGTAATTTTGACTTCCATCATCACCTCTATAACCATATTTTCTTGAATAGTTGGTATATTCATGTAAGCGGAATTAAACTCTAAGGTTTAATTTGAATTTAAAAATTTAACATAGTTTTTCAAATCTAATAGAGTTACTACGCTTACCTTTTAACAAAAAAAAGCGTTTATTCAATGAGAAACTTACCCAATGAAATACATGCAGTTAAAATAAACATGTTTAAGTTGAATGGCATTATTTGCTTAGCAACGACATTCAAGAAATTATTGTTGAATTTTAAGTTTTGTTTGGTATACATAAAACCATTGTTCGTCATCATGTGAATGTTTCACCACGACTTCTTCCTTTTAGTCTTCTTTTGCCGTCAGGTTCTTTCAGCCGCTTTCTCAACTCTGTTCTAAGGCGCTTCACTTCCAGCTAAGTCTTTCCGCTTCTGGTAGCCAGTTCCTGAAAATATCCCATATATTCCAAACTCAGTGTTTATCCTTTTTCCGGACTGCTTCTGTGATAAATTCAGTTTCTTTTATCCACTCTTGTTATGAGGCCAAACGAAAGCAGTGGTTAGGTTCAAGTCCTTTCCTCTATCTCGACGACTGGCGTCCGCTGAAACTGTTAAACCGTTTCCTGATACTGGTATTCCTAAATTAATTTCCTCCTAATTTGGATTCAGTCTACTACTCGACTAAGAAATGTCAACTCGTTTGCGGCTAGCTTAGGATTTCTGCTCCATACAAAACTGTGGGTAGGAAAACTGTCTTGTTGTGTAGACTCTACCTTGGTTTCTTCTGTGGTTTTTTTTTTAGCCACAATAACATTGAAATCTGATAATAAATTTGACTTGTCTTCTGTGTACGATAGTTTATTTCCTCATTCAACTTTTCCGTCTGAGGTGCTTTTCCCAGCTGCCGCCCATCCAAATTAGTGTTCAGCGTTTCTTTGTTTGCATGTCTCATAACAAAGTACTAATAAAAAATATTAACGTTTAGTAACGGTAGTTGTTGACAACAAGGTGTAATAAGTTGTTCTTCTTTTTCTTCTCTCCCGTTCTATAGGTGCAACCTATTAGATTTTGGCGTTTATGGAGATGTGTCTGATGATGAAGACTGCCAGTTTTATGGTGGCTCATTTCTTTGGCGGTCTTCGTCTATTCCTTTTTTCTGGGGTTTCTTGTCAGGTGGTATTTTTTTTGTTGGTAACTATCACTTTGCAATTCCATGCCGATTCACAAGCCATTGACGCCTTCTTTCTTGACAAATGTATTTAAATTGTTACGCAATACTGAACGTTCTGGTACATTGGAGAACGTTGTTCTACTTTTTTCTCGGCTATCCCAGCAGATTCCAGCTGTAATGTTTGTTGCTGCTACTTTGAGATGAAAGACAATTACGTGACTCTTATTATGGGTCAACAATCGAGGCTATTCCAGACTGCAACGGTCGGCCACTGTGTTCAAATGAGACTGTTTCTAGTGGACTCGAGAGCGCCTGTTTAACACGCCATCAAAAAAGTGACAGACTATTATGGAGTCTCAGCGGTGTATGAATATAAGCATCCAGTGACGGTCAGTTCAGTTCAGTTTAACTGGCGATTTATTCAAGTGAGGTTCGAAGTATTGTGGCGAAGTGTTATGATTATGCGGGACTATTAGCTGACATTACTATTGTGTGTGGACAAATTTTGCTCGGATTATTGTACAAGTTGATTATAAACTGTATTTGTGATTAATTAAAGCTGGTGATTAGTGACTTCATTGGTGTCTTGTATTTTGTTTTCCACTGTACCATACGACGATCAGGGACACCGTCGCAACATATCTTGTATACCAAGCTGCCTTCTTACTTCTAGATTAAGGTATTCTATCGTCCAGGACATGACCAGCAATGGAGGATACTGCTCTCAATGTAGGCATCTCCGTTGCTCCTAGTAGCTGTTTTGTTTTGAATGTTTCTGCTGCAGTCTTATATGTAGGGGAGAGTTGCCATGGATGGACCTCTTACGTATTTCCTCTGCCAAAGCGTGCACATGCGCGGTAGTAGTTGTAGAATCGTTGTTTCCTTCACCCCAGCTGTGTGCAATGCTGTAAACGAGTTGGAGTTGCGTCGCTGCTAGATAAAATTCAGGTAAGATTTCTGTACTCTGTGCTATAACTATTAGTCTTTTTTAATATCAGTTATCACGAATTATATATTACTGAACAATTTCACAATTTGTTGACATTAAAAGCAGTTTTTAAAGTTCTAAATTTTATATTGGTTGTTCCAATTTGAATCGTCATTTCGGCTGTGTTTATCTAAAGAATCCAATATGGCGAGTTGCCAGTTTATCATGTGGTCCATTCATGGAAACGTGAACAAATTTTTGAATTATTATTATTTTCCTTGACACGCTTTACGTTAAGTATCTTTTCTTTTATATTTTGACTACAAGTAAGACTAAATTTTATCATTTTAAGTTTTACCTCTTACATGGGACACAGAAACCTTGTTTGCTTGATACTTTTCCATTTACTGATATTTTGTGATAGGCCTGTTAGTAAATTTTATTAACCTATAATCTACAGTTTACAGTACAATAATTAACAACCTGTTAAATTGCAAATATTAATTTTTATAACGCTAAGAATGTAGGAGATGCGAGGAAATAGCGTATTATTGTGTGTGAGTTGGTAGCTGCGTTAGTGTCTAGAAAAACGTGTTATAATACTCAAATATACACTGTGTTCAATGTAAGTGCTATTTTTTTTTTACAAATAACATAACTATTAGCCTAAAGTATAACCTACGACTACATATAAACATTAAACTCTGTAGACTACCATGAAAAATTTACATCATTATATTCTAGCCCGAATATTGTAGTCATTTGAAAATAAGTTTATAGCAACAATTGGTAGCAAATTGAAAATACAAACGTTTCAATAAAAACATATTGAGTCTCCCTGTACTATGATAACACTAATAAAATTATAACCTTACACTTTTAGTCACAAGGGCGTTAGGTTCCTACTGTTAACATGGTCGTTGTATGGCACTCAAGTTGAAGAGTAGATAGACATTTGATTGTATTTAAAAGCTGAACTGAAATTTATTAATTTTAAATAGCAATCATTGCAAAAAAGCCTAAATACAAAAAATATTGTAATAGCTTGTCTATAAATTAACATACTAATTTTCGTTTTTCAGAAAAATGCCAAAAGGAGTGAAATATGGACAATGGAGTACCGAGGCAATGGAACGTGCTATCGTAGCCTTTCGTAACGGAGACATGGGTTTGAATTAAGTCTGCCGAGAGTATGGAGTCCCCAAAGCAAGTTTAAAGAGACATTTAGAAGGCAAAAACAATTTTGCTGTGGAGGGAAAAAAATGTAAAGTACCGTTTACCAAATGGTAAAAGCTTAAGAGCATGATAATGTCTTTCAGCCGCCAGCTAAACGCAACATTATTATGGTTACTGACTGACTGATTGGTTACATACCTATCTACAGCTATGCAGTGTTGTTTGCTTGTTAGGTCTTTAATCTGCGACGGACGTTAGCACGTTAGCGGTCGCGGTTTTAGTTAACGATTCCCGGCTGGTAAATGATGACGTCATGCAGCGTGATGCGTTACAGAAATTTTCAAATGACCCCCAGCCATAAGACATTATCATGTCAAAATTATTGGTAGTTTAGGAGATCTGACTCCTGTGGTAGAGAAGGAATTAGTAGACCACATTTTAAAATTAGAGATGTTTATTGGAATCACAGCCAAAGACTTACGAGAACTCGCGTTTCAAGTCGCTGAGCAAAATAACATCGAACACAGATTCAGCAAAGAGAAGAGATCGGCTGGGAAAAAATGGTACTACAATTTTATGCGGCGAGATCCCGAATTAAGTCTCAGGCTTCTTGAGATAATTTTTCATACTTTATATGGTTTAGTTTTGTTTTACCATGACTAATAGATACGTATAATAAAATGTAATACACCTATGTAGAGACAGTTTTTCCTTACTTTCGTAATCGGTCCATCGATGGAAACTCGATGGTCCATTCATAGCAACCAGTCGCCATCAATGGACCGTTTGTTAAAATTTTGTTTTTGTTCCTACTACCATATTTGAAAAATCTAAATACAAAGTAAATACTCACGGTTAATCAGAAAGTAATAGAGAGACTATCTGTATATTCAATGGTAAATTTAAGTTGAAAATGTGATGAAAAAAAATTAAAAACTTATGTGGTCCAATGATGGCAACCTTCCCCTATATGTTGTAACTAGTCACGTGCCACATCTATATTGCAACGAATCACAGGATCATGATAGGCGGGGCAAGTTCATATATTACACAGACAATGGACATTCATATTATATTGGTAGATGGTTAAGTTTGGTTGTTATCAATTGTATTTAGTAAGGTTAAGGGTTTAGTTTAGAAAAACTGTGCATTATTATTTATGGTTATTCATGTACTGTGTTAGTGGAAATGTGCGCGCGTGCGCGAGTGGGAAACGTTTCCCGGGCGGTGCGTGAAGTATTATCGTTGTTTTGACATTAGCTGAACTGAGACATGTGTATCGCTACAATCCCTATACCTGTTGGACTATTGTTTACGTTCATGTATATTATTAGTATGTAGGCAGTCATGCATGAGATACGAGTAGTCTGATTACCGCTATGCATGCTGTTACAAGGTAAATGCACTCTACTGCATGAAAAGTGCATGGTCACTTTTTACTAACCATGTGACGTCCATCCACCAATAGAATGCAGACTGGTGGTTGGAAATTTTCTTAAGCCTGTCGTTACACAGGCAGTTCTTCTACGCCATCTACCGCTAACGGAACGTGCACTCCTTGTACAAGATTCTACCGCTTGCAAGGTGTTGTAAAAACTATTCGTCGTTAGTGAAACGGGAAGACTCAGAACTGTGTGTGTAGTACATTTGCACACATCAGTGTTTTAACGCATTGTGCGAAAAATTACAAGCAGTTCTTCACTGCTGCTACCGCGAACGGTACATACAATCCTTGTACAAGACTCTACCGCTTGCAAGGATCTGTTAAGACTTTTCGGGGATAGTAACGTGTGTGACGCATAACAATTGATTTTATATCTTTACACACGATATTAATATTGTAATATTACGTGTGTAAGAAGTGAGTGTAACAGTATCATTAATTGTTACGCAATAGTTCCATCAAGACGTTTCCGTGCTAGTGCAAGATTTCCTCATAGGGTGGTCTGCTGATCGCGGTAGACCTTTGTATTCGCGAGAACACTTGAAGAAGCCGGAGAGGTATAAGCTCAATATACCGTTATTAGATTAAACTCACTGTCACCTGAGATATTACTTGGTCTTAAACTCTATATAAGTTTTGCTAGAAATAAAATCCGTAGTACCGTTGTGTGTGCGAAGTGTCGGATTCATCGTGGGAATTATAGGACATCAGCCCAGCTGTTATAGGACATCAGCCCAGCTGTTATAGGACATCAGCCCAGCTGTTATAGGACACCTGCCCAGCTGTTATAGGACACCAGCCCAGCTGTTTTAGGACCAGCCCAGCTGTTACAGGACGCCAGCCCAGCTGTAAACGTTTCTGGTGAAACGTCTGTCATTTGTAAGCCACACCTGACGAACCATCTATACCGCAAAGACCGGCCCTTCTCTTCAACAACATCATCGTGGGAGTCTTCTTATGTAACGTATCACGTCTTGCGTATGAACATTATTTAACATTTTAAAAGAAAGACTCTATATCAAACATTACATTCTGTACATTTCAAATATACCATATAAACTATAACTTGTGTTTGTACAATAAATAATCTTAAACCCTCCAATATAGACTTGTAATTTGAAATACACATACTATCATATCCTATGCGCCAATAGTTTAGTAATTTGTGTTGTCGCATAGAGATATTTTGGCGCTTAGCAACGTAGGGCTCGGAAAATAGCGGAAATTTTACGCTATTATATATTTGTCTATGAATATAAAATTTGTTGGAAAAATCCGACGTATAAATATAATTAACATAAAAATTGTATGTGTGTTGTTCATATGAAAAGCTGAGGATATAATTTTTCAAGTGTGCATATTCTCTTGTATATCATATATGAACAGATTTTATCAGTATATTGGAGGTTGATTATTAGTTGTTGTATGTTAGATAAGGTATTTGCATGTTGATATTTTGAACTGCTTTTTCCGCGTGCATATAAACTGGTTACCATATGTTCTAATCTTGTTGTGATAATAATAACTTGCTTTGAGTATAAATTACTAAATTTTAAAGTAATTTGTGATCACTATGTCGAATAAAAAAGAGCTTATAGAATATTTAAGGGCCAGGTCACTTGATGATAAAACCATATCTGAGCATAGTAGAGCCGTTAGGCGGAAATTCTGGGATAGAATTGAAAGTAATATTAACGAGGCAACTCGCTTAGGGCATAGTATTTCGTTGTTCGATATGGTCGGAGATATGGATGTTGCATGCAATTATAGTGAAGATGACGAAAGTGAAATTAGTAATAGCAACAGCAACACTATTAGTCCAGAACATACTTCAGATAATTGCTGCGGGGAGATGAAAGCCGTGGAAGAAGAGATGATATCGGATATACAAGGAGTTTCAGAGGAAAGTAAAGCCAGGGATGAGGAGATGATAGGCATTAGGCAGGAATTTTGGGAAGAAATGGACGCCGACAGAGAGGAGAGTATGGCGAAACTACAGGAAGTGTCAGCTGATATTGAAGCAGATTTATCTGTTGAGAATATTGCACCGTGTGATAATTTTGAAGTACCTAATGTCCTTGTGGAACATACTCTCAACGAAAGTAATATGGAAGTTAACCAAGATGTGACATCTGAAGGATTAACGGAGAACAGTAGCGTAGCAGGTGAACTTGAAAGTGATTATACAGAAACCACCTTATTAGGGCCTAGTAGTTCATATCTCGGTAAAGTCGAGTATTTAGATTCTGCATCGGATTGTAGTGAAGATAACAGAAATGAAATTAGTAGTAACAACACTATTAATCTGGAACATACTTCAGGTAAGTGCTGTGATGAGGTGATATTTTATAGTGTAACAGATATAGCATGCGAGAACCGTGAACGTATGATAGGATCTGAAGCTATCATGGATGCTGACAGTGTATGCATAACACATAAAAATTCCGAACCAGTAGTAGAGCCTGGAACTAGTATGGATACTAACGGTGCAGGTATTTATGACACATGGCCTGATGATGAGGTACTAGATGAATCTATATCAGGTACTGAGGTGTTTACGGAGGACGGAGAGGTGAATGATACTGGTGACAATAAGGTGACAACAATTATGGTAAATAATAATGAACCGCCGCGTAATCAGTTTCGTGTTCAAACACCACAAAATCAGCCGCAATCACAACAACATAAAAATACAACTCAGCAATTTAATACCAACTTATTAGCAACAGTTATTGAAAATGATTTAGTTGAAAAGCAGTTCAATCAATCAAGTATGAAAAATGTTAATTATAAGAATGAAACTGTTATGTATGGCCTATATCCTGCCGAAATTAGGGATAATTTAGTATGTAATAATGATAATAGTAATAAACATGAGGGAAATATTAGGATTGAAAATTGCACTGACCTTATTGTCGAAGCAAAAATCAATGGTTATGGCGACGAGAGGTTGTCCGACAGTGGCACAAAAATATCGCTGTTGGACAAGCAGTTACGAAAGAGGTGTAAAACCCACTTTGTACAAATGCCGATTCTGCAGGTAAGTCACACAAGGATAAAATCAGGAGCGTGTGAGTCGCAGGTAATTGAAAAACAGGCAGTTAAAGCAACATACGAACAGGGTACGGGAATAGATGCGACCGTCCTTGGAGTTAGAAAACTCAGACATAATATTATTTGGGAAGTTGATAAATTGAATAAACGGCATGCTGCATTGGAAGTTCAGAAAGAATTATTGCCAGCTAAAGTTGATTGTCGACCTCAAGTTATCAGACTGGGACGCTCGAAAGATAAGATAACGAATAACTCACCGAACCCCAAGGTTCAGTTAATGAGTTGCGAGATAAGGCAATTACGGCGTATATTAAACAAATTCAAATCTGTATTTCCAAGTAAACGTGTGCGTTTCAAAGCTGAGAAAAATTTATACAAAAAACTCAGAAATAAATGTCAGGATATAGGGGTAGGAATGTGTAGTGATTTAAATATGTCAATTCAGGTTTAAATGTTGTATGTAAGATGGATCTGTGAATGAACAATAATCTAGTTTTGATAAGGAATGTTGTCTGTGTACCCTGTGACCCTGCATAAGATTTCGTTATCTGTGTGTCAAGAACATGTGGGTTTGTTTTGGTTTGAAGGTTACCACGTGTCTTTTGATTTGATGCTTCTGTCAAAGTGACAGTTGGAAATGTTAGTATTAATTGAGGAGGTTTATTTGATTTTAGTTCGAGGGTATTATTATTATTTCAGGATTAGGAAGTTGTTTTGGTATATAAAAAAAAAAAAATTTTTTTATTTTTTGTTAGTTAACTAAAGAAAAAAAAAATTTTTTTTTTATGCGGGAAGGAGTTAATCCTGCAACGAATCACAGGATCATGATAGGCGGGGCAAGTTCATATATTACACAGACAATGGACATTCATATTATATTGGTAGATGGTTAAGTTTGGTTGTTATCAATTGTATTTAGTAAGGTTAAGGGTTTAGTTTAGAAAAACTGTGCATTATTATTTATGGTTATTCATGTACTGTGTTAGTGGAAATGTGCGCGCGTGCGCGAGTGGGAAACGTTTCCCGGGCGGTGCGTGAAGTATTATCGTTGTTTTGACATTAGCTGAACTGAGACATGTGTATCGCTACAATCCCTATACCTGTTGGACTATTGTTTACGTTCATGTATATTATTAGTATGTAGGCAGTCATGCATGAGATACGAGTAGTCTGATTACCGCTATGCATGCTGTTACAAGGTAAATGCACTCTACTGCATGAAAAGTGCATGGTCACTTTTTACTAACCATGTGACGTCCATCCACCAATAGAATGCAGACTGGTGGTTGGAAATTTTCTTAAGCCTGTCGTTACACAGGCAGTTCTTCTACGCCATCTACCGCGAACGGAACGTGCACTCCTTGTACAAGATTCTACCGCTTGCAAGGTGTTGTAAAAACTATTCGTCGTTAGTGAAACGGGAAGACTCAGAACTGTGTGTGTAGTACATTTGCACACATCAGTGTTTTAACGCATTGTGCGAAAAATTACAAGCAGTTCTTCACTGCTGCTACCGCGAACGGTACATACAATCCTTGTAAAAGACTCTATCGCTTGCAAGGATCTGTTAAGACTTTTCGGGGATAGTAACGTGTGTGACGCATAACAATTGATTTTATATCTTTACACACGATATTAATATTGTAATATTACGTGTGTAAGAAGTGAGTGTAACAGTATCATTAATTGTTACGCAATAGTTCCATCAAGACGTTTCCGTGCTAGTGCAAGATTTCCTCATAGGGTGGTCTGCTGATCGCGGTAGACCTTTGTATTCGCGAGAACACTTGAAGAAGCCGGAGAGGTATAAGCTCAATATACCGTTATTAGATTAAACTCACTGTCACCTGAGATATTACTTGGTCTTAAACTCTATATAAGTTTTGCTAGAAATAAAATCCGTAGTACCGTTGTGTGTGCGAAGTGTCGGATTCATCGTGGGAATTATAGGACATCAGCCCAGCTGTTATAGGACATCAGCCCAGCTGTTATAGGACATCAGCCCAGCTGTTATAGGACACCTGCCCAGCTGTTATAGGACACCAGCCCAGCTGTTTTAGGACCAGCCCAGCTGTTACAGGACGCCAGCCCAGCTGTAAACGTTTCTGGTGAAACGTCTGTCATTTGTAAGCCACACCTGACGAACCATCTATACCGCAAAGACCGGCCCTTCTCTTCAACAACATCATCGTGGGAGTCTTCTTATGTAACGTATCACGTCTTGCGTATGAACATTATTTAACATTTTAAAAGAAAGACTCTATATCAAACATTACATTCTGTACATTTCAAATATACCATATAAACTATAACTTGTGTTTGTACAATAAATAATCTTAAACCCTCCAATATAGACTTGTAATTTGAAATACACATACTATCATATCCTATGCGCCAATAGTTTAGTAATTTGTGTTGTCGCAATATATTTTCACTCTGTTCTCCGCTAGCTTGATTCTGTTTGTCCGAAATATATATCTTAAGCAGTTCTATTGTCGTGCAGTCTTAAGTGATTGCCTTTCCACTTCCTTTATCAGATTCCTTTCACTGTTTATGGCTACCGGACAGGAACGATTGTCGTACACATTATTTTTAATTAGCTAAATATAATCCGTCTTGCGACTCGGTAGTTTTCTTCAACACGACACGTTTCGGAACAAGTTACCATCATCAGATGCTAAAAATCCTTATCCCGTCATGAAGAAGCGTCGTTGCGAAATTAAAAACAGTTATTATGACACATAACACACACGACAGCGCGCACTGCTCGGCGTGACAACGTCGATTATCGAGCCGTTCAATGAGCACTTATCTCACTGATTGTCAGTCTGCTTTTGCGTCCTCATTGTTCTTCGTAATGCGACTCATACAGAGTATTTGAACGAAACGATAACTGATCGTTAAGTAATTGTCCTTTATGAAACTTGGCTGCTTTATACGAGTTATTTCGTATATTTCAAACTCTTCTAAACGGACATATTATAATTTCTAGCGACCGTCAGATTTGTGTGTCGTCAGTTTGTGGCGATGTTCTATCTGGTAGGCTGCGATAAAATGTTGCAAAAAAAAAGTAGTAATTTGTATCTAACCTAAATGTACATGACTATTTAAAATAATTTCCCCCCAGATACTGCCAAGGTTAGTTTAAAAATTGACACTCGGATACTAAAAACAGAATGCAAGATTACGAAAGATTACGTTAAACAGAAAAAAACAGAGTAACTGAAGAAACCGGTTACGGAAGGCATTGGGATTTCGACCAGTGTTGTTCTAAATAAGGACAGACGTTTGACACGAGTCAACGCATTAATTGATCTCATTAATTCAGGCCGTGTTCTTAACGAGTTATGAGACGACCTCGGATAACAACATTTGCAGTATTACTAATCTGCCTACTTGACACGAATGTACAGTATCGGTCTATGTATTTGTGGGAATCGTTGTGTAACGGCACGTCTGCATTACCACTAATCGTTTGCTTGTCGAGTTCAAAATCGTGTATTTTGTTACTTAATATGCACACGTTTAGGGTAAAGAATACAGTAAAATCTTGATAAATTTTAGTTGAAATTTAATATTTTTTTTCGAGTTTTCGAGATTTCGAATAACGTTTACAATCCAGTGAGCGAACAGCGTTGTTGACCATGTCGTAAGAATGGATAACAAACGAACACCTGAAAAGAGTCCTTAAGAGGAGTACGGATGGCAAAAGACCAAAAGGACGTCCAAAAAAAAGCTGGGAGGATGCAAAAGACATGTTGGGAGTGTGAAATGGAACTCCTTTGTTACCGATAGAAAGAGGTGGAGGGTCAGGATAGAGGAGCCCAAGGCTCGACTTCGGGCTGTAGCGCCATAGGAAGAGGAGGAAGAGGGGGAGGAGGATTAGGAAGAGGAACAGCGATGTTCCATAAGTCGAATACAATGAGCTGAAACTACTCAATAGGCTACTATATAATGAGTACACCGAAACATTACTGTTATCATTCGTACTTTCGCTTAACTTTTTAGTAGTTCACAGATTACGTTCAAGAGCTAAAATACATTTAGCCTACTCGTGTTACTCTTGAAAATATCTATATAGACTATAATACTAGTACACTCCCAGAGCTGCAGCACTCGCTTACTATTTTTAACGAAGTACATTATTTATTATCTATTATATAAATTCAGTGTTATATAATTTTTCAGTTAATAAAAAAATTACGAAAATTCCGATACTGTGTCTTTAGTAATATAACAGTTGTAGAGCACAAAATCAGGGACGCAGTCAGCGGGGGGCAGTTGCGCCCCTACACTCAAAGTAAAATATAAAATGATCAAAAAATATAACATAATACTGTGTATGCCAAATAATTCAACATATAGGCTAAGGTGAGTTAATAATAAAGGGTTTTTGAGATACTACAGCAACAAAGCATTTCTTGGATTTCGCCATTACGTGATATGGTACCCCTAAGAATGACTACTCTTACATGCTGCCCCCCCTCCCTAGCTCCGAGGCTGGCTACTCCCATGTTACACAATCATAATAAATCACTAAAAATTCGAAACATTTGTATTTGGGTTACAATTCCTTTTAGTATTATTACACCCTGCTCAATTATTACAGTTTTTTCAAATTTTGTATCTCTATTTTGGGACTTGATGTATCAAAAGTTTGAAATTTCAAAACTTAACACTACATTCTGATGTTAGTTAAAAGTCTCTTTAATTTAATACCTCACATATTTGTGATATTATTAAAATGTTCACCTACTTTTTGAGCCATGACGTCAAAAAATTTTGAAATTTTCAAAAACGAACACTAAATTCAAAGTGAGGTTTAAATTTCCTTTAATTTGATACCCCGCATGGGCTTTTGCGATTTTTAAAATAATTTTGTCTCCTCACATTTATGCTTTTCACCGCCCTATTTTTGAAGGGATCAATCTCAAAAACAACGGTGTTATGAAAGGTAAAAGTGTAGACACACATGTCAGATTTTACGAAAATCGGTTGATGCGTTCAAAGTTTATCGTGAGACACCCCAAGTAGACAGTTACATTGATATATAGACAGACAAACGCCAAACGGTCGCGTCAAAACTGCGAACTTGACTGCTCGTTCAATTAAACTGCATACACTATTTATTATAATGTTAAAAATATTATTTTTAAATACAACAGAAAGTACAAACGGTCGCGTCAAAACTGAGAACTTGCTTGCTCGTTCAATTAAACTCCATATAGTATTTATTATAATGTTGAAAATATTATTTTTAAATACAATAGAAAAGTACATAGAATACATACAATGAAGTGACAATAAGTGTCAATAAATAAACTAGTACCATTAATATACCTTCATTATGATTTTTTTATAGATGACTACGTGATTTTAATTTTAATTTTACTTAGAAGTTCTCAAAATTAATATATATATATATATATATATATATATATATTCGTAAATGTTTACTATCAGAAGGTACTAAGCACTTAGTTACTAGGTAATCGATAATAATTTGCCTATGCTAATGATATTCAAATGGAAATGTAATTTTTAAATTGCAGCTCCAAAAAAATCCGAGTTAAATATTTGTTACTTTTTATTTATAGAGATTTTACTTTATGAAGGAAAAGGAATAGAAAATTTCGCATAACCAAGGTTTTCGAGTTAACGAGGTTAGAATAATCGAGATTTAAATGTAATAAGATAAAACTGTCGGTAAAATGAGTCGAAGCAGATTTAGCGTCTAGAGAGAGGATTGAAAAATTATTACAGTTCATCGTTTTATGTAAAAATGTAAATTTATAAATCGCCAGTTTAGACGTATATTGAAGATTATAACACAAAATTTTTTTTTAAAGTCCGAAATGCTGAAATAAAATTAATGAAGTAGTCGTTTAATGAATACAAAACTCAAATCATTTAACAATTGGAGTTCGATACCCCATTTACAATACTACAGAAACACAACTGCAAGCAACACTGCACACTATATTAACCAAGTCATTATCGCTAAAATATATAATATCGTTGAAATAACATTTCTACATTAATAACTGAATACAAAGACCTTGAGTCCGGTAACAAAGAATATATTTACTAACACATAATAATTACACGTTTACTGTCTCATTGTTTGTAGTGCACGTTTTGCTTCACTTTATTTTGCGTCAGGTTCATAATCTTTGTGTTATGTTATTTCTAAAGTTACCTGACTTCACGGATTCTTTTATCGTATTTTCAAACAGCAAAACAATTATAAAAAAGATACAGTACCGTTTACCAAATGGTAAAAGCTTAAGAGCATGATAATGTCTTTCAGCCGCCAGCTAAACGCAACATTATTATGGTTACTAACTGACTGTTTCTTTTGCGCAAATGTTACGCAAATGGGGCCGCTGGTACGAAGCTTCACCGCCGACAGCAGCCGCTCGTTGCTGTTCCTTCTCCAGCTTCTTTCGTTCCCGACACTTTCTTACTCGCTCGGCATTTTGTCGTTTCTTGATCTGAGCCTTCTCGTCGCTGCTATCCATTGTCGAACGCTGTTTTAGTCAGTCGCCACGTTTGGTTACTATATATCAGCAGCAGTGTATTTCACCACAACACAAAACAAACCTTTATTTACATATTGCGACGTATCAAAACAAACCTTTATTTACAAACAGTAGATTTGCATTTACGATGACAAATATTTTAATGAATAGATCTTTAGCTGAATCACATACGAAGACAACCATTAACTAGAGACAATAACCCCAATAACCTATCTACAGCTATGCAGTGTTGTTCGCTTGTTAGGTCTTTAATCTGCGACGACGTTAGCATGTTAGCGGTCGCGGTTTTAGTTAACGATTCCCGGCTGGTAAATTGTGCTAACACTTGATTTTAAACTTTCAGGACGCTTTATAAATCTGGTTTAATTGTTTGCAGTGATATTATTTTTAACACATTATATATATTGCGACGTATCAAAACAAACGTTTATTTACAACAATCCCAATGACGTCACGCAAGAATGACGTCATGCAGCGTGATGCGTTACAGTTTACAGCGTTACAGAAATTTTCAAATGATGGCCAGCCAAAAGACATTATCATGTAAAAAAAAAATAAAACAAAACTCCACATTACGATTACAAAATCTATAATTTATATTTCTCATAACAACAATACTGGTAGTCGTTATTAGCTGAATACATGCACTGAGGTAGCTAAATGTTATGTTACAAGTGTCATATATTTTGTAAACATTTGGTATTATTTAACTCATACTTATATTTTTGTTCTTGACGTTAATATACTTGGTAATTTAGTCAATACAAATAACAAAAACCCAATAAGAGTTTGTACCCAATAGTTGCTGTTAGGAATCGAACTAGCGACTCCTAATTGAAGTCGTTACAAAAAATTGAAAACGGATCGTCGAGTAAAAATCCTTGTTTGATTAAAGTTTTGTGTAATTATTACTTTTATCTTTTTTCTTAAAATGATATAACGAACATGCTTCTTCTTTCTTTAGAATCGATTTAAACAGAAGTTATGAAAGATCCGAACAGATAATTTATAACGAACAGATGATTTGACAAGACAATAATGCCTTTTCTTAACGTGTCCATATACTTTTGTATAATTGTATGTCAAGGGTTAATTGTAGCAGTACCAGAGGCATAGCAGAAACTGAGAATGTGAGTCATGTGACAGTGCGGAAAATCTTACGAGGACAACTCCTTTATCCATACCATCTTCAGAGAGTGCAAGGTCTTAGTGAAACTGATTTTCCACCCAGAAAAGCTTTTTGTACTTGGTTACTGCAGATGTGTGCTCAGGACCAAACCTTTCTGTCTACCATACTATTCACTGATGAAGCAAAGTTTACCAGGAATGGAGTGCAGAATTTTCACAACACTCACGTATGGGCGGACGTAAATCCCTGTGCAGTTTTGGAAACAAGACATCAACAACAGTTCAGCATTAATGTATGGGCTGGAATAATTGGAGACAGTATAATTGGACCTTTCATTTTCCATGGAACACTGACTGGAGCATCATACAGTGAATTTTTAATGGAACATTTAAATGTTTTGCTGGAAGCAATTCCACTACACTTAATTAAGAACATGTGGTTCATGCACGATGGGGCACCACCTCATTTTTCTCTCCAAGCAAGAGCAATTTTAAATCAGCGTTTCCCAAATAAATGGATAGGTCGTGGGGCAGGAACATCCTGGCCTGCTCGATCTCCTGATCTCAACCCATTGGATTTTTACTTATGGGGACATTTAAAGAACATTGTGTATTCAAGACCTGTTGCGAACGTTGAAATTCTTCGCCAGCGTGTTGAAGAAGGATTTCAGCAGATACAGCAGACACCTGGAATATGGGAGAGAGTAAGACAATCCATGATGCGGCGGTTAGAAGCTTGTGTTAGAGCTAATGGTAGCCATTTTGAGCATTTGTTGTAGAACTAAACTAGAGCTTTGAAAACTAAAAGGCAGAAACGAAGTTGTAATAAGCAAACATGCAATAACCAAAAAGTGTCTGTAATTAAGAATTTATGGGAAATAGACCATATGTTTTTATGAACTTTTTTGCTTCTTTTTAAGTCCTCTATCCATCCCCCAGAGGTGTCCCACATATTACTTAACACTCTGTATAATTCGTTTTTAGTAATTAAATCTGATATTTGTTTGACCGAAATTATAAGGTTGGCAAGCCTGATTACTTTTTGGACTAAAAAAATTAGATGTAATCGTGTGACGTGCGTTGCAGTTATTAATGCTGTTGAAAGTGAATAAACACAAAAAAAAAATTGTAATCCCGTTATGGCGAACACCTAAAATTTTGGTAAGTGACTTTAATTCTGTAATTGGATTTAGTACAGTCGCATTTCATACGTTATCAGAATCATTTGCCTATGAAGTCAAATTGCCTGTAATAAATGAGCTCATCAGAAACTTAGTAACATTTAAATAAAATATCGGTATGGAGAACCATACATGACTTCCATGTTCTAAGATTTATATTTAAAATCATTTACGAAATGAAATGTTTCCATAGAAACTACTTTTTTCCACTTATTGCTTCAGCCTTAACCACAGTACTGTGGTCACTAACGTATACCATCACACGTTATCGCACTCGATTTTCACTGACGATGGCAGTCGACGGCACTGCCGAAACGTCTGGTTTTGCAGAAAACATTGGACTACGGCCAAACAGCCCGGAAAGGAATTTTAACAACAAACTACTACTTTGTTGCCGATAACGTAGTACACATATAAAAATTATCCCCTCCCACTTCAACTATAATTTTCATTTATAGAAAATTACCCCCCCCCCCGTTCAACTAGCCTCTTCATTTATAGATATTTCATCTACGTTTCCACAGTGGATTATTAAGATCTTCTTATCAGGATACTTTATTTATCAAAATTAAGTACTTTACTCTTGTTACAACAAAAAATGTTTCTGGTAAACTGTCCTTTCCCCGTAACCGATCTTCACCAAAATCAAAAGGCCTTGAGTCTTCTACAACTCAGGCACATATGAAAAAAAATTATTTGATTCTGTTTGAATTTACGGCAGTTATCGTTCGTCATGAAAATATTTCTCTTGTTACAACATAAAATGTTGCAGGTAAACTACCCCGTTCCCTTAACCGATCTTCACCAAAATCAACAGGCCTTGAGTTCTCTACAATTTAGGGATGTCTGCAAAAAATTATTTGATTATATTTGAATTTACGCCAGTTATCGTTCGTCATAGAAAAAATTACCCTTGTTATCTCATAAAATGTTGCAGGTAAACTACCCCTTTCTCTTAACTGATCTTCACCAAAATCAACAGATCTTGAGTCCTCTACAATTCAGGGATGCATACAAAACAATATTTGATTCTGTTTGAATGTGCGGCAGTTATCGTTCCTCATAGAAACAATTACTCTTGTTAAAAAATTAAAGGTGGCAGGTAAACTACCCATTTCCCTTAACCGATCTTCACCAAAATCAAAAGGCCTTGAGTCTCCTACTCAGGCACATATGTAAAAAAGTATTTGATTCTGTTTGAATTTACGGCAGTTATCGTTCGTCATAGAAAAAATTACCCTTGTTAAAACATAAAATGTTGCAGGTAAACTACCCCTTTCCTTTAACCAATCTTCACCAAAATCAATAGACCTTCTGTCCTCTACAATTCAGGGATGCATGCTAAACATTATTTGATTCTGTTTGAATGTGTGGCAGTTATCGTTCGTCATAAAAAAATTACCCTTGTTAAAACATAAAATGTGGCAGGTAAACTACCTCTTTCCCTTAACCGATCTTCACCAAAAACAACAAATCTTGAGAACTCTACAATTCAGGGCTGTACGCGAAACGTTATTTGATTCTGTTTGAAGTTGCGGCTGATATTGTTTGCCATAGAAAAAAATTACCCTTGTTAAAACATAAAACGTTGCTGGTAAACTACCCCTTTTCCCCAATCGATCTTCACCAAAAATAATAGGTCTTGAGTACTCTACAAATCAGGACTGTATGCAAAAAATTATTTGATTCTGTTTGAATTTGCGGCTGATATCGTTTGCCACACACACACACACACACACACACACACACACACACACACACACACACACACACACACACACACACACACACACACACACACACACACACACACACACACACACACACACACACACACACACACACACACACACACACACACACACACACACACACACACACACACACACACACACACACACACACACACACACACACACACACACACACACACACACACACACACACACACACACACACACACACACACACACACACACACACACACACACACACACACACACACACACACACATCGAAAAAATCGGTATGGAGAACCATACATGACTTCCATGTTGTAAGACTTATGTTTAAAATAATTTACTTGAATTCGGTTCGGTAATTTCCAAAAAAATATCGCCCACCCTCAAACTAATTTCACTATTTATAGATATTTTTGTTATGGGGTAGTCGTTTAATATAATGTTATTTTCAGTCATTTTATACATAAAAATTATATAGGCTTACTTCATTCTTATAAAGAAACCGTAATACGCAGATAATCATCCCTCCTCCGAAGCGCTCCGAAGTCACTCATGGACCCTGAGCATCTTGCAGAGGGTTCATTCCCTAAAGACGAAAAGTCTGTCTATGAACCGTTCCTCTGTAAACACATGGAGTTACACTGCTCAGGGATCCACAGGAAGCAAATCGCTATCCACGCTGGACATTTTTTCAGTTTGCACGCGTTGTGTTGGTGTGGGTTTCGGCACTTTCCATTTAAAAAGCATGCAAATGTAAGGAAATAAACATGAGTGAGGCCAGAAATAACGCGAATTGTGTGTGTGTGTGTGTCTTCCCTGCCTTTTTATTGCAGTAATCATAATAATAAAATGGAAACGTAAACATTACATAATTGAGATATGCTTGCCTGCCACGAACGATATATTTTCACTCATACGTGATTTACACTAATATGAAAAAATTATAATTTTATTGCCTGGCAACAAAATTATTTTATTTTTAACAATTACCATTGTTTGAAAAAGTTTAAATGAATTTTCAAGTACTTTACTGTTGTTAAAACGTAAAAGGTTGCAGGTAAACTACCCCTTCCCCTTAACCGATCTTCACCAAAATCAAAAGTCCTTGAGATCTCTACAATTCAGGGAAGTATGCAAAAATTATTTGATTCTGTTTGAATTTGCGGCTGTTATCGTTTGCCATAGAAAATTACCCTTGTTAAAACATAAAATGTTGCAGGTAAACTACCCCTTCCCCTTAACCGATATTCACCAAAAACAATAGGTCTTGAGAACTCTACAATTTAGGGCTGTATGCAAATAATCTTTTGATTCTGTTTGAATTTGCGGCTGTTATCGTTTGCCATAGAAAATACCCTTGTTGAAACATAAAACGTTGCTGGTAAACTACCCCTTTCCCTCAACCGATCTTCACCAAAAACAATAGGTCTTGGAAACTCTACAATTCAGGGCTGTATGCGAAACATTATTTGATTCTGTTTGAATTTGCGGCTGTTATCGTTTGCCAAAAAAAATATCGGTATGGAGAACCATACATGACTTCCATATTCTAAGATTTATATTTAAAATCATTTTCGAAATGAAATATTACCATAGAAACTACTTCTTTCTACTTACTGCTTCAGCCTTAACCACAGTACTGTGGTCACTAACGTATACCACCTCACGTTATCGCACTCGATTTTCACTGATGATGGAAGTCGATGGCATTGCCGAAATGTCTGGTTTTGTAGAAAACATTGGACTACGGCCAAATATCCCGGGAAGGAATTTTAACAAAAACTACTTCTTTGTTGCCGATAACGTTGTACACATATATATCAGTGGCGAAGTTACATGGAGGCAATTGAGGCAATGCCTACCCTAACAAATTCTGTAGAATAAAAATTATAAATACGTATGAACTACATAACGTAAAGATTATACATTGTTACTGTGACTGTCAAATTTATTAAACCGAAACGTGCTTTATTGAGCGACCGCTAGATGGTGACAGGTGAGATTCGGCATAGTTCGTTTAAAGCGAATGAGGCAACCTGAACTTGCCTCAGCGTTTTTTGTATACATCGTATGTAAGCAATGTAGTGGTGTGATAGGGAAGTGTAGGGAGGGGGGATTGTCCCGCGCTGTACACATAGAGCGTTGAGGCATGCCTCACTTCTGTGGTCCAAACAGTTAAGTTAAAGCGCCTGTGTTGTTTCTAAGTGTTTATTTTATGCGGTTATTAAAAGTGTCACTGTTATTCCGCTGAACTAACAGATGATCAAGATTGTTATTTGAATTATTTGTAACATTAAACATATATATAGAAACTAACCAAGTTTAAAAATTTGAAGTTTAATCAGTTGTATTATTGTGTATGACTAATACAAGGATTGTTCAATAGACACACGTATAGAGCTGTAAAGCATTTTTTATTCAACGATTTTAAAAGAAGTCTCCAATAACATTAAGACATGAGTTCCACTGTTGCTCTAACCTGTAGATTCCCTGCTAGTAAAATTCTTACGGCTGTGTGTGGAACCATTCGGTTACAGCAAACTCTACCTCAGCGTCCGATTTGACCCACCGTCCTTTTAGTGATTCCTTAAAAAAAATTTAAGATAAGATTTTTGGCTACCCATTCATTAACTACTAGCTTCGCCAGTAAGCAAATTGATGTCCATTTTTTCGGCTTGCACGCGTTATGTTGGTGTGGATTTCGGCACTTTCCATTTAAAAAGCGTGCAAACGTAAGAAAATAAACATGAGTGAGGCCAGAAATAACGTGAATTGTGTGTTTGTGTCTTACCTGCCTTTTTATTGCCGTATTAAATGAAAAATATTATATTACATTAAAATTAAAAAATTTTAATTTTATTGCCTGGCAACAAAATTATTTTATTTTTAACAATTACCATTGTTTCAAAAAGTTTAAATAAATTTGCAAGTACTTTACTCTTGTTAAAACGTAAAAGGTTGCAGGTAAACTACCCCTTCCCCTTAACCGATCTTCACCAAAATCGAACGTCCTTGAGACCCCTACAATTCAGGGATGTATGGAAAAAAGTATTTGATTCTGTTCGAATTTGCGGCTGTTATCGTTTGCCATAGAAAATACGCTTGATAAAAAAACGGTGCAGGTAAACTACCCCTTCCCCTTAACCGATCTTCACCAAAAACAATAGGTCTTGAGTACTCTACAAATCAGGGCTGTATGCAAAACATTATTTGATTCTGTTTGAATTTGCGGCTGTTATCGTTTGCCATAGAAAATACCCTTGTTAAAAAAAACGTTGCAAGTAAACTACCCCTTTACCTCAACCGATCTTCACCAAAAACAATAGGTCTTGAGAACTCTACAATTTAGGGCTGTATGCAAATAATCGTTTGATTCTGTTTGAATTTGCGGCTGTTATCGTTTGCCATAGGAAATACCCTTGTTAAAACATAAAACGTTACAGGTAAACTACCCCTTTCCCTTAACCGATCTTCACCAAAAACAATAGGTCTTGAAAACTCTACAATTCAGGGCTGTATACGAAACATTATTTAAGTCTGTTTGAATTTGCGGCTGTTATCGTTTGCCAAAAAAAAAAAAAATTCCCTTGATAAAAAAAACCGTGCAGGTAAACTACCCCTTCCCCTCAACCGATCTTCACCAAAAACAATAGGTCGCGAGTACTCTACAAATCAGAGCTGTATGCAAAAAATTATTTGATTCTGTTTGAATTTGCGGCAGTTATCGTTTGCCATAGAAAATACGCTTGATAAAAAACGTTGCAGGTAAACTACCCCTTCCCCTCAACTGATCTTCACCAAAAACAATAGGTCTTGAGTACTATACAAATCAGGGCTGTATGCAGAAAAGTATTTGATTCTGTTTGAATTTGCGGCTGTTATCGTTTGCCATAGAAAATACCCTTGTTAAAAAAACGTTGTAGGTAAACTATCCCTTTCCCTTAACCGATCTTCACCAAAAACAATAGGTCTTGAGAACTCTACAATTTAGGGCTGTATGCAAATAATCTTTTGATTCTGTTTGAATTTGCGGCTGTTATCGTTTGCCATAGGAAATACCCTTGTTAAAACATAAAACGTTACAAGTAAACTACCCCTTTCCCTTAACCGATCTTCACCAAAAACAAAAGGTCTTGAGAGCTCTACAATTCAGGGCTGTATACGAAACATTATTTGATTCTGTTTGAATTTGCGGCTGTTATCGTTTGCCAAAAAAAAATATCGGTATGGAGAACCATACATGACTTCCATATTCTAAGATTTATATTTAAAATCATTTTCAGCCAAACAGCCAGGGAAGGAATTTTAACAAAAAAATACTTCTTTCTTGCCAATAACGTAGTACACATATAAAAAATATTATCCCCTCCCCCTTCAACTATAATTTTGATTTATAGAAAATTACCCCCAGCCCGTTCAACTAGCCTCTTCATTTATAGATATTTCATCTACGTTTCTACAGTGGATTATTAAGATCTTATCAGGATACTTTATCAAAATTAAGTACTTTACTCATGTTACAACAAAAAATGTTTCAGGTAAACTGCCCTTTCCCCGTAACCGATCTTCACCAAAATCAACAGACATTGAGTTCTCTATAGCTCAGGATTTATAAAACATATCTAAGATTTATATTTAAAATCATTTTTGAAATAAAATATTTTCATAGAACCTACTAACGCTGGGGAAATCTGAGGAGCCAATCAGAGTTGGGCCTACCTGTCACTCTGCTGAATTTGGTGGAAAGCCCTGTCACTGTCGTCAAAGTATCAACCATGACAGGATCCTCTTTTTCTGCAAAATGGGAGAGGAGGCTTGAGATGGAGTGAGTGACATGGTCCCCACCTCAATGAAGAACCCATTGTTTTATAAAAATATATTTAAATTTTGAAAACTGAAAATTCTTTTCTTGTTGTAAATATTTATATTTTATAATCAAAATGACTTTATCAAAAAACAAACATTATTTTTTTATAATAAGTACTTACATATGTTTCTTAATATGCTTACTTTTTCTTCAATGTTGATGATCATTTCCAAACATTCTGACAAAATTGTATCTACAGAACAGTTAACATTCCCCAGGTTTCCATTTTTGCTAATTTCTCATTACACCTTCCACTGACGTATTATTAACCATTTCATAAACTATCGTATAATCTTTTCAGATTTTGTGGTACAAAATCTGAAATTTTCAGATAGCCTGGCAACAAAATTATTTTATTTTCAACAATTACCATTGTTTGAAAAAGTTTAAATGAATTTTCAAGTACTTTACTCTTGTTAAAACGTAAAAGGTTGCAGGTAAACTACCCCTTCCCCTTAACTGATCTTCACCAAAATCTAAAGGCCTTGAGTCCTCTACAATTCACTGACGTATGCAAAAAATTATTTGATTCTGTTTGAATTTGCGGCAGTTATCGTTTGCCATAGAAAATACGCTTGATAAAAAACGTTGCAGGTAAACTACCCCTTCCCCTCAACCGATCTTCACCAAAAACAATAGGTCTTGAGTACTCTGCAAATCAGAGCTGTATGCAGAAAATTATTTGATTCTGTTTGAATTTACGGCTGTTATCGTTTGCCATAGAAAATACCCTTGTTAAAAAAACATTGTAGGTAAACTACCCCTTTCGCTTAACCGATCTTCACCAAAATCAGTAGACCTTGAGAACTCTACAATTCAGGGCTGTATGCGAAACATTATTTGATTCTGTTTGAATTTGCGGCTGTTATCGTTTGCCAAAAAAAAAAAATTTCCCTTGATAAAAAAAACCGTTGCAGGTAAACTACCCCTTCCCCTCAACCGATCTTCACCAAAAACAATAGGTCGCGAGTACTCTACAAATCAGGGCTGTATGCAAAAAATTATTTGATTCTGTTTGAATTTGCGGCAGTTATCGTTTGCCATAGAAAATACGCTTGATAAAAAACGTTGCAGGTAAACTACCCCTTGCCCTCAACCGATCTTCACCAAAAACAATAGGTCTTGAGTACTCTACAAATCAGCGCTGTATGCAGACAATTATTTGATTCTGTTTGAATTTGCGGCTGTTATCGTTTGCCATAGAAAATACCCTTGTTAAAAAAACGTTGTGGGTAAACTACCCCTTTCCCTTAACCGATCTTCACCAAAAACAATTGGTCTTGAGAACTCTACAATTTAGGGCTGTATGCAAATAATCTTTTGATTCTGTTTGAATTTGCGGCTGTTATCGTTTGCCATAGGAAATACCCTTGTTAAAACATAAAACGTTACAGGTAAACTACCCCTTTCCCTTAACCGATCTTCACCAAAAACAAAAGGTCTTGAGAACTCTACAATTCAGGGCTGCATACGAAACATTATTTGATTCTGTTTGAATTTGCGGCTGTTATCGTTTGCCAAAAAAAAAATTTCCCTTGATAAAAAAAAACCGTTGCAGGTAAACTACCCCTTTCCCTCAACCGATCTTCACCAAAAACAATAGGTCGCGAGTCCTCTACAAATCAGGGCTGTATGCAAAAAATTATTTGATTCTGTTTGAATTTGCGGCAGTTATCGTTTGCCATAGAAAAAAAATCTATAGACAGACAGACACACACACAGACAGACACACAGACACACACACACACACACAGACACTTTTCGGAAAACGACTTTTTTTCATGTTTTGAGTGTAGTAGAATCAGAATCTGCAATAATCTCGACCACGATTTTTTTTGCCATCACCATACTTCCATCCTTAAGGAATATGGAAGTAAAAAATTTCCCTTGATAAAAAAAAACCGTTGCTGGTAAACTACCCCTTTCCCTCAACCGATCTTCACCAAAAACAATAGGTCGCGAGTCCTCTACAAATCAGGGCTGTATGCAAAAAATTATTTGATTCTGTTTGAATTTGCGGCAGTTATCGTTTGCCATAGAAAAAAAATCTACAGACACACACACAGACACACACACACACACACACACACACACACACACACACACACACACACACACACACACACACACACACACACACACACACACACACACACACACACACACACACACACACACACACACACACACACACACACACACACACACACACACACACACACACACACACACACACACACACACACACACACACACACACACACACACACACACACACACACACACACACACACACACACACACACACACACACACACACACACACACACACACTTTTCGGAAAACGACTTTTTTTCATGTTTTGAGTGTAGTAGAATCAGAATCTGCAATAATCTCGAACACGATTTTTTACTTCCATATTCCTTAAGGAATGGAAGTATGGTGATGGCAAAAAAAATCGTGTTCGAGATTATTGCAGATTCTGATTCTACTACACTCAAAACATGAAAAAAAGTCGTTTTCCGAAAAGTGTCTGTGTGTCTGTCTGTCTGTCTGTCTGTCTGTCTGTCTGTCTGTCTGTGTGTCTGTGTGTCTGTGTGTCTGTAGATTTTTTTTCTATGGCAAACGATAACTGCCGCAAATTCAAACAGAATCAAATAAGTTTTTGCATACAGCCCGGTTTTGCAGAGTTCTCGCGATCTATTGTTTTTGGTGAAGATCGGTTGAGGGAAAGGGGTAGTTTACCTGCAACGGTTTTTTTTTAGCAAGGGAAATTTTGTTTGTTTGGCAAACGATAACAGCCGCAAATTCAAACAGAATCAAATAATGTTTCGCATACAGCCCTGAATTTTAGAGTTCTCAAGACCTGTTGTTTTTGGTGAAGATCGGTTAAGGGAAAGGGGTAGTTTACCTGTAACGTTTTATGTTTTAACAAGGGTATTTCCTATGGCAAACGATAACAGCCGCAAATTCAAACAGAATGAAAAGATTATTTGCATACAGCCCTAAATTGTAGAGTTCTCAAGACCTTTTGTTTTTGGTGAAGATCGGTTAAGGGAAAGGGGTAGTTTACCTACAACGTTTTTTTAACAAGGGTATTTTCTATGGCAAACGATAACAGCCGCAAATTCAAACAGAATCTAATAATTTTCTGCATACAGCCCTGATTTGTAGAGTACTCAAGACCTATTGTTTTTGGTGAAGATCGGTTGAGGGGAAGGGGTAGTTTACCAGCAACGTTTTTTATCATGCGTATTTTCTATGGCAAACGACAACTGCCGCAAATTCAAACAGAATCAAATAATTTTTTGCATACAGCCCTGATTTGTAGAGTACTCGCGACCTATTGTTTTTGGTGAAGATCGGTTGAGGGGAAGGGGTAGTTTACCTGCAACGGTTTTTTTTATCAAGGGAAATTTTTTGTTTTTGGCAAACGATAACAGCCGCAAATTCAAACAGAATCAAATAATGTTTCGCATACAGCCCTGAATTGTAGATTTCTCAAGACCTATTGTTTTTGGTGAAGATCGGTTGAGGGAAAGGGGTAGTTTACCTGCAACGTTTTTTTAACAAGGGTATTTTCTATGGCAAACGATAACAGCCGCAAATTCAAACAGAATCAAATAATGTTTTGCATGCAGCCCTGATTTGTAGAGTACTCAAGACCTATTGTTTTTGGTGAATATCGGTTAAGGGGAAGGGGTAGTTTACCTGCAACGTTTTTTTATCAAGCGTATTTTCTATGGCAAACGATAACAGCCGCAAATTCAAACAGAATGAAATAATGTTTTGCATACGTCCCTGAATTGTAGAGGTCTCAATGACTTTCGATTTTGGTGAAGATCGGTTAAGGGGAAGGGGTAGTTTACCTGCAACCTTTTACGTTTTAACAAGAGTAAAGTACTTGAAAATTTATTTAAACTTTTTGAAACAATGGTATTTGTTAAAAATAAAATAATTTTGTTGCCAGGCAATAAAATTATAATTTTTTCATTTTAATGTAATATAATATTTTTCATTTAATACAGCAATAAAAAGGCAGGTAAGACACAGCCTGGTTGTTTGGCTGAAAATGATTTTAAATATAAATCTTAGAATATGGAAGTCATGTATGGTTCTCCATACCGATATTTTACTTCCATATTCCTTAAGGAATGGAAGTATGGTGATGGCAAAAAAAATCGTGTTCGAGATTATTGCAGATTCTGATTCTACTACACTCAAAACATGAAAAAAAGTCGTTTTCCGAAAAGTGTCTGTGTGTCTATCTGTCTGTCTGTGTGTCTGTGTGTCTGTGTGTCTGTAGATTTTTTTTCTATGGCAAACGATAACTGCCGCAAATTCAAACAGAATCAAATAATTTTTTGCATACTGCCCGGTTTTGCAGAGTTCTCGCGACCTATTGTTTTTGGTGAAGATCGGTTAAGGGAAAGGGGTAGTTTACCTGCAACGGTTTTTTTTTAGCAAGGGAAATTTTGTTTGTTTGGCAAACGATAACAGCCGCAAATTCAAACAGAATCAAATAATGTTTCGCATACAGCCCTGAATTGTAGAGTTCTCAAGACCCATTGTTTTTGGTGAAGATCGGTTAAGGGAAAGGGGTAGTTTACCTGTAACGTTTTATGTTTTAACAAGGGTATTTCCTATGGCAAACGATAACAGCCGCAAATTCAAACAGAATGAAAAGATTATTTGCATACACCCCTAAATTGTAGAGTTCTCAAGACCTTTTGTTTTTGGTGAAGATCGGTTAAGGAAAAGGGGTAGTTTACCTACAACGTTTTTTTAACAAGGGTATTTTCTATGGCAAACGATAACAGCCGCAAATTCAAACAGAATCAAATAATTTTCTGCATACAGCCCTGATTTGTAGAGTACGCAAGACCTATTGTTTTTGGTGAAGATCGGTTGAGGGGAAGGGGTAGTTTACCAGCAACGTTTTTTATCATGCGTATTTTCTATGGCAAACGACAACTGCCGCAAATTCAAACAGAATCAAATAATTTTTTGCATACAGCCCTGATTTGTAGAGTACTCGCGACCTATTGTTTTTGGTGAAGATCGGTTGAGGGGAAGGGGTAGTTTACCTGCAACGGTTTTTTTTATCAAGGGAAATTTTTTTTTTTGGCAAACGATAACAGCCGCAAATTCAAACAGAATCAAATAATGTTTCGCATACAGCCCTGAATTGTAGATTTCTCAAGACCTATTGTTTTTGGTGAAGATCGGTTGAGGGAAAGGGGTAGTTTACCTGCAACGTTTTTTTAACAAGGGTATTTTCTATGGCAAACGATAACAGCCGCAAATTCAAACAGAATCAAATAATGTTTTGCATACAGCCCTGATTTGTAGAGTACTCAAGACCTATTGTTTTTGGTGAATATCGGTTAAGGGGAAGGGGTAGTTTACCTGCAACGTTTTTTTATCAAGCGTATTTTCTATGGCAAACGATAACAGCCGCAAATTCAAACAGAATGAAATAATTTTTTGCATACGTCCCTGAATTGTAGAGGTCTCAATGACTTTCGATTTTGGTGAAGATCGGTTAAGGGGAAGGGGTAGTTTACCTGCAACCTTTTACGTTTTAACAAGAGTAAAGTACTTGAAAATTTATTTAAACTTTTTGAAACAATGGTAATTGTTAAAAATAAAATAATTTTGTTGCCAGGCAATAAAATTATAATTTTTTCATTTTAATGTAATATAATATTTTTCATTTAATACAGCAATAAAAAGGCAGGTAAGACACAGCCTGGTTGTTTGGCTGAAAATGATTTTAAATATAAATCTTAGAATATGGAAGTCATGTATGGTTCTCCATACCGATATTTGCCATCACCATACTTCCATTCCTTAAGGAAATATGGAAGTAAAAATTACCCTTGATAAAAAAACCGTTGCAGGTAAACTACCCCTTTCCCTCAACCGATCTTCACCAAAAACAATAGGTCGTGAGTACTCTACAAATCAGGGATGTATACAAAAAATTATTTGATTCTGTTTGAATTTGCGGCTGTTATCGTTTGCCATAGAAAAAAAATCCACAGACAGACAGATAGACACACAGATAGACAGACACACAGACAGACGGACGGACAGACACACAGACACACACACAGACAGTTTTCGAAAAACGAGACTTTTTTCATGTTTTGAGTGTACTACAATCAGAATCTGCAATAATCTGGAACACGATTTTTTTTGCCACCACCATACTTCCATTTCCTTATGGAACATGGAAGTAAAAGAATTGAAATACTTTCCAAAGCTATTAGCCATAGGCCTCATGAACAATAATGAACAGACACGAAAACTCAAAATCTTCAACCGATTAGACTTAACCTTTCAAATGTCTTACATTTAAAATATATTACAAATGTAAAATCGCAACTAGTGTTGAAGTAATAACTAGATTACTAGATACTAGATTAGTTCTGTCCAGGTCAGTTTTTGAGCAACATATTTCTTTCTTTAATGTTCCTTTATAAAACGTCTGTATAAAGAAATAAAAAAAAAGAGAAGCAAATAGTGTCCTTTGAAAGTTGAATGGAGTGATGTTAGTGATTCTAAAATCGAAATAATTTGAGCATGAAGATTAACTTATAAACATTGTACGTTTTAACCAACGGTCATAGTTCGATGCCATTACATGATCCTAGGAAGTTGCGCAATTTGTAACAATCATGCTTTTTGCATTTGTACATGTACTGCAGGCATAAACAATGTGCCATTTTTATTCCCACCTTGGAAAAAATTTGCACAACAAATTACGGAAAATTCACAGAACTGATTTTAATAAATATTATTCTATAGTCCAAATTTTTAACGGATTAATTTTTCGACAAATAACAGTTTTTTTACTCAGAAAAACTCGCAATTTTGTATAATAAATTACACGAAATTTACCTAAGCTATTATTACTTTTCCTAAAAATTTGTTTTTTAGCTACATTTTTTTTCTATACGCACATATCGTTTTCTCGTTTTCTGTACGCACATGTTTTGAAATATTAATTTTTTAACGAACGAGTCGAACCAACCACACCCAAGAACTGTATTTAACCTTGTTTTGTTTTTCTATAAAAATTCCTTTTTTTTCGAAGTAACCTTACCGAAAAAGGGTTATTATAATAGAAATTAATGGTTAATATCAATATACTTCGAATATAGGCTAGATAATTTAGTGAATGTAATTTTGAATAATTTCACGTGGGAATAAAAAGGGTAATTTTTTGGAACAGCACTTTGTTTAGGTATGTTCACATAGAAACACTGACAACGAGAGTTTGCAAAATTCGTGGCTGCCGGAGACCAGATAGTAATATCCACCTGATGCCTTTGTCGTCATTTTTTGTTCGTTTGAGACATTTTTAGAACACGTTTGTAAACCAAATCAGTTAGAAAATATTGGGTTCAAATTTCTCTAATTCTGATGCAGCGTGCCAGAGTTATGGTTTTATTACATCAAAATTCAGTTCGCTCTTCCCTACTGTTAACTACAAAACAATTGAATCCACTTGTCCAATGGTTGAATTCCGAATGTCTGAAACATTTGGGATATTTGGACCCCGTTTGAATCGCGTATACCAAGTACACTAAAGCGACTTTTAAGTAAGTATTTGGTGTTCTGCCCCAAGGCAGGTCTTCAAATGGTAAAAGATCTCCAAGCTGTCCTATCGAATGCCAGTCTTTTCGTTTCTTCGTGACACCCTCTGTTTTTAATGCTATCTATTAACTTCATTCTTCTACGCCCTCTTCTTTTTTCTCCTTCTATGACACCCTCCATGGGAGTTGTAAGCAAGCAGTCTCTTCTTAAACAATGGCCCAACCAATTCCTTTTCCTATTTTCTATTATCTTCAGGATTCTTCTCTCTTCTATTCTTCTTAAAACTTCATCATTCCTTACTTTATCAACCCACCTTACTTATTCAATTGCTCGTCAAACCCACATCTCAAATGCTTCTAATCTTTTCTCATCCTCCATGTCCATGTCTCTTCCTTAGTGTCCATGTCTCTTCACCATATAAAAAAACGCTCCACACATAACATTTGGGCAACCTTTGTCTTAAATTCTTATTAATTTTGCCACACAGCAGTCTTTTCTTCCCATTAAATGTCTCTTTCGCTATAGCAATTATTGCTCTAATTTCACGAGTGCAGGACATACCTTCACTTATCAAGCTTCCTTTTAAGCTTTTAACTTCCTTTTAATTGACTTTTAAGTAATAGACTGTAATTAAGAAAATAATCGGAAGTCCGATTTTAACCAGGTCACTTGAATAAATTGCCCGACATCGGTAGCCAAATTTGTGACCTAAATCCAACACTCTAATCTTTTACCGGCTTTATAAGGTGCTTTTCAAAGTAGAAGATAAGCCTTTTGCAGTGTTGGGGATCTTACAACTTACTTACATGAAGCTGCGAGTTGACAAGACTGAATTTAGTGTTTCATATAAAGCATTTACAGAACATAATCATCATCTTCTTAACGGTTTTAGGCTTTAGCGGCCTGTTCCTATTCCACGGTCCACCTTTTCTTAGGTCTACCGACTTTTCTTCTGCGTCTAGGCTTGTAATCTTTCGGCGTCTTCGGTATTCTACTTTCTTCCATTCTATTAATGTGTTGAATACATATTCTTCTGTATTCTTTAATACTATTTTTAACTGCAAAAATATCTAAATCACTTCTTTATATCTTCATTTCTTATATGATCTCGTCTATTATACCTTTTAACTGATCTCAGAAATTTACAGAACAAAGAGCCATTTCATAGCTTTAATAGAATCTGAGAGCCCCTTTTCAAACCGATACGTTCTAGTAAACTTTATAAATAAATAAATTTAATATCTGAAAAAGTATATTGGCAGGTTTATTTTAAGGAGCTTATTACTTGGCGGTTTTTAGAGTTAGAGAGCTGAAATTTTGTAGACTAAAGTTAATTTAATTATGGTTCTTATCATTTTTCACGGTATCGGAGTAGGGTTTTGTTGGACTGGTAGAGGGCGCAAATTGCCAACGTATAGATTTCCCTTAAAAACACAGATACACCCGCCCATACACATTAAACTACACAAATGTCTATCAGATTATTACAGAATATACAAATGAAATTAATACACGTCCAACAGGTAATTCCCATCCAGCCTTCGTCGCATTTCTCGGTGTGTAAATTTCTGATTTGGCCATTTGATGAGACGTTTTGAATTTGTTATAACTGGCGTTGCTTGTAACACAATTCGTTTTTTACAAGTTCGTATTTATATTGAAGTCGCTTTGTTCAGAGCTACATTTTGCTTGCTAGTTGCCCTTTAGCATTTTTTTTGTAACCTTATGGTGAAGATGTCATATTGAGACTTATCCTGTTCGGCGAGTGGATTTTTGTTCTAAATCTTCACTCTAGTTGGAGTCTAATAGAATAACAACGTCACTTACATAAGAATCTGCCTTTAGTAAGATTCAACTACGTTTTGATTTGATTCAATTCATATTAACAAAGTGAGTAACGTTCAATCCGAATGTGACTTCAAAGCCGAGTTGCTTAAGGGTAACCCGCGTGTTGCTGTTGGGTTTTAGTAGGTTTGTTTAAATATTATCTATCTGGGGTGATCTTGCTTAATGTTAGTAAGAAGATGGATTTATTTTGCTGAAAATCTCGGACAATGTTTGGCCGCGAAAAGTGAAAGCTTCGCGTGTTTATCGAAAGCAACAATGATTATTATTATGTTACTGACGTTATTGTATTAACATTTATTTTAAATGGATATTTTAAATGAATCATTAAATGGATATCCATTATACAGAAGGCGTGATAATGGTATTAATGCTGAAGTTCGCGGTAGTTGCCTGGACAATCGTTATGTTGTACCATACAATCCGTATTTACTTGCCAAATTTAATTGCCATATAAATGTTAAAGTATGCACTACAGTTAAAAGTGTTAAATACATTTATAAATACGTGTATAAAGGCTATGACAGTGCATCTGTTGAATTAGGTTCAGAGAGAAATGAACCAGGTCAAGAAATACAAATTGATGAAGTTAAATTTTTTTTAAATGGCCGTTATCAACTGAAGCTGTATGGCGCATCTATGAATTACCAATGCATTTTCAATCACATGTCATCGTTAGACTTGACATTCATTTACCGCGTAGACAGAATGTTTACTTTCGAGAAGGGCAAGAACGTCAAGCAATTGAAAATGCAAGACAAACAAAATTATTAGCATTTTTTGAATTGAATCGATCAGATCCATCAGCGCATGAATATAAGTATATTGAAATTCCTTTGCATTGTGTGGGAAGATTCCCGAAAAAAATGGAAGAAGAGAAGGCGTGGAGGTGTTAAAATCATTACACGCATATATGTAGTATCACCAAACTTTTCCATTTACGATTGCTTTTATTACATGTCTGTGGTCCAAAATCATTTGAGGATGTTAGAACATACAATGGAATTATACACACTTCTTTTGTTGAAGCGTGCCATGCTCGCGGCATTGCTTCAAATGATAATGAATGGCGCGAATGTTTAAATGAAGCAAAAGAATTACATTCACTAAAACAATTGCAAAATTTATTTGGTTACATTTGTGCATTAAATGTGCCAGCCAATGCATTGGCGTTATGGAATGAATTTAAAGTATATCTTAGTGAAGATTTTTTGAGAGATTACAACGAAGAAGTATCCTTTAATACAGCTCTATTAGAAATTGAAGATATTTTGAATGTTCATAATTTGTCATGTCAAGAACTTGGTTTACCAGTTCCCACGTATTCGCAGAGAACAGACGAAGCAAATGCTATTGATCCAATAGAACAAGAGTTTCTGTTTTCTGAGCATTATGAAACTGCAAATATTGAACAGCGTAATCTAATTGATCGTGTGATTCGTGAAGTTTTGCATCATGATAATGTTTTTTGTTTAACCGCTCATGCAGGTTGTGGAAAAACATTCACACAAACAGCAGTCATTCACAAATTAAATTCGCTTAATCTTAGTTGGATTGCAACAGCGTTCAGTGGCATAGCTTCGACTCTATTACTTGGAGGTAGAACTTTACACAATGTGTTTAAATTGCCTATACCCATTTTGGAAAATTCTGTAGCGAATATTACCACAAATAGTAGCTATGGACGTTACATAAATTCATCATCATTGATAATTATTGATGAAATTTCTATGTGCCCACTGCAAGTGTTGAAAATCATAGATAGATTATTGCAGGATCTATGCGATGAAAATGATAAACATAAACCATTTGGAGTGAAAACGATAGTTCTGTGCGGTGATTTTCGGCAAATCTTACCAGTTGTCCCACATGGATCACGTGCAACTTTAATTGAAAATTGTGTCACGAGTTGGCATAAATTTGTTTATTTTCATAAAGTAACGTTTACTCAAAATATGAGAGCCTTACCAAGTGAAATAGAATTTGTCGAATTCTTGAAAAAAATTGGTAATGATGAAGCCCCACAATTCCCTCAGTTTGGTGAAAATATTATTGAAATACCTCAGCAATTAATAGGAGATGAAAATAATATTATTAATGAGGTGTATGGAAATATTTCCGAAAACATACTCTCAGATAACATATTGAAGTCAGTTATTTTAGCACCTAAAAATGATGATTGTACTTTTATTAATACTGATATACTTAATCGAATACCAGGTGAACAGAAAACATATCATAGCTACGATAAAATAATTTGTGATGATGACAATGAAATCAATAACTATCCAGTAGAGTTTTTGAATTCTTTGACTATTAGTGGTTTGCCACCACATAAGTTAGTATTGAAAGTTAATTGCATCGTTTTACTGATCAGAAACTTAAATACAAAGGAAGCATTAGTCAATGGAACAAGAATGCGCATCAAGTGTATGCATCGTAATGCTATTGATTGCGAAGTTTTAACTGGAACCGCACGCAATAAGAGAATTTTGATTCCACGTATAAATTTAACATATTCCGGTACTGTTTTACCATTTAACTTTCAAAGAACTCAATTTCCAATTATACCTGCATTTGCGATGACAATAAATAAGTCTCAAGGACAAACATTCGAAAAAATTGGAATTTTATTGAGGCAGCCAGTTTTTACACATGGTCAATTGTACGTCGCAGCAAGTAGAGTTCGATCATTCGATGGTTTGAGATTTTATATTTCCGAATATAATGGCCAAAGGCATTTAGCAAATGATGAAAGAGTTTTTACAAAAAACATCGTTTACACAGAAGTTCTGAATCATTAAATTCACTTTCAAACTATTTTAAGTTTAATGGACAACATTTATTTTTTTAACCGCCCGGTTTTTTTGATTTAATGAAAAATATATGAAAAAATACGAGGCATGTATTTTTTATTTAATTTTTTATTTTGTATTAATTTTTTATTTACATTTTATATAATTCGAAAAAGATAGGCAAAATAACTGTGTAGCCTTGGCGAAACCTGGTCAGTATGGCAATAAAAAAAACCCAAGGAAATGTCAAGAAACGCGTTATTGCTTTTTAAATATGGCTTAGCCAAGCTAAACCTCATTTTTCCTATCTTTCATATTTTTCAAATAACTCGAAAATTAATGCATAGAAAAAAAAATTAAAAAATTATATAAGCTTTGTAGCAAATAATCTTCAAACTGTTTTCGAATTTTGTACCTTACCAAAAATGAAATGTAA
Organism: Magicicada septendecula; assembly: GCA_034769895.1. Taxonomy (NCBI): domain Eukaryota; kingdom Metazoa; phylum Arthropoda; class Insecta; order Hemiptera; family Cicadidae; genus Magicicada; species Magicicada septendecula. The sequence goes on from CM068374.1 coordinate 454,508,791, forward strand.
TCCACTGGAATTGAAAACAATGTATCTTATACTTCTATGAATGTCAAGTCTCATTTTTATTAGCGTTTATTTGATTCAATAATAACATGAAAAAATTAAAACTGACAATGAATTATATCAAAAAATAAATACGAATACAAGCTGTAATTGTGTTTTTTGTCAACTGTTACTAACATTAAATTTTAAATTTCATAGGTATTGCAGGGAATTAAGGCAAACAACACACGCTAATGACGTATTTGTACACGCTCGCAGCTGACGTAATAGAAGAAAATTCAAAAAAATTATATGCAATGATTATAGAGGTATACTCTTTGACAAAAGAACCTCAATAACGTTCAAACTTAAAAATTTAATGAATTACGGTCGAATTTCGACCACTGGGCGACCACTAAATTTTTAATATGTACACAGAAACTCAGAACGAAACCAAATATATCAGCGTGCTTTTGGCAAAAACGCTGAGAAAGATAATCAAAATACCTAGTTTTTAATATTTAGAAAATAAAGAATTAATTTGATTAATTTATCTTTTATTTAAACGACGCCAGAAAAGAGGAATACCGCCCAGCGTTTGTTTTCTGTGAACTTTTGAAAACGAAAAATTATGTTGTTTACGTATCCGTGGTTACATAGCATGGAACGATATCAATTATTATCATTTTATTAAAATTTTCAAGTTTTCGGTCGAATAAATTTATAACATCAGTACATAAAATTACCCCCTTCCCCTTCAACTACCCTTTTTATTTATAGATATTTCTTCTACCTTTCTATAGTGGATTATTATGACCTTCTTTTCAGGATACGTTAGTTATCAAAATTGAGTACTTTACTCTTGTTAAAACGTAAACTGTTGCTGGTAAACTACCCCTTTCCCTTAACCGATCTTCACCAAAATCAATATACCTTGAGTCCTCTACAACTCGGGCACATATGCAAAAAATTATTCGATTCTGTTTGAATTTTCGGCAGTTATCGTTTGCCATAGACAAAATTACACACACACACACGCGCGCGCGCGCGCTTCTGAAAACGAGTTTTATTCATGTTTTGAGGGTAGTACAATCAGAATATGCCCTTATCTCGAACACGATTTTTTTCGCGATCACCATACTTCCATTTTCTTACGGAACATGGAAGTAAGAATACTAATAATAATCAAATGCAGTGTTGAACTTTTAGGATACGTCTTGGTAAATTTTTAACGTATATAGCAATGAACCTGAGGATTTAGTACAGTCTATTACAACAAGAAATATACATAAAATGAAAGACAAGAAATTAGGAGATTATAAACATTTAAAAGACAAGAAATCTAGATGAAACGATACTTTAGTGAAATACAAATATAATAGCTGAGAATTTCGAAAAAAACTATTGTTTTTTTTTGAAGCAGAACATATTTTAAGCAATAAACTAGGACTTAGTGCCGCCTAGTGGCAGTTGTTAGTGCCGGTGCCGAAAAGTGAGAAAAAGGAGTGAAATCAGCAAATTACGAAGGCTCAATTACAGTACTTTATATATTTTTTAAGAGACCAGTGATAAAGGCTTTGGATTTTTAACAGGCCTCCATGTAGTAGTAATGTGCACATCACACTGTAATGTACTTGTTGAATATTACATAATTAATTGTAGTGAATCCATTTGAGTGTTTGTGGTGTTTTATTTTTTTAATTTTCGTAATGTCTGAAGCATTTGTGTCTATTTGTACAGTTAATTTCATGAGTAAAGAATGAACATGATCATGGTCAAGTTAAATTCAAATTACATAATTTTCAATATTATATTAAAATCACACACACACACACACACACACACACACACACACACACACACACACACACACACACACACACACACACACACACACACACACACACACACACACACACACACACACACACACACACACACACACACACACACACACACACACACACACACACACACACACACACACACACACACACACACACACACACACACACACACACACACACACACACACACACACACACACACACACACACACACACACACACACACACACACACACACACACACACACACACACACACACACACACACACACACACACACACACACACACACACACACACACACACACACACACACACACACACACACACACACACACACACACACACACACACACACACACACACACACACAGAGGTTGGTTTAGTGCCGCCCAGTACAAATTCCTTAAAATATGCTCTGTTTTGAAGTAGGATACTACACGGGATTGCTTGGGTAGGTAAGCTGAACAACTGCTCCACGTGCTGGCTGGTTCTCGTTCCTCATTGATAAATTAACATCGATTAGTACAACAGCAGATTGGCCAATAAATAACCGCTGACCGCTCAGGTGTTTCCAGCGACAGGAAACAATGCCTCATTTATCTTTCCAACGCTTCAAACTGTTTTCTTCCTGCGATCAATCGAAATTTTGTACTACCATTTTTACTTAAAATGTTTCTAATGTAACTAGTCTTGTCTAGTCTTGTCTAGTCTTGTTTTTAATAAGTTTTTAAGAACACGAGATCTGTAAATAAAGTAGTGAGACTATTTTCAGTAGGCTATGCTCTTTTATTTAAATTAAATTTTAAATCGTCTTTATCTCCTTCATCGGCTAAAATTGCTTTCAACAAACAAAAAAAGCTCTTCACTTCAAACACTATCAACCTAAAAATAAGGAAGAATCTAGTAAAGACATACGTGTGGAGTATTGCCCTATACGGGAGTGAATCTTGGACAATTGGAGAAAGTGACAAGAAAAGACTCCAAGCATTTGAGACCTGGTGCTACAGAAGAATATTCAAGATAAGCTGGAGGGAGAAGACAACGAATGAGGAAGTCTTTAGGAGAGCTCAGGAGGAGAAGAGCTTTCTACGAAATTTAAAAGGCAGAAGAGCTAAGTTTATAGGACATATACTACGACACAATGGGTTGGTGAAGAGAATAATACAAGGAACAATTGAAGGGAAGAATCACGGAGGACGACCCCGTTTAGACTACATGAAACAGCATATGGTCGTTATGGACTGCACATCATATTGTGAGTTGAAAAGAAAAGCAGAGAAGCGCGAAGAATGGCGAGCTGCTGCCAACCAGCCTATGGGCTGCTAACCTAGAAGAGAAGAGATCTCCTTCGAAATAGTTCCCTTGGGAAGCTATACAGTGCCTAAGACGGTGTTTTCCCTCTTCATAACAGTGCTGAAACTCAGAAACAGGAATCTCCTGCAACTGGTCCGTTTCAATTTTTTTAGTGCTGCCTTACCAAATTAGTGCCCTTTGCAGGCGCGGGTTCACGGTGGGGGGAAGATGGTCGCCCAAATGGTCGCATCAGACGAAATTTTGTTTGTTGTCTTGTGATTATCAGTATCATTCAAATTTCATATCATGTTATGTAGATTTAAGCCTATAGTTTTCCTCTAAAATCACTTTAAATTGTACCATTACCTTACCACCATGTTAATTTTTATTCGATACATAATTTAAACGAGTAGTGTGTATTTTAAACTGTAAGTGATTGTTATTAAAAGAACACTGAACAGACAAACACAGATATGATTTTATACGTGTACCTGTGTCAATAAGTATACCGTGTTGATAACAATACACTGTACTTTTAACTTCACTCATTCCTGTCAATTACACTTTAGACCATTAAAGAATGGTCTAACTTTTTATATCCCCCCCCCATTGCTTACTAGATCCGTCCCTGGCCCTTTGAGATGCTTTTTCAATCTCGAGAAAAGTCGCAGCGGATCAGGTGATATAATAAGAGAGCTGAGCAACAGCAGGAATGTTTTCCCTTGCTAAACATTCATCAATCGGGAGCGCTGAGTGACAAGGTGCAGCATCCAGGTGTTCACGATGGCTGGCCTCACGCGAGCAAGTCGTTTCCATAGTCTTTTAAGATCTTCACTCACTTCACGGTAAAATGATGACTGACAGTCTGTTCCGCGGGCACAAACATTTTATGGACAATTCCGTTGCTATCAAAAAACAAATGAGTATTGAGTTGCCATTTTTACTTTTCTTGGGACGTGGTGAATTTGGTGCGTGCCACTCCCCGTCTCTGGCGTTTTGTTCCTGAATCGCACTCAAGTGCATCTCCACGACTCATCACCAGTAATAACGTTTTTTCTTTTAGAAAATCAGGGTCATTTTGAATCCGTCACATGATATCAGACACACTTCCTTCCTCTTGTCTTTCAGCTCGAGAGTGAGGTTTTTTGGGGCCACTTTTGCGCAAACATTCTTATTTCCAATTAATTCGTCAATATTTGATGAACTTTAATGTAGTTCAAAAGCGATTCTTCAGCGATTATTCTGACAGTAAATCGATGATCCGGGGGGGGGGGCAATAGGCCCATACGAAGTGGAAATTCTTTAAATTTTCTTCTTTCATAACTTCCTCGTTTAAACGTAATTGTTGGTTAATATCAATTGGTTAAACATACTTGTTGGATAATATCAATTGGTTAAACATAAAGTTGGTTAATATCAATTAGTTAAACATAATTGTTGGTTAATATCAATTGGTTAAACATAATTGTTGGTTAATATCAATTGTTTAAACAAAATTGTTGGTTAATATCAATTGGTTAAACATAATTGTTGGATAATATCAATTGGTTAAACATAATTGTTGGTTAATATAAATTGGTTAAACATAATTGTTGGTTAATATCAATTGGTTAAACATAATTGTTGGTTAATATCAATTGGTTAAACATAATTGTTTAACAGTGTTTATGAAATTTTAAAAATAAATCAAAGCCTACGAAGCCAAAATAAAATAATTTCCATAAATAAAATTTTAGGAAATATTTTGACAGATTTCGGGGTTTCCCTTTATGCCTTCCTTGTCGGTCCGCCCTGCTTTTAGAGATAGGGATACTATAAATACTACAAATAATCAGTCAATGAATATATTTTAGTTGTGATTAAGTTAATACGCTGTAGTATTATTGAAAACCAAAGTGCGGTGCTCTTAGTTGAAAGTTGTGTTTGACGACGTGTTGAATTTACATTGTTAGCTTCTTTAATTACCGTGTTATTAGATATTCGGTTACCAATCAACACCTCAATTAAAAATTGTAGATTTTGTTTTGATATCGGAAACAGAATTTTTTAATTGTAGCATCTGAGTCTACAGTCAACGAGTAATTCTGTTTTTAATAAATCAGAAAGGAGGCTCGATGGAAGGATATCCTGTTTGCGAGCAAGATAATTTCGCTTCAGCTCTAATTAAGTTAATTCAGGTTTTAAGTTGTTCAAGGCTAGTACAAATACGACCGCCTTTTATAATTTTTCTCTTGTTTTACAGCTGCAATGCGATCTTATAATTTTATTCTGAATTTTAAATTATAGTTTTGCAAAGACTTTATAAACCTTTGTATGCTCGTGTAAAATGTAAGCACACAAGTCAATAATAAAAATTAAAATTACACAGTTCCGTTACGCATGATGCCGTAATTAATGAGGCGCAGCCAAACGTTCGATAGCCAACAATATGTACACGAGATAATGATAATATTGTTTTTTGTGTACGTAATGAATAGCTTTATTATTTATTTCGTGTAGGTGCTCCAGATTTTACCCCATAATTATAAACACTCTGTAATAACATTAATATTGCTAAACGTTTACTGGGAATTCACCAGAGTGAAGGTACGTACAAAGATTTCAGAGGCTTATATTTCAAAATTATAGCGTCACACTTTCGGTGTTGAAGTACCCCGATACCTACTTTAAACCGGCTGATCACAGAACGCTGAGATTGGGTCTGTGAGCGCGTCATTATTATAAAACCTATGTCTGGGTGTTATAAACCTTTGTTGTATATAAAATTATGCTGGTTTTTCTATAATATTAACGGGACTGTCCATTTATGCGTATATTTTCGAATTATTAAATTATTAATTTATTAATTCGTACAAGTGATTTGGTTACCATATTAAACATGAATATTATATTTTCGAAGTTTATAATATGCGATTGTATCGATATATTACGTTGTGAAGAAGAAGAAGTGTACTAACTGTGAATTGTTCTATTTCTTAATGTAAAGCAAAAATACGTATTGTTTTCATTTGGGAGGTTAGCTTACAATGTTTTGGGTTTTTAGTTTACTGAGGTGGGAAAAACATGACTTTTAATGTGTATATACAATGCTTATAACAGAGTAACACTTAAAATAAAGAACCTAACGTTTTTAAGTTGATAAATTAACAAAACTACAACAGCAAATGTAAACTGAAAAATACAAATATTTATGGTTAATGGAAAAAACAAAAAGTAAAGTACCGTTTACCAAATGGTAAAAGCTTAAGAGCATGATAATGTCTTTCAGCCGCCAGCTAAACGCAACATTATTATGGTTACTGACTGACTGATTGGTTACATACCTATCTACAGCTATGCAGTGTTGTTTGCTTGTTAGGTCTTTAATCTGCGACGGACGTTAGCACGTTAGCGGTCGCGGTTTTAGTTAACGATTCCCGGCTGGTAAATGATGACGTCATGCAGCGTGATGCGTTACAGAAATTTTCAAATGACCCCCAGCCATAAGACATTATCATGTCAAAAACAATATGTTAAGGGATGACAACATACTCTCTGCATATTGTACATAATGGACGTTTGTTTTTGGTTAACCACAAAATGAGTACTTGTTGCAAAACGAATATAACCGAAAAAAAGAGTTCTGCCACAACTTTCGAGTTTGGTGGGTTTCCAGTGATGAGTTCACAGAACGAGTATTAGTGTAATAAAACGAGTACTACTGGAAAACGAATTCTACTGAAACCCGAGTTCTGCCACGAAAAGGAAGACATGTATAGTAACAGGCAAAGGGTGGCCCAAGGGTCACCCCGCCTTACTTCGAGTTGGGGTTTTTCGTGGTTTTCGCAAAAAAAAAGAGTTTTACGTTACAGACGTATCGGTTTCCACGTGTAATTTCAGTTTTCATGTTAACCTAACAACATCAACTTTTGGCGTCACAGGCACGCGCCGGTGATATATTACTGCTACAAACACTTTCTACAAAGAAATATGACAAACAAAACCAATTGCAATCGCCAGCCAACTATTTTCCAACATAAGAAATGAAAATTTGTATAATTCTTTCACCTACATACAATTTTTTCGATATTCACTACATATCGAAGCCAAAAATCGCATATTCGAAATATCTAAAATGACTGCGTTGTAAGCATATTAACTTTACAAAGAGTTTTGTGTTTGAATCCTTTTAAGTGACGAGAATTTTTTCGTCAACTTTGCCATTATAAAACTTACAGATTTTTATTAGGTACTTTTACTTATGTAAACAGTAGTACTAATATAATTGTTTTCTCTCCTAAAGATGTCGCCGTCTATAAGTCTCCAGCTTGCAGTTCTTTTTTTCGTAAAACTCACCCTCTTCCAGGATTCTTGTGCTCTTCGAAACGTCAGTTCGCCAGTGGTTTCATGATCGCCCTGCGTTTTCTCCGTCCCGGGTGTTTCGCTTGTAACGTTCCTGGCCCGTCTGTCTATTGTATTCTTGTGATCTGGCTGAACCCAGTTCTGTTTCTTATGGGTCAGTCTATGTTTATTTCCATTCGACTGATATCATTCCTATTTTTATCTAGTTTCGATCATCTACAACTTCTTTTGAAAAAGTCCACTTTACTCGCCAGTAATTTATTTTTATTAGCCTTCTTAGTATAAGTTCATATTATATCACATTTTCTGTCTTAAAAAAAATTGGTTTATATCTGAGCATTTTTCCAGATAGCTTGTCGTACAGTGGAAAATCGTTGTAAAGGATATTTTCTAGAGCATAATATTTGGATTCGATAGAATATGAGAAGTCTAGAGTTTCCTGGAGCAGCGTGATAACAGGATCTGATGTAAACACTGTGAACATATATGACATACTGAGACCGACTAAAAACATTTTTCTATTATTGATGGAAAAAATTTAGTATCGCGTACCGGTGCCAAATAAATTCTACAGTGTGGCGTTTTTTGTCAAATAAACATTGTAAGTTTGTTGGGAAGTGATACGGAGTCCGCTGCACTGTCAAATATTATGCACTTTTTAATGTTAAAAAAGTAGGAAAATATTGGATTAACCCTATGCTTTAAGAGGAGTCCATATTATTACATAGCTTTTATCAACTTTGGAAAGGGGTTTGATAGAGTTAATAGTGGCAGATTGTGGGCAATAATGGCAAAGATAGGTATCCTCGCAACTGCTCATCAGACACAGAAAGTTTTTATATAGAAAACAAAACCTTAATTGAGACAGGAAGACCGAGCAACGTCTAGTGTGGGGCGTACAACAAGGGTGACCATTATCGCTGTCTCTTTTTAATTTACATATACACGTTGTCATACACTGTTGGCTTGTGGTTATTACTTCTGTAGGTGACACGTTGTTGCTTATTGACGACCAGGCAATCCTGTCGAAGCGGGTTGCAGACGGACGTACTGTACGCACACCAGTTTTGCTGCCGAGACGCCTGAGGAGCGGGAGTGGGGTCTACTGAATGATAGGGCGTGCTCGTGTTGGTGGGGTATTACTGGTTCTGAAAACATTATTCACACGTCAGAACATGTATTCAGTTGTAATTTTGTGTGCGCATTAGACTGAACGTTCGTACATTATAATATGTAAGTGTAATTTATTGAATATTTTGTTAAAGTGTGTCTTCTTATGCGCTACAAGAAATACCGTGTGAGAGACAATCAAGTCGCACCGAAACTGTGTTAAACGTATTTTAAATGATTAAACTACAAATTTTATTAGTGGTTAAATAAATTTACGCTACACTAACTTGTTGCGCACACACACCACTAGTCACTGTGACACCGATTAGCGCTTTCGAACGTACCCGTTCATCATCAGATCGTAACTGCCACACCCGTCACACGACTGGGGGTTGCGCGGGTCGCGAGTAGCGCAGTGTGCCGAGTCTCAGAAAGGACTCCTGCCACTGGGTCTATTTGAGTTCTTTTTATATCTTTTAGCTAATTTTGGAGGGGCCTGAAGCGACCTGCGATTGGTGGATTGGTCGCCACACCCGTCCGTAGCTCCACCCCCTTATATACCTGCCTCTACCGAGGGCGTCAACGTCACGGAGGTGACCCCTTGTCAACACTACTTCCTACACGTGGGCTGAACCATCAACCCATGTCTTTCGTTACCGAACCTACCTTTTCACGTTTTATTATATTATAAAATATTTCTCACATTTTCAAAATTTATCTTAATATTCATTAAATTATTCATACCTTTTACCCTTTCTTTTATAATTTCTAATTCTTCTATTAGCTTTCTTTCCGTCGTATTATTAACTACCTTTATAATATCAAAAAATAGGACAAAGAATTCTCTTTATGCTAGGCATTTTATAGAGGAAAATCACAAATTTAATAATCCGTTGGAATTAATGGGTGACTGCATCATACCCAAACACTATTGAACTATGAAACGAAAGGCCGACGAGGTGCAGGACGTCCGAAGAAGCGTTAGAGTGACACCAGCTTTAGTCTATCTGCCAGGACACACCATTTGTGGTTTAATCCTGGTTGAAGATAATAATTTTAATAAAATTCATCATCATCATCATCATATTACCACATCACAGCGTAGGCAAGGCGCTGACTGTTTTGCTTTCAAAGATCCTCCAGCCGTCTCTTCCTGGGCCTCTACCCACACACCTGTGTCCCATAGGTTTATATTTCCAGATTTGTTTCACATTTTTTAAAAGTGTTCTTTCTACCGTTGTTTGTAATGTTTTAATTTTTTATTCAAGTTAAAAACATGTAGCTCTTCTCTTATGGCCTCATTCTTTATACGGTCAAATTTAGAACAACTTTTAACTCCACGTAAGAACGCTATTTCTGAGACCTTTATTTTACTTTCTTGTTTCTTGGTTGTTGTCCACAACTCAAACCCATAGGACAGTACAGGTACTGCCATAACATTGTACAACTCTAGTTTCATATCTCGACGTAAATTGTTTCCAAACAACACGGTTCATTGTTCCACAGATCGTCTGGAGCTTACCTAACTTAACATCAATATCATAATTCTTACAATAGCCAATATAATTTCCCAAATAATTAAAATGGTTCACCTGTTCTAGAATCTAATCATCAATCATTATTTTTGTTGTTGTTTGTTCCTTGCCTCGAAATGCCATTACCTTTGTTTTTAAAGGGAGGTGTTCGTGTTGTAAAAAGAGCCTTAAAAAGAGATTTTTGTAGATTTTGTATTTTGAATTACAAGAAAGTAATCAGGAAACAACAGCACGTGAAATATCTGTGTCGTGATATCTCAGTACCAGGGTTCACTAGATGTTTCGAACAAAATAACAATAACATAAATAAAATAAGTAACAATATAATAAATAAAATAATAAATAACAAAATAATATTTAAATTCTAAACTTCTTTAAATAAGTAAATTTCCTGAAAGTTTATTTCATGTTTTGTGAGTTTTTTCTTACCGTTCTACTTACATTTTTATATTCTCATAAATGAACGGAGAATCATAATTTAAGAAAGTTATGAGAATAAATATGTTGATTGACACTATGTAATAAGAGTAATTAACGAGTATGTATTCTTCTTTCTCGCCTTCACACACACACACACACACACACACACACACACACACACACACACACACACACACACACACACACACACACACACACACACACACACACACACACTTTTAATAGCTCCAAGCCTGGCCCAAGCTAGCTCGCAGGATTTAAGTTATTCAAAAGAAAATTCGAACTCTGTTGTTTTGCAGGCTTCCACAAAAATGACGCCTATCAGTTCACAACAGTAGGTCTATCTGTCGACATCACCATTGTATCCGACTGTCGGTTGCATCATCGGCCGCACAGCCGTGTCGTTTTAATGAAAACATCATCTGGATTTCCGCGCTTCAACTCATTTAATTTTTCATGTAAACCCATCTCAATTTCACTTCTGTCACCGCGTCTTCTCTCTGAAATTGCTTTGAATTTCACAAATCCATATCACACACACACACACACACGCGGGTATATAAAACCACCCAATTTTCACATCGCTGTGTGAACAATTTGTGACACGCGTTTAGAGTTAGTAGATTCCCATGAACGTTTTGTTACACGAACAGGCCAACCCGTAGATCACTAGATCACGCGAATATCATTTCCTTTTCTTCCCCTGCCAGAAGGCCTTCATTATTCGCACACTATAATGCGCCGCCTTCCTTTCCATTGTCCGCCCCTTTCTCGTCTTCTTCTCACCGCAGAGAACCTCAAGAACGTATATTTATGTAATTTATTTATTTTTTGGTACAAGAGTAGGGGGTGAAATCATAAAACGCAGGATAACAAGATATTTTCCGTCACTGAGGTCATTTTTAGGACAAAGTGTCTTAATTGGTCGCTTATATAGGCTATAACATTATAGTGGCATTACCTCTTTATTCAGCACACACACACACACACACACACTTGGATGGCAATGTTGATTCACATATTCTGTATTCACATTGCGTGTGTAAAGTATTTAAAACGTGGTTACGTGTCTACAATTTTATAGTCGTTTTTACGCTTTTTTTGTAGCTTAAAAACTAATTCGGAGACCCGATCCGAAGTAATTAAGATTAAAAGTCTAAGAATATAATGCTGAGATATTACCTAAAATGAATAAGGAACAGCAACATTCGGGAATATGAATTCTCAAATAAAACTGGATATAACTAACATTCGACTAATTTATTAAAACTCAAAGAAGCACAAAAGGGTAGGCGCTCAAAAACGAAACACACGTGTTAAGAATCTATAAATATAACTTTTTAAAACCCCTAAGTGATTTCTCACGAGTAACATGCACTACCCGGACTGCTTCCAATCGTAATATTTTTCTTGCTTGAGGTTTCGATATCTTGAATCTGGTATCGTCGTCAGAAGCTGTGAGTGGCGGTTGGAAGCCCTGTTGGAAGACCTAACAGCTCTGACGGCGATCTCAGATCGAAACGATCAAGCAGGAAATGGAAGCATTCCCAGCACACGATTTACTATTATAAATATAATTGTACGTAGCTTTCAAATACCGCCAAAACAATACGACCAAGACGCTACTCGGTAAATATTAGAACCCAGTTATTAAATTGTCATCATATTTGAACGTTTTGGCGTCTTAATTATTGACTATTAAATTCTTAATTTTGTTAACTTCGTTTTGTAAATACAACCCCTATCAGAATTTTTAATTAACAGATATGTAATTAGCAGAAGTTTTCTACAATTAATGTGTATAATCATTGAATGTTACAGATTAATATCTGTAATTGACGTTTAAAAGATTCATTTACAGTCATTTACTGAATGAACATTAACATACTTGTGTTATATCATATTACTTTGAAGAGGATGACATAAATACAACTACAAAATACTTGAATACGTTTTTATCAGACTTCGTATTTTGTTTTTAAAACATTTAAATATTTTCATAAGTGCCTGATGACACCAAATAAAATAGAATTAAGAGAACCTATTATTGTGAGTCGAATTAAGAATATTGCCAGTTAATATTATTGACAAAACTTTCTTAGACATATTTTGGTGCTGTACTTTTTGCATACCCACAGTCATTTTCGATATTTCGATTATGCGATTTTTTGGCTTCGATATGTAGTGAATATCACACATCATTTTATGTAGGTGAAAGAATTATACAAATTTTAATTTCGTATGTTGCAAAATAGTTGGCTTGTAATTGCAATTGGTTTTGTTTGTCATTTTTTCAATGGATAATGTTTTTATATTGTATATTTTTTATAGCAGTAATATATCACGGCGCGTGCCTGTGACGCCAAAAGTTGACGTTGTTAGGTTAACACGAAAACTGAAATTACACGTGGAAACCAATACGTGTGTAGTGTAAAACTTTTTTTTTGCTAAAACCACGAAAAACCCCAACTCGAAGTAAGACGAAGTAAGACCTTGTCTGTTACTGTACATGTCACTTTTTTGTGGCAGAACTTGTTTTTTTCGATAGAAGTCGTTTTTCCACTAGTACTCGTTTTCCTGACTAATACCAGGTGTGTGAATTTTTGGAAAGCCACCGAACTCGAAAGTAAGGCGGGGTGGCTCAAGGGCGCTTACTATAGATGCACCTTTTTGTGGCAGAACTCGTTTTTTTAATAATATTCGTTTTCCAACAAGTACTCGTTTTATGGCTAACCAAAAAGAAACGGCCATTATGTAGGCCTACAATATGTAGAGCGTATGCTGTCATTCCTTAATACATTGTGTTTTTTGTGTTTTCCATTAGCCATAAATATTTGTACTTTTCAGTTTACATTTACTGTTGTAGTGTTGTTAATTTGTCAACTTTAAAACGTTAGGTTCTTTATTTTAAGTGTTACTCTGTTATAAGCATTGCATATACACATTAAACGGCATGTTTTTCTCAATCATGGCTTTTATTTATTTCGGCAGTAAACTAAAAACCCAAAACCATTGTTACCTAAACTACCAAATGAAAACAACACGTATTTTCGCTTTGTATTAAGAAATAGGACAATTTACAATTAGTACACTTCTTCTTTTCCAGATCGTATTATATCGCCACAATCGCAATTAAAAACATCGAAAATGTACTGTGGGTACGCAAAAAAGGAACAGTTCGCATATTTCATGCAGATTCACTCGAACGCCAATGAGAGCGTACACCGTACACGCTTCGTGTCTGTTGTCATAAGGTGTTGTCGTCATAAAACAAGTCTAGTCATTACTCAGTACAACGTTACGCGTTACTGGCTCAGCTAACTTCTATAAACAACAAGAAAGTCGTGTTATTTATTTAATGAAAGAAATGTGAACAATTGATACAATCGAGAGTCGTCGCTGGAAGCCACATATACACGTCTCTCTCCGTTGAACGAGCGGTGAAATTTAATTTAGCGGTTGTAGCGTGAAATCAAGTAAACAGTGGCTTACTCTTCAACAACCAGCCACTCGTTTTAAATTAAACAGCTGTGAGTAACGCAAACAACAACTAAATTAGTCCTGAAATAAATTAAATTTATTTAACAAACAAGAACCGTATTGAAAAGCAGCAAGTGTTGGTCGTTAGGATTATATTTCGAAATTAAGAAAATAAAATATAACGGAGAATGGACAAAGCTTTAAGTGGCCGTAGACTCAATTCCGGCCGTAGACTCAATTTCGCAATTCTTGTTGATGACACTTTTTCTTGCTTATTATACAAAATGTTGTCTCACCGCTCCAATGTTTAAACAAACTCCTTTTGGTTCATAGTCTATATTCTTAAGTTACTGATCGATGACAATGTGGGAAAGAAAACATACAGCAATATCAGAAGACTGAATTACAGACTTTGTTGTATTATTTCAAGACGAAATTAACTTACACCTTTAGAATTACGGGTCTTCCAACACATATTCTAACTTATCAATATGTTTAGATTGAAATCATTAGATTACGTAGGGGTAAACCAAAGTACTGCGTTTGAACGTTTTAATAGTATTCGTACTTTTTAAAAGCAAGTAAATCTTAGAATCAGAATGTGTCTTTTGAAAAGAGTTAGTACGATGTAATTTCACCAATTATTCTCTTTACTCTGTTTGATGCTTACGTCCACCAGGTCCTCCCTCTGTAATAGATGAAGGCAATTATATTCATGGTTTTTTGACATTTATACTCCTTGAAAAAGTAGGCGCGTATTTATGGAGGGGACGAACGGGACCCCCCCCCCGAGGGTCGAAAAAAGTTGACGAATTTAGTTAATCTCTTAATTTTTAGGCTGTTGAACTATTTTTTCAGCTGTATACGCTAATATAGGCCTAGTAGTAACCCTTTTTTAAATATACAAATAGATTTATTACACAGCATTTGCGTATACATTTGAAATATGAAATACAGGAAAATCAAATCAGTCAGTAAGTATCTTGTAAACAATGTTTCAGTAACGCGTATTTTTATTGCGTTATTACTGTTTACCTTATTGGGACTGATTTCAGAATGTTATCACACGTTTTTCACCCACTTTAAAGATAGTAATGTTGATTAGGCTTAAAGTGTTTTTCTTTTGTATGACCCCGAGTAGACCTCCTTGGGGAGGAGGGGTCCAAGGCAAAATTCTAGATACATATTTTATATTCCGCGCATTTCGGTAAAAAAGTATGAACTTTTCTAACAGCGCAACATTTACGTTTTTCAATATACATGATAGTATTACAGTTTACACTACTTACCCTTTACCCTTACCCTACGTTTACCCCACTACTTACCCTTACACACAATGACGAGAGCAACGGCGCGGGGTGGGGACTACCCCTCCCAGAAAACTGTACTCTTCCAGAATATTACGAAAACGTTTTAAAAACCCTAAGAATTAACTAACACGCACGAGTTCATCTTAGTAAACGAAGGGCTTTCGTGACTATCAGAAAATTCCAAAATAATCATCAAAAAAGAATATATAATCGGTGAGTGTACTCTTTTCTTAGCTACCGACTTCATGATAATTTAAAAATGAGCTGTTTAAGTTTCGCATTAACAAATAATACACACCACAACGAATTTTAAGAAAATAACGTTTTATACATAGACATGTAATTAATATTACTTACCCCATTAGTATAGACACCCCCTTTGATATTATATATTATTTAAACATTTATCATTTCAAGCGATCTGCTGGGAACATCACATACACAAAATTCCGACCGAACGAATTACCATTCCACACATTCAAAACTTTATGTGTTAGTTTTTGTGGTACAATGTCATTTTATTAGTTTTTGTGGTACAATGTCATTTTAATCACCTAACAACTATACAGTTATACTCTTTATACTTTCAAAGGAGTTTGAAACCACAGAACAAGTTTGAGTAGGTTCAGAAAGTAAATGCTATTTTGCATTTCTGCACGTCTTTAAATCGTGCAGTCTATCCAGAATAGCAGATCACTAATACGAGAAAGAAATCGATATTACGATTAACAGAAGCATATGCATACGAGTACTAATAGCAGATCACATCATATTACGTATGTTCTAAATAAAGTATTTGAAAAAGTCTTGGATCCCTAAATGGAGGTTGTGACTGTCAAAGAATTGAACAAAACCTTGATATAATAGCAATTATATTAGAATTATAATAGCAACAAAACTAGAATCAAAGGCTGCCAAGGCTGGGGATCTTACAAAAAAAGGAAAAGGATATAACGCCAAGAACGGCCTTCGAAAGGAAATCAGAAATCACCTTTCTGATTGATGGAATTGATGGAATGAAGTTCTGAGACTAAGCGTAATTTAAAAGTTTTGGGAGTGAGGAGGTGAAAAACAAAGGTTCTTGATAAGAAAGAATGTAGGACATTGTTTAGCGACAAATATGATATAAAAGTCTGTATCGCAAAAGAAGAAGAAGAATTATTCATTGTTATAATTATAGTTTGGAAGTATTCATTTTAAAAGTACGTTTATAATATGAACCGGACTTTTTTTCCCTCTCAACCCTAAGCAACATGATACTACGCGTTTCCTTTATAGTCTGATGATAGGCAAATGCTGCTTAATGGCATCAGTGAACTGAGTTCGAGACTTCCTCTTGATATTTTCTTTTTCACGTCTGATGAAGTGAAAATTGTTTTACTAATCATTTGAAAATCTTATACACTCTTCAAATCATATATTCTTTTATAGATATCCTTCGTAGAACTCCTCAATTTGAATTTGAGACTCTTCTGGTCACGACATTGGTAAGACTCGACACCAGCGTCATTTTTTAAAGCTTCTAATTTAACGAATTTCGCTCTGTGAGAGTCAAGTTTCTGAGCCGATACTTGCGACGATCTACGTGAGGAATTTTATATACATTACTTTCTGACTTCACTGAACACATACTTGGATGAGAGTAAACTTTCCTTCCTTTCAACTCCTCTTTGCCTTGAGCAATTCCAGAAAAAATTTCTCTTCGGCACCTTCCACCACAGGAAATATGATTACCTAAACAGTTGAATGTCTTTACCTCGATTAATTTTCCTCCGTCCTACCATGGGTAACGCCTATTTCAGATTATTAAACCGATTTTCTTAGACCGGCTTAAAGCAAAAAAAATATGCCAGCAACAATATCGCACCGTTGCTAGGTAAATAATACAGAGAAGACCAATTTTACTTGTCCAAATTAGAAATTGTAGGCTTATATTTAAAAATTATTATGGTAGATATAACAGTGAAGATGTCGCACTCATGTGTGTTGTGGAGCAGACGAATGTGCATTAGAAATTATATTAAGAAGCTAACAAAAAGTCAGTGAATCGCGTCGTTAAGCAGAAGGCAGGTAAAATAAAAACAATTTAAGCAACAATTTGTGAATTTGATGTTGATGTTTGTTTTATTATTTAAACTCCATGCATATATACATACACACACAGACACATACGTAATTTGGTGTAGTTTGGTGAGGCGACAGACAGACTACCGGATCGGTATAATTCGCAACGTTTTCTTTCCGCGTCTGTCAGACGGCATTGTGTACACAACACATTTCAAATCGTATCTCCGCGATTTTCAGTTTCCTTGCTCTGTCCGTTACAGTCGGAGGGCATTTTATATTAATTTTTAAAACGGTCTAAGGAAATGCAGTAACCTACATTGTCTGTTATGCATTGTGTTTTGCTCGCAATACGATACTTAAGTATTTAAATATATTTTATAAAAATTTCAAAAAAGTTCCACGCCGGCCTATATTATTATTAATTTTAATAAGGTCTTACAGTATGTGGAGTGTAAAAAATATTCGATTGTCAGGTATTGAACGTAAAATTGTGCAAGTCACGTTAGCCTTACTGACAATCGTTGAACGAATTTGTGAACCCATTGAATGAATTTAACGATGAATACACAAGACAGAAGCGGCGCAGGGTAAACTTATTGTTAATGTATATACTCTACATAATGTGGAGTTTGGTTAAATAAATTTTACACACTCACGCGCAACTATTGAATTCGGTGCAACAAAATCAATGAAATATGCTTCATTGTCGTGTTACGTCATGGTTGGAACTGGTCTTTCATTGTGTCTGAGCTGTTTCGCTCGCTCGGCTCGCTGTTCTAGTAGACCGTTATGCGTACGTTAATCGCAGTAAGCTGGCCCTAAATTTATATGCACAAAGTGTTGCGAATCAAATACAAACGAAGCACAACTGAAGGTGACTTACCCAGTAGTAGGAATAACGGTACGACCATGAGCGACCAGGGTCGTGTTTACGGGGGGCGAACGGGACCGGACCCCCAGAGGGTCAAAAAAGTTAACAAATTTGTCATATCTTCTTCTTCTTCTTCTTCTTCTTCTTAACGGTTATAGGCTTTAGCGGCCTGTTTCTATTCCACAGTCTACCTTTTCTTAGGCCTACCGACTTTTTTTCTGCCTCTAGGGTTGTAATCTTTCGCAGTCTTCGGTATTCTATTTTATTTCATTCTGTCTATGTGTTGAATCCATTTTCTTCTGAATTTTTTAATCCTTCCATTAACTGCAAAAATATCTAAATCACTTCTTATCTTCTCATTTCTTATACGATCTCGTCTATTACACCTTCTAACTGTTCTCAGAAATTTCATTTCTGCTGTTCGTATCTTCTGTTCATCTTTTTTTTATAACATATTTTGTTCATCTCTTAATTTTTAGGCTATTTTATTATTTTTTTCAGCTGTGTTTGCAGCTAGTAACTATTTTTTTATATTAAAAACAGGTTTATTACACAGCATCTGAAATATGAAATATAGGAAAATCAGTTCACTCAATACGTATCTTTTAAACGCGTATTTTTATTGTGTTATTACCGTTTACTCGAAAGGGATTGATTTCAGGATATTGTCACACGTTTGTCAGCCATTTTAAAGACAGTAATGTTGATTAGACTCAACTTAATTTTTGTTTTCTATGAAGGCGATTCAATTGTACACCCCCTCCCCCACCCAAAGCCAAATTCTAGATTCGCTCCTGCGAGAGACACAAAACAATTCGTTCCTACTGTAATTATATCAGCCCAAATAGATTTTTAAATGTATAAAATGTGTATGAAGTTGCAGAGGAATCGTTCATTTCCGTTGGAAAATACGTACCCATTTATTTTTATGTGGTCTAAAAATTTTGGTAAGAAGAGAATTTTTACAGCATTGAGCACAAGAAATTGCGCAGTAAGAAAAATGTGTAGATCAATGCTGATAAAATTATCTCCATGAAGAAATACGATTTTACTTAAATGTATATAGCAAGGGAAGTAACAAGCATGCCGATTGTAGTAATTCTACCGACTGTTAATTCTAGGAATCAGTTTGAAAGGTTAGAATTATTTTTTTTTCAAAAAAGTGTTAAAGGTTCGAAATGTTTAGTTTTTTTTTTAGAATTGAACCAGCTGTTGGTATGCAGATGATTATTGAAATTAATACTGTGTCTTGAATTGAAGCAGACATCGCTGGTAAACCACTATCGTTATCTGGTTAATTAACCTGGAGATATGTCAAATTCTTCTGCTAATTAAATAAAAAAACTAAATGAAAAATAAAAACATTGGAAATTGTGTTAAAAACGTTACTAGTATTTACAGACAAATTTAGGGTGGGGGATATTTTTTTAGAACTAATCGAACTGAAATCAAGGAAATGATTTTAAATATGAGTCTTGGAACATGGAAGTCATGTATGGTTCTCCATACCGATTTTTGTAGATGTTAATAAGAAATTTGCAGACCAACGCTATAGACCCGACATTAACCTTGAACTCTAATGTTAGTTATTTTTAGAGATACTAGATCCTGCGGTGTACGTGATTAGAAGTTAATAAATACACTTTTTAAATGCTTAACACATAAATATCTATACACGCTATTTATTAATTATTTTTAGCAAAGCGATTATAAATCAAGGAAAAGCGTTGTTAAAACATAATTCATTCCTGGAATTTTTGTTATTTAAAAAATAGAAATTAACGCTTACTCATCCCTACGTAATGATATACTATGTTCGCTGTACGTTCGGCGACCAAGGTCGAGTCCTTGACATCGCCATGCTCAAGTTTGTGCATGAATTTGACTTGGATCTGTCATTTGTACTCAGTGACTTACGCAAACAGTGTATTAACCTGGTTTACTAAACCGGTGGTATAACAATCGATGGGCTTACAAAACTCATAGTTTCTATAAGAAAACACTTGGTGGACAGTTGCTTGATACTCTAATATGGGAATGCCTAAAATAACATTAACAAGTCTTAAAAACTGCGTATACTGTATAAAGAAAGCTTAAAAGTAAACAGATAAGAACATAGCAATATTACTGCTCTAATGTTAAAAATCGGTATGGAGAATCATACGTGACTTCCATGTTGTAATTAATTATAAAATCATTTTTAATATGTACACACAGAACAAAACTAAATATATCAGCATGCTTTTGGTAAAAACGCTGAGAAAGATTATCAAAATGCGAATTGTATATAGTTGTTAATAATAAAAAAATAAAGAATTAATTTGATTAAATTGTTTTTTATTTAAACAACGCGAAATAAAGCGAATACCGCCCAGCGTTTGTAATCTGTGAATTTCTGAAAATGACAAATTATTTTGTTTACGTATCCGTGTTACGATATTTTGTTTACATGAAAAGATATCAATTGTTAATATTTTATTGAAATTTTTTTAAGTTTTCGGTCGAATAAATTTATAACATCAATAAAAAATTAACCCCTCCCCCTTCAACTACCCTTTTCATTTATAGACATTTTATCTACCTTTCTACAGTGGATTATTATGACCTTCTTTTCAGAATACTTTATTTATCAAAATTAAGTACTTTACTCTTGTTAAAACGTAAAACGTTGCCGGTAAACTACCCCTTCCCCTTAACCGATCGTCACCAAAATCAATAAGCCTTGAGTCCTCTATAACTCGGGTAGATGTGCAAAAAATTATTTGATTCTGTTTAATTTTGAGGCAGTTATCATTCGCCACAAAAAAAAATTCTACACACAGACACTTTTCGAAAAATGACTTTTCTTCATGTTTTGAGGGTAGTCCAATTAGAATGAGCCCTTATTTCGAACACGATTTTTTCGTGATCACCATACTTCCATTTCCTTACGGGACATGGAGTAAAAATTTGTAATTTAAAGAAAGCTTAAAAGTAAACAGTTAAGAACATAGGAATATTACTGCTCTAATGTTAAAAAACGAATTAAGTATTTAAAAATATTAGACTTTATCATATCTACGAAATAAAATTAAAAAAGTTACACTTATTAAAGTTTCTTTATTCATGACTTCCTTTTGTGCCACAGGGAACGGAGGACTAATGTGTCCATTTTTGTATATTAACTTACTGTTTCAAGAAATTGTCTTGAAAAACCCCCGTAGAATCTTCACAGTGACTCAGTGTTATCAGTCAGAAATTGTAAAAAGGAATGATAATTAAGTGTACAAATTTTAAGATGTGGTTGAAAAAGGCAGTAAAAGAATTAAGTTAACTGACATAATCTTGAATAGTAAACGAACAAGAAATGAAACTTTTAGTTGTTTTAATAAAAATAGAGCCGTCTGGTTTGACATACTTTGAAAAAATTGTTGCGTATTGAAGGCATTTAACATAATTAAAGAGATGATATATAACTATGGATAACGTATAACATAATTAATAACCAAAAACAGCAGACAACACAGAAAGTAAACCTCACAGAATTTCACCACTCAAAAACAGGACTGAAGTACAGAAGATTATAAATGAACTGAGAGCTGAGTCTTTTGTTTTGCTGGAAATAGTCTCAATCAATCCTTCTATGAACATATTCGTTATGGTGTAATTTGCGACCACTATGTTCAGTTAAATATATTTAATAGATTTACATTTAGACAAATACCACCAAAAATTGTTCTTGATGGTACTGTTCTGGAGCAGATTAGTAATTTTGAATACCTTGGCTGTAATGTGTCTTACATTATAAACAACGCCCAGTATCGGCTGAATTGGTGGGAACATCTTTGCCGAATCGACGACTGCTGCATCCCCAAACAACTATGGAACTGTAAGCCGAGGGGACGGAGAGGTGTGGGACGTCCGAGGAAGCACTGGAGTGACCAGCTGTAATATTTGCCTATTTGAGACCGGAACAAACCATTCTTCGTTTAAACCTTGAGGATGATGATGATGACATTATAAACAATGATGTTGTGAAGAAGCCACACAAGTTCAACCTCATGTGTGGGACCATCAGGAGAATCCTAAAATCAACGAGTAAAGAAACACGCCTGAAGTTCTCAAAGGAGATGGCTGTTCCCACATTTCTCTACGAAATGTGGGAATTCTCAGTCCCACGGGTATGAGAATTGGACTTTAACGAAATCCCAGGTTAATCGTATTCAAGCGGCCAAAACGACATTTCTCAGGCACGTGACAGGGTATCCTCTTCAAGATCGTAAAAGAAATGTCGATGTACGGCAGAAACTGAATATCATGAGTATACTTGATAGGATTGCCCACTATCGGCTAAAATGGTTAGAAAATCTTAACCGTACTGATGACTGCCGCATCCCCAAACGACTACTGAATTACGATTACGAGGACTACTCGTATAAGCCGAAGGACGGAGGTGTGTGGGACGTCCGACGAAGCGTTGGAGTGACCAGCTGTAGTCTATATGGATGGGACCGGAACACCCATTTTTGGTATAATCTTTGCTGAAAATGACGATGATATTTATTGTAACGTAAATATAAATTGTAAAACATATACAATGGAAAATGGAAATTTTTAATGAATAATAGTTATGGAGAGATTTATAGGGAATATAAGTAGAAGTTGTATAAAAGGGTCAGATAAAGAACACAATTACAACAATGCATTTGGCCTGTTTGTCGTTTTTATACAGCTGAATTAAAAAATTCTAAATGTCTTGAAAGACATTTTTTTTCGAATGCGTAAACTTTCATTAAGCTGAGCGGACACTAAATAACTTTGGAGAGAGTTTTTAATCTCTAACAATACTGCTAATATGCTACCATCTTACCGAGGTTAAAGAGGGAGTAAAAACCAGTTAGCCTGTTATGGGGATCTAAACTATGTCGCTCTTTGATAATCGATCTTTGTCTTCGTGACGAGAACCAACTAGGATCGATCGCATCCTACCATCGCTTCGCGGACG
The DNA here is from genome assembly GCA_034769895.1 of Magicicada septendecula. Lineage (NCBI taxonomy): Eukaryota > Metazoa > Arthropoda > Insecta > Hemiptera > Cicadidae > Magicicada > Magicicada septendecula. The sequence goes on from CM068374.1 coordinate 454,532,049, forward strand.
ACGGGCTTGTCCGCGGGTCCGACTCAGTTCCCCCCCGGAATTGTACAAACTGTGCTGTGACTGTCCTAACAAACTTAGCAGCGTTTGGTAACTTGTTAAAAAGACAAAAATAATTTCTGCTTTAACACACCTCACACAATATAATTTATGTACGTGATACATGTATAAAGTGGCTGGAAGAAGATGTTAAGATTTTAGGTTTATGTATTACGAGGCAAGATGGTGGACGTTTAGAAAACACAACTTATCTTATATCGTAGTCTATATAAGGAAGAACGAAGGTATATGAGAATCAGTGCGGTTCTGATTGCAGTGTAGTTCGCAATAGCCTACACTGTAGTTAGAATCTCTTGAGAGAAAAGAACCCAAATGAAGAAAAGGAAAAACATTTCTTCTTCTTCTTCGACATTGCACTCTTTTATTTCCACAGATTTCTATTATTCCCGTTTCAAATGTTTACAAAAACAGTAAATGATAATTGAAAATGTTAATAGACTCTTGTTATGAATTAAAGACGGTATGGCATTTCTTTATGAACTAAGAAACAGCCACAACACAACTAAGGGCCTCCGCACACCGCGGGACTTCTCTGCGTCACGAGTTGAGCAACTGGTTGGAGACGCGATCGTTTGGAAGCTTTAGTTGCTAACGTGTTGCTGTTGTCCGCAGACGCAACAACTGAATTAAAAAAAAAAAGAAGAAAAATCAGTATCGGACAACCTGTCTAATGAAAATGATGTGCACAGAACTGTAGCAAGATGTTATGTTAAAATTCTTCTTCAAATTATTATTATTATTATTTTTAGTGATTAACTGTACTTTCACATATGAAAACTTACGTTTCTTATTGTCCTCGAACTTTTCGGTGTTGTGTACACCTTCCTCAGCGAGGTTTGAATACAGAGACCCTCGCTCTCAAACCTCGCTGAGGAAGATGTACACCACACCGAAACGTTCGAGGACAATAAGAAACGTAAGTTTTCACAAGTGAAAGTACAGTTAATCACTAATATTAAGTGCTGTGAATGAAGAGGATGAACCATCAAAACAACTATTATTATTTGTAGCAGTAGTGATGAGGAAGACGTTGTTGGTTATCGAAGATGGCGAAGAGGTGGCAGGATGTTCTGGACTCATCCTTACATCGAAAAAAATATTAAGTGCAGGCTCTTTGTAGCTGCTACTCAGCTGAAAGAATCAGGTTCAAAATTTTAAAAGAGCCTTTTCCATCTCTTAGACGAATTTTATATTCGCCGCCTGATCATTTATTTTACGGATGAAAGTATAAAGTTAATAAAAATTACAAAATCTATAAAATTAAACTATAAGCACTTTTAAAAATTATAAAATGAATTTACAGTAAAAACGCAGAACGGTGAAATGCACAACTGCGCAACACAAGTTGTTTTTCGACCAGCAAGCTGGGTTGCGTGCTGCAACTGAAATGTGAGTGATTTTAACCTTGGATCATAGTAGAGTAATAGTGGTAGATTATGACCGACATATATATGAACTACATGAGACTATGGTACTTTGTATAGACCAAGTTCCAGGTAATAACATTGTACAAAATGTAAATATTAAGTAATAACCATTTTCATATAATAGATCTGTTATCTATAATGTTGTGTTATAATAGTTTGTAACCCTTCAATGCAAGTTGTTAAATCTATACTGTTATCGTGTACATAATTCTCTATTTTATGTGAGGACGATAGTGTAATAAAAATGGGGAGTGTTTTAGAGTGCCAATTGTGGACAAAGACAAGTGTGAGAGAGAGAGAGAGAGAGAGAGAGAGAGAGAGAGAGAGAGAGAGAGTGAGTGCGAGAGAAGGTTGGAAGAGTGAGAGAGGGAGGAAGGGAGACAGAGAGTGAGAGGTAGTAAGAGAGAGAGTGAGTGGGAGGGATAGTGAGTGAGAGAGCGATTTCAGCTAGAGTGAGAGGCTATGAGAAGGAGTGGTAGGGGGAGAATGGGTAAGAGAGAAGGTGTGATTGTGGACATATACATAAATTTACAATATTCTAAAGTTCTCTTGACTATAATTTACAATATGATTACAATTATTATCCAAGTTTACTTGTTAGATAAATTTACCATAAACTTTTGTTTGTAACCTTATGTCAACTATCTGATGTAAGGTCGTAAAGTTCTACAGTTATTGTGTAATTTGAATGTTTCTAAATTATGATTGTTTTTTAATACCAGTAGTGAGTGAAACATGTTAAAAATAACTTTTAATAATTACATAGTTGAACATCCCCTAATCTGTTTTTAGTTATAGGTAATATATTTACTACGCTATGTGTTGACTACTGTATGTATAAACGTTTTGTGTACCAAACTAATATCCAATTGTTGATTATTGTTTGTTTAATTAATTAAAATATCAGTACTAAATAGTGTAATTTAAATATCAGTAATTTAAATTGTAATAGTGTATAAATTAAGTACTGTCATAGTATAATTTTCTCGTTTTCTTAAAGATAATATTGGAAGATGTAAACAAACTATCTAAAGTCATCACATATACAACGATACATACATACGCACGCACATACACGAACACGTTCACCCAAATATTGTGTTTGACATTTCTTTTGTATTTCATACACAGGTCCTGATGATGACAATAAATATTGTCGAAACGTCGACACAAATATTTGTGTCATTTTTGACCGATCCTCACTAACCTTTCACTGAAAAATTCATTGATTGACGGTCACTACGAATTTAAGGATTTTTATAGTAGTAGAGTTACCTTTGATCGCGTCGTGTGCGGAGTCCCACTACACTACGGTGACGGATCGCAAAACAGTTGGTCGCGCCGTGTGCGGAGTGCCACTACACTACGGTGACGGATCGCAAAACAGTTGGTCGCGCCGTGTGCGGAGTGCCACTACACTACGGTGACGGATCGCAAAACAGTTGGTCGCGCCGTGTGCGGAGTGCCACTACACTACGGTGACGGATCGCAAAACAGTTGGTCGCGCCGTGTGCGGAGTGCCACTACACTACGGTGACGGATCGCAAAACAGTTGGTCGCGCCGTGTGCGGAGTGCCACTACACTACGGTGACGGATCGCAAAACAGTTGGTCGCGCCGTGTGCGGAGTGCCACTACACTACGGTGACGGATCGCAAAACAGTTGGTCGCGCCGTGTGCGGAGTGCCACTACACTACGGTGACGGATCGCAAAACAGTTGGTCGCGCCGTGTGCGGAGTGCCACTACACTACGGTGACGGATCGCAAAACAGTTGGTCGCGCCGTGTGCGGAGTGCCACTACACTACGGTGACGGATCGCAAAACAGTTGGTCGCGCCGTGTGCGGAGTGCCACTACACTAAGGTGACGGATCGCAAAACAGTTGGTCGCGCCGTGTGCGGAGTGCCACTACACTACGGTGACGGATCGCAAAACAGTTGGTCGCGCCGTGTGCGGAGTGCCACTACACTACGGTGACGGATCGCAAAACAGCTGGTCGCGCCGTGTGCGGAGTGCCACTACACTACGGTGACGGATCGCAAAACAGTTGGTCGCGCCGTGTGCGGAGTGCCACTACACTACGGTGACGGATCGCAAAACAGTTGGTCGCGCCGTGTGCGGAGTGCCACTACACTACGGTGACGGATCGCAAAACAGTTGGTCGCGCCGTGTGCGGAGTGCCACTACACTACGGTGACGGATCGCAAAACAGTTGGTCGCGCCGTGTGCGGAGTGCCACTACACTACGGTGACGGATCGCAAAACAGTTGGTCGCGCCGTGTGCGGAGTGCCACTACACTACGGTGACGGATCGCAAAACAGTTGGTCGCGCCGTGTGCGGAGTGCCACTACACTACGGTTACGGATCGCAAAACAGTTGGTCGCGCCGTGTGCGGAGTGCCACTACACTACGGTGACGGATCGCAAAACAGTTGGTCGCGCCGTGTGCGGAGTGCCACTACACTACGGTGACGGATCGCAAAACAGTTGGTCGCGCCGTGTGCGGAGTGCCACTACACTACGGTGACGGATCGCAAAACAGTTGGTCGCGCCGTGTGCGGAGTGCCACTACACTACGGTGACGGATCGCAAAACAGTTGGTCGCGCCGTGTGCGGAGTGCCACTACACTACGGTGACGGATCGCAAAACAGTTGGTCGCGCCGTGTGCGGAGTGCCACTACACTACGGTGACGGATCGCAAAACAGTTGGTCGCGCCGTGTGCGGAGTGCCACTACACTACGGTGACGGATCGCAAAACAGTTGGTCGCGCCGTGTGCGGAGTGCCACTACACTACGGTGACGGATCGCAAAACAGTTGGTCGCGCCGTGTGCGGAGTGCCACTACACTACGGTAACGGATCGCAAAACAGTTGGTCGCGCCGTGTGCGGAGTGCCACTACACTACGGTGACGGATCGCAAAACAGTTGGTCGCGCCGTGTGCGGAGTGCCACTACACTACGGTGACGGATCGCAAAACAGTTGGTCGCGCCGTGTGCGGAGTGCCACTACACTACGGTGACGGATCGCAAAACAGTTGGTCGCGCCGTGTGCGGAGTGCCACTACACTACGGTGACGGATCGCAAAACAGTTGGTCGCGCCGTGTGCGGAGTGCCACTACACTACGGTGACGGATCGCAAAACAGTTGGTCGCGCCGTGTGCGGAGTGCCACTACACTACGGTGACGGATCGCAAAATAGTTGGTCGCGCCGTGTGCGGAGTGCCACTACACTACGGTGACGGATCGCAAAACAGTTGGTCGCGCCGTGTGCGGAGTGCCACTACACTACGGTGGCGGATCGCAAAACAGTTGGTCGCGCCGTGTGCGGAGTGCCACTACACTACGGTGACGGATCGCAAAACAGTTGGTCGCGCCGTGTGCGGAGTGCCACTACACTACGGTGACGGATCGCAAAACAGTTGGTCGCGCCGTGTGCGGAGTGCCACTACACTACGGTGACGGATCGCAAAACAGTTGGTCGCGCCGTGTGCGGAGTGCCACTACACTACGGTGACGGATCGCAAAACAGTTGGTCGCGCCGTGTGCGGAGTGCCACTACACTACGGTGACGGATCGCAAAACAGTTGGTCGCGCCGTGTGCGGAGTGCCACTACACTACGGTGACGGATCGCAAAACAGTTGGTCGCGCCGTGTGCGGAGTGCCACTACACTACGGTGACGGATCGCAAAACAGTTGGTCGCGCCGTGTGCGGAGTGCCACTACACTACGGTGACGGTTCGCAAAACAGTTGGTCGCGCCGTGTGCGGAGTGCCACTACACTACGGTGACGGATCGCAAAACAGTTGGTCGCGCCGTGTGCGGAGTGCCACTACACTACGGTGACGGATCGCAAAACAGTTGGTCGCGCCGTGTGCGGAGTGCCACTACACTACGGTGACGGATCGCAAAACAGTTGGTCGCGCCGTGTGCGGAGTGCCACTACACTACGGTGACGGATCGCAAAACAGCTGGTCGCGCCGTGTGCGGAGTGCCACTACACTACGGTGACGGATCGCAAAACAGCTGGTCGCGCCGTGTGCGGAGTGCCACTACACTACGGTGACGGATCGCAAAACAGCTGGTCGCGCCGTGTGCGGAGTGCCACTACACTACGGTGACGGATCGCAAAACAGTTGGTCGCGCCGTGTGCGGAGTGCCACTACACTACGGTGACGGATCGCAAAACAGTAGGTCGCGCCGTGTGCGGAGTGCCACTACACTACGGTGACGGATCGCAAAACAGTTGGTCGCGCCGTGTGCGGAGTGCCACTACACTACGGTGACGGATCGCAAAACAGTTGGTCGCGCCGTGTGCGGAGTGCCACTACACTACGGTGACGGATCGCAAAACAGTTGGTCGCGCCGTGTGCGGAGTGCCACTACACTACGGTGACGGATCGCAAAACAGTTGGTCGCGCCGTGTGCGGAGTGCCACTACACTACGGTGACGGATCGCAAAACAGCTGGTCGCGCCGTGTGCGGAGTGCCACTACACTACGGTGACGGATCGCAAAACAGTTGGTCGCGCCGTGTGCGGAGTGCCACTACACTACGGTGACGGATCGCAAAACAGTTGGTCGCGCCGTGTGCGGAGTGCCACTACACTACGGTGACGGATCGCAAAACAGTTGGTCGCGCCGTGTGCGGAGTGCCACTACACTACGGTGACGGATCGCAAAACAGTTGGTCGCGCCGTGTGCGGAGTGCCACTACACTACGGTGACGGATCGCAAAACAGTTGGTCGCGCCGTGTGCGGAGTGCCACTACACTACGGTGACGGATCGCAAAACAGTTGGTCGCGCCGTGTGCGGAGTGCCACTACACTACGGTGACGGATCGCAAGACAGTTGGTCGCGCCGTGTGCGGAGTGCCACTACACTACGGTGACGGATCGCAAGACAGTTGGTCGCGCCGTGTGCGGAGTGCCACTACACTACGGTGACGGATCGCAAGACAGTTGGTCGCGCCGTGTGCGGAGTGCCACTACACTACGGTGACGGATCGCAAGACAGTTGGTCGCGCCGTGTGCGGAGTGCCACTACACTACGGTGACGGATCGCAAAACAGTTGGTCGCGCCGTGTGCGGAGTGCCACTACACTACGGTGACGGATCGCAAAACAGTTGGTCGCGCCGTGTGCGGAGTGCCACTACACTACGGTGGCGGATCGCAAAACAGTTGGTCGCGCCGTGTGCGGAGTGCCTAACTTTATACCTTTCATACCACAGTAAACTAGATTTGTGTTCGGACGTCCTTCTAATATAACAACAACAACACAGTAAACGGTCCACTTAATTAAGTCATTCTGCTAGTTTGAATGAAATAATTGGCAATTTTTGTTAGCAATGATAAACACGAATCCTAATTGGCAGCAATGTCATGTTCCACTGTAGTTTGTTGTTAGGTGTAGCCTATTGTTTTCAATTAAAACGATAAAATTGTTAAATTATTTAACACTGATTCTGTGTAAGTAAGCGCTGACTTCCAGGCAACAGTAAAATGGAAAGAGTAAAGTGTTTATAATTTAGATATTCAACAAGGGATTTGGTACTATGTATTTTTCTTGTTTGAATAAGTTTTAAAACAAACATGCGCGCGCGCGCACACACACACACGTGTTCGTGCCGTTCTCTATGCGTGGATTGAAGAAATATTTGGAGTTACGTCAGTGACAAAGATAATCCAGGAGATACCAACAGGATTAAGGGGAGATCAACAGTTTTTCGGTCAAAAAATCAAATTTTTTATTGTCCCAAAAATCGCTATTTAATCCTGATTAAGAAAGTATATACTTTTATGAGGTTATCTACATTAATGTTACCATAAAAAAATAAAATAAAACGTATTACACGTTGTTTTCCGGCTCCCATTGTATTTACGCGCGATTTTCCGTAACCATGGATTTCAACAATTAGGTACACTTTTCTCATAAAAAACAATAAATATTAAATTTAATTTTTTTGTGGTTGAACAGCGCAATGTAACAATCAAAGTGTACTAGAATTAATCTCTTCCTTTTAATAATTAATTTTGTAAAACATTTTTTTCAAAAATTTATATAAAGTAATTATTTTTTATATTGGTATTGTTTTCTTAAATTGCTTCACGCTAGTACATTATTTTTCAAATATATGTGTTAAGGTATGGTAGAAATTTCAAATATAAAGCTTCAATAGATCATTGATTAATGGTACCTAACTAAACATCTGTTCGCTCATTTAAAATGCATTGAACAAAAAAAAGCGCGTATCTCCCCAGTTAGCTCAAGCGCAAAATCATTCCTCTTCATTCAAAACTGTAGATTACCATTGATGTTCTAGAAAGCAGTAGTGTTTTGCGAATTGTGCGTTAACAAAAATTTTCTTGTTTAAAATGGATAGTTCTTTTTTTTTTACAGTAGTAATTACTTTATTATTGTATTATATTTTATTACACGTTATTAAATTGTAACTCTGTAAATTGTTGTTTTTTAGTTATCTCACAAATTATTACTTATTACGTAAGCGTGAACGCTGTGTTTATTTATTTATTCTACTTTACGGGAAAAATTTCTGTTTTATTAGAAACTACTACTACTACTACTCTCCAGCACTACAGCCCATGGTGAGCCTTGGCCTCCGCTACGACCCGTCTCCACTCATCTCTGTCCATTGCCCTCAGTCTTCAGTTCCTAATGCCCATCTTTCTTAGATCTTCTTCCACATCCTGCTGCCATCTTCTTCGAGGCCTTCCTCTTCTTCTTTTGCCCAGTATCGTTCCACTTAATATAGTTTTGGGCATCCTCGTAACATTCATACGGAATACGTGTCCCAGCCATCTAATTCTAGCTGATTTTATGTGTCTCACCAGGTCTTGTCCACCAATCAACTCATTTATTTCACCGTTATTTCGGATCCTATACATATTCCCTTCCTTCACCGGTCCAAATATCTGTCTCAAAATTCTTCTTTCAAAAATTCTTAGTGCACTTATATCCTTATTTACGAGAGTCCATGTCTCGGATGCGTAAGTAACAACAGGTCTGATCAGTGTTTTGTATAACATCAATTTGGTTCTTGGAGTTAGAAGCTTTGATTTCAGTAATGATTGGTTTGCATAGTAGGCTCTATTGCCGGTTATGATTCTATTTACTATTTCGCTGCTCACTCGGCTTTCATTATTCAGAATAACACCTAAGTACTTTATTAGAAACTAAATGGATAAAAAGAATTGATTCGTAATTCAATTTAAATTATTCATTAAAAACAGCTGATTATGTCAACAAACATTACAACAATTGGCAGTAATAATTTTTATGTAATTTATATATATTTTTTTTGTATCGGCCATCTAAGGAACACATGCCAATTTCAATTCTTTATTCTTTGTTCTTTTCTTTTTCTCCAATATTCTTTCATCTTTTCACTGTGTTTCTCCTTCCTGTCTTCAGTCCACTTTGAACCTGCTTTTTATCTCTCCTACCCTGGACTCCTTTCATTTTTAACACTTTTGCCCGAAAAACTTCTCTTTCAATTGCTTATTCTGCGTTTATATTATTTTCTTTCTAAATTCTTTTGGTCTTCTTTAATACAACTTGATGTTGACTTCTTCCCCCACAGATAGTTGAAGATCTGCTTTATTAACCTATTCTCGTCCATTTTATATTAATGTCCAAAAAAATAGTAGTCTTCTTTTTCTCATTGTTTCTGTTATATTTTCTAGACTCTGATATATTTCATCATTACTTCTTAATTACCAACCTTCTGAAGTTTTTCTTGGGCCTAATATTTTTCTAATAATTCGTCTTTCCAGTGCTTCTAGTTTGTCTAAATTATAATTCAATGCTAGACATTCACTTGCATATAGGCATTCTGGCTTCACTACTGTACTGTAAAGTCTTATTTTCGCATTTTTAGATATGCGCTTTTTATTGTAAATATCTTTAGTTATACCATATGCCCTTTCCATTTTATGAATCCTTTCTTCCATAGCAGATTTTTCTAAACCATTCTCTTGAATTATTTCCCCTAGACACTTAAATTTTCTAATCCTCTCCATTCGACCAATCTCTGTTAGCAAGAATTTTGGCCCATTTTTAACGTTTTTAACGTAACGTAAATTGAGATATTTGTTTTTTTTTCTGCAGAAATTCTTAAGCCGGTTCTATTGGCTATGTCCTCTAAAAAGGTAACTTGTGTTACTGCAGATGTCAGATGTTCAGGAAGTATAGCAAAGTCATCTGCGAATGCCAAACAGTTTATTTCAATACGTTTGATCCTTCTTCCCAACGTGATTGGTGATATTTTGCATACCTTTAATTTTTCATTCCAAATTCTCACTACTTTCTCCAGGACACAGTTGAAAAGAATTGGGGATAAATCATCACCCTGTCTCACACTTGTATTATTTGTAATTTATATTTTATTATTACACAGATTAAATAATTGTTTTTTTCTATTATTATTATTATTATTACTTTACAATATGTTTTGCTAACAATACGAGCAATGTTGGAAAGTGTAGTTTAAAGTGTGTTCATTCTTATGCCACTGAGGCGAAACTTTTATTTAGTTCATTATAGAAGACACTACTGAAGTTTGTTTTTTATCATTGTTATATTAGAACTTTAATTAAGAATGTCATTCTGCTAGTGGTTATAATCACAAACAGAATTATCACTGTTGCACACCAGCTTCTCAGCTCATCGTCAGATCGGAAAATCTGACGATGAGCTGAGAAGCTTGAAAGCGCTAATAATTTTTCTGTAGTGGTGTGCAACAGTGATAATTCTGTTTGACATTGTTATAATGTTAATTATGTGTCTTAAGAAATATATGGGGATGCACAACCGGCATAAATACCATTTGACCTAATCACACATAATCATAATACCATTTGACATAATCCTATGTATGGTCCAGATTTTATAGATTAAACACATTCAGGAACCTTTGTGTCTATTGAAGGAATCAGGCTGTGGATTTTTTTTTGTCAACCTTTAATAACGCGATATTCAAGACTGGCTTGTCAGTTTATATACGCTTAATGAAGAATAGAAGCGTTATTAATTAACGTTGCTTAATAACAGAACTATTTAGTATGCGAGGAATATGGAATGAGGATTAATAAGGGAAAAACTAAGTGTATGGTGATTAGCAGAGGAGGAAAAAGGGCAAACATAAAGATAGGGCAAGACAAAATGCAACAGGTGGAGTTGTTTAAATATCTTGGGAGCTTGATAAGTGAAAATATGTCCTGCACTCGTGAAGTTAGAGCAAGCATTGTTATAGCGAAAGAGGCATTTAATAGAAAAGAGCTCTGTGTGGCAAAATTAATTAGAATTTAAGAAAAAAGGTTGGCCAAATGTTATGTGTGGAGGGTTGCTTTATATTGTGCAGAGGCATGGACACTGAGGAAGGAGGATGAGAAAAGATTAGAAGCATTTGAGATGTGGGTTTATGGAACAATGGAAAAAATGAGGTGGGTTGATAAAGTAAGGAATGATGAAGTTTTAAGAAGAATAGGGGAAGAGAGAATAATCCTGAAGGTAATAGAAAATAGGAAAAGGAATTGGTTAGGTAATTGTTTAAGAAGAGACTGCTTGCTTACAATTGTCATGGAGGGTGTCATGTAAGAGAAAAAAGAAGAGGGCATAGAAGAATGAAGTTAATAGATAGCATTAAAATCAGAGGGTGTTACGAAGAAACGAAAATACTGGCATCCGATAGGACAACTTGGAGAGCTTTTATCATTTGAAGACCTGCCTTAGGGCAGAACACCAAATAATAATAATAATAATAATAATAATAATAATAATAATAATAATAATAACAGAACTAATTTTATAGAAACCGATTTGGTTGTGTAGAAATTACCAAGCTACATGACAAAGCATATAAAAATATAGAGAAATGATTTGTAGACCTTTCCATTCAACAGTCAGTTAGGTTTTTTCATAGTTAGCGTTGAGGACATTCATAAGTACCCTTCACAGAGGCCTTGACTCTCAACCGAGACAAGCTTCTCTATAAATATTTTGGTCGACTTTTTGGCGTTCTTATTGACAAAAATTGTCCACACACACACACACACACGCGCGCGCGCGTATATGCGCATGATACGTACACATGAAAAAAACAACATATGTCTTTGCTTTCTTGATGTAATAAAGGAGAAATCTGACCTCAAATTCGTCATGCTTTTTTCAGACAGTATTACAATACTACAGTCTCTTTAGAATATAACAATAATAATAACTGAAGAGTCAAAGATTTGTTTTTCGATGTAGAATATCTGTACGTGTATGTGATTTATTTTAAGAAAAATTAACTGTACGTTAAAAGGATTGTCGCCCAACATTTCGTCGTACAGTAGTAGCTTAGTCAAGACGATATTCAGGTCCAGTGGGTTACGAGGGTGTGCAGATTTATTGAGAAACAAGAGACTATAGCCTTGGTTAAGCATGTGTACGTAAACGAATCATATCACCAAACCATCTGAAGCAACAGAAACAAATGGTTTTTTGATCTACAGACTGGTTGTTCCAAACAAGCTCGATTTATAAATGAAGAGATTAGAAAAGGGTTGGAAATATACGACTTAAATGAGAAAATACAATTGCATAGAAGAACTTGGAAGGACCATCTGGAGCTTATGGATGATCGAAGACTATCAAAAGCGGCAAGTAGATAAAAACCAGCTGGAAGAAGAAGCGTAAGGAGACGAAAGAAAAGATGGGAATAAATCCTATGAAGCCGGAACAGATCACCAAGGCCTAATCCTTGTTGCGGAAGAAGAAGAAGAAGAAGAAGAAGAAGAAGAAGAAGAAGAAGAAGAAGAAGAAGAAGAAGAAGAAGAAGATGTACAGACTGTTCTTACTAGTCAGCCTATACCAAACCTCTCGGTTGAGAAAAATGGAGGGTGGTTCGTTAATTTAGAAGTCAAAGTTATCTACTGACATCCACGAGTTTTAATCACTAAGGAGCATAAACGACAGGACGTAAACACTGTCTGTTGAGAGTAGACATCTAAAGATTCGGGCTTCCGCATGAGTTGAGGTAATCACAACAGGAGGATAGCTGACTTTCCAAAATATGAATTTAAAATGAAGATAACAAATCCGACTATACAAAAAATATTTGGTTCATGTTCTTTAAAAACACTGAAAGAGGACCGGGAGTGTAGGTTTGGTGAAATAGAGAGGAGGAGAAAAAAATAAAGGTTTTACGGCCTCGGTAATATCGTTGTTCACATCGTAACGTTTGTACAGCAGAATAACTTCAAAGTATAATGATTATAACGCAACTGACCTTCCCAATAGTCTACGTCGAGTATGATGTTGTTTTTGGGGATAAATTTTCCACTTCTCAGCATAGCTTGCCTAGCCGAATCGCTAGGAAACGTGAAGTCCACAAAAGTCCATCCGTTGAGCACCTGCATGTCCTGAGCTATGGCGTACGTAGCCATCGCCAGGACGGCTACCAGTATTTGCGACCTCATCTGAAACGAAACGAAAACAGAATCTTATTAACTTACAGTAAACTATGCCTTAAATGTACTAGCATGTAACACAGTATTTTAGTTTTTGTTAATTAAAACAAGTGTGTATCATTTACAACCAATAAAGGACACTGCGGTTAACTGAATTGCGGGCTTTTCACCAACGCCACACAAGGAAGATACTACGATCGATTTGAACTAAGTTTATCCGTGTCTTGACACAATTATACGACACAAATTTATTGCTTATTATGGAAAAATAGATTAATTATAGAAGTTGTGATACTTGTTTCGGCTAAGGATAGAGTCGTAGCGTTTGTTTTTGTGTTTATGAAATATAATTTTCTCGCAGGAATTTTCGTAAATTAAGTGCGTCGTAGTTTACCTGAATATCTTGTTTCTTTTTCTCAACTTAGAAGCTGATGAACAATATTTTTTTTCTTGGTCGCTGGAAATTTTCTTAAAACAAAATTTGTTTCGTTTGTTATTTTCATATGTCCATTTTCCATTAATGTTTTGGTCTTCCTTTTTTTCTTCTAGAGGTGGAGTCCATTCCCACACCTTCCTTGGCTATCTCTCATCCGACATTCTTTTTAGGTGTCCAAACTAATTCAGTATTCTTGCTTCTATTGTTTCTGTAATGTCAAGGAGGTCGATTCCCATCGCTTGTCTTATCTCTACATTTCTCACTCTATCTAGTCTTGTTAGTCTACAGCACCTCCGCCAGTAATCCATCTCCATAGCTCTTATTATGGATTTATTTCTTCTATAGTTTCGACTATAGTTTTATATATTCTGATTTTATTGTTTTTGTTGCTGTCTTAGCTTGTCCTATTATTACTTTTATTTCTTGGTTGCTGTCACCATCCGATGTCATTGCTACACCCAAATACTTGAAGTTTTTAATATTTTTTATCACCTTTGTTCCTAGTTTTAGGTCTTGACTTTAAGTGCCTGTAAAAACTAAATATAATTTGAATGCAAAATATAAAATTAACAAAACTAAATAACAGCTTTTAATAAAGGGGATACACAGAATTCAGTTTGTTCATTTGTTAAATTTTTTTGTTACTTTTATTGCTTTTCTAATTTCTAGAATTTCTAACAAATCCATTTTTTTACCTTTATGTATATTGTGCAGTAGTGTTATGTTTTTTGTTACTATGAAGTGATTGTGTTGTAAGCAATGATCTGCAAAACCTGTATTGGTTGTATTGGTTAAAATCGCCTTCTTATTTTCAGAAATGCGATGTTCCAGAGCACGGCCACATTGTCCGATATAAATAGCATCGAATTCTGCACAGTGTATTTCATAAACTCCATTTTTCTCCAATGTGTTTGATTTTTCTTTATTGTTGACTCGTAATGAAAAAAGATTACGTTTGTTTACTGATACCATGTTAAGACCAACATGGTATCAGTAAACTACCATCATTACTAGTCAATTTAGTCACTACTGTTTTATTAGTTTAATTTAGTTTTTGTTTTACTTTATTTTTATTTAGTTTAAATTATAATAATTATGATGCAGCATTTCATACAGCAGGTTTGACGGACAATTACAATTCATTATTATCAGTCATGTTTCTTACTATTGTATACAAAATTATGATCAGTTGTCATGTGGTTGTGTAATCGGAACGCTATCAAGGAAAACTCAGGACCTTTTAATGACCCAAGTTTCAGAACCATACAGTAGTGTAGGTATTGCCATTGTTTTGTAATAAAATTTTATTTGGGTTTCTTTTCTACATTTATTTCCCAACGTTTTCCAAAGAATCGTTCCCCACATTCTTGACTACAGCTAGATGACGTCTCACTAGCAAATCAGTAGCGCTTGGATACCCCACAGACTGGTGAATAGAGAAACGAATATATAATAAGAATCGGAAGAGAAAACGAATGTCCGGTTGGCGGGTCAATTATTTAAGGACAGGATCATTTGAGTGTGAGAAACCGGCAAACATCTGCAGAGAACTGATAAAATTGAGACGGTGTCCAACAGAAAGACAAGGTCAAAAACGAATTATACAGCCAATGAAAGAAGAAGGTGAAAACGTCAGGACATTGATATTGTTGAAAGAACTTGTACTGAAATTTAAAAGTACTGCTAATTTTGTTTCGCTTGTATGAAGAACATGTGTGGCGGCCATAACGAATATAACACTCGTAATGAGAATTATGAGTCATTTGTGCGTGTCTAAGCATGCAAGCACTTACCTTTTGTCGAATAGTATCGTTTTAATTACATACCAAACAGAACTCGGTGTGATTGGATAGAGACGTCAGCGGAAATCATTCTCTAGGCGTTATGAGACATGATTAGAGAAACATTTGTTGACAGAGAAGGAACGAGTGCTAGAGAGTGATTTCGTATTGGGTCATTGTCCGACTAAACAGTAAGGAACAGCGCGTTTGAATGAATATACCGGTATTTGACGTCCTTAAACTAGTTACCTGTTCGATTCCAGAACAGTCACACTATAACGTACGGTAATTGGTTTATACCTAACAACAATGCCCATTTGTCCTTGCGTAATCTACCTTTCAGGCCGCCAGTCACTGCCAATTATTTGCTCGCGTGTGTGTGTTTTACGCTCCTGCAATTCGTTTCTCGGAAAGACTTTCGCACGTGTACGATTACCCCAGTTTCTTAATTCTCTGTTCTTAATTTTGTTGGTATGAAGTTTAATCCTACCGTTAAGATGAAAGTACAGCGAGAGCGTTAGAAATAAAATCCCACCCAATGTCGCTCAGTAATTTTTCTTACATTCCAATCAATGTCATACATATATAAAATGAGCTCCTGTGTTTATTACTTGTTTGCACTCGCGCGCGTGTGTATATGTAGGGGAGTATACTACCATTAAACGAGTAATAACATTTAAAAGATGTCAAGCGTTTATCTCAAGTATGTTTTTATAATTTTTCTTTTTAATTGGCCTTCTCTCACCTTGTCTGTTTTTTGAATTTTAATTTCTATGAAAATAAAATTTTTACGTGTAATCTGGTAAGGAAGGAGAGCGAAGAACTGTTTTGTCGTGGAAGAAGATGAAGAAGAAATGGCAACAAAGAAGAACAGCAAAGAGAAAAGGGAGAAGAAGAAGTAGGAGGAGGTGGTGGAGGAGTAAGAGGAGGAGGAGGAGGAGAAGAAGAAAAAGAAGAAGAAGAAGAAGAAGAAGAAGAAGAAGAAGAAGAAGAAGAAGAAGAAAAAAATAAAAAAAAGAAGAAAAGAGGAAAAGTTCTACCAGGTCTAATAGTAATTAAGAAAAAGAAGAAAAAGGCGTAGGAAGCGAAAACGAAGAATAAGAAATAGTAGCCTAGTTCTAGTAATTGTTTTCCAAACGAAAGTATATGTAATCAGTTCGTGTACATTTGACAAATTTATCACGTTCGAGATAATGTTTTTATACGGAAACAGAGCGTACGTGATGGCTTAATCTGAATGGGTGATCGATAGATGAAAAAGATCGATCGATATGTTTAAATAATCGTCGATATAGATACAAGCGAGTCTTTTATTCACCGACGCGTGTACGGTATGTGTACTACATTTAAATTGAACACATTCGACACAATGTGTTTTTGTTATGTCGTCTGAATGATAATAAGAAAGCGTTTGAATCTAGTTAAGGTCATGGTACCGATTAACTACAACAACAGCGCAATCGACACGCAATCTAGTTTACATGCTGTCAGCTCTAATAACGATTGTGTTATATAAGCATTAATAGCCGCTTTAGAATGCCACGGGGTCTGCCGCAAAAGAAAAGTACACAACAGTGGAGTTCCTTTAGCAGGTTAATGTTTTGTTTGGGAGCCTGTTTCAATAATTCCAAGCAGGTTTCTTGATCGTCGGTATACCTAGAAGGATGGTACGTTACTAAGTACTAATTATTTATTGTTGATTTTAATTTATACAAAAAAAGCTTTCACTCTTATTTAGGTTGCCTTAATGAAATTGTTGTGCGAAGTGAATTGTCCTTATAACAAATTATCGGTAAGCTTCACGAGTATAGTGGGAACAGTCCTGAGACCCAATTTTTGGACTGTGGAAGAAGAAGAAGAAAAGTTGAAGACGAAACACTTATTTTACTGGACTTCGGTTGGAATTAAAATTACGTAAGAACAACTTTCGCTGAGTTTTATTCCAGTTATTAAAGTTAAAGAGAAATGTGAAATGCAGTACACAATACAAAAAGTCTGTACTTTCATAGAAAAATACAGATGTTGAATTGTACGTATAGTGCTGTCATTCGAACACATACAACGTTTGATCAAGTCTGTGCAACTTTTAATTTTCCACGCTATAAACGTCTGCTTCAAAAGCTGATTTTTGTGCTGTTGGTACACCTGTCCACAACAACTGTCCCAATTATGCATTCATGTCGGATGCATAGTTTAGCTTTGACAAATAAGTAAGTTTTGTTTTGGCGTATTAGATGATTTTATAAAAGTCTACAATGAATAACCGAAGACGGTTACAATGAATCAGATTTTGAATTAAAAACGAAATCAATCGCCCTATGTTCTATTTCTACGAAAATGTTCCAGGCGAGTCTAATATGCATGAACGAACGGTTTTTGAAAGCGGTATACGAGCTTTCAAGACGATAAGACGAATCAGTTGAAGTTGTGATTGTACTGTCAATAAAGAGTTAAATTTGGCAATTTTACCCCATTGTTCATCTTGTTATCAGCAGTCTCCGTAATTCCAACTTCGTTGGGCTTACTTGCTAAACTGCTATTTGTCATGCTCCGGACGAGGCCTTTCAGTGTCTCCACCATTATCAAGGTCGTGGTCGTGTCGTTCGACCACGAAGTTCGTGGTTTAGGACTTGATAATGATGGAGACACTGACAGGTAGCAGTTGGCATTTTACGTCACTTGACAAGTGATCGCAGAAAACGGCCAGCGGAGGACGGACATCACGTTAACGCATCATTGTTTGCACCACGTTAACGCATCATTGTTTGCACCACGTTAACGCATTATTGTTTGCACCACGTTAACGCATCGGCTTGTTCATCGTTCGAATTGAATAAACCAACACTTGGTGTAGTTCTAAGATGATTTTATTTTCCTGACAATAGTTTCAATAGCTTCAGAGGTTGGATTTCAACTGAAGCTGCCGCAACTGGTGAAACTATTGTCAGGAAAATAAAATCATCTGTAGAACTTACCAAGTGTTTATTTATTAAATTTGAGTATTAGTAAAATGTTCTGCCGAGTGTCGAGCAACCGTTAGATCAGTGTAATATTGTTCATCATTGTTTATTCAAGAGTTCTTTCACAAAAATAAAATTTTAACAATATGTAACAACACGTAAGCCTATTTACCAAAATATCACCATTTGACGTTTTCTATTCCACTGATCGAAGGAAATCTTGAAAGGACAACGTTCCGTGACTACTGAAGGCATAAAACAAATATAGCTCTCGGTATTCCGGATATTTTGAAGATCGAAACAGACGTTGGCACAATAGAATCAAATATATATGTTGGAGTTTACTTTGATTATAGATGGACAATGTAAGTATACATGAATAAACACGTGACTATTGAATAAACAAATATTGCTAAAGATTTTTGACTGAAATCTCACGTGTTTAGAAAAAATCATGCCTACGGGAGGCAGTCATGAGGAAAACCGAGGTTACTGTTTTAAATTAGTATTTAGGCCTACGATCGTTCAGAATAACTGTGTAAATATTGAACTACTACCGATAGTTATAATCATTCTGAGGTTTTGTAAATTCCGTCCCTGAATTACCAAATGTTTGTTCGTCACACGCGGAAAAGAATTAGTTTTATCCGTGAAACTTTGGCATAGGATCCAATACAACCATAATTTATTGAAGTCTTTATTGAAGTCATGTTTAACATTTAATTTAGTGTTTCCCTGTACTTTAAACTATTTTCTCTGTCTGTCTCTGCCACACACACACACACACACACACACACACACACACACACACACACACACACACACACACACACACACACACACACACACACACACACACACACACACACACACACACACACACACACACACACACACACACACACACACACACACACACACACACACACACACACACACACACACACACACACACACACACACACACACACACACTCTCTCTCTCTCTCTCTCTCTCTCTCTCTCTCTCTCTCTCTCTCTCTCTCTCTCTCTCTCTCTCTCTCTCTCTCTCACGAATATGTGCAAAAAATTAATTGATTATTGTATTTAGTCCTAAATCTGTTCCTTATATCTAACTGTACGATGAAAATAAGACTAAAATTTCATATTTTACCCACCTTATGCATAGGTATGTTTAAAAATATAATATTTTGTGGGAAAGAGTGAAAAAAGGGTAAAGTTAATTTAAACCTTGTTCTTCCTTTTGTGATTATCGCTTGGAAAACGAGTAGGAACGATGCGCCGGTAAGGACAGTGTCAATTGATGTCAATGGAAACAGCTGGTTAGTCACCGGGGACACGCTGGCTTATCATCTCTCGGCGATCTTTATCTCCGGACTTTGTGTAGGAAGTGTGTTTTCGTTGTGAAGAAACGAAGACAAAATATACTGATATTCTCGAGAATGTAAATACCATTTTTACAGCTATTTTAGGCCAACAAATAATTATCTGTGTTTGTGTACTAAGCGAGAGTTCTAACTTCTAGTTCTAAGCGAGAGCAGCGTGGTCGAACTTAGAACTAATAAATAGTTAAGATTACGTATATGTTTATTTCGTATGGTTTCCAACCAATTTTAATCATAATTCTGAAAGACAAGTGACCGTGGCATAGTGTGGGGCGTATTTACGTGGGGGGGGGGGGCGAACGGAACCCGACCCCCCAGAGATTCGAAAAAAAGTTGACGTATTGTGTTATTTTTTAATTTTTAAGCTAACGAATCTTTTAATTTTTAAGCTATTTTATTATTTTTTCAGATGTGAATGCTAATATAATAGTAACTCTTTTTAAATATACAAATAGGTTTATTAGACAGCATTTTTGTATACGTTTGAAATATGAAATATAGGAAAATCAATTCAGTCAATAAGTATCTTGTAAATACGTAGTATTTCAATGCCATTTTATTGTGTTATTACCGTTTACTTTAATGAGATTGATTTCGGGAGGTTATTACACGTTATTAAACCATTTTAAAAATAGTAATGTTGATTAGTCTTAACTTGTTTTCTCTTTTTATGAAGCCCCCTCCCCAAGGGGTTCTTTTTCTTTTTCGAGTCGAACGGACCCCCCCCAAGGCTAAATTCTAGATACGCCGCTGAACATAGTTGTTACCTATACTATATGGATCGCAAAGTGAACGGCAGAAAACGTTCAGAAGCACGTACAGCTTCCCCACCACGGGGGGGGGGGGGTAAAGCGTTTGGCGTTAATAACACGTGTACTAAACGAGTCATTCGGTCAGTAATGCACTTGCTTTTGCACCTTACAATTATTACATTTGGGACAGTTCTACTGAAAATTTGTGCTTATGAAGATTTTATTATTATAACAGTTCATTTTTATTGATTATATCTGACAGTAAACTTAATACTAAAAAAATGATTATATCGGCTTGGAAAAACTTTGCCGGCACAGTGTTTAGAAAACATATTTCAAGCAATGATTTTTCTGAAGACAGCCATGAAGTGAAACTTATCAAATTAACAGGGACATTATTTTATAAATCTTGTGCTATAATATTGCTAAGGAAAGAACCGCTGCAGCTACCTTCTCTAAGCTTGGTGTCCGCCAAAAGTTAAATACATTTTTATTATTTAGTAATGTTTAACGTAAACAATTTTTATACAATTACTATGTAGCTAATTAAATAGAAAAAATTAATCTAAATTAGCATTGCTAATTGAACACTTTAACGACCATGGCGAGCGTATACGCCAGCTTCTTTTACGCAATAAACATTTTAAAGTTTACGGGATCACGTCTTTTATTCTTTGTTCCCCTTATTTTTAATCTTTATTCGTCTGGCTTCAACATTAAATGTTCATAAATAAGAACGCAACAGAACTTAGCGATAAACTGAAATAATGTGTCAGAATACTGAAATCTTACAGTGAAACGAATGTGTTTATTTTGGAAAAGAACTTATTAAAAACCTCCCACTTTGGAGTCATTAATTAATGTTAAAATATGACATAACTATACCATTTAACGCAAAATATGCTCCGCTACAGCAACAACAGCTATAACAAAGCAGTAAAGTCAGACTTTGTACTGGTACAGTGTATAGCGAGCCATTAATTAAAGTTAAAATATGACATAGCAGTACCATTTAACGCAAAATATGCTCCGCTACAGCAACAACAGCTATAACAAAGCAGTAAAGTCAGACTTTGTACTGGTACAGTGTATAGCGAGCCATTAATTAAAGTTAAAATATGACATAGCAGTACCATTTAACGCAAAATATGCTCCGCTACAGCAACAACAGCTATAACAAAGCAGTAAAGTCAGACTTTGTACTGGTACAGTGTATAGCATACGCAGTATCCTTGCCCCCCACTGGTGTAGCCGTCGAACCGACCGAATTCAGTGAATGCAGCACGTGATCCTAATAGTATACAGTACATCGATGGTTGTCACTGCGTTCAGTTGCTACATTGAGTTTACCTATTGCTTCTATACCCACTGCAATCGAAGCGATAAAACAATTACGGTAACTGTCTCCTTTATTATCACTCTTTTCGCGTATTAGCAGATCAGCATGAGCTTGGTAACACGACTTTACTTATGCCTAATAACCATCATCCATGTGTGAATGCTAATAGTGCTCCTGCCATCTCTCGCATCCTGAGCACCAGACGCTTCTGTTGTTCCATTCAGTGCATTGCAAGCCTCTTTTCATCACCTCATCGTGTACGGCCTCCTTCTACGATCGTCTGGGTCTACCCCGTTTCCACCGTTTCGTTAGAATCCAGTTAAACAACTTTTTGGGCCAACGATCGTTTGTCAGGCGTCCGTTACACTTGGCAATACGATACCAGGCGCTTTGTATTTATAGTGCCTAAAATAGTTTTCTCAACACGAAGTTGCCTCCTGATATCTCAGTTTCTAGTGCAATGGACCATGGACACGTTACAAGATCTTTTCTAAAATCCTGGGTCTACCCCGTTTCCACCGTCCCGTTAGAACCCAGTTAAACAGCGTTTAGGACCAACGATCGATCGGCAGGTGTCCGTTCCAAGTCGCTATACAATACGAGGCGCTTTGTATTTATGGTGACTAAAATTGTTTTCCCAACACGAAGTTGCCTCCTGATATCTCAATTTATGAAGGACTCCACTCTGGACACGTTACAAGACCTTTTCCAAAAGTCCATTTTCATTTCTCGCGACTTTCTCTGATTTAGCTTACGAGCTTCACAGCCACAGATGACTACACTTTCCAAAATAGCAGAGCAAATCATTTTTTTAATTTTTTTTCCCACTTTAAAGCACAAAATTCCTCCTAAAGTTCCACCTAGTAACTCCTCCTTATTTAATCGTTCGGAACTGGAGGCAGTCGAACGACTAAAGGCAGTCTTGTCTTGTAACGAATTGTCCTTGCAACGAATTGTTCTCCACCATTCGTGTTTGAATGCATTTGCCTTTCAGCTTCCTCATCAACATCTGCACATCGTAAAAGTGTTTCTTCCTCAGCCGATATCAAAAGTTTTCCTTCAAAATTGTACAGAATAAATCCATTATGCTTCAACATGTGTTCTAGACACAACTCTTTGCCATTTATAAGTTTACCTCCCTATTTTACTTCTTTAAAGCTTCGTCGTTTGCTGTACTCTGTGTCCAAATTGTCTTTACCATCCTTCTCTCCCCCATCCGTATTGTCTTCAGCCGGCTTGTTCCTCCTCGGCCAAGCTCTTCCCAAGTTCACAATAAGTTTCCTTCAATAATTTTCATAATAAATCCACTGTATCTGAAAATATAAACTAAAAATTTTGTCTCTTCCTTTTCCATTACTTTTGTTAGTTTATTACTCTTTTCTTTCTTTTAACGATTTTTTTTACTTTATACCAAACTTATCTTGTATCGTTCTTCTCCATCTAAATCCGTTGTCTCCAGCCGGGCCTTTACCTTCTTCGTCAAGGTCGAGGGTTCACGACTGTAAAGCAAGATAGTCCAGACAAATGGTTTCCAAAATCCTGCTTAACTTCTAAACTCTTATGGTTACTAATAAACAGATCCTTTTAATTATGAAGGACTAGCTAACCAAATGCTACTCTCCTCTTAACTTCAGAATACATTTTTTATTGTCTTACATAATCATTCTGTCCAAATAACAAAGTTGCTTTAATTGTTCAATTTCATCGTTATTCAATTCCAAGCTTGGTACGTCTTCTTCTTCTTCTTCTTCTTCTTCTTCTTCTTCTTCTTCTTCTTCTTCTTCTTCTTCTTCTTCTTCTTCTTCTTCTTCATGCAACTCACAGAGTAGGCACTTTGCCTGTTCCGTCTTCACAGAGTACCTCTCCATTTCACTCTCGGTCTTCCTACATCTTTTGTACCAAAGAGTCTATAACTAAACGCAACCTTAGGTAGTCGTCCGTCCTCCATTCCGTCCAGATGCTGTAACCATTCCTGCGATGTCTGGATCTTATCATTTACGGAGAATACCTGTAGCTCTCCTTTTATATCCTCATTGCGCAAACGATACTTTCTCGTGCAACTCTTTGTTCTTCTCAGAAATTTCATTTCCGATGT
The DNA here is from genome assembly GCA_034769895.1 of Magicicada septendecula. Classification (NCBI taxonomy): domain Eukaryota; kingdom Metazoa; phylum Arthropoda; class Insecta; order Hemiptera; family Cicadidae; genus Magicicada; species Magicicada septendecula. Next base: position 454,555,754 of record CM068374.1, read on the forward strand.
ATGAATGTGGTTTTTAATCTTCTTTGTAGGAACCCGTGTTTCAAATCCATATAGTAAAACAGGCACTGCCATTCAATTTATTTATTTATTTTATTTATTTATTTTTTGTATTCTTTTTATATAGGTAGCCTAAATGTTATTATTTATATTCTCAAAGTCTCAAAGCGATCGATTTCGGTCACAGACCATCGTCAGCTTATATAGCACATTTGTTCACAATATTATAAAACACTATTATTTATAAAAACGAATTTGTAGACATTGTTAATTTTGATACATATGTTGTTGTCTAAAGCTTCCTAAGAACTGATTCTGTTATAGAGTGTTCATGTTTACATATTATATCAGCTGATTACTGAACGTTGATTTTGTCGTAATATTTCAAAAGTGATATGATTTTTGAAGTCTGTCATAACGTTTAATAGATTTTCATGGCCCTCTTCTTTTATATGTTTGTATATTCGGTATTGTTCATATATATTTGATCTTGTTTTGTCATTGCATGTTTTCAATACGGTTAAATGTTGTTGTATTGGACCATTTAACCGTAAAATAACTTTATAAAACAAAGGCACAGCCATTGTTTTATAAAATTTAAGCCCTGCCTCTTTCCTTGTCTTGTTCCTCAACGTTCTGTGTATGACGCCGCACATCACCTGAAACCTCGATATTTTTGTAGTGCCTGTGTCATTTCCAATACTGATAGTGTAACCCAGGTAATTGAAGTCAGAGACTTGTTGCAAAACTGTTCCCTCAAGAACAGTTTTTGATCTAACTGGAAACTTCCCCCAAAAAGCCATGATTTTTGTTTTCTGCGTAGATATTTGTAAATCATGTTGTTTACAAATATGATTCAAACGATGTAAAGAATACTGCAACTCATCCTCTGTTTTCTGGATTAAGACTGCACCGTCAGCATACAATAAAATATCAAAACTCGTGTTCTGGTTATGTAAACTTCCTGAGGCAATATCTTGTCTCCATGATTGGATGATGTCGTCAATATTATATTTATTAAAAAGCGTAGGCGAAATACTACATCCCTGCCTTACTCCTTTATTTACGAAAGTTTCTTCAGTCTTTGTCTTTCCAGTATTTACTAGCTACTATTTTAGAGTTGCAACATAAGCTTCTAATCACATTTATCAAATGTTGTGGATGGCCGCGACATTTCATAATAGATAATTTATTTCTGTTCACTCGATCGAACTCTTTCATCTTGTACATTAAACTACAGGCCCCGAATAAGTAAGCGTGCTGGAATCTGCGTGCACATTTAATCGGAATTTTCATTGATGGTGGCAACAACAGCAGCTATGTAATGTGGAGAGAGAAAAAATGTAGAGAATGTATGTAACTAGCTCTTACCCGCGGCTTCGCACGCGAATATTTACTTTTGATAAGTATTTTACGTTCTGTCAGCTCGTATAACAATTTTGTTCTCATTAGTCAAATTTTCTTTAAAGCTGTTTTCAACACTTGTTCTGTTTTAACTTGTACTAAATTATTATGCTGCTGCAACAGCCTTTGAATACTTAAAAGTACCCGTTTATAAATATTTCGGAGATATTTATAAAGTACCTGCTAAGTCAAAAACACTAAATTCTTTATTGTAATTGTTACTGTGTTAGAAGCATTGTATAACACATTAAACGTTATGTTTTCCTCAACCATGGCTTTTATTTAAGCAGTAAACGGAAAACCAAAAACCGTTATCACCCTCACCTCACAAATGAAAACAACTCGTATTTTCTCTTTGCTTTAAGTAATAGGAGAATTTACAATTAGTACTCTTTTTCTTTTCCACATCGTAATATATGGATACAATCGCATATTATATAAAAAATAGAAAATGTGCTGCAGGAATGGATAAATGTACAGTTCCGATGGCACTAAATAGCTTTTTTTTTATTTACTTGTTACTATGGTAATTAATTCTGGTCTCCATGGTGTTACTGACATCTTTAGTAGTAGTATTTATTTGTTTCATTACTTATTCATTGTATCATCAGAAATACGTATAAACATACATTTTATAATCGTTTAAGAAATTACAAAATATATAGACGTATCTGTATACAAAATTACAAAATATATCGATACAATCGTATATTAAAACTGCAGGAACGGATAAAGGTACAGTTCCGATGCCGCTAAATAGCATTTGTTTATTTGCTTCTTACTATAGTAATTAATTCTGGTATCCATGGTGTTGTCGACATCTTTATACGCGTCAACAAAAAGGCATAATTAAAAGGGCCTAAATCGTGCGAACGGGGCAAAATATCAAATTCCAAGTTAGACAGTGTTTTTCGCCTTGTGTCAAAGGTTACCTGTGCAAAATTTGGTGGCAATCGGTGTAACAGCGTGTATTTGTATTCAGTACACATAAAAACTCAGACTTTGAGTTTTATTTATATAGATATGTAACAGAAGAATATTAAACTCTCAGTGATGTATTTTGATGTCAATCTGAATGTGTAAAGAAAGACAAAACCTCGGGTCTATCGCGCACCGCACGGTCAGGAAAGAAGCGTTAAACGACGAAAAAATACAACTGCAGAAAGAAGACACTAGAAACAGGAAGTGGACCGAGTGTGAAACACGTGTGGGAACCGAACGAATTGTGATTTGAATACTGGTGTGTGTGTTGGTCCTGTGACAGAAGAAGTGGGAACGAAAGCATTTTTGTTACTGTAGACACATAACTTCCTGGATCGATTCAGTCAGTCGTTAAAACGAGTACATATTTAGTTTTTTAATAATCATATTTAAAAAAAGTAAAGTACCGTTTACCAAATGGTAAAAGCTTAAGAGCATGATAATGTCTTTCAGCCGCCAGCTAAACGCAACATTATTATGGTTACTGACTGACTGATTGGTTACATACCTATCTACAGCTATGCAGTGTTGTTTGCTTGTTAGGTCTTTAATCTGCGACGGACGTTAGCACGTTAGCGGTCGCGGTTTTAGTTAACGATTCCCGGCTGGTAAATGATGACGTCATGCAGCGTGATGCGTTACAGAAATTTTCAAATGACCCCCAGCCATAAGACATTATCATGTCAAAATAAGAAACCGTTATAGGAAGAAAATAAGTTGAAAATCTTTTTATTATGTCTGCACAGGTTGTAATAAATCGATCCACTGAATGTTGCTATATTTATCTCGTGAAGGCCAAAGAAAGTATGCGCGTCGGCTGTGAAGGCATTATTCAAGAAAACGCAAAGGTAATCCGGTTTGTCTTTGTGTAGTAGTTGATAACTAAGCGCAGAATTAAATATCAAACGTGTTATGTTAGAAGTGAAAGAAATACTACTGAACAGAACGTAGATTGAGTCAGTCTGCGAATAATTATTATTACAGAATTAGCATGCAGGGCAGAGACAGATGAGTTTTATTAAACAAGTGATAATTAACAGGAACACGACAAGCAGTGGAACGTTGGCGTGATAATAATTGTTAATACAGTCTTATTAACAGGTGTAAAGGTTTTGGAAGCTAAGAAACAGGCCAACATATTATATACTAGAGTTGTTCGTCTTTCCTAACTATACGTACGAAGTAAGAGGGGGTGGGGGTGGGGGTGGATTCCGTCCACACCACAGTCAATATAATATACGAAATTAATTATTTCAAAAAAAAAAGACGAGAGGGGGCTGTGTCGGAGCCACGGCCGCAAATCTTCAGAGCGTATATAGAATACGTCTGTGTGCTTTAGGGTTGCTAATGTGTTCCTAAGTAATATATTTCATTACTTATTCATTGCATCATCAGAAATACGTATAAATGTACATTTTATAATCGCTTAAGACAATTACAAAATATATAGACGTATCTGTATAAAAAATTACAAAATATATCAATACAATCGCATAGTAAAAACATTAAAAACTGCAGGAACGGATAAAGGTATAGTTCCGATGCCGCTAAATATCATTTTTGTTTATTTACTTGTTACTATGGTAATTAATTCTGGTCTCCATGGTGTTGCAACGGCATCACTTTAACAGCCACTATCTTTACGTCCATCTGGAACCACAGTCTGTCACAAACGTCACACGCGTGTCCAAATTCATTATTTTTGAATTCCTCATGAATTTCTCTACTCTCCTGTATGTGTTTACGATACTTTTGAGCACGTTTAGCATCCATATACCGCGACATTTTGTCTGAACACACGATTTTTACAACTTGAATTACGATTATTCAAACCTCTTAATAATATCACCGATATTACGGTACACTATGTAGATAGTACTCGATGAGACAATTTTAACGACACCTCACTCAACGTTCTATCGCATCGAAAACCGGAGAAATACTAATTTTAGTGCGCGCCGAGCGGCGCAAAACATTTCTATTTCTCCCCCGCTCGCCCCGCGCTGGATGATGCAATAGCCCGCTTATATTGTGCTATTTATTATCTTTGTTCCTTTATCTGTCGAATGGTACCTCATATAAGCGTGAATCTTTTGTCGTTTAGATAATATTTCAATTTCAAACGTGACGTGAAAACGTAACGCTCGATTTTCTGGTTGGGGGTGCCTATTGCTGACCTGAAAGGTAAGACATATTCTACGTCAAAAAGCTAAGCTAAAATTTTCGAAACAATCTAAACTAATTATTTACTAAAATTACGCACTTAATCCTTTAAGTCTTTTCTATCCTTACTTGAGAAGGGTTGGCGTTGCTACTGCTCTTGTGGTCCCTTCCAGAACTTTCAAATCTGCTGTCTTGTACAACAGATGTTATCTCTTTCATGTGTTTCCTCGCCTCTCACCTCTCACTTCCTGCTATTTTCTCCTTAGTCTACTTCTATTCCTTCTCCTTATGGTCTTGCCGTACGTACGCTATTTGTGACTTCCCCCCTCCATTCTCTTCACAAGTTCAAGTCACCTCATGTGCCTATTACTACTCGTACAGATTTTGTTTCCAATCTCTATCCAAAAGACTCATTTCTTATCCTCCATATTCTTAATCAACCTTCATTTTTTTCTTAATCGTTTTCATTATCTTAATCAAGTTCAGCTTCAATTTTTGCAGTGTTTAATTCCCATCTTTATATAAATAATAATACAAGAAACACAATAAAAATTTTTCAAAAATTTACAGGCATTGCACAAATGCTATGCACAGAGAAGGACATTGAAAATGCTTCAATAAATCTAAAAAAAATATATATTTATGTTCATTCACCAATCAATGAATTCATTCTTCATTTACCAATGTACAGATTATAAGTTAAATGTAGTCGCATTCATAAGCGAAGTTGTATATGTGTACCACGTTATTGACAACAAAGAAGTAGTTTCTATGGAAACTCACCGGTTCCCATTTTCGATCATGCACCAGCGATCGGCCGCAAATGTGCGACACATCCTTATAAACATTTTCAATTTTACAATTTGGACCACATTTGATGGCAGGCTTTGGTAATACTACAGGCTTAGACAAGGATGTCTTGGAGCTATACTGAGACTTTTATCCAATGGTAAAAGATTTTTTTTTTGTTATTTTAAAACGTTAGTTTAAAACGCTTTGCACTTTTAGATGACTACTGATATTAATAATAGAATATCAAGATTACACAATAAGAAGTGAACAATGCCCGATTTTATAAACTGTTCCTGCAGTCGATACTATAGTTTGATTTACAGCTCAGGAACAATAGTGTCAGATTATACCAAGTGTCGCGTCTATACAAAACGTGAAATCTGACTGCTGTTGCAGAATATAAAGAATCAAAAACTTGACTACGCTTTTCTTGCTATTTAAATAGTAACGTACGAGTTTATGTAACGTACAATAGAATTTAAGTGGCTGTGAAAAGGAATATTCAGTGAATAGTACGGCAAAATTATTTGGGTAACTGAAATTAATTAATTTTTTTCCGATATAACACGGGGAAATATACTGAACTGTTCAAAAACCAAATATAAAAAAAATACTAAGTTTTTTATTTATTTTTTGTTAGTTGAAAACTAACAACTGGAAATTTGAATGAAGAAACCAAGTTTTATTTTGATTCGGGGTTTTGTTTTTAGGATTACTTATTTTCAGGTGAGAATAATATTTCTAATGCTTTAATTTTCTGCGGGCCGCGCTCTGTGTACAGTCGGCGTTGAAACCCCACACAGACCTAAACCACTGTCGTACTAAACTAATTATAAATCAAAAACTGCAGTATAATCAGTGATTATTTGATTTTCATTGTCATTACTGAACGAGTTCAGTTTTCACTCGACCGTTTGACATTCATCTGTCTGTCTGTCTACCTCCATACTCTTTGGAGTAGGCCTAAGTATCACGACAACTTTTAAATGATTCAACCGATTTTCGTAAAAGGTGTCCATACGTTTTCCCTACAGAACCCTATTGTTTATGAAATGCATCCCTCTAAAATAGGAGGGTGGGGGAAAAATGTGGGTGGGTGCGGTGGGGGACAAAATTGTGAAAATTTCGCAAAAGCCCATGTTGGGTATCAAATTAAAGGAAATTTTAACCGCAGTCTGAATATAGTACTAATTTTTGTAAATATCAAATTTTTTTGTCGTCAGGGCCCAAACAAATGAATGAAAATTTTGATAAAAATCTCAAAAAATTAGGTAGGGTTATCAAATTGAAGAGAATTTTAACTAAGGTCGTCTGAACGTAGTGTTAGGTTTTGGAAAAATTTTGAATCCACCAGGGCTCATAAAAATATTTTAAAAATTTGTGAAAATCCAGCAGGTTGTTAGACTAATAAGAATTGTAACCCAATTTCAAGTCTTGCGAATTTTTACTGTTTATTGTATGATTGTGTGCTTTATTGTATGATTGTGTGCTTTATTGTATGATTGTGTGCTTTATTGTATGATTGTGTGCTTTATTGTATGATTGTGTGCTTTATTGTATGATTTCTTTAGATGTTAATAAAGGAATAGTAGAGAAATTTGGAATTTTATAGTTTTCCCATATTTGATAAATTATATATTATGGGAATTTACTTATGTAATAATAAATGTACTCCGTTCCAAACAGTGAGGGACTTCTCCAGCTCAGGGAGCATAGGCATACTAGTTATAATTTTATTGTAGATATAATCATAACGCAAAAGAACAAATAATTCACGTTTGAAAATAATCGGAACTGAACTTGAAGGCTATAAGAGACCATACGGGCCAGATTCAATGACGATGATTGGACGAAATTTTTTCAAGCCTCTTCGGCCGCGACAAATGGAACTCCACAAATTAAATAAAACTGTATTGCAGTCACCGATAAAATATGTTCTCGAAAGGTATCGAATCCGCGACTGTTTTTCGCTATACTGTCTTATCTACACAAAGCGTAAACAAGCAGTGCTGTCAGCAATAACACTTGTCTCTAACAGCCTGCTGGAAATCAACCGGAACCAGCTCGATCTACATAGTGTACTACTGCAAGCGTTTGGACGGAAGACGTTACCGGAACCACGCGGGAAAGGTAAATATCGATTTATAACGGTAGAATTATTCAGACAACAATCTCACGAGTGCGCGCGGACAAATACGTATTAGGACAAAAACCGGTTCGAACGAAGCGGTCAATAGCAGCCAATTTGTGCTTTGTCACGTTGCTTTCATTCACACTGATGATACAGACATCGAAGCGGAAGCATTTGCGCGCGCGCGCACACACACACACACACACAGATGTTTAGTGTTTTTTCCTCTATGATCCAATATACGCTACATAACGTTTGATCGAACTATTACACGTGAGCACGCGTGCACGCCATGGGCGTATTTACAGGGGGGGGGATGAATGGATCGGACCCCCCCCCAGAGGGTCGAAAAAAAGTTGACGAATTTTGTTAATCTCTTAATTTCTGGCGTTTTAAATAATTTTTTCAGCTGAGTTTTCCAGTTAGTAACTCTTTTTTAAATATACAAACAGGTTTATTACACAGCTTTTGCGTAGCGTTTGCAATATGAAATATAGGGAAATCAGTTCGGGCAGTATCTTCTCAGCAATGTTTCAGTAGCGCGTATTTTTATTGTGTTATTACCGTTTACATTAATGTTAATGTACATTAACATCCGATTTCAGGATGTTATTACACGTTTTCAGCCTCTATGAAGGCACTAATGTTGGTTAGTGTTGTTTCTATTTTGTATGAAGCCAAGTCGACCGAACTCCAGAACCCCCCCCAGGGCCAATTCTAGATACGCCACTGGTGCGCGCACACGATATATAATGTATTCTGAATGATTTAATCGCACAATTTTTCAGGAGCGGATCCATCAAGCAATTTTGGAAGGGGAAACAGTTGACTTTAGGGAGGGGGAAATATGAAAAGTAGAGCAATTTTTTAAATGGTCTAAAGTATAAATACAGTAATAAGAATGAGTGAAGATAAAAATACAGTGTTATTATTAAGACAGTAAGTTTATTAACGCACCAGTATAAAATCATATGTGTGTTTGTCAGTTCATTGTTCGTTTAATAATATTCGCATATAGTTTAAATACACACTAGTCATGTACGTTATGTAGCGAACAAAATTAACATGGTGGTAAGGTAAAGTTGTAACATGGTGGTAAGGTAAAGTTGCAACATGGTGGTAAGGTAAAGTTGCAAGTTAAAGTAATTAACATGGTGGTAAGGTAAAGTTGCAAGTTAAAGTAATTAACATGGTGGTAAGGTAAAGTTGCAAGTTAAAGTAATTAACATGGTGGTAAGGTAAAGTTGTAACATGGTGGTAAGGTAAAGTTGCAACATGGTGGTAAGGTAAAGTTGCAAGTTAAAGTAATTAACATGGTGGTAAGGTAAAGTTGCAAGTTAAAGTAATTAACATGGTGGTAAGGTAAAGTTGCAAGTTAAAGTAATTAACATGGTGGTAAGGTAAAGTTGTAACATGGTGGTAAGGTAAAGTTGCAACATGGTGGTAAGGTAAAGTTGCAACATGGTGGTAAGGTAAAGTTGCAACATGGTGGTAAGGTAAAGTTGCAAGTTAAAGTAATTAACATGGTGGTAAGGTAAAGTTGCAAGTTAAAGTAATTAACATGGTGGTAAGGTAAAGTTGTAACATGGTGGTAAGGTAAAGTTGTAACATGGTGGTAAGGTAAAGTTGCAACATGGTGGTAAGGTAAAGTTGCAAGTTAAAGTAATTAACATGGTGGTAAGGTAAAGTTGCAAGTTAAAGTAATTAACATGGTGGTAAGGTAAAGTTGTAACATGGTGGTAAGGTAAAGTTGCAACATGGTGGTAAGGTAAAGTTGCAAGTTAAAGTAATTAACATGGTGGTAAGGTAAAGTTGCAAGTTAAAGTAATTAACATGGTGGTAAGGTAAAGTTGCAACATGGTGGTAAGGTAAAGTTGCAAGTTAAAGTAATTAACATGGTGGTAAGGTAAAGTTGCAAGTTAAAGTAATTAACATGGTGGTAAGGTAAAGTTGTAACATGGTGGTAAGGTAAAGTTGTAACATGGTGGTAAGGTAAAGTTGCAACATGGTGGTAAGGTAAAGTTGCAAGTTAAAGTAATTAACATGGTGGTAAGGTAAAGTTGCAAGTTAAAGTAATTAACATGGTGGTAAGGTAAAGTTGTAACATGGTGGTAAGGTAAAGTTGCAACATGGTGGTAAGGTAAAGTTGCAAGTTAAAGTAATTAACATGGTGGTAAGGTAAAGTTGCAAGTTAAAGTAATTAACATGGTGGTAAGGTAAAGTTGCAAGTTAAAGTAATTAACATGGTGGTAAGGTAAAATTGCAAGTTAAAGTAATTAACATGGTGGTAAGGTAAAGTTGCAAGTTAAAGTAATTAACATGGTGGTAAGGTAAAGTTGCAAGTTAAAGTAATTAACATGGTGGTAAGGTAAAGTTGTAACATGGTGGTAAGGTAAAGTTGCAACATGGTGGTAAGGTAAAGTTGCAAGTTAAAGTAATTAACATGGTGGTAAGGTAAAGTTGCAAGTTAAAGTAATTAACATGGTGGTAAGGTAAAGTTGTAACATGGTGGTAAGGTAAAGTTGCAACATGGTGGTAAGGTAAAGTTGCAAGTTAAAGTAATTAACATGGTGGTAAGGTAAAGTTGCAAGTTAAAGTAATTAACATGGTGGTAAGGTAAAGTTGCAAGTTAAAGTAATTAACATGGTGGTAAGGTAAAGTTGCAAGTTAAAGTAATTAACATGGTGGTAAGGTAAAGTTGCAAGTTAAAGTAATTAACATGGTGGTAAGGTAAAGTTGTAACATGGTGGTAAGGTAAAGTTGCAACATGGTGGTAAGGTAAAGTTGCAAGTTAAAGTAATTAACATGGTGGTAAGGTAAAGTTGTAACATGGTGGTAAGGTAAAGTTGCAACATGGTGGTAAGGTAAAGTTGCAAGTTAAAGTAATTAACATGGTGGTAAGGTAAAGTTGCAAGTTAAAGTAATTAACATGGTGGTAAGGTAAAGTTGCAAGTTAAAGTAATTAACATGGTGGTAAGGTAAAGTTGCAAGTTAAAGTAATTAACATGGTGGTAAGGTAAAGTTGCAAGTTAAAGTAATTAACATGGTGGTAAGGTAAAGTTGCAAGTTAAAGTAATTAACATGGTGGTAAGGTAAAGTTGCAAGTTAAAGTAATTAACATGGTGGTAAGGTAAAGTTGCAAGTTAAAGTAATTAACATGGTGGTAAGGTAAAGTTGCAAGTTAAAGTAATTAACATGGTGGTAAGGTAAAGTTGCAAGTTAAAGTAATTAACATGGTGGTAAGGTAAAGTTGCAAGTTAAAGTAATTAACATGGTGGTAAGGTAAAGTTGCAAGTTAAAGTAATTAACATGGTGGTAAGGTAAAGTTGCAAGTTAAAGTAATTAACATGGTGGTAAGGTAAAGTTGCAAGTTAAAGTAATTAACATGGTGGTAAGGTAAAGTTGCAAGTTAAAGTAATTAACATGGTGGTAAGGTAAAGTTGCAAGTTAAAGTAATTAACATGGTGGTAAGGTAAAGTTGCAAGTTAAAGTAATTAACATGGTGGTAAGGTAAAGTTGCAAGTTAAAGTAATTTTAGAGGAAAACTATGAACCTACATAACGCGATATGAATTTTGTATCATACTCGCAGACGATCGTCTGGGATTACCTTGGCGCTGATCATAAAAGAAAGCTGCAAAGCGTTTTCGATTGGGGACTTCAGCTAGCGGCTAAAGCCCCATATCGCTTACCTACTCATCTTTTGAGAAGTGGACTTGGTGTCCGCTCCTTGGATGACACCATGCGACGTCTCGAGCGTTTTACGTTCGAGCGGCAAGGACCCAGACAAACGCCCTCATAGCCGGCCTTGGCAAGTACCGTACACGACACCAGGTGATTGTTGGAAACGCCCTCGGCAAATACTGTACTGGAACGGCCTAGTACGAGGATGCCGTTGTAACGGACCTTCGTATTCCTGTCTGGACCTAACCACAAGGCAGGAGCTCCTTCCGGTAGCTCGGAACTTGTAAACCAAGGGGCCGTCTCGAACGCGCATCCCCACAGCTCTGACGGCGGCCTATCATACTCACAATCACAAAATCATCTACAATCAAAAGGCAACGAAAGAAATATCGTCTTATGTGATCGTTTGTGGGAAGGGGGATTTCCCCTTTTTTTCCCTCCGTGGGTCTGCGCTGCAATGTTTAGTAAGCAACCATACATTAGTAAAGAAATTAAACCGAACTTACTCCAAGAAGCAAGTAACTAAACGTTTTGAGACGACTCTCCTCTAATACAAAGTAATGCCCCTAAGCACAGAGTACAGTTCCTTAGGCTTTCACGCCCGCCGTCAACATTGTTGGAATTATTATAATAGTCAGGCTGTTATACCGCTGTCTACTAGTCTAATAGTTCATGACATACCTTTAGACCCCCCCCCCCCACCCATCGGAGGCCATCTCTCTACCTCAGTACTGGGGTGAATTGGCGCCAATTGTTTCAATCGTTTGTGACATTGAAGATGGCGTCCGACAGTGAAGCCGAAACGACAGTAGACCGCGGGGCTAACAGCCCGGATAATAGTGATTCCAACAATGTTGTAGGCACCGTGATAATTACCAAATAAGAAACAGAGTTCTTATTGTCATCAATCAACAACAATGACCAGTCCTAATACAAGAATTCACCTGACAACTGAACAACGTGGCTGAAGACGGGCGTACAGTTTAATGCTCGAACACGTTTCATGTAAGTTAATACATCTTGACCGTATGCTTAAATAATATATTAATGATTTAAAACAGCAAGAAAAAGAACTGTGTCAAAATGTGTGTGTGTGTGTGTGTGTAATTATGGAAAAATGCAGAGAGATAAACAGCCTCGTCGGCACTTTAGTACACTTATTACCGTCTGGCGTTCTTACTGATTGTTCTTATTCTTTTGTTCAACATCACGTGCTCAACTTACTTTTATGGAAAACTAACGACTTCTTTTTTTGTTACTTTGTTCCTATAAACGCTCGAACATTAACTTCATTCCACTTACGGCTAACGCATTACAGGCTGTTTTAATTACGGTTTTATGAAGATTTAAAATATTGTGTTTGTATACGCACGCGTTAGTTTAAATATTTACAGACATTTAATATTATTTAATAAGATACTTCTCACGTTCTTCTTCACGCACAAAATACATATTTTGCATAAGTAATACAGAATTTAAAAAAAATTGAATTTTATAAAAGAAAACAATTATAATGGTTACATTCATATTTGCTCACGTAACTCTTGTGTATATTTATTATTATTATTAATAATAAATTAAACTTTTCTTACAAGAATATATTTTGTATTTTTTCAATATTTCACAGTGTTTCGAGAGTGTAAACTATCATCATCAGATATTACAAATTAATAATTATTAATTATTAACATCATTAATAAAAATTTTAAAACATTATAACAAATTTTTATAACATTATTAATTTATAATTTCATTATTAAAAGAATTATCACTATTGCACACCTATATTTCCGATCTGACGATCAGCTGAGAAGCTTGAAAACGCTAATCGGAATAATTTTTCTATAGTGGTGTGCAACAGTGATAATTCTGTTTGTGATTATAACCACTAACAGAACTTTCTTAATTCAATTTCATTAGACTATTATTTATAATTAAGATTATAACAAATTTTTAAAACATTATTAATTTATAATTTCTGATGATGATAGTTTAAACTACCGAATCAATGTAAAATATAAAAAAAAATACAAAATATATTCTTGTAAAAAAGTTTTATTTATTATTAATAATAATAACAAATTATAAGAGTGTAAATATGTAAATACATAATTTCATAAATTACTCTACTATATTTATAAAATTATATAATTTATTAACTTTTCAACGTTTTGAAAATTTAATATAAAATATAATAATAATGTAAAGATTTAAATTAGAGTTTTGTTTATTTTGTCTGTAGTCTGTGGGTTACTTAACTTACAACTAAACTTGTAGTTTAGTAATGTTGGTTACTTAACTTGTAAATAAATGTTGGTTTCCAAGCATTTCAATATCTTGACATGTGTTTTTAATTTTAAATTGTTGTCGGTTTTTCATACTTTTTATTTGTTTATTGCTGTGTTTTATTAACTCTGTTGGCAAAATTGCCATAAACTTTATACAGATCAAATTAAAAAAATATTTACCAACAGATTCGGTGAACACAAAAAATTCTATCAAAACTAATAAATTGTAGCATAAAAATGTACAATAAAGAAATGATGTACATTTTCGCTAATATAAATCTGCAACACACCATAAAGAATAAATCTAATTTATAACAATACAAGTCTAATTTATATTTGATTTGAAATGTATAGAATGTTCAGTAATTAAAATCTTCTGCTTATGATAAGTTTAAGCTATTGAAATAGACCCAGATATAGAAAAATACAATATATAAAAATATATTCTTCCAAAAATACAAAATTACATGTAATAAACAAATGAATATCTATGCGTAAATGTCCTTACATCAGTGGATATATACATCAGTGTAGCCAACACAGCAGTGTTTAATGTTATCTTTACCTTCCTTGAAATCTTTGAAAAATCATAACTTCTTTAAGTCCATTTTCAGGATTTCCAGTCTACAAGTAGCCTACTTAAAACTTGTAAGCGATTATTAAATAAAATAAGATACTCGTCACATTTTGTTCAAAGTTTAAGTAAGATAAATGTATAATAATTATAATTATACAAAATAATGTATATGTAAATTAAGAATAATATAATATAATTAATATTTAAATGATATAATATTATAATTATATAATGTTATATTATAATTATTATAATATCTAATATCTAAAGTTGTGTTAGTGGTTATAATTACAAACAGAATTAACACTGTTGTACACCACTATAGAAAAATTATTCCGATTAGCGCTTTCAAGTTTCACACCTCACCATCAGATCGGAAAAATCAGCTGTGAATCTTGAAAGCGCTAATTTTAATAATTTTTCTATAGTGGTGTGCAACAGCGTTAATTCTGTTTATTATAATATCATTTTTATTTCAAATAATTTTCGTAGTCCTTCAGTCTTTCGACTGGTTTGTACCCTCCCCGCATATACCCGTGGTGCGTGTGGTACTGAGTCTCTCACAGGTATATGGGACCTACAGTTTAACGCCGGATCCGAACGGCATAGTTGGGGAAGTAATATCATTTTTATTTCAAATAGTAAAAGTTTATATTGTTTATTTAAGGACAGTTATTCTTGGAATTATCCTAAGATAATTTGGAATAAAATATTATCCTAAAACGAGTTTAATCCAATCAATAGCTAACGTATTACGTTAAGCTACCCATTCTTTACATAATGTCCTCTGCGTTGTACGTACCGTATGTATTACGTGCATCTTCTTCAACGCTCTACTTATTTCCAGACATCTGTTTCACGTCTCTACAAAAACCACTATTCCCACTGTTTTTAACGCATCGTTGGTTATTAAAAAATGCCCTGTTCTCTCATTTTTTAAAATATTTTTTCATTTTAGTATTTGTGTGTATATGTGTGGACTTTAATATATGCACATACAATGAATGGAAAAAATGTTTAAAGCTATTATTCTAGTATTTAAAATTGTAATAAACTAAAAGTAAAAATTGTAAAATTAAATAAAACTAAAATAACAATTATTGTGGCTACAAAATATTAATGAATTAATTTAGAATAATATTAAAATTTTTGAAGACCTTTTACGAAAAGGAACATTTTGGTTTTCATTGTCCAATATCCCGACGTAATATAGATATTTCAAATGCTCAAATAATCAGATAAAGTTACTATATATTTTGGTTAAGTAAAAAAAAAACGAGTGAAATTTATCGTTTTTTATTACAGCTTTGCTTGTAGACATTTCAAGGCTGGTTTGAGTATTTTAGATTTTTGGATTTCACAAAAATTGACTACAAAATTATGGTTAAAGGTAAGTCGCATTACCTTAGTACTAGTATTACTAGCTGAACAAGATAGTAAATTTTCGAACAAGACATTCACAAACTGTGACTTCAAGAGATTGTCGCTTGTCTCAGTAGTTATTGTTATAATAGCAAAATACAAATAAAGTTTTAAACTGTACTATAATGTTTTCCCTAGGTGTTAGAATTATTGTGTAAGTTAGTTTCATTTCGTCTAACAAAGTTGGTTTTTATATTTGTTAGACAGTGTCAACGACTTAAATATTCCGGGACCTGTTCCTATAACAAATCAATCGACATTACTCTACAAACATACATGCCAGCTTCGTTCGTCTGCACAAACATATGACGTCTCCAGAAAAAAAATATGATGCCTCCAAGATTACGATTTAATTAAAACTAAATAAATTGTCTGTTTTGTTACTTAGTAACGAATTTATGCACGTTGATCATTGTTGTTAGTTTATGTTAAGATCTGTATGTCATGTCCTACAGAAAGCAAAGATCTGGTTAAAACCGTTTCTAATCCCGTCCCCACAATATTAGAACAAAACAAGCAGACGGGTACGATTATTAATCTAATGCATGTACGGTCAGTCAAGGTATGAGAAATAATTGAACGAGCGAAGAGAGTTCTCAGTTTTGACTTGACCGTTTGACATTTATCTGTCTGTGTATCTACATATCTATCTTAACTGTTTGGGGTCATGCCTCACGAGATAACCTTTGAACGCATCAACAGATTTTGGTATAACTTGATGTCCGAAGTTACAATAACGCGTGTCCCAACTATTATCCTACAAAACACTATTGTTTTTGAGACCGATCCCTCCAAAAATAGGGGGTGTGAGGCAACAATTTAGGGAAGCTCAAAATTGTGAAAAAAATCGCAAAGTCCCATGTCGGGTATCAAATTAAAAGGAGCTGAAACCACAGTGTGAATATAGTGTTCATTTTTGAAAATTTCAAAATTTTTGGACGTGAGGGCCTAAAACGTTGGTGAAAATTTTTGTAAAATCGCAAAAATTCATGTGGGGTATCAAATTAAAGAGAATTTTAACTAACATGTGAATTTAGTGTTACGTTTCCGAAATTTCAAAATTTTTTGACTCCAGGCTCAAAAAAGATCAAAAATTAAAAAAAATTGTGAAGATTGTTCAGGGTACCAGACTAAAAGGAACTGTAATCTAAATTCAAATGCTTGGAATTTTAGCGTTTATTGTGCGATGTATGATCTAAAGTTGTTATATTACTAAAAATACAGTAGGGAAATCGGGATTTTTATAATTTTTCCCATAATTAACAAATTTCTAATATCGAATTTCGTGCGATAATAAATGTACTTCATTCAAAATAGTGATGCGAGTTCTGTTGCTCAGGGAACATATTAGTCTACTTTATTTTTTAATAATTAATGATTTACATTTTAATAATGAATAATTTTAATAAGCCTAAAGTGGATTTAAAAAATATTTATATAAAATAATAAAATTAATATAAAAGTAATAAAATTGGTATAATTATACATTTTTATTTGTGAACAAAATATGACAAAGTATCTAATTTTATTTAATAATCGCTTGTAGTATGACCTTTAATAAGTACTCGTAAACTGAAAATTCTCAAAATTCACGTAATAAAGAAGTTAGCATTCTAAGGTAGGTAAATATCAAATTAAAGACAGTTATGTTGGACACACTGGTCTATGTATCCTAGCCATCGATGTTCGCAGATTGAGCGAACCCTGAGCTGAAAAACGTCTAAATCGGGCCTATACATTAGTAGCCAAAAGTCGTAACCATTAGGCCTAATCAACTTCTACTTAATTCAAGTCCCTGGGAATTAAGATACTTCGAAGTAATATAATACTTGCGTATTAATAACATTATTAATTCCAAAAAGCTGCTTCGAAAGAATACTTTACCGAGTAAATATAAAATTTACAAACAAATCTTACAATAATGACTGAACAACTTACTTTTGCTAGGCACCGAAGTCGTCCTATGTTTGGTAATACGTATAACTTGACGGACACATCGAGTGGCGAATCGTTTCTACTCTGACAGTCATCACTTTGAAAGTAGGGTATATAGGCCTACGTACGTCAAATCAATGCAATGGCCTTCATTAGAAATGATGATACAAGGTTGATAACCAAATGAGCCAACAATGTCGTCACCTTTTGTTTGTTTACGCACTTTCTTCAACGTGATGAATATTTAATCGCTTATACGCTTCTACGCATTCGCCAAAACATAAATGAATTTTTACTTTATAGTATCACGCGCATGAACAAAACTTTGAAAGTAGGTCTCCTCTCATTAAATCTGAATATTCATTCTTATATTTGTCCTTTACGCATTAATCATTTGTACGAGTTACATAACTTTTTACTACAATAGACTACATTAACGGCTTTACCTGAAGTATTGTTATTGTCTGTAGTCTTCAGAGGTTGGATTTGAACTGAGGGATTAGAACTGAGAGATTTGAAACGTATGTTAGGCAGGGGAGGTAACGTATGACCAAGGGGGCGTGCATTGGAAAGTCTCAGGTAAGTGGTTGGACAAAGGTGTTGTATTGTTGTTAACAAAAAGTACCGTTACTGGCTAACTATGAATCGTATACAACACACTTTTGTGTGAAGAAAATTACAAGTCAACTACTTGTCACTTAAACGAATGTAAGTCTAAATAGAACTATGCCATATGTCTATGCAGAACTATACCAAGTGTTTTTTTTTATTAAATTCATGTATATTAGTAAAATGTTCTACCAAGTGCCCCGAGCGACCATTCGATCAGTGTACCTCTAGTTTCCTGTTATATTCTCTCGAAACAGAGTTGGAGATCGTGTCTGATTGGTTGCGATCAAGACCAACTGGGAAAATTAAGATACTTTTTTCAACTTAAATTGAAACATTATTCATTTAAAACGATTATCTGCTTCAAGAAGAAAGAGGCAAATTTTCTAGGTAGTGTTCTTACCCTCCAATGCGCTTAGCACTGACACACTGTTTTGACATAATTTGCACCGTTTTCTTAATATTTTCCCGTTGCGCTTTCTGTCGTGGCCCACTGTTTTGACTGATACAGTTCCACGGTAACAAATAAAACATATTCTTTTTCTCTTCTGCCCCCCCCCTGTAACACACACACACACACACACACACACACACACACACACACACACACACACACACACACACACACACACACACACACACACACACACACACACACACACACACACACACACACACACACACACACACACACACACACACACACACACACACACACACACACACACACACACACACACACACACACACACACACACACACACACACACACACACACACACACACACACACACACACACACACACACACACACACACACACGCACGCACGCACGCACACACACACACACACACACGCACGCACGCACGCACACACACACACACACACACACACACACACACACACACACACACACACACACACACAGTTTCTCACAAACAACGACGTTACTGTGGATCAGCGCAGACTGCAATTTTCTCCATACGTTATGAAATTTAGAAATTCACATTTCTGTGAAATTACGAGTTTATCGCGTGAGTTTTGCACGAGATCTCTGCGTTTATTTCACTGCTTATTTTTTTTTTACCCGTTACGGTATAACGTTTGTGTCCGAAAATATCGACCTTCTAGGCAACAATGCAATCTTCATTTCACAAATAATAAAGAATAGCGGAAACAAAACAGTCCAATTAAAAACATAACAGTCCAAGTTAAGCATGATAAAAAATAAAATATTTTCTTAGCTTTATTCAATAGAGTAGCCACGTCACCGAGAGCTTGACTCCAGCGAAACAGTACATACCAGCATTTCAATGGAAAAGCAAGCAGGAGCTTGGTATACGCGATTGTAATATGACATAACATGATATTATGATATATTGGACAAAATTAAATTATAGATAAAGTAAATTGTAATTTCTGTTTTATTCTTTTTAAAGGCATAAAAAAGCGTTCCTAAATTAATATTAAATTTAATATTCTATTATTGTTCTTAAAATTAAGTGGAAGTGCCCTGGACGAAGAATAGCACACGAGTAACCGACTAATCACTGTTCATGAGGAAAACCTTCTTGTACGAGTTACATTTAACATGTTGGTCTAGAATTTGGCACACAAACGTATCCCTATTTGAAGCCTGTAGTATCTGTCAATGAAAGTCATCATCATCATCATCATCATCATCATCATCATCATCATCATCATCATCATCATCATCATCATCATCATCATCATCACCACCACCATCACCACCACCATCACCACCACCACCACCACCATCACCACAATCACCACCACCACCACCACCACCACCACCACAACCGTCGTCGTCGTCGTCGTCGTCATCTTCACATCGCGGAATAGACAAGATCCGCCTGTTCCACCTTCAAAAATCCTCCAACTATCTCTCCCTGGGTCTACCCACACACCTTTGTCATACAGGTTTATATTTCCAGCCTTGTTTGGCCAGTCTTCAATCTGACATTATTTCTAAGTGTTCTTTCCACCGTTGTTTATAATCTTTTAGTCTTTCATTCAAGTTAAAAACTTGTAATTCTCCTCTTATGGCCTAATTATTTATACGGTCAGTTATCCCTTTTAACTTTTCTTTAGAACGCCATTTCTGAGGCATGTATTTTACTTCCTTGTTTCTTGGTTATCATTCATAATTCACACCCATAGGACAGTACAGGGAAAGTCAAAAGTTTGTAAAATTTTAATTTTGTTTCTTAAAATACGGTTGATTGTCCCACATATCGTCTGGAGCTTACCTAATATCAATATCATAACTCTTATCATAGTCAATATCATTTCTCAAATACTTAAAATTGCTCACCTGTTCTACACTTTGGTTATTAATCATTAGTTTTGTTCTTATTGGTATCTTACCTCGTTTTTAAAGTCCATTCAGTATGCTAGGAGTCATTTTTGGAGATTTCAAAATGTTCCTGTAGTCTGCAGTTTTAAACGTGTTTTGAGATTACGTATGCACTCTAGGGAAAGTTCTGACCTGCGTAGATTTGTAAAATAATTCATAATCAAAAATGATTTTTTGATCCAATATGTAGCAGCAGATATTTAAAAAATACTTCAGAAAAAGGGATAAATGTAGTAAAATATGCGCTTGCTTGCTATAATCTCTCTCTCTCTCTCTCTCTCTGCCTCTCTCTATTTATGCACTAAGCATTCAAAGAATTTCGACGAAACCGAAATATCGAAGCACGATAATGTTTTTAGGCTTTTGAAACGTATAATGTGGATTACGTTTGGTGGATTACGTAAATCATTTCCAAACCACAGACGATCACAAACAGAGCATGTAAAACCAAATTTATTCTCACTAAAACGTATGCTAAACTCAATGTCAGCAGCGATTATTTCTGTCTTGATGCGTTTACATATCAAATTTCTAGACTGTGGGGAATCGAAAGTGTGGAAGCGTCACGTTTTTCGAAGACGTTACATTTTAGTGGAATGACCCCTAGCCTAAAAACATTATCATGTTAAAATAGTGATTTTATTAAAAATGTGAAATCTATGGGATTCGGTGATCCGCTACGGAAGAAAACTATGAAAAGATTTTATGAATCTAACTACAACATCTTTACGTGCGATTGATAATGTTAAAAACGTTTTTATGAAAAACATAAAATTATGATACCTTAATTAGCGGAACCTCAATAAAATGAACACGAAGACCTACACAACTCACAGAAAAGGCATGGAATTTCACACAACCGTGAATTTTTAAATTCTGTAACGGTACGGAGTAAACTGAATGATATTGTGACTGCCCTTACAATAAGCATATCGATTTAGGGAGAAAATTATACCATGTGTAGGTAACGTAATAACAAAATTATAATAAGTAGGCTTTTATTTTGTATGTGGGCTTGTGTCTGTGTGCAAATAACTTTAATATGTGTGATATGTGTGTGTGTGTGTGTGCGCGCGCAAAGCACGAGTGCTGTAATGATGCAGGTTCGCAGTTTAAATTGTAAACAACTCTGTACAAAAGTTAGAAATTTCTTCATTAATTGAGTTTTGCTGCAGTCTGATTATGTTAATCTTTATGTTGAAGTGACAGGTTGGGTATCCTCTTGTTGATTCGAAACAAAATCTAATGTTTTAAACAAGAATAATAATTATCGTCTTTCCGCCTGCTATTTTGTAATTAAGTCATTTTGAATGTGTGTATAACCATTTGAATTCCTGCCGGTTTCATCGCCTAAAGCGTTCATTTGGTGCCAGGTCAATAGCTGAAGTAGCTAAATTTGAGTTTCCTTAAAATATTGTGAAATCAACTACCATCGTTCAGATTTTGAACTTATAATAATTATGATACATTGTGAAAATGAAAAAGGGAAAAACAGTTTTCATGCAGGACGATGATGTTTGGGTAATTTAACAACAAATTTCAGCGCAGTATCTCGGCTGTGCAGTAGGCTATGAATCTGAATATGATATAAGAGAGAAGATAAATAAATTTAGGAATATTTGTGGCACGATTCATAGAAATCTTAGAAATAAAACAAGACACAGCACAAGTATTAAATTTTATAAGACAATTGCAGTACCCACATTGACACATGCGAATGAATCGTGGTCATGACAAAAAAGGAATGCCGCAAGATTTAGAGTGCTGAAATGCAGTTTCTTCGAAATACTTTAAATTATACATTGCAGGATAGAATAAGAAATGAAGATATCAGGGCAGAACTCGAAGTAAAGGACATAAATGAAGTTATTGCAATTTACAGAAGACAATGGTGGGATCATCTGCAAAGGATGACAGAGGATCAATTACCGAAAGCGGCACTGAACTATAAAGCCATTGGTAGAAGAGCTGTGGGTCGTCCGAGGATGAGATGGGTGCCGGAACAGGTTTATATAACCGAAGCCTTGAAGAAGAGAAAAGGGAGAAGAAGAAGGAGGAGGAGGAGGAGGAGGAGAAGAAGAAGAAGAAGAAGAAGAAGAAGAAGAAGAAGAAGAAGAAAAAGAAGAAGAAGAAGAAGAAGTGGATAATTCAGATTCTACCTACTCATGTCGAATTCATAGACGCCCTTAATAAAGATGTTTGTAACTTCATTAATGTTGAGGTATGGTTAAAAATAATTAATAATTTAAGTACAGGAGCAAACACACACTTTATTGAAGAACAGTTTAGTAGCAAGTAAACATAAAACGGACACACGAAATACAAATTACAAAAGCAGATTTAAAACTGAACTTAACTGGTCGAGTGCATCTCTGTTTATATAGAAAAAAGCTTCCAGATTTTTCCTTTTATTTAAAACTACCAGAACATTACTTTTGTAGACTTCTCACAGTAAACAAGCATGTGTGTGGGCTGAGGCCCCGCCCAGGTAGCCAGACCTCCCACCGCACAATACAAACTTTCACTCTACAATAATAGGTATACTTACTTAAAATTGAATGTAGAGTTTTCTAGTAAATTCTCAACACCCTCCCTAAAACTCTACATTCTCACAATCACATTAATTTAAAAAAAAAATTCATTTTTACTCTTAAGTCCAAGTTTAGATCTTAAATAAACAAATTTTGGTTTTGACAAAGCTTTCGTAAGTATATCAGCAACTTGTTCATCACTTTTAACATAATGCACATCAATTTCTCCATTTTGAAAACAATCACGTACATAATTATATTTCACATCAATATGTTTTGTCCTTTGATGGAATTCAGGATTACTTATAAGTTTTAATGCACTCATATTATCTATATATAAATCATATTTATCAGTCTTACAATCGCATTCATTAAATAACTTCTTTAACCACATTATTTCAGTTGTTGCTAATGCTGCACTTACAAATTCTGACTCGGTTGTTGATAATGATACAGATTGTTGCTTCTTACTTCGCCAAATAATTGCAGCATTTGCATACATACAAGCTACGCCAGAAGTTGATTTACGTGTAACTGTATCGCTAGCATAATCAGCATCACTATAAGCTTTAAAGTTGCCATCCTTACAATATAGTAATCCAAAATCAATCGTACCTTTTAGATAACGTAAAATTCGTTTAACAATTGACCAATGAGCTACACTTGGTTTGTCTAAAACTCTAGATACAACATTTACAGCAAAACTTATGTCCGGACGACTTACAATTTGCAAAAACATCAAATTGCCGACAGCTTCACGATAAGGTACATTACTTACAATAGTTTTTGATAAATATTCATCATGATTACAATCAATTGGCGTGGATACAATATTAGCTTCTGACATATTAAACTTTTCTAAGATTTTGTTAATATAAGTACTTTGATGAATGAAAACAGACCCATCATTCAATCTACAAATTTCCAATCCAAGATAATTAGTAACTTCTGTAGTACTAGTATTTTAAATTTTTTACTCAAATCATTCAACAATTTATCAATCAAACTTTCATTTGAAGCTGCAATAAGTCCATCATCAACATAAATTGCTAACAAGATCTTATTATTATTATTGTTATATATGTATAAACATGGGTCACCCGTACTTTGACAAAAATCTAAATTTACAAGAAAATTAGTGAAGTGCTCAGTCCAGCATCTTGGTGCTTGTTTTAAGCCGTATAAACTTTTCATTAATTTACATACGCGTGAGCTTCCATCATCAAAACCTTCAGGTTGTTTCATATATATATCTTCCTTTAAGTCACCGTACAAAAAAGCCGTTTTTATATCAAATTTACCGATATGTAAATTTTCACTAGCAGAAATACTAAGTATCAATCTTATTGTATCAAAGCGAACAACCGGACTAAAAGTTTCTTTATAATCTATATCTTTCTGTTGCGAATAACCTTTAATAACCAACCGCGCTTTATAACGTTCTGTACCATCTGGATTGAGCTTCTTCACAAAAACCCAACGATTGTTAATCACCTTTTTATCTTTTGGCTTTTCCACTAATACCCATGTCTTATTTTCATACAAAGAGTTTATTTCGTCCTGCATTGCAGCTTGCCAACTATCTTTTTCTTTACTTGTAATTGCTTCGTTATAATTAGATGGTAACTTTTCAGCAATAAACGTGATCGGACATCCATAATATTCTGTAGGTTTTAATTTTGTTCTATCGCGCAATTGTCGTTCAGTTTGATTGTTATCGCTATTTGAAGATTGTAAAGGTTCTCTTTCTTCAAACTCATTTGATTCATTTTTAAGTAAAAGTTCATTATTTTTAGGAGTTATAATTTCATTTTCTTCAGTTTATTTATTATTTTTGTTCAAAGAATTCAAAATAATTGAATCAGCTAATACTCTTTCAGGTTTAAAAAGTACATCTCTACTTATAATGACATCTCGCACTTCCGGAATATATACACGATAACCTTTACAATCCTCATGATATCCGACCAGATAACCTCTCATCGATTTTTTATCTAAGTTTCTTACGCTTTTCTTTTGATATATGTACATAACACATGGTTCCAAATATTTTAAATCTATCAACAGTAGCTGTTTTTCCATTCCATAACTCATAAGGAGTTTTATTATTTTGTTTTGTTGGGCCTGTTCTATTAATTACATGTACAGCAGTATTCATTGCTTCTGCCCATAAGAATAGAGGTAAGTTTGAATTTGAATATAACATTGATCGAGCAGCCTCTACAATGATTCGGTTATCGCGCTCTGCAATTGAATTTTGTTCGGGCGTATATGGAACATTAATCGAATATTTTATACCTTTACTATTTAAAAAAGAGATCACAGCTTTATTATCGTATTCTTTACCACCATCAAAATGAATTTCTTTAATATTTGTTGCAAATTGATTCTCAACCCCGATACAAAATGATTTTAGTTTTTCTATTACTTCAGATTTTTCTGGAATAAAATGAATTTCTCTATAACTTGAAAAATCGTCTTTAAAAGAAACAAAATATAACTTTCTACCGAGAGACTCTACTTCCATAGGACCACAAACGTCAGTATAAATTATTTCGCGAGTTTTAGTGGCACGCTCGATCTTTTTGTGAAAAGGCAATCTATGATTTTTGCCATAAGCGCAACCTTCACAAAAGAAATTTTCATCCGTAAATTTTATATTTAGATTTTTCAAAAAATTCTTCACATGTTTTACATTTTGATGGCAAAGTCTTTCGTGCCATAATTGTAAAACATTACCGTTGGCAATGCTCGATCTACTCTTTTGTTCTACCACGTTACATTCTTTTGGAATTAAAGTTTGAATGTCTAATTTTAGCAAACTACCAGGCTTATATTCGGAACCAGTTACAAGAATTTCATTACCATGCTTTAAAGTACATCTCGTAGCATTATGTGTTATTTCATAATCTATACCCTTTTACCCGCATATTTAACAGAAAACAGATTATACATTGAATCAGGAACATATAATACATTATAGATAGTACCTTCTACTCGTTCACTATTTTTATAAGTTTCAAAGTCAATATTACCTTTACCATATGCAGACATTGTCATACCGTTGCCCATTCTTACACTGACTGGTGTTGTATATTCTTCGAACGTTGAAAACCATTCTCGATGCTTCGACATATGATCCGTCGCACCCGAATCCACAATCCAGAGATCATCCCGATTGCCACAGCTGCCTTTGTCACCTATTAGTGCTATCCTCGATGTTGATTTCTTCTGTCCAGAAGACGAGTTACTTCTTTCTTGATTATTCGACCATCTTCGCTGTCCATTATTCTTATTCATGAAGCAATTGTTACTTTTATGACCTTTTCTTTTGCACGTATAACACCTGAAGCAGTCCCTTTTTAAATGACCTTGTCTTCCACAATTATAACACTGCTCTTGTTTCAAATTATTCTTCTCATATTTATAAGAGTCATTCTTCTGTTCTTTATGACCGATTTTCAGATTAGCTAGCAACGCTGTCGTCTCTTCGTGTACTTCCTTTTGCTCTTGTAATCTAAATTCTTCTGTCATCAAGCGCTCAGTCAAATTTTCGAGATTATTCTTATCGTCAGATACCGAATCCCAAGCACTGTGAAAATGATTAAACTTTTGTGGCAAAGATGTTAAAACACGAGTCATCACCATAGTCTTTTCAATTTTTCCCCCGAGATTTTTCATTTTTCTAGCCAACTGTTCTATTTTTGAAATATTATACGTAACACTTTCACTCTCTGTCCACTTAAACTCAAAAAATTGTTTTTGAATCATCGACAGATTTTCATCAGATTTTAGATCATATGCTGTATTCAATTTGTCCCACATCTCCTTGGCAGTAGAACAACCCATTATAAGTTCGAGAGGCTTTCTCTCCACTGTTGTAACAATTAACTTTCTGGCAATTTTGTCCGCCTTCTTGAACTTTTCCAACAACGCGTCACGATCTTCTGCACCTGCAGCTGGCTCGGCTAATCTTCCTTCGCAAACATCCAGCACATCATCATCCTCTTCCATCAACGTGCGTACTACGAAGCGCCATTGATGCCAATTATCTTTGTCTCGAAGTTTTTCAATTTTTATATTCGGTTCCATTTTTGCACTAATATTTTATACTTGCACTCCAATTACACACTGCACTCCGATTTTAAAATGCCACTGGGCCCATAACCTGTTGAGGTATGGTTAAAAATAATTAATAATTTAAGTACAGGAGCAAACACACGCTTTATTGAAGAACAGTTTAGTAGCAAGTATACATAAAACGGACACACGAAATACACATTACACTGTTCACATTACACTGATATTTAAAACTGAACTTAACTGGTCGAGTGCATCTCTGTTTATATAGAAAAAAGCTTCCAGATTTTTCCTTTTATTTAAAACTACCAGAACATTACTTTTGTAGACTTCTCACAGTAAACAAGCATGTGTGTGGGCTGAGGCCCCGCCCAGGTAGCTAGACCTCCCACCGCACAATACAAACTTTCACTCTACAATAATAGGTATACTTACTTAAAATTGAATGTAGAGTTTTCTAGTAAATTCTCAACAATTAATAACAAAATATAGCTAATATTTATGTATATAGTTAACATGTAGCATCAAATAACAGTAATTATTGTATAGTTATACTGCAAGTTAATAAAATTAGAAATTGTAATGCTGTACATATTAGTAAATACTATAGGTAAATAAAAACGTAGTTATTGTGTAAAGTACATAATAGGCCTAACTGTTTATCAGCATAACTCGGTCTGCGTATTTACGTTAACGTATTTATAAATAACTTTTTTCCATAAATTTTATGATTGTGATATTTACTTTGGTAAGCGTTGTTTGGATTTTCGCTATTAAAAGCGTTTGTTAGCTTTATCAAAATGTTGTTAATAGGACCAGCCGCTTAATTGGGCCAAATTGATATGATTCCGATAAAACGGAATCCACTGTATTAATTATTAACGATTCTAACCTCTGAAGTTTACAGAAGAAAATATGATAGGGTACTTTTACAAGCTTTTTCTCAGTAAGGTTTCAAAAGTCGCTGACACAAATTAATAACAAACTGTAAATATCGTTAAAATGTGAAAAAAGTGATCATATTATCAGATTACCGCTAACATCAGTACAAACTTAGTATTTCCGTGACGATAACATCTCGCCAAAGACGATAATTTGTATACTGTTTCTTTTATATCTCCGTTTCTTTGCTTTCGTGTAAACAAAACGGTGACCCTGCACAGTAACGAGCCTCCGCTTTCCTTAGTCAATGATCGGGCGCAACTCCCACGAACAAAAGCGTTTGGTAACGTATTATTATCTGCTGCTTATATGCAGCTGAGTATGTAAGAGTCATAAGACCGTGATATTGGGACTGTCCATAATGCAGTGAAAACAAACAGCAGTCCTTCGGCAGAACCCACGCAATGAACACGTAATTCCGTACATATGTGAATTTTTAAATTTCGTAACACGTTGAGATTATAACCAGCATTAAACGCCATTGTGCTAGCATCTAAAATAAATATAGTATAGTAGAGAAGTATTGTTTTTCTTGTCTGAGTTCACATGATTAACCAAAATACGAATAATTTGTGATAATAAATATCAGTACGGAGAACCATACATGACTTCCATGTTCTGAGATTTATATTTAAAATCATTTTTGAAACGAAATATTTCCATAGAAACTACTTCTTTCTTCAGCCTTAACCACAGTACTGTGGTCACTAACGTATATCACCTCACGTTAGCGCACTTGATTTTCACTGATGATGGCAGTCGATGTCACTGCCGAAACGTCTGATTTTGCAGAAAACATTGGACTACGGTCAAACTGCCCGGGAAGGAATTTTAACAACAAACTACTTCTTTGTTGTCGATAACGTAGTACACATATAAAAAATGTATCCCCTCCCTCTTCAACTATTATTTTCATTTATAGAAAATTACCCCCTCCACCTTCAACTACCCTTTTCATTTATAGATATTTCATCTACCCTTCTACAGTGGATTATTATGGTTTTATTTTCAGTATACTTTATTTATCAGAATTAAGTACTTTAATCTTTATTAAAACATAAAACGTTGCGGGTAAACTACCCCTTAACCAATCTTCACCAGAATCAATAGGTCTTGAGTCCTCTACAACAAATTATATTTATATTTCGTCAGAACTAGTCTTGTTTTATTATAAATAATTACAGTGAATTTTTCAGTGGATGGTTAGCGAGGATCGGTCAAATATAACACAAATTTTTAACTTATTTGCGTCGACGTTTCGACAATGTTTATTGTCATCATCAGGACCTGTGTATGAAATACAAAAGAAATGTCAAACACAACGGAACAATTAAATATTTGGGTGAACGTGTTCGTGTATGTGAGTGTGTGTACATGCGCACGCACACACACTCACATACACGAACACGTTCACCCAAATATTTAATTGTTCCGTTATGTTTGACATCAATAAACATTGTCGAAACGTCGACGCAAATAAGTTAAAAATTTGTGTTATTTTTGACCGATCCCCACTAACCATCCACTGAAAAATTCATTGATTGACGGTCACTACAAATTTAAGGAAATAATTACAATATAATTATACAAACGTCGCGGGTTAGAAGCAGATTAACATCCGGCTTGTGGATTAAAACGAAAACAAAAAAACAAATACTATTAACTCTAAACGTTGTTGCTCAACAACGTAATTTAATAATTAAGTTATATTCAAACCAGTAACCGCAACCGCAAGCATTCCAAACCGTTTCATCGATTAAAGTCTTCTCAGGTCACAGGTCAGTAACTGAATTATTCGATTAAAGATATCAGTCAGGTTGGCTAATTATAGCACTTTATTCAACTTAAAACGAAGTTTTATTATTGTTATCGTAGGCATCAACTGTTTTACCTATTTTTGACGAGGGATTCTCAACAGTAAAACTGGATCTTCTAGACAAAAATTGTTATTACTGATAATTCCAACCTCGCGAGTAAGGACACTTCTGTGTAAATGAATTCACGACTTCATCAACAATTCATGGCGGTTTACAGGTGTGGTGCAACGCCATAACAGGATCATTTGTCACTTAAAAATCCGATCGGATATCAATGTCATTATTGAGATAATGTCCCCGTGTCTTGCGAAAGACTAGTGTGTATTTTTACATTTTCATAGAAGCAAGGAACCAATAAGAATAAAAATAATGATTATTGATCGAATTCTAGAACAGGCACGCCATTTTAATTTTTTGGGAAATGATATTAGCTATGATAGGAATCATGATACTGATGCTAAGTTAGGTAAGTTCCAGACGATCTGTGGGACAATCAACCGTACTGATGCTAAGTTAGGTACGTTCCAGACGATCTGTGGGACAATCAACCGTACTGATGCTAAGTTAGGTACGTTCCAGACGATCTGTGGGACAATCAACCGTACTGATGCTAAGTTAGGTACGTTCCAGACGATCTGTGGGACAATCAACCGTACTGATGCTAAGTTAGGTACGTTCCAGACGATCTGTGGGACAATCAACCGTACTGATGCTCAGTTAGGTAAGTTCCAGACGATCTGTGGGACAATCAACCGTACTGATGCTAAGTTAGGTACGTTCCAGACGATCTGTGGGACAATCAACCGTATTTTTAAAAGCAAAGTACGTCGAGATACAAAATTAAAGTTTTACAAAGTTATGGCGGTGCCTGCACTGTCCTATGGGTGTAGATTATGGACAACAACCAAAACCCAAGGCAGTGAAATACAGGCCTCGGAAATGGCATTCTTAAGAGGAGTTAAAAGGCGTTCTGAACTTAACCGTATAAAGAACGAGGTCATAAGAGAAGAATTATACGTTATTAACTTAAGTGAAAAATTGCAAGATTACAAACAACGGTGTAAAGAATGTCTTCAACACTTAGAAAGAATGTCACATTCGCGACTTGCCACACAAGTCTGGAAATACAAACCTATAGGAACAGGTGTATGGATAGACCCAGGTTGGAAAATGTTTGAAGGCGGAACAGGCCAGCTCCTTGGCCATGCCGTGTTGTGAAGATGATGATATTTTCATACGATGGACGTAAAGTGTAGAGGTTGCCCGTGCGTAGAAATCGATGTTGGATGTTGGGAAATGGGAGAAAAATCTTTCTTGAAGCTGACACTTATTATGGCGAGAAACGACAAGAACAAAACCAGGAGTAAGACTTTTTGCTAAACTTTTGTTATTAGGGACGAGGGTTCAAGAGAAGAGAGTTAAATGTAACAACTCTTAATAATGAAAGAGTTTGAAAATGAATTTGTGATCGATGTATTATAACCATTGTTATTTCACAGCAAGCATAAACTGCATTTGGGAAAAGTAAATTTTTCTAAAAATATGTAAAAATGTTTTGAATCATAAAGCGCTGATGAAACAAATTGTAATCATTATAAAATATCTTCAATAGATGGCTGTGATGGACTTTAGACATTTGAATTTGACTTTAACTGAGGGACTTTTGTCGTCACAGAAAAAATATAAATGCGACGTTTCGCCCACCGAAACAATCGGCAACCGTTTTCAGGCTAATTATATAACAATACGTGAAAAGAAATATATAATACTTTATCAACGAGTGACAGAGAGTTAACAAAATAATAATATACTTAAGAAAGTTGTGTTAGTGGTTATAATCAGAAACATAGTTATCACTGTTGCACACCACTATAGAAACATTATTCCGATTAGCGCTTTCAAGCTTCACAGCTCATCGTCAGATCAATAATAATAATAATGATTATTTATTTTATTATGAATATTACATTATTATGATTGTGATTAAATTATTATATCATTTCCGATCTGAATAATGTTCCTATAGTGCTGTGCAACAGTGATTATCCTGTTTGTGAAAATAATAATAACAACAGAATCTCACGTAAATATACAACAGAATCTCACGTAATACATATAATCATTACATTATTGTGTATTATTATGTAGGCCATTACATATTATTAAAATATATTATTTCAGTCGATATGTATTATTTTATTTTGATTATATATTATGTGAAGTTATCAAAAGATAAAATATTTTATATCGATTGAAATAATATATCTTAACAATACATATTAGCCTACATAATAATACACAATAATATACATGATTATGTATTATGTGAAGCTCTCTTTTTGTTATGCGTATTATTTTGTTGACTCTGTCACTGGCTGATAGAGTATTACTTATTACTTTTCATGTATTAGTTTACAATTGGCCTGAAGAAGGCCGAAACGTCGCATTTCTATGTTTTCTGTGATGGCAAAAGCCCACTCAGTTAAATCCAAATTCAAATGTAAAAGGAAACGTTGTCTATCCGTAAGTGAATGTGTTCCTGCGGCATCTTTAGGAGAGCGAACGATTTCGGTTTCAAATTTAGAACATGCTGCACGCAAAGGGAGAATAACCGAATTATTTATGATAAAATACAAATGAGAATAAAACACGTTTATGATGAATTACCCTTATCATTATAATGTAAGTAGAACATAATAGATGGAAGCTCGAACATAGACACGGAATTACATTTACATATAGGAAGACACACACACACACACACACACACACACACACACACACACACACACACACACACACACACACACACACACACACACACACACACACACACACACACACACACACACACACACACACACACACACACACACACACACACACACACACACACACACACACACACACACACACACACACACACACACACACACACACACACACACACACACACACACACACACACACTGTAGGTGCCATGCACGGCACGTGGACAGGTTGAACAAAGTCGGTAGGAGCCTATCTTGAGCAAAATCGTTCAGAACCAGTTTGGACGCGTGCGATCCGCAGGAAGAAAGAGTCTGCGCGAAACCAGTTTAAAAGCGTTTCCTTTCAATAATTATGAATTCCATTTACCAACAGCGGTTATTTGCTATTGTTATTAAAGCGGCTAGTCCGTGTTTTATTTAGTTCCAAGGTCGGGGATAGATTGTGATATGCCGTTGCAACGGTGGTCTGTTAGTATTGTCGAGACAAAGTAAACGCTAAGATTTGTATAACTACAAAAATTATAAACCTTACAGTCTCTTTATCAGAAAATCGATCTCATACAATGACTATTTGCAGAAAAAAATAATTTTTTAGTTTTTCTTTTGCGCAATTCAATCCACTTCTTGACCTCATAGTATAAAACTGTTCTGCAGACAACATTAAATACCTTCAGTTTTCTCATAAAAGCTGCGTTTTTACTCTCATTTTAAATGAATTTCATACAAACGTATGTTTTTAAACCTTAGGACTGAAGTGCTCTCAGAGCGCTTGGAATTAATTACGTACCTAGGAGTTTGTAGTTTGCAACACTTTTGTTTCCCAAAACTCTGTAAACTTCGTTCTTGTTTAACGAATTAATGTTGTGTTATATGGTTCAAAGTGATAGATAAAAGGAACGAATCAAACGATTATAATATTTTCGACGAAAGAAAAGTAATCAGCTTTAAAACTAAAATGTCAATGCATCCGATCTTTATTATTTTTTTCAACTGACAAAATTTCCATAGTAAGGGAATTTTACTAATCTAAGGTAAAATTCTGGTTAATAAAAATGTAGAAGAGTTAATGAGACAGGCGATTCCCTTGGATCGGGGCTTTCTTTGGACAGTTTCGTAGTTTCCTAGTTGTTATGGGGACAAAAAAAGAATCCATTCAATGTAAGCAACTTATGTCACAGCATGCACTTCGATTCTAGTTAATTCTAGTAAAAAACTACTAGACGATTTGAGTCTAGAACTTGAAAGAGAATATGTTTAGTAACAAACGAAGAAGAAGATCGCAGTTAAATAGCGACGAACAACTACTTAATTTATTACACGCCCCGCCAAATACGTCGAGAGGAAATTCCTGAAAGATATAAGTCGCCTATTTACGTTAAGATGAGGACCGATTTGTCCCTATTAAATCCCCCTTCTTCAGCTGCAGAGACATCCTAAATATCTTCCTGCATAACTTATATAACAAAAGAAATCTAGGTTCGGAAGTCGATACGGATTTATGTACGCAAGTAGAGCAGCTAGACTAAGAAGAATGGATGTAAGCAGTTACATTGAGAGGGCAATAGATAGGAGACATTGGCGAAGATTGATGTTGGAAGCAAGGGCTCACGTTGGGCTGTACTGCTAAAGAAGAAGAAGAAGAAGAAGAAGAAGAAGAAGAAGAAGAAGAAGAAGAAGAAGAAGAAGAAGAAGAAGAAGAAAAAGGAGGAGGAGGAGGAGGAGGAGGAGGAGGAGGAGGAGGAGGAGGAAGAAGAAGAAGAAGAAGAAGAAGAAGAAGAAGAAGAAGAAGAAGAAGAAGAAGAAGAAGAAGAAGAAGAAGAAGAACAACTAGAAAGCAACTGGCATAGGTAAAGATTTACTTAAGTGGACATGCGACTTGTTTGTTTATGATGATGGTAAACACAAAAACTCTTAGCACGACTGTTCGATATTGGTCTTGGCTTGTCTGATGGTCTTTTTACGGGGGGGGGGGAGTGGTAGATTGAGAGTATGATTTTTCAGACCGCATCTTCAGTTATAAAGAGAGATCACCTTCAACAGTCTTTTTTTCACGTAGTTTGAGTCTTGTTCAAGAGGGTAAGTGTGATGCTGTTTTGGGGAGGAGTCCCCTTCAGTCGGTTTGGTACGGGGGATGTGGAGACGCACACCCGCTCGGGCTGGGAGCAGAGAAGGTGGAGGAACCGAGTACATGTGTGGGTATGTGTAATTGTAATGTAGACAGCCGTATAGGGGATTGACATGAGAGTGCCAAACTAGAGAACAGCTGGGGTAGGGTCGAGTAGCGCGGGGAGGACGCTACAGATGGTGGCTAGCGTCAGTCAGGCGTCAAGGGATAGGCGGGGGACTCAATTGAGAGGACATAAAATTGGGTGTGAAGCGAAGGAGAGTTATAGAATTATGGTTAATGGTGGAGTTGGTGTTGTAATTTGTTAATTAGTTATTTTTATTTCTGCGTACATTTCTTAAAGGAGGCTCACTGGCGATAGCCAGTAGGCTATGTGGTTAATGAGGAAGGAGGATCATTGAATGTTCCTGGTTGCTCTGTTGATGAAGACTACGATTGATTGTAGGGAGGCAGGGTTTATGGTAGTATGGGCATATTACCAGTTTAGTTTATGCAGGAAAGAATCTAGGGCTGGGAAGTGTTTATTGAGGGCATACTGAGTCGAATTGCTGGTTTAGTTTTGAGAGGAACAGAATTTCAAGCCAAAGCTTCTATTTTACTTCCCCGTCTGCGTACAGAGTTCGTATGAGTGTGATAACGTGTCATATGAAGCCTTCAAACTCTATAATGCGTACAAAATATGACGTCAACCCCGACTTCTTGTATCATATCAACGTTCAGTCCAGAAGTTGTGTAAAATCATGAAACGGCATGTTAATTATTACTTGCA
This sequence comes from Magicicada septendecula, assembly GCA_034769895.1. Classification (NCBI taxonomy): domain Eukaryota; kingdom Metazoa; phylum Arthropoda; class Insecta; order Hemiptera; family Cicadidae; genus Magicicada; species Magicicada septendecula. Next base: position 454,591,148 of record CM068374.1, read on the forward strand.
TGTTCCATAAGGAAATGGAAGTATGGTAATGGCAAAAATATCGTGTTCAAGATAAGGGCTGATTCTGATTGTACTACCCTCAAAACAGGAAGAAAAGTCATTTTTCGAAAAGTGTCTGTGTGTAGAATTTTTCTATGGCGAACGATAACTGCCGCAAATTCAAACAGGATCAAATAATGTTTTGCATACCTACCTGAGTTGTAGAGTACTCAAGACTTATTGATTTTGGTGAAGATGGGTTAAGGGGAAGGGGTAGGTTACCTGCAACGTTTTACGTTTTAACAAGAGTAAAGTATTTAATTTTGATAAATAAAGTATCCTGAAAAGTAGGTCATAATAATCCACTGTAGAAAGGTAGATGAAATATCTATAAATGAAACGGGTCGTTGAAGGGGGAGGGGGTATTTTTCTATAAATGAAAATGATAGTTGAAGGGGGAGGGGATAATGTTTTTTATATGTGTACTACGTTATCGGTAACAAAGTAGCAGTTTGTTGTTAACATTCCTTCCCGGGCTGTTTGGCCGTGGTCCAATGTTTTCTGCCAAACCAAAAGTTTTGGCAGTGCCATTGACTGCCATCGTCAGTGAAAATCGAATGCGCTAACGTGAGGTGGTATATGTTAATGGCCACAGTGCTGTGGTTAAGGCTGAAGCAAAAAGTAGTTTCTATGGAAATATTTCATTTTGGAAATGAATTTAAATATAACTCTTAGAACATGGAAGTCATGTATGGTTCTCCATACCGATATTTTATTCTGTCACAGGAAAATAATAAGATACGCAGCCAGACATCGATAAGACCCACTCATACTTGTGGATCCGTTATTTGTTCTGTCAGTGATCAACAGGCTCGACTGCAACTTTCAGATTACCTATACACGCTACGCCTACCCAAATGAAAGTGCAAACCCCGTCGTACGTATTCTGTCCGACCGGCAACTTTTTGTTAATGCGTCCTTGAACAACCGTCCACAGCTTCAAAGTGCTAAACTTGTTATTGATGTGATTAACGACAGGGAAGTGGATTATCACCAACACTTTATCACTACGTATGCGATTTTACGAATACGGAACTAAATACCTCATTAACGTCATTTTAATGTCAGTGCTTTGTTGCGTTTTTTTACGTCTGACGACCACGTGAAAGTAAATCGAGAAAATGAATTTGATTTTACTTTAGGATATTTCATGTGTCACTCACTACGTGTTCCCGTTTGTAGATAGACAATAACAATATGATAATACGCAGCTGTTGTGTTAATAATTAATATGTTAATTAACATGTCACACTAATATGTTCACATGTTACAAGCTGTCGTTAGGACAGCCGGTTAATAATAATGGCTCCGTAAGATCTTCAGTTCTGTCAGTAAACAGAATTATCACTGTTGCACACCACTATAGAAAAATGATTCCTATTAGTACTTTCAAGCTTCACAGCTCATCGTCAGATCGTCAGCTCATTATTTCCGATCTGACGATGAGCTGTGAAGCTTGAAAAAGGTTATCGGAATAATTTTTCTATAGTGGTGTATAACAGTGATAATTCTGTTTATAAGTATAACCACTAACACAACTTTGTTAATTACCTCTTCAGTGTAATTTAATATTTTATTCCTCGAACCATCTCTACCTTCTGATTTATAGTAGTTTGTTCGTGTTCATCCCTATTTGTATTTTCTTTATTTCTTATTCACTTAAAAACCGAAAAGTTTTTCGGTATTCAAATAACGATATTATTTTATAATAATACTAAATAACGATTGGTTAATATTAAAATATTGTTCTATTCCACGTGGTTGTACAGATATTTCAGTCCAAGAAACTCAAGAAGATACATATTCGCGGAGATTTCGTTGACTGTCGGATCGATTAAACGGCGTACCGTGTTCAGTTAATAATACGAATTTCCTTCGACATAAAGGCATTACTAAAGTTGTTACTAATATCAGTAGTAACAACGTTGCGTACATAACAACAATGAACAGTAGACTGGTTACAGTTTAAAAATATACAAGGTCAGATTTAACGGTGGGAGTTATTATGGAGGTTGGATACAAAAATTACAGAAAATGTAGCACCTGTAGGTGTTATTGAAACATGGATCTGCAAAATAATTAAATGTTTTAAACGTTTACACGTTACGAAATAGGTATTTTTTTACATTTCTTTAGGTTAAATGAAACGCCCAATGTTTATGTGATCTGAGGATCGAAAGAATCTGTTGTCTATACTATGTTTAGGTAGTTTTAATAGTTTTAGATGAGTGTGTTCGTGTACTTGGAACCCACACGCACCAACAAAAGTCCGGCATTTAGCGTGTTCAGTACTGACGAAGCGACATCTATCGGCTCAGAAATAACTAAACCTTGGTTATTGTGTGATAAATATACTTACTTTCAAGTATGAGTACCAGTAATAAAAATTACCAGCAGTCTGCTTTGTGGTATGTTTGTTCATGAAGAAAGCGGTGGGGCAGCAAAAGTAAGAAAGAAAGAATGAACAAACAGATGAGTGCGTATAGCAAAATCGAAAGTTAAGGGCATTGTAATGCGCGAAACGCTCCGTTCAGAGGGGAAAGGTGGGAGTCGCTGTGAGATGTGAGAAGAGAATTGTTGTTATCAGCGACGGTGCAGCCAACCTATGAACATTATTTCTAATAGTAACAAAAACTCGCGACTGTTAAGGTTTATTGTTGTTTTGGAGTGTTAGTGGTCTCAAATATTTCTACTATTAATTTTATACAAACCACTATGTTGTCTTTGGTATTGACAATACCAAAGACAACATAGTGGTTTGTATAAAATTACTAGTAGAAATGTTAAGGTTTGTTTGTAAATGTGTCATCACGAATCTCTATACCTGCGCTCGCGCGTTCGCAGATATACCTACAGACACACAGCTGGCTTAAAAAAAAAATTATACGTTTTTTTGTTTCCGACGTAATTCAAATAATAATAACAATAATAATATTGTAATTGTATTACTATACAAATCAAGCAAATGATATTTACTGTTTACACGTATCGAAATTTGTTGCTGTTTTATAAACATATCTGAGTTTTGTTTGGTTCCGTCATTGTGTACTGCTGAGACGTAAAAAACTACAGCCTTCCTGACCGTTCTTGTCGCAGTGGAATTTGCAAACTGTACACTTCCACTCGTTAATTACACTCGACTATCTCTCGAGTTTATCATTACATAAAGGAACGCGTTGTTCGTATTAATTTAATTGCAAGAATATTTTTAATCCTGGACAACAAAAAACTGTTTATTATTACTTCCCGTGCTTGACTATGAATAACTTTCCTGTCTTTGCTAGTTGAAGGAGAAGTATCCATTTTATCAAATCTCGTTACTGGATGATAACACAAATAATTGCGATAATACGTAATTACAGAATTAAAACTACCAATAGAAATTAACTAAAAAATTAAATAACTAATAAAAATGAGTGACTGTAAAACAACGATATAATTAATAATAATAAATAATAATAATAACAAATGCAAGACTAAGATAGCACGTAACACACTAACTAACAATGTACAAGTAACTAAAACATCACACGCAAGTTGGTAACACCTGCACTTGCATACCGGCTGATTCTCCGTTACCTTCCCGCCAATCACAATTTCATAGTGGACTCATCCAACCATAAATTGGTTTCTGCGCATATGCCCTTAACTTTCAGCTTTACTGTAACATGAGCGTGTTTTTCATGTGAAGATCGCCAGCGTTTCAACAACTCTGTCTGGCACGTCAGTGTAACTAATATTTACATTTCTGTAGGTTTAATGAAACGCCCAATTTTTATGTAATAGAAAAAGCGGTTGTCACACCTGTCCCTTTCTAGATCTGAGGATTGAAAGAATCTGTTGTCTAATATTACGTTTAGGTAGTTTTAGATTTTCGTGATTCACAATGATTCTGTTCGTGTACTTGGAACCCACATGCACCAACGAGAGTCCAACTTTTAGTGTGTTTAGTACTGACGAAGCGACGTCTATCGGCTCAGAAATAACTAACAGAAATAACTAAACTCTTGTTAAGTTTAATAGTTTTTCCCACAAAAAAAAAGAGAGACATGTATATGTAATAGTAACATGTACATGTAATGTATAGTAATAAGCCTAACTTCGACTTGGTTGCTTTTTCTGTGGCATGCACAAAAACCGAATATTATTGAAAAAAAAAAAAAATCGAGATCTGTCACAAAAAGAAGAGAGACATTTTTAGTAACAGGCGATGACCGCCGCACCGTACTTCGAGTTGTTTTTTTTTTGGCATGGATTCCACAAAAAGCGAGTAACACGTGATAAGAAAACTTCACTGGAAGCAAATTTTGTGCGAAACACACAAAAAAAACTTGGAGACATGTTGAATTCCTTCGAAAAAAAAGGAAAAATGCCGAATTCCTTCGAGTTGGGTGCTTTTCCACGAAAGCCGAGCTTTAATGAAAAAGGAGTATTAGTGGAAAACGAGTTCTGGCGCCAAAAACGGCATACATGTGTTATAGTAATAAACGTAATAATGGGTAATAGTAATATGTACATGTAGTGTATAGTAATAAGCCTTACTCTGAGTTGTTTTTTTTGGGATGGATTTCACAAAGAGCGAGAAACACGTGATAAATAACGAGAACGTGTTTTCACGTGAATATCTCCAACGTTTCAACAACGGTATCGTGTCATGTCAATTAATGTGACTGATATTGGGGACAGTTGCCTGCGCCGTCCCTCAAAAGGGAAACATCATGGCAGTCTGGTATCGTAGAGAATTGAGCATGCCGATGAGGTGAAATTGGCAAGATTGTCGACTCACTAATTAAGTACACAGGTGAGAAGTTGGCAACATTATATAAGGTTAACGACGAACGGGCGTGATTGGTACAGATGTTAATTAAAGCATTTAATTTACGACACTTTAATTCCTCAGCCTAAAATGTTTTCAAATTTCCGGTTAAGTGAGTACGCAGCTCGAGAAAGTGTTTTGTTGAAAGAAAATGCATTGAAAGATTGACAGGAGTAACTACGATTTTAATTTATTTGTCAGAATTGACGAATCCCTTTTTACAAGTTTTTTCTTAAATAATTAATATCAGAGTACAGAGGTCTTACGGCTGTCACTTTGGGAATAGTATCATAAAAAACTTTTCATAACATTTTAAAATAGGTATATTAAAATACAAAATAATTATATAGTGGATACACTTATCTTAAAATCCAAAATAATTATATAGTGGATACACTTGTTGTGTCAGTAGTTATCGAAATGTAGTCTATATTTAGGATATAGACATTGCCATTTAGGAAAATTCTGATACATTCTAAAGTTTTTTCTAAATGTTATGTTTTGATGTGGCACTTTATTACCTGCTGTCCGACCTTGGGTCGCTTCAGAAGGAGATAAAACTTTACGGGAAAATCCGTCGTTTATAACTCGGTGTATCTGCTGTTGCACTGTACTATAAATTCCGAGTAGCAGTATCGCAGACGATTTAAACTTTTGGATGCTTCCACCCTTGTTCCGTAGATTTTCTTTTCGGTTCTCTTTGAGATTTGTTGCAATTACATAGACTACATTCCTTCCCAGTTAGGTAAGCTCATAATCAACATGTACGTGTTGCCGGTGATTACCTACGCCTGTCCCGTGTAGGGTTTCATTGCACTCTGTCATCGATCGGCGCTCCAGAGTGTTCTCGACCGGGGACTTAAGCTCGCGTGTAAAGTTCCCCGTAGGTTCTCTTCTCGAGCATTGAGAAGATGCTCAGGTGTCCGCGCTCCCAGGATGATACCTTGAGACGCCTGGCGCGTAGATTCTATGGTCGGGCTGCACGTGTGACCCATAATCCTCTAATCGCCAGACTCGGCAAATACACTCCAAGTCCAGGTGGAAACGACCCCGTTTGTTAGCCCCGGTGGTATAATCCACCAATCGAGGGTCGCTTCATGCCCTCCCATAATTAGATAACAAATAATTGAACTCAAACTGACCCAGTGGCACGAGTCCATCTAGAGACTCGGAACACTGCACACCTCGCGTCTCGGAGACTCACAACCCCCAGTCGTAGGCTACATTGAAATTTTATAAAACTAATAAGCATAAAATGTTTAATTTAATAAAAAATTATGCAGCTGTGAAGAATTTTGTAGAAACTCGACACTGTTGCATAAGAATAGCTGTATACGCAATTATATGAGAGGATCCCCTAGTTAAAATCCATAAAATTAATCCTAACAAATGTTTTTAGTAAGGAGTGAATAATGTTTGAGAAAATGTTTCAATTTTTTTACAGTTGTAAATGACAGTGATATTATACATTCTGTCTTTCACAGCTTCGGAATTCATTCTCAACATTATCCCCGCCTATTTAGAATCTATAAATTTGACCTTGAAAATGTTTTTTGTTGGGTTGACAATTTCATAGGGTGTTAATTACAATAATGAATTGCGTTTTACAAGTCCGGCATAAATTATCGACGTCGCAATACTACCATGATCATTTTATAGTGTCAGTGCCTTTTCGAGTTCATTGTTGCGGACAATTTTATGTAATGCAAACACGTAACACGAATCGTTGTTTTACCGTAGTAATCGACGTGCGACGTTTAGCCACGGCCTTCGCGATTTTTCATACCTAGTAAAAACGTATTCACCTTACTGCGTCTCGATGTTTGCGTTCCACGTACGTGGTTTCAGAATATAATTCTGTAACAGGTCAAGACGTATGAACTTTTAATACTTTATGGTTTTAATTCCCTGAACGGAGTTGGTGTAAGGTCGTAGGTAGTGTTTTAGTTGTTACAAATCGCGTTCGCTTCTTACTGTAGGAAAAAGAATGTGAACAGTTACTGACGCACATAAACAAAATACACAAAAACATATCCTTTACTGCCGAATACGAACACAACAATAGCATAAACGTCTTAGACCTCTCCATCACAAAACTTGAACACAAGCACAAACTCAGTATATACAGAAAACCGACTACAACTGACACACTAATACACAACTCCTCCAATCACCCAATACAACACAAACTAGCTGCCTTCAGAACTATAGACTCAACAACATCCCACTAGATGAAAAAGACTACACAGACGAACTAAACACGATTAAATATCTAGCAGAATCCAACGAATACGACAGAACAATAGTCAATAAACTCCTGCACAAAACACAAAACAAACAACAGACAAAGACAAAAAACAACAAATTCATAACACTAACATACATCAACAACCAAACTGAAAAAATAGCCCACAAATTCAAAAAAGCAGGATACAGAATCGCATACAAAGCTACTAACAAAGCAGAACACACACTAGCAAAACACACACACAAAGCACAAAACAAATTCGATCTACCTGGTGTTTACAAACTAAATTGCTCAGATTGAAATAAATTCTACATAGGCCAGACAGGACATAGCTTCAAACAAAGATACATTGAACACACAAAGGCACTACACTCCTCTACAGAATCCACCTTTGCAAACCACCTCATTGAAGCAAACCACACATACAAAAACATCGACAATAACATGGACATTCTACAAGTACACAAAAAAAGGCCGAAAACTAGACACTCTAGAACAATTGGAAATATACAAACACATAAAAACGACATCATAAACGAACAGACACAATTCAAATCACACGCATTATTCGAACATATCACACCCCACACACACAATATCGATCTTTCAAAAGTCGATACCGTCGCCAAGAACATGACGGACAGTGCTCCCAGCGGCAGCCTCTGAAGAAGCTTTTTAAAAGCGAAAACCGGTTCAGGCGATAAGGTAAAACTTCTACGTTTTTACCCATAAAAAACTTTGTGTTCAGAGTCGGTAGTGAAATAATTATATTTAGTTAAGAACGGACACGTCATTGGCAACGAAATCCAAGAATAATGTGGTCTTATCCGGCCACTTTCTATGCCAATTCAGCGAGTCGTATATTCGCCTAATAATAATTGCCTACGTAACTGTTAAAAAAATGAGGGCTTTATGGACATTAAAAAAAAGGAACAAGAAAAGAAACACTAAGAAGTTTGAAAGAAAGATTATAAGACGTGTTTGTGGCTCGATTAAAGAAGATGACGAATGGACAATAAGAAATAGATGACCACGAGATAGACGAGCTAATGAAGCATGAGAACATCGTAAGGTTCGTAAATGCTCAACGTATATAATGCCTAGGTCGCCAACAGCGGATGGATAGTCAACAACGATCTTGAGGGCGCAAGTCTGTAAAAGTATAAAAAGGGGGGCAGACCTAGGATAAAATGATTGGCTGATGTGCTGGAAGATCTAAGAAGAATGGATGTGAGGGATTACGCTGAGATGGCAATGGAGATTAGAGAAGATTGGTGTTGGAAGCCAGGGCTAATGTTGGGCTGTAGTGCTGAAGAAGAAGAAGAAGAAGAAGAAGAAGAAGAAGAAGAAGAAACTGACAGAAGATCTGTACTCACGCGCCACGCGATCTTGATGAGGCAACCTACGATGAAATTGGTATTGATATTCGAATGGATAACAATGGGACAAGAAAGACTTTGAGGCGAAAAGAGCACCAAAAAAATAAGAGTCGAATAGTTGTATTGACAAGGAATAGCCTTAAGCAAATGTAACCGTAGATTCGCAGAAAATTCATTTGATAAATAAACAAACACTTACATTATCAATTTGTCATTTATATCACGAAATGATTAAGTTTATTAATTGTCTCAAATAGGTAAAAAAAATACATTAAATACCACTTTTTATAAAGATGTTTAAATTTGTGAATAATTTGTATTTAGGCTGTTAAAAATATATATGTGTTAGCGATCTTTATTTCCATTATTATTTTTAAATCTTTAAACTAAGTGCTATCGTACAGTGTGGGCAAAAACTCTCACAACCTATATAATAGTGAACTATAATAAGTATCATATCTATATACATAAATAACTGTATAATATTATGTATTATCAAATTATAATTACTTGTGCAAGCAGTTGATCTTATGTTTGTTATCGTTTCAATTGTGCTGACGGACGTCTCATTGATTGTATCTTCAGAGGTTTATAAAATGTTTGCAAATGAATTAATTAATTTATAAATCTTTGAGTATATTGTGATACAGTCAGTGAAGCGTGCGTCATAAGATCAACTCCTTGCGGAAGTAATTATAATTTGATAATACGAGTTACTGTATTAATAAGTAATACTGTATTACTCGTAGGTATACAATATTATACAATATTACAGCAAGCAACTCATTGATTTACTTATAAAGAAATGATAAATAATTAATTATAAAAATGTTTTTCACATTATTTTCCTTCCGCGTTGATTCACTTTTACTGACATTTCTGCACAATTAACGTTTCGAAGTAATGAACTGCAAAGCAGTAAATAATATTTAAAACTTCCAAGTGACACAACCAGTAGTCTTTCTGCGCCCTGCATATCTAAGTTTCTTGTCTAACTTCCAAGTGACACAACCAGTAGTCTTTCTGCGCCCTGCATATCTAAGTTTCTTGTCTAACTTCCTAGTGACACAACCAGTAGTCTTTCTGCGCCCTGCATATCTAAGTTTCTTGTCTATTCTTTCTCAAGGATTGTACATTGCTTGTTCTGTCCTCCTGGTTCTGTATCCGTCTCCTCGACTAAAGTCTTCTAAATAGATGAAAACCATTCTTGACACCTTGGGAATCCTGAAATCGTTCCTGTGCTCTTCAGTTTTACTTAATGTCTTCTTGTATTGCGTCCGTAAAGTGTTGTGGAAGAATATTTCTTTAAAAAATATTTTTATAAGAACTGTTGTAGTCTAATAAAACCAATAAGGTATTTTGTTCGTCGCTAAAGTGATAGTGATATTTTGCGTTAAATTTAGATAAAGTATTATAAGAACAAGACGTTTGTGATTAGTAAACTCAAAAATTTGGGTTTTTTAACTTGTTATATTAATTGAATGGGTGAGAATAAAAACAAAACATTCCACGGATCATCATTTTCAGAAAACGATAAAATACTGTTATGTAAGTGAATAAGTGATTGGAAAAACTTTCAATTTTAAAGATACTCAACAAAACGAGACTTAACAGTTCGAAATTACAATAGTAGCACACTTTTAACAAGAAAACTATTATATGATAGTAAACTTTGTAGAATCTTTTCCTTTTTGATCTCAATTCCAACTCATAGAGATAAGATTTTTTTAAAAACATAATTAAATATTTAATAAATTACGTCCTGTGACTTCGTTGCGTTGTGTTTGTTGTTACGCGTTTCGGGAACTATGTCCCATCATCAGACGTATCACTCGGGAAGAGATCGTCAAATATTAAAATTCATAAAAGTACATTATTTAAACACACGTGTCCGACTCGGTGCGCACCGTCTAACGTCTGATGATGGGACATAGTTCCCGAAACGCGTAACAACAAAAACAACGCAACGAAGTCACAGGACGGATTTGAAATGAGGTAATTTATTATCAAAAACGTGACTTGACCATAATCAACAATGTTTAAAATTAAATATTTTCTTACTGTTTTACTATTGTTCACACAATTGTTTAGATTTATAGTAATATTTCTATTTTTTGCGTATATTACAAAATAGCAAACTAAAATACAATAACCAGGGGTTTTCTCTTGTCAGTTAGTAACAGTTTTTATCACTTTGTGTATCATTATAGAACAAATAAAAATATGTAAAGTAAAAGTAATCAGTGTTTTCCGTTTTTAATATTAAAAGCACCTTAATGACTTAGTTTCTCAGCATTTTCTTCTAATGTATTTAATGTAGGCTATCACATGGATGTAAAATTTATCATGTTTATCTGCATATACTGATTTTAGCCACATCTAGTATCTTCTTATCATTTATAAGAACTTCCCTATCATAAACATTGCTAACAGTGAGTAAAATAGTAAAATATTACTTCCTTGTAGACCTTGAACACTTCACTGTGAATTCTTTCAATAAATTCATGTGCTAGCTTTTGTTCTTCCTTGAAGATGAAATGTCGATATTTGCTTATGTTGAATATATCTCTACCTCAAGTTTTTAGTACAGTTTAAAAAAAAAATGTAAGACACAACTCTTTAAATTTAATATTTGTTGACTTTCCACTGATCTTACTTCGAATAGTGACTCTGTACTGTAGCAAACATACAGTATACTAACTTCATATTGAGCGTAAGAAGGGACACACTCTAGGAATGTTTTCCTTCCTGCACTCAGACGAATTTTCAACCTGTTGATAACTACGTTAAAAATCAAAAAGTGTTTCACTTTTGTAAACAAACGGATGTATTTTTAGTGTTTAAACAAAATGGATATTTTATTTGGCGGCTCAGTAGACTAGTGGGTATGGTGCATGGCTACTAATCTAGAGGTCCCGGGTTCGATTCCCGGGGCCGCACCATAAAATCAAGGTGCGTTTTTCAGCCTCCAAGTCGACTCAGCCTGTTGAAAATGGGTACCTGGGATATAACATCCTGGGGATAATAATGGGCGGCTGAAGCGTAGTGCCTACCCTGCTTGACTCCTAAGCTGCTTCGGTGGTACACAGGGTAGCCATTATTGAATATATTTAGTTAAATTTGAACAAAAAGCGGAATCTTTTCCTTTTTCTTCTCACCCATTCAATTATAGTAAAATCTAATTTAGAGACATCAAGTCCACTATAGTCAGTACTAGACAATGCTGACAGAGTAACGGGACTCTTGTTGTGTTGTAGCAGTACCGGTAGTGGTCTCGTTTCTAGTCGTGTTGCCGCAACTTTAAATATGAGGCATTGGACAAGACAATCACTCTTGGAA